>CM035839.1:354043306-354683306 GCA_020510985.1 Pholidichthys leucotaenia
GCACCTCAGGTTAGTCAAGTGACTCTCAGAATAAATTCTATAATATTAGCTGTCATCAAATAGTTCACAATTCTCTGACTCCCACATATTTCTTTCTCATAAACTGAAAAACTAATTAATTCCTCATTACAAAGATCTTAAAAGAAAGAAAATTAGCTACATGAACCTACAGTATATGTTAATATGAAAATTTATAAGCAAAGCTGCAATTTTTATGGTAAAAAGGAAAAAAATACATTCAAAAAGATTAAAATTTAAAAAAGAATATGATTTTTTATGTGAAGAAAATCAAATTTATAGAAAAGCTGCACATTTGTAATAGCCTAAACATTTCTAGTAGTTACGACCTTTTACCTGTTATCTTTGATTTTAAGATCAAATGCTCCATGCAGATTTTTGTGGACACAGTTTAATGAAAAAGCCTCTTTCCACTGTAGATGTTGCTGAATGAAGAAAAACAAACCTTGCTTGTTCTCAGGTGATTTGTTATTTTTTTAACAAGGGGGGTGGTATTGGTGGTGGACTCACAAATTTAGTGTAAGGTAAAGCCTATAAATGTAAATTAAGTATAATTCTGCAAAAATAAAGCTGTAAAATATGACAAAGGAGGCCAATTTACCAGTAAAATAGAAAATTTGTGAGAAAAAAGTTGCAGTTTTGTATGAAAAACATAATGAATGCAATTACAATTTCTACAACAGATAATTATAAATTCACAAGAATGAAGTCAAAAAATTTAAAGAACAAAAGCTGCAGATTAATATAAATGTTTTAGTTTTTCCCATTTTCTATGCAGTTAGTGAGTTTTTTTTTGTAAACATTCTTGGACATTTTTAACTTTTTTCTGGTAAATTTGTGACACAGACATGCATATGTTGGAACAGGACAAAAATTCTATATGGGGAAGTTACACAGTGGTATGATATTACTGACACTGAACTGACATGACACTGTATATACAGTATTATCACATACTAGGTTAAAGTTGTCTAATGAATAGCTATTTTGTTTTCTGTAGAATTTTTATGCCACTGAACTGAATTGATGTTCCTGTTTGTGATTTATCTTTCAGTTTCTCATTTATTTGTCAGCTGGTTTACTGAGGTGAACTAAGTTCTATATTCTTGCTAAAACATGTCTGCAATAAAAACTATTGGATAGAAATAGAACTTTTGTTCCAGTTTCCTCCATTTGGCAAAAAATGGGCTGGTCTTGGGCATGAAACTCCCGGGATGAAAATTGGTCCCACTCCAGCCCTGCACGAGTGTTTCATCCTTCAACGCACACAAAACCTTTCATACATTCCGTAGGATAGAGAGTAAGGTTTTGAAGCCTAGGGATTATTTCTTTTGAACAAAACAATTATGGAAATAATGCAATTTAGAGTATTATATAAAGTTCACTGTTGCTGTTTACACACACACACACACACACACTGGATATAAAAGTTTACACACCCCTGTTCAAATGCCAGGTTTTTGTGATATAAAAGAATGAGACCAAGATAAATCATTTCAAAACGTTTTCCATCATTAATGTGACCTATAACCTGTACAACCCAATTGAAAAACAAACTGAAATCTTTTAAGGGGAAAAATAAAAAAACTTACAATCACCTGGTTGCATAAATATGCACACTCTGTTATAATTGGGGCTGTGACTGTGTTCAGAATTAACCAATCACATTCAAACTCATGTTAAATGGGAATCAGCACACACCTGCCACCATTTAAAGTGCCTCTGATTAACGCCAAATAAAGTTCAGCTGTTCTAGTAGGCTTTTCCTGACATTTTTGTAGTCACATCTTTAAGCACAAGTCATGGTCCGCAGAGAACTTCCAAAGCATCAAAGGGATCTCATTGTTCAAAGGTATCAGTCAGGAGAAGGGTAAAAACGAATTTCGAAAGCATTAAATATACCATGGGACACAGTGAAGACGGTCATCATAAGTGGAGCAAATATGGGACAACAATGACATTGCCAAGAACTGGATGTCCCTCCAAAATTGATGAAAAGACGAGAAGAAAACTGGTCAGGGAGGCTGCCAAGAGGCTGACAGCAATATTGAAGGAGCTGCAGGAATTTCTGGCAAGTACTGGCTGTTTAATACATGTGACAACAATCTCCTGTCTAGGGTGGCAAGACGGAGGCCTTATCTTACGAAGAAAAACATCCAATCCCGACTACATTTTGCAAAAACACATTTGAAATCTCCCTAACGCATTTGGGAAAATGTGTTTTGGTCCAGTGAAACCAAGGTTGAACTTTTTAGCCATAATTCCAAAAGGTATATTTGGTACAAACACAACACTGCTCATCACCAAAAGACCACCATACCTACAGTGAAGCATGGTGGTGGCAGCATTATGCTCTGGGGCTGTTTTTCTTTAGCTGAAACTGGGGCCTTAGTCAAGGTGGAGGGAATTATGAACACTTCCAAATATCAGTCAGTGTTGGCACAAAACCCTCAGGCTTCTGCTAGAATGCTGAAGATGAAGAGGAACTTCATCTTTTAGCACGACAGTGACCCAAAGCACACATCTAAATCAACAAAGAATGGCTTCACCAGAAGAAGATTAAGGTTTTGGAATGCTGAATCCGATCAAACATCTGTGGGGTGATCTGAAGAGGGCTGTGCACAGGAGATGTCCTCGCAATCTGACAGATTTGAAGCATTTTTACAAAGAAGAGTGGGCAAATATTGCCACATCAAGATGAGCCACGCTGATAGACTCCTACCCAAAACGACAGTGCTGTAATAAAAGCTAAAGGTGCTGCAACAAAGTATTAGTTTAAGGGTGTGCATATTTATGCAAACAGGTTATTGTAAGTTTTTATTTTTCCCCTTAACAGATTTCTGTTTGTTTTTCAGTTGGGTTGTACAGGTTATAGGTCACAGTAATGGTGGAAAAAGTTTTGAAATGATTTATCTTGGTCTCATTTTTTACATCACAAAAACCTGGGTGTGTAGATGTTTTATATCCACTCTGTGTGTGTGCGTGTGTGTGTGTGTGTCCCCACTGCAATGACCTGCCCCCGGAAAAAAGTTCAGGCTCAGGAAATGTTTCTGCTTTAACCCCTGATTATATGAAGTCTGCCTGTACCATGTGCTGAAAAACACCCCCACACCACGATACTTTCACCTCCAAACTTCACTGTTGGTATGGTGTTTTGGGGCTGATGTGCAGTGCCATTTTTCCTTCAAACATGCTGGGTGTTGTGGCATCCAAAAATATTGATTTTGATCTCATCTGACCAGACTATATTCTCCCAGTATTTTACTGGCTTGCCCAATTGTTGTGCAACAAACCTTTAACAAGCTTCATCATGATTTTTCTTCAGCAATGGAGTCTTGTGAGTTGAGCAGGCATAGAGCCCATGTCGGTTGAGTGCATTACTTATTGTTTTCTTTGAAACGGCAGTACCTGCTAACTCCAGGTCTTTCTGGAGCTTTCCACGAGTGGTCTTTGGCTCTTGGATAACTCTTCTGAAAATTCTTTTGACTCCTCCGTCAGAAATCTTGTGAGGAGCTCCTGGTCATGACCAGTTTATGGTAAAATGATGTTCTTTCCACTTCCGGCTGATGGATCCAACCGTGCTCACTGGAACTTTCAACACTATAGAAATGCGCCTGTAACCAATGCCATCATTATGTTTTGCAACAATAAGGTTGCAAAAGTCTAGAGAGAGCTCTTTGCTTCTACCCATCATGAGTTCTTTGTGGTGTGACAATCTGATGTTCACAGACCTTTTTAAAGGCTGTCAGTCAGGACTTAACCGGATCAAATTAATTTGCACTGATGGGGGATGGGATGGCTTCCTAAATTCTGATGGATTTCAGCTGGTTGCTTGGCTTTCTATGCTTTTTTGCACCTCTTTTTCTTTGTTCAATACTTATTCCCTGTCATTCCACTTTATAAAATATAACTTGTTTTGTGAACACAGTTGCCTTGATTGCTTTGCATGTATGGATTACTTGGGTTGTTACTGATATCAGGTGAAAATCTCAGGTCAGTGGCTGCATTGGAAATATGTTTAATGAGAAAAACGTTGATGTGTTCAATACTTATTTTCCCCGCTGTACTCATACTTTAAAATGCTAATCCTTGCAATACGTTAAAAATCCATTTCAGATAATAGGGGGATTATTTGTAATTTAAAATATATTAATGTATGTTTCTCAAATGTATGACTTATGGTGAGATGATATTTTGTCCATCTCGCATTATCCTGCATACCCACAGTGTTCTAAAATTTAACAGTTTCTGTTCTGTACTTCTAGTCAGATGACATCTGAAGCATCAACTTAAGCACAGTCAGACTAGTTGATTCTGTCTTATAAAAAAACTATTATAAAGACTATAAAATATAAAAGACTAATGTTGCAGAGAATTAGAGATTCTGTAAAGAACCAGCAATGAACATTCAACTTAGCATATTGGTTTACTTAAGAGACTGGCTTTACTCATATTGCTTTGGTCGGCTTCTCTGGTTTGAATAGATTCACGCAGTATTGGGCTTTATCTTTCAGGGTGCTACTGCTCTCTAAATTCAGATTTTTTTTAACAGTTAGCGTTGATTCTTTTGTGCACCAAAACATCTGAGAGAATAAAGAGTGGAATAGAGGCGTCTCTTGGAGTGTTAGGAGTATTTTCTGTTCCATAAGTGTAAAAATTCTCATTTGTTCCAACAATAGGAGATGGTGTGCACAAATATTTTTGATCGAATGCTAGAAAGGGAGCACAGCAGTGAATAAATCTGCTGCAGGGTCTCACCATTACTCACGTTCTCACACTGGGATTTCAGCATCTGGAATTGGTGGGGAATGGGTGGGGGGAGTGGCTCTTTGTCAGCTTATTACAGAAATATAAACTTTGTGGTTGTTCTTCATATTGCAACAGCAAGCTCCAAATACACAGAGAGGTACACCATGGTAACAGAGAGTCAGAGGACTGCTTCTTTGTTTTCATATTCTCGTCTTTTTAACAAACCATGATTTCAGCCTATTTTAATAGAGTGTTCAAGGCTTCTGTATAATGTGTCAGATGATGGGAGTGGCTCTTTGTCAGCTTATTACAGAAATATAAACTTTGTGGTTGTTCTTCATATTGCAACAGCAAGCTCCAAATACACAGAGAGGTACACCATGGTAACAGAGAGTCAGAGGACTGCTTCTTTGTTTTCATATTCTCGTCTTTTTAACAAACCATGATTTCAGCCTATTTTAATAGAGTGTTCAAGGCTTCTGTATAATGTGTCAGATGATGGGAGCATGTCACATGTTCTCCCAATGATTTCTTAATGATTTTCCAATAAATGCCAAATTTTTCCACTCCAAAGGTAGAGATGGCTGAGAGACCAATCAGGGATCACTGAGTGTTCGATGAAAGATCAGTAGAGTTCATTGAAAGATTGCTGAGAGATCATCGGGAGATTGATGAGATCGTTGAGCATGCCTTGAGAGTTCACTGACAGTTTGTTAAGAGATCACTTTCTTTTGGTTATCATTGAGAAACTGTTTTGGACTGCGACAAAACAGTCCCTCAACTCAATTTATATATATTTACCTTTTTGGTCACACAACAAACTTTCAATGATTCCTCAATGATCTCTGCTGGTCTGTCAATGATCTTTCAAAGATCTCTATAGGTTACCATAAAAATTGTGCAACAATCTCCCAGACATTTCCACAGAAATGGCTTTTTTGAGGCTTTAGGAGACAGTTGAGAGATTGGGTCAATTTTTGATCTCTCATTGGTCACCCAACAATCTTAGTCTGTGTAAAGGAGCCCTTATTTAATAACATTTATTTAACAGATTTGGGAGAAATTTTGTCTAGGGAAGGATGAGAAGATTCAGTTGGATTTTGACTGTATGCATGTGGCCCTGAATTACCAATCCAAGCGCATTCTTTAGCACTGCTGCATATATGTCTACATTTTAAAGGTTTACAATATTAGAATGACGTTACACTCACCAGAGACACACAAGATGCACAGATCCGGCCAAAATGAATCTGATAAAATTAAGTCATGATGAGGTGAGTCATGAGTTGATTTAAAGCAGCTGAGCGCCTTGAACTGCATCCACGCAAAATGATGAAAGACAGATTGTAGAACAGTTGTGGACACCTATAACCACACAGCAATGGGCCACACATAGTGACTCAGACTTACGCCTCATTTGGACACACGCTTACATTGAAAATTAAAAGACAGCTATAACTATGGGCCCAAATAGAGAGGCATGTTAAATTGCATATATTTTTATATGAGCAAAGGACAAAAAATATAAAGTCTGCATAATGAATATATATGCATCTTCCAGCGTGCAATTGCAACCATCGATGTATCATCACAGGCCAGACATGCTGTAAAGAACTGCATGCCATTCTTCTTCCACTGCATTCTATGGCACATTCCTCTTCCCATAGAAACCCATTTTTGCATTCATATTCTGTGTATCAAAGTCTGTTCTCTGGATATAGAGCATAAGAGGGTAACATCATGCTCCGAAATCTTTTCCAAATGCCTGCCGTGTCTTCATCCGGCTGTGTGACCAGGGTCAGGAAAAGCAGCTGAGTCTGGCGGCCTTCATCCCTGAAAAACTCTCAAAATCCAAAAAGGCATCTTGGTTCATCCGAAGCGCAGCACCTGGAGACAGCTTCTCGCCGACCTAGAAAATCTAAACCGACAAGACAAACAAGTGACAATTACAATGCTGATAATGTTAATTAAACACTGTGTCTAGGACCACGTAATGCTATGGCTAATAAAGACCTTCCCGGTAATGAGAAGTACAACTTCATTATGGGAAATCACAAGGAGTCGTCTTGTCTGGTGTCAGTGGAAGAGGTATTTTCATGTACTCTAGAGCAATGTCAGCAGCATTTTCTATCCCCTTGATGGTTGTTAACACCAGTATTGAGATTTATGATGCCTAAGAGTGTCTATTGTTTCCCCCCACAGCTTATCAACATGATCAGCCTATTATTAGGGGAATGATGCAGTAGGTGTGCAACTGTTGCGGTTTTGACAGCTCCCTTGAGAGAATGTAAATGTGTTCTGTAAGTTTTTCTTTGCTTTTAGTGTAATGAAAAGTGCATATTGTATACATTTATCTCAACTCCATTTTATGGGGGAAGGGGGGTGGTAAACAATTGCTTGACTGTTTACAACACATGAAGATAGAAAATAATGATAGTAATCAGAGCGGCTTGTTTTTGCTATAGGACCAAAACAGTATATTTTCAGATTTGTGTTGAGGGGCAAGGAGGAGGTCAAGGTCCCAAGGAAGGATGTGATGCATCTGAGAATTCCTGAAACATCATCTGACCAATTATCTTCCCGAAATAATGGAGACAAACTGGCATTCTTTGTAAGTAATTGCACACAAGCAAAGCTGACAAATAGAGAATGAAACCATTTGCACTTCTCCTCTGCACATCTCAAAGGGATGCATTATTTTACAGCCTGACAGTGTCCTAAGCTCATTTCTGGGTCCTGAAAATGTTATATTAACAAATGAGAGCAATTTTTTATGGTTCTATAATGAGTGCAAGTTTCAGAAGAGTACTTCAAGCTGCGGAGGGGAAGTCAGCTGTCATCCTTTGTGGACTCTAACTATGGAGGTAAGCAATACAAATGGGCTCTCTCTTATAATGAGATGTTAGCCCAAGTATCACATAGAGCTTTTAATCGTCCGTAACATGCTCTGTGGGAAGATAAAGTGAGATAACAAGCTAAGTGTTGGAGTTCAAAGGAAGTCTTGCAGAGAAAATCACACTGTGATATGGGAAGTATACGTGTTGGCCCTTACAGAATTGATCTTCTGTGTTTGTGATGTAAACAAACAGCAAAACAAGCTGTCAGAAACAAAAGAGGCATTTTGTCAATGCTTCCATGCAGTCAAAAATGTGTAAAACAGTTCTTTTGATATGCTACAGATATACGTATATTTCTGAGTGTATGAGAATCTCGATTGAACACGTGAATATCTGCATTGTGCCATATTGTTCAGATTATCTGACAGTTTACACAAATAGGAAACTTCTGCTTCGCTCTTAATTTCTGCAAAAGAGGGATCTCATTCAGACACTGACACACATGGGCCTGTTAGGGGTGGCGGAAATAATCGTTTTATAAATGCATTGCGCTGTGCATGTGGAACATTCTGAATCGATACACAAATATCAAAGAATCATATTTTTAATGTCCAGCAGCAGCTCATGAACTGAATAGCATTTGGTGTCCTAAGCATCACTTTTGTTTGGTGGCCAAGAAGAAAAGCAAAATCAAGAAGTTGTCTTCAAATTGAAGGAATATATTTTCATTATGCATTATCATAAAAAAATGCAGCATTAATGACATATGCAACAGTCAATAGATAAATAGTCCCACACACAAATATATCGATGTGCAGAATTTAGTAAATAAGCCAAAAAAACATATTTTCATAAACTCAGTCACACACATGACAGAAGAAAAATCACAAACTGTATAAACTTTGCACACAGGTAGAACTGGTGTAAAAAAAAAAAACCATTCAAAAGTGCAATCTTCAGTAAAATAAATGTGAGAAATCCACAATACAGCATGGTGAGTGTGTGCTGTACTAGCACAGAATAAAACAAAGAGTCAATAGAAATGAGTCTGCAGGTTTATGCAATATGAAAATAGATGTCTATACATAGACTGAAATTTTAAGGCGATTTAAGGAAGTGGTTCCAACTTAGGGGGGTGGGCCCCATAGGGTGTCACAGAAAGGCGTTTGAGTAAGGCGTGCTTGAGTACTGCTGTTTGTGAGAAAGCTCAAACGCTAAACATACACCACAGGATGCATGTTCCCCGACTCCAAACACAACTTCCAAAGACACATGGATTAAAGGTGTAACTTTAGTGGAGCAAAATGTTCAGATTTAGGTTTATTAACACGGGAGGCTGGTTATGTTTCAGCGCCATGTTTGTGCGAAGAAAATACGTTGAGCGCAATGACTGGTGTTCCACAATCGCAGGATGCACGTCACTTTTGATCAAACTTTAAATATTGAGGATATTCTTATCTACTAAAGGGGGCTCTTGCATAAAAATGTGTCGGAGCCTCTAATTTAAGGTATTATTTTAAACTTGGAAAGGCCGGCATTGTGACAAAACTATTCTGATGACACCTTAAGGGGAGTTCCTCTTCCTGCACCGCTTCCGCCCCATGTATTGACAATAAATTAATGGACTCCTGTAGCACTCAGCACTCAGTCAGTGAGTGGCACCCCATTGATTTCAAGGTGTACTCTTGCCCATATATGGCTCTCTGAATAACCCTTTAAGGTGCAGGAAGAGTGCTCAGACAGTCCACCGCAAGGATGAAGCTCTGTCTGGATAAATATTTCAACACTTGGACTTTGCTTATTGATTGGGGCAGTAATTTCCACACATGCCACCCCAGGGAGACCGGCACTAATGATGCTGGTTCCACCATGTCCAGCCAATGCTTTCCCACAAAGACATACTCCCAAGTCCTGCGCCTGTGAATTATGGGATAAAACATTAACAGCTTTAGAAAGTGTTGCGCATGTTTCTTTTTTTTCCCCCACCACATATAAAGTCTTGCATCTCTCATCAGCAGGCCCGAGCGAAGATAATGGAATCCTTGGTTTGGAGCCAAAGTGCGTGGTGAAAAGAGATGCACAGGGGAAAAAGTTTTCAACTATTTTTTGGGACTTTTTTTTTAAAGTAACTTCTCCAAATGTCCTGAATTTTGTCTCATTTTCCCATTTAAAAACATTTTTATGGACACTGAAATCATTAATAACAATTACCAACAATATATTTCAGGCTCAGTCTGTAATTGCAGTCCAAGATTTCAAAAGTGTACTACCTTAAATTAAATAAATTCCCTCATTTTCTATTGTCTTGGACCCCATAGCATTGCCTGCGCTGATGCATTTGCCCAAAGCGCTCCAATAGCTTGTCACTTTCCTTGCCTCTGGCAGAGGAACCACTCTAAGTCCCAGTTGTTTGTATTCATGTCTTTGCTTGTGCCCCTTTAAAAGGGAGCCATATTGGATTTGTGTGTCCCCCATGGGCTCCATAAAGAGTAAAATATCTCATGAAGACACTAGCCACATGCTGCGAGGATAGCAGTTTAATATATGTTGCCGTGTCTCACATCCTCTGGGGTGATGAGGTGATGAGAGCTAGTTTCCCACCTGTGGGGCGACAGTAACAATTTGTGCTAACTCTAAGGCAAGTCAGCCTGGCCCAAGCAGCGGGAGAGCAGAGAGGAGAAGCACTGCTGTTACTCAGACGTGCTAATTACCTCTCCGGTAAAGAGTGTTGTGACTTCCCCCCTCTTCCCTTGGCCTGGCGCCTCACGCCATCAACATAATGAGAACATAACTTTTTATTCTGAATACCTAAATATCTCCTTAAGTGATCGATAATGTGCATCATCATAAATCACGTCTGGGATTGCCTGAAATTATTCCAGAAGTCAATACTGTGCGCCGCAGAAGACTTTTGAGAGCGACTAATGGTGAGATATAGCTGCCTTTGGGGAGATATGAGGGATGTTCATGCATATGTATAGCGCAAAGTTTCTCACCCCGGAGCAGGAGTGAGACCAAGGTTGGCGCTCGACAGGCACTTCGTGGCCCACTGTGTGGCATTGGGCCCAGCAGGAAGAGCAGTGTAACTGGTGTCTGGTAGTGAGCCTGGCCGTGAAATGCGCCATTAATTCCTAACGCAATTAAGCCAGCATCGGAGAGAGAAATTAAGAGCGCTCCTTATTTAGCAGACAGAGAAGTCTTTTTAAAAAGGGCACTAATACCGTGATTACTCAGATTTGAGGGGAATTATTCAGGAACGGGCCACATGGGAAGAAGGGAAACTGTGCTCATGCTTAGCTGGCATTTTGGAAAAGTTTTGTTTCCGGCTATTTTTTTTTTTTTTTTTAATCTCACTTTGGTAGGTTTCAGATAGTGAATACGTAAACATTTTCTCTTGCCAATACAATATGTCCAACATTATAACTGAACAAGCAGAAGAATTTTTGTGTGGCTAATCAAGTAATAAATAGCCGGCGCACCGTTACGGTTTCTCAGCAGCTTCTGGAGCACGGCGCTTCGGCTCTCCAGTGGCACCACATGCGATCAGCCGCAATCATTAGTTGTTTCTTGGAGTTGAACAGGGATTACCCCACAGCAACTGCTGGGCTGTGGGTCTGAATTATAAAAAGGAGAGGAAAAATAGATTCTACACTGCAACAGCTTGCTTAAATGTGATTACCCCAATGAATGCAAATGTTGACAGAGCCTTTGTGTGATAGTGAATACAGATGCATACAGTACACAACAATAGGGAGACAAAATGACAATTAATGGGAAATGAAGTGTAATGGGCTTCTCAGGGCAAAACAAGGAATTTCAGCTTTACCCAGAATATTGTCAGCTATGATATATATATATATATATATATATATTTCAGCAAATTAGCAGACATTCTCTGCAGTAATTACATGTATTTTAATTGACTTTCAAAATGATTTTTCATCTTTTTTTTTTTTACCAACATTTAAAAAAAAGTGTAGCTCATTTTCTGTGAGATTAAGTGAAGCACTGATTGTTTAGTACCTGCAAAGGTAAAAAAAAATTATCTTTCAAAAGTGACAATTAACACTATAATTGTGGTTATCCTATCATTAGTCAAAAGGATGAAAAGTCAGTGTTTTTTAAAAGCGTGTTTGATGATCGCTTTTTAATTGCACAAAAACATTCCCAATGAATCTCTCCAACTGATTCCTCAGGATAATAACATGATAAATTGAGCCTCTGTAGATCTAATGTCGAATGAAGCTTTTGGACCTTTGCTTCATTTTTCTTCTTTTGTGAGAACAGCTCAGTGTTTTCTATTTTTTTAATGAACATTTATACAAAATTTGCCATTTTAGCTGCTCAAAACTGAAAAAGACAGCAAGCTGAGCGATGTCCCATCTCTGCTTTTTAGTATGCACATTGTATTGTGGTGGAATTGGGAATACAGCTGTGGAGGCACCTGCAGCTTCATTTGCAAGCTAGAATTCAAAATCTCTAAGGAATCATTTCAAGCTCCTGATTGGACACCTGTCAGCTCTTCCGATTCACCAGACATTATTAAATTGTAGCTAATGATTGGTAAATTTCAGCCAATCACATGGATTGACAAGAGGACTCCATAAAAAAAGGGGAATTTGTGTCAGCGGCGCTGTGGAAAAGGAGAAAGCCGAGTAAATTAGTGTCTGTATGGATAATACATTTGATCCTGATTAGTGCATGCAAAATGTCAGCATATTTTGAGAAATGCTGACAACAAGCAGAACATGCTCTAAGAGAAGTCAAAAGTTTTTGTGTGCAAGAATTTCATGGACATAGGAACAATATTTGTGTGTGTGCATGTGTGTGTGTGGTGGGGGGGGGGGGCAAAAAGCGTGGGCGTGCATTGTGTGGAAGGCCTTTGTGAAGGCATGTTTTGTGAGCGTGCACGTCTGTGGATTCATGCAAGTGTGTGTGCGTGCGTGTGTGTGTGTGTGTGTTTTCCTTCTGTCCCAGAGGGAGGGTGCTGAATAACAGGCCCTTTTTGACAGGCTGGGACGCCGAGAGCTGTCAGCCCCCTCGCCAGGCCTGGGATGAGTAGTGAGAAAAAGAGAGCGAGAAGAAGAAGCGATATTGAGAGAGAGAGAGAGAGAGAGAGAGGGAGAGCATTGGGGGGCTCCATGTGTTTAGACTAATAGGAGGCCAGCGTTCAGCTCCTCCACCAGCAAGAACAGACAGTTGAAATCTCTGGGCAGTTAGCACAGCGCTGCCTCTCAAAGATTTCCTGTCAGATCATGTCTATAAGAGGGGAAGAGGTTCTCAATAGCAAAGGGAGAAAAAGAGGGATAAAGGAGAGAAAAAAGCACCTGAAAAAAATGTCTGCCTTCATGAGAATTGAGCAGCCTGAATGGAGTTCTAAAGTTTGACTTGACAAGGCACATGTGCACTTTCTTGATTTTTTTATTTTTTTTATTTTGCAATTTAAATAAAAGTGAGGGAGTGAGGATGCTACAGGTGTTGATAATGAGATGATATCACAGTTTTGACGTTCTGATTAATAACAAGATATTATCAGGATGCTGGTGCTTTTATTCTTGTGGTCACCGGTCCAAGGGATCAAATGTACAAGAGTATGCAAACATTTCACATTTTAATATGTACAGAAATTGAAATTTTTTTTAAATGTAATGAATTGGAAAGGAATACTTGAGGTAGCTCAGTAATAATAATAATAATAATAATAATAATAAATTCATCAATTTTTTAAATTATATGCATGATTTTTTTGGTAAATACTGTATAACTGTACAGAGTGTGCAGAAAGAATAACTTAATGGATTGTGAAAAGGCAGTCAGATAACTGACACTATACGTATATCATTAAAACGATGTCAGTGTCCATTTCAACATTATGACTCCCCATTGCTTATTACATTTGGCTGCGCATTCATATTTGGTGTGGATATGTCACATTCTCTGAATTATTTATTTTTAGAATAAAATTATGTATATTGGACATTTACAACTAAAGAAATACAGTCAAAATAAAAATGGTATAATGTGTTCTTACGTTGATTACTGTCAGCACAGCTTATTTTTTTCCGTAATTCATTTAAAGTGGCACTCAGGCAAAAGTTTTGTTTTTTTCTGTTGTTAACATGTCTCTCACATGTTTTTTGTGACTTTCAAGACATATCAATCGCAAAATCTCACCACAGTCCCAAGTCTGTGTTTTTTTTTGCTGTGAATTTCCAGTTTGGTAACAGGTGAGTTTGGACAGACCGTTAGTAGCTACATAACTATTCCTGCTTAGCCTGGTTGGTTATAATATTAACCAATCAGAAGGCCAGGCAGACCACAAACCACCTGGAGAAGAACAGTCCAAGCCGAACTACAGGAGATGGAATACACCTGGGGACCAGCTCAACATGTTGCAAAGGACAGGGCAAAGTGGGGGTTGCTTGTTGCGGCCTTATGTCCCACCTGGGACGAAGAGGATAAGTAAGTAATCAGACGGATACTCTTGGCTACCTCGGGGGAAGAGGGAGAAGCTGAGGAGCAGCAGGACTGAGGCAGAGCGGGTTGGGGTAACAGCAGAGAGAGAGAGCAAAGAGATGCAGAGGGGCAATTTGAATGTGGTCTCGCACAGCCACATTCAAGTCAAGCTCCTCTCGGCTCACTTCATCAGCGGATGGGCACCGCACTGCGAGCTGAGAGCAGCCACATTCAAATCGGGTACCCCCCCATCCCCTCGTTCAGTCGCCAGCGGACGGGGGGGACTGGTTGTTAGTAAAAAGTAAACACATACTGTATTTGGCAACTACACATTTATCTCTTGCCTTGACCGTTTTCAGAAAAATGTTTCACTTTTTACTTTTGAAGATATAGGCAAAACTTTAATGTCTGAAAGCATCTTGAACAGACTAGCAGCCCACCCACCAGGAGTCATGGCGACCAATCACATGCAAGCCCTGCAAGTTGGGAGCGTGGCGACCAATCACGTGCAAGCCCTGCAGGCTGCTAATTAGAATATTCATAGATCTGTGCATACTTAAGTAGGTGCAAGATTTAAAATCTCTTTCCAAGCAATTCTAAGGCAATGAAAAATTTTTTTGTGGGTAAAAAGCCACAATATACTATTTTGGGCAATATATATTTGTTTTTGAGGTGGTTTTAGAGCCGCTGGAGTGCACCTTTAATTATTTTCTCACATAAAAAGCAAATAATCTATTTGGTCTCCTGATTCTTACTGTTGCACTTTTCAGTCCAACAGAATATGTTTACAAACTACGCTCAAGTAGGGCTGTGTGATATGATGATATATATCGGGTGACGCCATAAAAAACGGCTACCGTTTCATATAAAACTGTATCATTTATATTGGGATTTAAAAGACACATACCTCGTTTCTACTTGTCACCGTCCCGCCTCTTCCCCACAGTTTGCCAGGTGTGCGGGTTCTGGTGGTTAGCACAGCAACTAACACTAAGCTAATGTTCAGGTTCAGGTTACTTTATTTGTACCCGTAGGTAGATTTGTTTTGCAGTCTGGTGACATCCATATTTACAAGCCACAATTACATTCAACATAGACACAAACACGGGCACACATGAAGCTGACTATAAACATGATAAAAATACTCAAGGCTCCACCAATCAGGGTATAAAGACAAAGAGATGGGAGAAAAACCAGAGGTAAGAGAGAAGGGTCATATTAAAATGTTAAAAACTAGTCAAAGAGGTTAAAAACTCAAAGGTCTAAAACCCAATAAAATATTTAGAACCCAAATAACATCCTACAAAAGTAAGTAAATATGAAATGGAGTTAATTAATAGGTACCTAAATTATGTGCAATATATTGTTACAACTTGTTCAACTCTTTGACAGCAGCAGGAACAAAGCTGTTTTTGTAGCGCTGGGTTTTGCTTTTTGGGACAGCAAACCTCCGTCTTGAGGGAAGAAGCTGAAAGTTGCAGTGCAAAGGGTGGGAGTCATCATTTAAAATGGAGGTAGCCATCCTCTGTACTTGTCTGGTGTACAGGGATGTCAGGCTCAGCTGTGACTCACCAAGCAAACGACTGGACCATCTAACTACCTGATCCAAGGATTTCCTCTGTTTCAGTTTTATCTGACCAAACCATGACACTAAAGAAAAGGATAAAACAGATTCAATAAAAGCCCGATAAAACATTGTCATTATGGTTCGGTCAGTTTGGAAGCGTGCAAGTTTTCTCAAGCAATGCAAATGTTGCTGACCCTTTTTGCACACCCTTTCACAGTTCTCTTCAAAGTTTAAATTACTATCAATAATCGTCCCAAGATATTTGTAGGATTGTACACATTCGGTGGTCTGGCCTTTTAGTATGGTGACTTTGTGCCTGGGAGTTTTCCTCCTAAAGTCAATAATCATGTCTTTAGTTTTTGTCGTATTCAGCTGCAGGTAGGAATCCTCACACCAGTGAACAAAATCATCAACTACTGGGCCGTGGCCACTCTCACCATCCTGGAGGAGACTGACAATAACTGAGTCATCAGCATACTTCATAATATGTCTGTTGTCATGTCTGCTCCGACACATGTTTGTGTACAGGATGAAGAGTAGTGGTGACAACACACACCCCTGAGGAGAGCCAGTAGAAGAGCACTTTAGGTCAGACAATGTACCATTGACCCTTACTCTCTGCGTCCTGTTGGTTAAGAAATCCAGAATCCAACCCACCAGATTATTGCTCAAATCAAATTGTTGCAGGAGCCTTTCAACTAAAATATGAGGTTGGATTGTATTAAAGGCGGAGGAAAAGTCCACAAATAAAAGCCTGGCGTGTGTCCCATTAAAATCCAGATGTTTAAAAAGCATGTTAAACAGAGTGACAGTGGCGTCCGCCACTCCTCTGTGAAGCCTATAGGCAAACTGCAGAGGATCCAATGCATGGTCAGTCTGCTTTAGGACCTCACATCTGACCAGTTTTTCAAAAATTTTCATTAAAATTGAAGTCAAAGCAACTGGTCTAAAGTCGTTTACCGTTTTAGGACAGCTGGATTTTGGAACGGGAACAACCACGGCTTCTTTCCAGATCTTAGGCACATGTTGTGTTTGTAAGGACTTATTGAAAATGTAATGAAATATAGGACTCAGTTCATGTGCACAGGACTTTACCAAGCACCCACATATATTATCAGGGCCCTGACTTTTGTTCACTTTTACAGCACGGAACTCCCTTTTAACATCCTGCACCTCAATATTAAAGTGCTGATTGTCTTTGAGTTTCTGTTTCAAATCTTGGGTTTCTGTGCTAAAATCAAAGGAGTCAAAACGACCATAAAAACAATTAAGAGCATTAGCCAGCTCTGTGTCTGAATTAAAACCATCTAAAAACACATGATTGGACTTCCGGTTATGGCTGCCACGTAGGACGGACGTGTCTCGCTCTGCTCTGCTCCTGGAGAAAAAAAATCGGCAAATAACTCTCTCATTTGGGACAGAACGTATCTCAGCATTTGGGCGAGGATATGTCGGCGAAGCCTAAGGCTGGAAAACCAGGAAAAGGAAAAAGCGAGCCGCCGAAACAGTCCAAATTAACGGACTTTCAAGTCTGTGACGCAGCAAACAAAACTCCATATATGGCAGAGGAGGCTGGCAACGGTGCGATGTCTGCGCGGGGAGGCGCAGATGCGCTGATGGCTGCCATGAGTTCAATGAGAGCGGACTTTTCCTCTAGATTTGATGGGATTATGACAGCGTTGGAAGGAATAAGAAAGGAATTGGGTGACTGTGTAGAATGAACGGCGCAGATGGAGCTCCGTCTCGCTAGTGCTGAAGATGACGTCACCCGTCTTCAATTAAAGGTGCGCACTTTGGAAAAAAAAAATAAATCTCTGGAAGATAATATTTTGGATTTGGAATCTCGGTCGAGACAGAATAATTTGAGGCTGGTGGGTCTTCCAGAGGAATCAGAAGGTCGGGACGTATGTTCCTTTCTGGAAAAGTGGATTCCGGAGGTGCTGGGCAGCGAGGAGTTGCAATCAGCAGTGGTTCTGGAAAAAGCACATCGTATTGGCCCACGGAGAGATAAGGGACCGCCGAGGACCTTAATTATGAAGTTTCTTAGCAACAGAGACAGGATGAAGATCTTCAACGCTGCACGTGCTAAAGGAGAGATTAAACACCAGGACCAGCAGGTGCGGTTCTACCCAGATTTGGCCACAGGAATCCAGCAATTGAGGAAGCAGTTTGATCCCGTACGTAAGGAGCTGCGCAACCTTGGGATTCGTCATGGTGTAATCTATCCTGCGAGACTGCTGACCACGTATGAGGGCAGAACCCACATCTTCAAGACCCCAGAGGAGGCACAGGAGTTCATCAAGAAGATCAAAGAAGAAGAAGAGACTGGTGGGAGCTAAGCATGAACAAAATATAAGGTAGAATAATTAAGCATTTGCACAGGCATCTGACTGACTTGAAGTAAATAGTAAGTTTACAAAATATAGATTGTATTATATATTAAAAAAACAAAACAAAAACAAAACAAACAAAAAAAAAACTATGATGTACAAAGTTGTTAAATTTTGGAGTTAAGTTGGAAAACTACAGAGGAGAGTTAATGTTACGTCATTAAAAGCAGTAGAGTTAGGGTGATTGGGAGGATGAAGAAGGAGTGGCTTAGGCTGTTCCCCGTGGGTGTGGAACGGTCGATGGCTATATCGGGAGACAGAATTTTTCTTTTGATTTTGGGGGGTTTGCCACAAGTGTGGGAAGGGGAAATTTGTTTGTGTGTAGTTTGTAGGATGAATGTTCAACCACTCATGTTTTTGCTTCTCTGTATGAGCATGTTTACACTGCAAGGTAATCCCAAACTCTCTATTGATCATGGACCAAAGTGTTAATCTTAATTTAACTTCATGGAATTGCAGAGGTCTACAAAATTTAAAAAAACTTAAACAAGTTATGAATAAAATAAAGGACATGGGTTCAAGAATTGTGTTTTTACAAGAAACTCATCTGATAGAGGAGGATGTTAAAAGAATTAGGAGTAGATGGCAGGGAAGTGTATTCACCTCTTCATTTTCATCCCGAGCCAGGGGAGTTATGACTCTCATACATAAATCAGTTCCTTTTCAAGTGAAAAATGTAATTGGAGACAAATTTGGAAGATATGTAATCATTCAAGGTTCTTTGCTATTAGAAAATATAAATCTTGTGAACTTATATGGTCCCAATATAGATGATCAGAAGTTCTTTGCTAATTTATTTCTCATCTTATCATCACTTACAGGGCAACATATAATAGCAGGGGATTTTAATTGTACATTGAATCCAGGTGTGGATAGATCAACAGGACTGGATTGTACGCACATTGGATGTAGGATGACTATTAATCATTTTATGAAAGAATTGAGATTGTTAGATATATGGAGAGAAATGAAACCACAAGTTAAAGCCTATTCTTGTTATTCCAGTACCTACAAGACATTCTCACGTATTGATTATTTTTTGATTTCCACAGAATTAAGGTCCAAGATTCAAAACTGCTTTTATGATAACATCGTGATCTCTGATCATGCACCCTGTTGTCTAATATATGTAGATAAAAAATTGACAAAGGAATCAGGCAGATGGCAATTTCAGCATAAATGGCTTCAGGATGAGGAATTTGTCAAGTATATAGAAAAACAGATAGACGAGTTCTTTGACATCAATACTACACAAACATCAGCATGTGTAAAGTGGGAGGCTTTCAAAGCTTTTATTAGGGGACATATTATTAGTTATACAGGATCAAAATCTAAGAAGACTCGAGAGGAGAGAGCTAAATTGGAACATAAAATAAAAAGTCTTCAGGAAAAAGTGTATGCAGGAAGAGATCCAAGGTTGGAGAATGAATTACTGATTTTGAGAGCTGAATACGACAAAAAATCAGCGAATAGAGCTGCCTCGAGTCTTCTAAGATTGAAACAATCTTTTTATGAACAAGGTGAAAAATCAGGAAAATTATTAGCATGGCAGATTAAACAATTGGAAATTAAAACACCAATAACCAGTATTATAAGTAACGGACAGGTAGTTATAGATCCTTTAGAAATTAATAAAGCCTTTAGAGATTACTATGAAAAATTATATGATACCAAAAATGAACCTGATTTAACAAAACTAAATGGGTTTTTGAACAAACTATCTATACCGTGTATTCCAAATGAAAACAGGGAGATATTGGAGTCTAAAATTAGTCAAGAAGAAGTTGGGCTAGCCATTGATAATATGAAATCAGGAAAAAGTGCAGGACCAGATGGTCTTCCAGTTGACCTTTATAAAAAATTTAAGAATAAATTAACAAAACCTTTTTTGGAAATGGTTTTAGAAGCATTTCAAAATAATAATTTACCATCATACATAAATAATGCCTTAATTATACTGCTGCCAAAACCAGGTAAGCCCTCTAATAAATGTGAAAATATGAGACCAATAAGCCTATTAAACGCCGACCTTAAGATAATCTGTAAAATTTTAGCAAGACGAATACAAGAAATTTTACCAAATATTATTAATCGAGATCAGAATGGCTTTATAAAGGGTAGACAAGGCTTCCATAATGTAAGAAGACTATTTAATATTATTTATTTTAATAAAGAAGCACCGGATACAGCTCTCCTATCATTGGACGCCGAAAAGGCCTTTGATAGAGTTGAATGGCCCTTTCTTTTTGAAGTCCTACAAAGGTTTGGACTTGGAAATAATTTCATAAAATGGGTTCAAATAATATACAATAATGCTACAGCAGAAATCCTAACAAATAACAATATTTCAAAACCAATAAAAATCAATAGAGGATGTCGACAAGGCTGTCCACTTTCACCTTTACTGTTTACTATGGCAATTGAACCTTTAGCGATAGCGATACGTTTACATTCACAAATATATGGAATTAAAGTTGGACCAACAGAACATAAAATCTCCCTGTACGCCGATGATATAATTTTGTTTATGTCGAATCTAAAAAAATCAATTCCAACCTTGTTGAATTTAATAAAGAATTTTGGGGAAATATCAGGATATAAAATAAATAAAACTAAATCTTCAATATTAATGCTAAATGAGACCCAGAGAAATTACCCAGCCCCTGAGGTAAATCAATTCAATGTTGTAAATCAGTTTAAATATTTAGGAATCCAAATTATGCCTAAGCTAGAATCAGTCGCCAGTGTCAACTATGAAGCCTTAATGTCAGATATCAATGAGTTAACTCAGAGATGGATGTCACTACCAATGTCGATGATCGGGAGAATCAATATACTTAAAAGTAATATTTTACCTAAAATACTTTATTTATTTCAATACATTCCCTTATCACCACCTTTAGATCTATTCTCAAGAATAAAAAAAAAGTTAGTGGAATTTATATGGAACAACAGGAGGGCTAGATTACGTCTGTCTTTATTATATTTACCATTTGATCGTGGAGGTCTGAAATGTCCAAATTTTATGTTGTATTATTGGTCGGCACAACTGAGGTCTGTGACATATTATTTTTCATCAAATGATCTCCCTCACTGGACTGAAATGGAATCATACAATTTACCTTTACCTCTTCCCATATTCATATACTCAGATTCGGCAAAAAAATTACAAAAACAAGTTAAAAATCCATTTGTAAAGCATATGATCAAAATATGGTGTGAAGCTAAAAACTATTTAAAAGAACCACAGTTATTGTCACAATTTAGTCCAATATGGGGTAATCAATATTTTAAACCAGGGAGAGCGGACGCTGTATTTAAAGTATGGAATTTAAAAGGGATACAAAAGATTCAGGATTTATATTTGCCATGTGCAGACAACATAATGTCTTTTGAAGAGCTGAGGATCAAATTTAATCTCAATAGAACACATTTTTTTAAATATCTTCAACTTAGAAACTTTATTCGATCAAATCAAAATAAAGCTCTCACTCGACCTATTTATTCATCCTTGGAAAAAATGATGATGAAAGATAGTAAAAGGGTATTATTTCAGAGTTTTATAACTCATTGACACTATCTTCAAGTGAAAATTCACTGAAAAGATTAAACTACTGGAAAGAAGATCTGCAAATTGAAATTTCAGAGGAACAATGGGAATTGGCTTGTACAGAAGCTCAAACCAAATCAATAAATGCACGCCTTAAATTGATACATTTCAAATGGTTAATGCGGATGTATGTTACACCGGAGGAGTTAAATAGATACAACAAAAATATACCAGATACATGCACAAAATGCATGGAAAGTAAAGGAACCCTATTTCATTGTTTATGGGAATGTAGATTAATAAGAATGTTTTGGGAAGAGGTGAGGGTAACAATTGAAAAAATAATCTCAAAACAAATCATATTGAATCCTAAACTGTTTTTGTTGGGTCTGTACCCAGAAAAGCATAATTTTAATAAAAGTGAAAGAACATTCATAGACCTCAGTTTGCTTAATGCCAAAAAATGTATTGCACTATTATGGAAAAAGACTCATAGACCAGATGTGACTCAGTGGTTAAGACAGATGTTAACAAACCTTCCATTAGAAAGAATAACATATATACTGAAATCAAAGGAAATTGTGTTTGAGAATATATGGAGACCTTTTATTGATTATGTAAAAAATTTAAACATAACTCTTGAAGAAGAAGGTGAATGATGTGTGTGGACCTTGTAAATTCCAAACTGGTGAACATAATATGTATACTTATGTATTGGATTGTCTAGACTAAACAGAGGAGCATTGTTGAAGACTTGATTTTGTTGGTGGTTGTTGGTGTTTTTAGTGCATTTTTTTTTTGTAGTACTTTAGTGTTAGTGTTTGATTGTTTGTATCATGTTTGTTAAAAAAAAAAGGTTCAATAAAGATATTGTGGAAAAAAACAACAACACATGATTACTGCGCTCTGTGCTCTGAAGGCCTGCAATAGTTTTCATACTGGCCCAGGCTGAACCAAGTTTCTTTGTTGCCATCTTACTTTCCAACTCTGATTTATAATTCTGTTTTGCTCTTAAAATTTCAGACTTCAGCTCTTTTGTGGCAACCTGTAGCTCAGAAACAGACCCCTGTTTAAAGGCAAGTGCTTTCCTCTGTAAGCAGGATTTAACTGATTTTGTAACCCATGGCTTGTTGGGATATATTTTGACACGTTTACGTGGAACAATCGTATTTTTACAGAAAGCCATGTATGAGCATGTGGCGTCCACCAAAGAGTCCAAATCATCCCCGCAGGACAGTGTGAACACCTCCCAGTCCGTACAGTTAAAGGATTCCTGGAGGCAGTGCACTGAATCCTCTGTCCACACATCTATGTCTCTGGTCTCCACCTTGCCTCTTCTGAGAGCAGTTTTATATGTGGGCAGCAAATGTACACAGTTGTGATCTGAGGATCCTAAAGGAGGAAGGGGGAGTGATTTATAGGCCCTCTCTATGGATCCATAGCACAGGTCCAATGTCTTTTTTCGCTTGGTTGGGCAGGAGACATACTGATAAAAGTTTTTAAGTGTCTTCTTTAAAGAAACATGGTTAAAATCCCCAAGAATAAAGTTTGGCGCCTCTGGAGAAATTGACTGCAGCCGCTGCACCACATCAAAGACGGTGCTGGAGGTGGAGTCAGTGTCTGCCCTCGGGTGGATGTAAACAGTCGTGATAAAAAGTTGGGGGAACTCATGGGGCAAATAAAAGGGGCGTAGTGACACAGCCAGCAGCTCCACATCGGGTGTACAGATGCGCTCTCTGACCGTGACAGATGTGCAGTACTGCTTATTAATATATAAACATACGCCGCCCCCCTGACGCTTCCCCGTTACCTCTTCCTGCCGATCAGAGCGGAGTGGGGCTCCAAAGCCGTCAATCCACAGGTCCTCATCCCGGTCATGCGCATTAAGCCAAGACTCGGTATAAGCCATGACACAGCAGTTCTTAAAGTCCTTCTGGTAGCGTACATTCCCTTGAATTTCATCCACCTTGTTCCTCAGAGATTGTACGTTCCCAAAAATCATAGAAGGAAGAGGAATGTTACCAAACTGACGTCTTCTCAGGCGTAATTTCACGCCTTCACGCTTTCCGCGTTTCCTTCTCCCGTCTCTCTTTTCACCGCTGTGTCCATCAACGTAATGTTTTGGTCATATAGCCACTACTTCTATTTGCCAGGGATGTGGGACTTTTTCCCATCATGCTGCATCAGAGGATAGTCCTCAAACCTTGTTTTAACTGGCGGCAAGTAACATTAGCACCATCTCTCTCTAATGCATCTCTAGTGCATCTCAAATGAACATTAAAAATAATTTTATAACACTGCAAAATTAAGAGGGAAAAAAAGGTGCATAAAATGAATGACAGATGAATTTGTACAACTGATTTTTTTCAGTATATAAAATGTAAAAAAAAAAAGATGAACCTTTTTATTGGTTATTATATATAGACTATAGAATTTACAGAAAATATATGTTATGATATATATTCACCCATCCATCCATCTTCTTCTGCTTAATCCTTTTCGGGTTGCCGGGGGGGGGGGGGGGCTGGAGCCTATCCCAGCATCTTTGGGCAAGAGGCAGGGTACACCCTGGACAGATCGCCAGTCCATCACAGGGCCAACACAGAGAGACAGACAACCGTTCACTCTCACAGTCATACCTAAGGACAATTTAGAATCCCCAGTTTGATGCCAATTAACCTAATATATATTGATATATATTGTTATAATCGAATAAGATTACTTATATTGTGATATGAAATTCTGGTCATATCGCACAGCCCTACACTCAGGTGGTTGGATGAAATGCTGACAAAACATCACTAACTTGCTATGGAGCATTTTTTCCCAATTAACCTAATATATATTGATATATATTGTTATAATCGAATAAGATTACTTATATTGTGATATGAAATTCTGGTCATATCGCACAGCCCTACACTCAGGTGGTTGGATGAAATGCTGACAAAACATCACTAACTTGCTATGGAGCATTTTTTCCTCTTTCAAGAAAAACAACAATTGCATCCTGTCACGTTAATTGGACAAGACTCAAATATCCATTATAGTATACGCTGTAGTGATGCTGTGTCTCTCCATTATTATCTATGGCATTTTTATCCATATACAGGTGGGAAAAGAAAGGATAAAATTACTGTAATGTAGAGTTAGAATGCTAGCATTATCATACACTGATAATTGGGTATTTTATCTCCAATTCTAAAAACAGGAGGGTTCATGGCTTCTAACAGGGTTTGCGAGGAACAACCACACCAAGGCTTAACACTAAAAGTAAATATCAACTTTTTTGGAGAAAAAGGGGCGCAAAGTGTTGTTGAGATCAGTTGACTTGACTAGCTTAGATTGAAGCCAGCTCTAAAGGGATGACAAATGCTTTCACCTAATTAGCAATACCTGCCACAGAAGATGTGCCATGAGGTGTGTGAACAGACAGGAGCATGTATGCTAAATCGGATCAAGGAGGTGTGATTTGCAGTTCATGCTATATTTTACATCAACTGGAGTCAAAGTTATGATGATCTTCAGATTAAAGTTAGCCCAAATAAAATCCTCTGCAGTGGCCTTCATCTTTGACCCATTAGATTCCTTCTCCTAAAGTATGAGTCAAACATCAAGACTTCACTGCGTCTTCAGCTGCAGCATGCTTAAGAAGCTTGGATTTAAAAGCTTTATTCTGTCAGTTGGATCTCTACTTGCTATTTGGAGTAATGGAGATTGGAATACTTTACAATTTATTACAGTGCTAAACTGACATAACACTTAAGAATGATCAAAAAAATAAAGAGAAAGTACAATTTCTAAGAACATTCTGGTTATGCTCTCTTACAACCAGTTTTGGAATAAAACCCAGAATTGCAATAATTTTATTGCAAAACTGGTTGGGATGATGAAACTGACTAAACTCTTATTGCAATTAGTTGCCAGCCAGTTCTGCAATAAAAAAAAAAAAACTGTTTTGCAATAAAACACAGAGTTGCAATAATTTTATTGCAAAAATGACTGACATGAAGAAACTGATGAAACTCTTGTTGCAATTAGTTGCATTCACTTTTGCAATAAAACCCGAATTGCAATATTATTTTTGCTAAACTGGTTGGGATGACAAAACTCTTATTGCAATTAGTTGTCAACCAGTTTTGCAATAAAAACACAATTGCAATAAACTTTTTTTCAAGAAGAAGAAAATCCCTTCTCATGCATTTATCTTGTGTTCAGCCTAAATGGGCTGATCAGCAAAGAAGTGACTTACTGAAAATGACTAATTTTGTGTTCCTCACCTTAGAAATCTGAGAAATATGACCAAATTTAACGATGAGTTAGTATGGACTATCACACATTTAGTTTAGAATTACAGTAATGTTGTTGCAAAAGTGATTGGCAACTAATTGCAATAAGAATTTTGTCAGTTTTGTCATCCCAACCAGTTTTGCAAATAAAATTATTGCAATTCTGGGTTTTATTGCAAAACCGGTTGTAACAGTGCTCTTTCTGGGGAAAACTTTGCACCCAAATTACTGGAAACCCACAAACCCACAGATTCATCATTATTCAAGGTAAAATAACTCTTCTACTCACACCTTGTCACAATGATGTGACTTGTAATGCCTTGTGACAGTCATTTGCTCCAGTTCCTTTCTTTCTTTTTCACAGAAATACAGTAGTGTATGGCGGCCGTAGCAGAGGAAGCCATAAAAATGTAACTGGCAACAGAAAACAATTAACACACTGACCCATAACACTGATGGTCTTCTCAGCTCGGCGCCCGCTTGCTCTGCGGGCTGTCAGATCCTTAGTTTTTGGTTAGGATGTGTCGGAATGCATCTCTCCTTATTGAATTGTTGAGGAGGGACCCTTGCCTGGGGGTTAATACAACAATTTACTCTGGACTGCCTGTGGCTGTGTTGCCATGATGTGTTTGGTGTGCGTCGTCAGCCTGCAGGGTTTGGCGCACTCGTGCCGTCTCCGTTAAGTGGGAAGATGGAGTGAGTTCCAGGGGAGCTCCATCATTTGCCTCCCACAGTAACTCTGTTTCATATGTCGATAGGAATGAACGATGGCTCAGTGCGTCATGAATTTGCCTTCACTCATCACACTTACTCAGTTTTCATTTCTGCGCTTCAAACGTCAAGTGTCAAATGCATTTAGTATTGCTGTCGTATTAGTGAGATCATCTATGCCTATGCACTCTACATGGGCACAATTTTCCATTTCTGAATACATTCATATATTGCATATTATTTATATATTTATGCGTGGGAAATAAACAGTTTGTGCATTTCATAATATTGTTGTAAAGGTAATAAACCTATTTGTTTTGTTTATTCTAAATATGCTGTGTTATGTTTTGCAAGAGGAAACTTGGCAGGCTGTCATCATGTAAAAAACCCACAAAAAACAGGTTATGATTTTATTCACGGGCTGCTCTTGATACCATCGCACTCATTCATGTTTCCACCTGACATATTTTTGTTTCACTGCAACCTCCATCTCGGCACCTCTGCCATTTCTTTATGCCTCAAGTGTCAATGAGACTACAATGGCATGGAGCATAATGAGGTTTATATTTAGCTGTTTGCTGTGTACCACCTCGCCTAAAGTTTGAGTGCACGCTGCAGTCTGTCAAAACAAAGAAAGTCCTATTTTTCAAATGTGCCTGCTCGGAACAAATGATTCTTTCCTGTAGGATTTAGGTATCGGCTGTGTCAGAAGGACCATCAATATTCAGCATTTTTTATTTATTTACTTAGCCTGCTTGGCCACTTATGGAACAGTGGGACCTCTACTGTGTTTGACTTTTTTTTTTCAACCCTCAGTGGCTCACATTTGATTCAGATATGTCCATTATTTAGCTAGACAGTAGATACCGTGCCAGCACCTGTTGGAATATTGTCTAGTGTCCGTATCCTCAGTGACTGCATCAGAAGAAGTTCAAAATGGAGTTGCACAATGGGTCTCTGATCTTGAGAAGACATGATGCAGCCCTCTGCCAAGTCGAGGTGGAATTATGTTCCGTGTGGGTACCATCCCCCTTAAATTTAGGCTTTCCGTTTCATGCATATAACCGCTTTTTTCATGGTAGTCCCCTTGAGCAGAAACTGAAAAAGACAGGGGGGACAGTATGTCTGCTGGCAGGTGTGATTGTACTCCAGCACAATGTTATCATCCGGACACAGTTTTGTCCAACATTTGGAGGAAATCATTCCACTCGATCTCTGACTGTCTGCTGGGCTGTGAGGCAGCTGTTGGGAGACACACCACCTGGTGAGCAGCTTTGAAGTACACTTTTGAGGATTAAATTATTCATTCAGCTGTATCCAGCTGCCCTGAGACTGTGCAGAGCATTTTTGCCTCCTGCAGCTCACCTGACGGCCTTATAGTCCATTGCAGTTTCACCTCAAGTCATTAAAGAGTGATCCCGCCCCAACTCCAAAGTCTTCACAAGGAAGACTAAAGGATAAAACTAGAAGATAGTAAAAAGTTTCTTGTGATTTTTAGCTCGGTAAAGTTGCACTATACAGGAAATCTTTATAGCGTCTTTTGTGCTCGTATAAAGTAAAAAAAAAAATGAAAATGGTTTTCTTCAGCAAAATTATTTGACTTCAGAAATGCATCCAATTGTATTCAGAAAGGCTTGAGTGCACAAAGAAAAATAGTTTTAGAATTTATTCCTTGCGTGGCATTTGCAAAATTGAAAAAGAAACATGAATGCACTTTTAATATCTTTCGGTTTAATGCCACCATCAGTTTCTTAATACCATAAATTCCAAAGAACAGAAGTTACTAATAATCAAACAAGTATTTGCCTGTACTTTATTCATCAGTCAGTAAACCCTGCTGTGTCACTTCCTTGAAAACAGTGGTATGTCCTCGTTTTTAATGCGTAAATAGTGAAAAAACCATTCTGTTTATTCAGGTTTTTATTTGTAGTTCTTTCTGTTCTCATGTATTTGTCACAAGCTGTAAAGCAATTATGGTGAATCATGCTGATGCATGTACTTATCCTTCAGAGACAAAGAAGACCAGTCTGTATGTTCTTTTCTGATTAAGGATGTTTAAGTCAAGGAAATCTCATGATTATACTGTGAAGATAGAGACCTGATGAGCTGTTGTGTGTCATATGAAGATAATGTTATCCTCTGTGCTGAGTAAACTGTCATGATGTGTATAAAAGGATGTAAGACCTAAAAATCTTTGCACACCATCGTAATACCGTTGTATGTGGTATGCCACATGCCTTCTTTGCTGGCCACAAACAATAAATGCATTCTTGTTCGTACTCTGGTTCTCTGTTCTGACGTAGTAATTTTTTTTAACAAACAGTTATCACAAATCAAATATTTTGAATTTTCAGTAAAGTACTTAAACCCTTGATTAAGAACAATCAGCCTTTCTATAGTGCTCAGATTAAATACCGATCCCAACAGCCAGCAAAGCAAAGCTGAGCTCAGTTTCTTAAAAAAAATTAAAAAGGAAATAATGTTTATCCAGTTATCTGCAGTAATAAAACTAATATTCTGTTTTCATTCATCTTTTAAATATTAAGGAAATAAAGTGATTGTAATAGCTGAGTTATACAGACCAAATTACAAACACACTTTCAATTTGTTTTTATATTTTGTTGTTACCTCTGTCAAGGTTATATTTTCAGTGTGTCTAGTTGGCTGTTAGCAGGATTACTGAAAAACTACTGACTCATATTCAGTCTAACTGGGAGCAAGGGTGGAATTTAGGTCAGGGGAACCCCCCAAATTTTGGTGCTATAGATACAAAAACTTTGAAAATAGTTTATAAAGCATGAATTTACATAGACTGATTGCTGAGCAATTTGGCGAGGATAGCCTGAAACTGCTGTGGGAATACGAGAAAACAGCAAGGAAGGTGGCAGACTACAGAAATCATGTACGCTTCAACCTGAGATGTCGACATCATGGGATCATCCCTAAAACCCTACGTCTGAGGTCATCTTTG
This sequence comes from Pholidichthys leucotaenia, assembly GCA_020510985.1. Lineage (NCBI taxonomy): Eukaryota > Metazoa > Chordata > Actinopteri > Cichliformes > Pholidichthyidae > Pholidichthys > Pholidichthys leucotaenia. Next base: position 354,072,845 of record CM035839.1, read on the forward strand.
AAAGGACGTAAAACCACCAACATTTTGAAGAGCACAGAAACAGCTACAAAATGAAAGGATACGACAGGTCCATTTTACTTTGAATGTTTTGCAAGAGAAAGAAAGACAACTACATCAGAAAATGGCCGTCAAGCTATCAAATGGAACCTTACAAAAGTTAACAGACTTTGTGGAACATGCATGTTTGGCTCAACACACCAAGAGTAAAGAACGTCAAATGAAGAAGTTTAATGCTTTGTCTTTACAAGGTGGGGGTGTTGGTGGTCAGAACACATTGGACGGTGTGAAACAGAATCAGGGTGAGGTACCCTTTGACATCAGTGACACATAGGTGAAAAACCTATCTCACAGGGAGCTCACCAAGCCAGAGTGGAGCGTTTTGGCTAAAGGTTTAAACTTTGCTGTAACTCCAGACAACATTCCAGTGGTAGACATGATCACTGCTACAGAATCTGCCATTCGCAACAATAATATTTCTGAGGATGAAGCTGAACAGATTCATGCTCAAGTATCCATCTCTCTTTTGAATGCCAAGCCCCCACCCTCTAACCTTAACAAACAGGAGAAGAGGGCCTTAACCTCCCTCTGCAAGGATAAGAGTATTACCATCCTGCCTGCTGATAAAGGAAGATGTACAGTAGTATTGAAGACTGAGGATTATCACCACAAAGTAATCGCGTTGTTGAGTGATAGTTGTACATATGAAATTTTGAAAGCAAGATCCTACCAATAAATATAAAAGCCAGGTGATCAACATCTTACAGTCCCTGGAAAAACAACAAGTTATAGATTGAAATTTATACTACCGTCTTTACCCTGGAGAAACTACACCTTGTATATATGGACTTCCAAAAATTCACAAAAACAATAATCCACTTAGACCAATCGTCAGCAGTATAAATTCTGTTACATATAATGTTGCAAAATACCTGGCCATCATTTTAGCTCCACTAGTTGGCAATACTGAACGTCATATAGTGAATTCCAAGGATTTTATCCACAAGATTCAACGACTCCCTGGAGGCAGATGAGACGATTGTGTCATATGACGTCACATCCTTGTTTACCTGTGTGCCATCAGAGTTAGCAGTTGAAGTGGTGAGAAGACGACTGTCCCAGGATCAAATTTTCGGTGACAGAACAAAATTAAATCTGGAGCAGTTGTGCTCTCTGTTGAAGTTGTGTCTGAATACCACCTATTTTACATACCAGGATGTGATTTACCGACAGAAACATGACTGTGCCATGGGCTCTCCAGTTTCCCCCATTGTTGCTTATCTCTACATGGAAGAGGTGGAAAGAAGGGCGCTGAACACCTACAAGGGAGTTCCTCCTACTCACTGGTTTAAGCCTTATTCATGCTGCATTTCCCCTCTAGTCCGCTTTGGTCCACGTGCGCTTTGGATGAGCCCGGCACGCACGCAGCACTGTTCATGCTCACTTTTTTCATCTACCCAGGCCAAGCAGTTGACGCATGCTCACAACCATCACTTGTAGTTTCACTCCCGCCCTATAGGTAGCGCCAATGCACTAACGCACCAGGATTTTCACCAACGAAGAAACACTGCTTGCTTTCTGCTGCTTCACTTCCCCGTTTTCACTCCTTTTCCACGAAGATGCTGCTGCTGCTGAAGTATTTACTGTATGTATGATTCATGTATGTTTATTCTCATCTTCTGCTTCCTCAATGTCTTCTTCGTGTACTGTGTCTTGGTATTCTGTGCCGATATTGCCACCTCGTGAATGGGACATTGTCTTGCGCATGCGCTTTTCAACGCGTTCAGTTTCGTGGGCAGGCAGCGTGGTCACAAAATTTGGGCTGCACGAGGTCATCCACGGTTGAGCACTGCAGACACTAGCGGAGTGGAGATGACGACGTAAATTTCGTCACACAAGGTTTCCGGTTACACATACACGGACAGCAGAGGTGCAGCATGAATCCAGCTTAGACGGTGACACCTGGGTGAAAATTAAGACCCAGGAAATCAACCCCTTCACAGAGCATATTAATTCAGTGGGCAATCACGTCAGGTTCACCCAGGAGGATGTGAAGGACAACAAACTCCCGTTTCTGGATTGTGGGATAAAGGTTGGTGAACGGGGTGAACTTCATGTTGAGGTGTATCAAATACCTGCCGACACCGATCAGTATCTCATGTTTGATTCACACCACCCACTTGAGCAGAAACTGGGAGTGATCCGTACACTGCAACATCATGCAGAAACCTTACCCACAGATTCAGAAGCTAAGGAAAAGGAACATGTCCATATAAAACAAGCTTTAAAACAGTGTGGTTATCCAGATTGGACTTTCATTAAAACTCACAGGAAACATAAAAAGAATTCTAGGCCTCTAGGAGAAATGGAGTGTAAAATCAAGAGAAAGCACATAGTCATTCCATATGTGGCTGGGCTGTCTGAAAAGTTTCAGAAGATTTTCTCCAAATACAGCATACCTGTGTATTTTAAACCCAGGAACACTCTGCAACATTGGTTGGTTCATCCCAAAGACCAGATACCAAAACATAAAAAGAGCAACCTGGTATATGCTGTCAAATGTAGTGAGGAGTGTGACGATCTTTATATCGGGGAAACAAAACAGCAACTCTGTAAACGTATGTCACAACATAGAAAAGAAAATTCATCTGGACAAAATTCAGCCGTCTATACTCACTTGCAACAAAAACAACACACCTTTCAAGACCAAGATGTGCACATTTTGGACAGAGAAGAGGGGTGGTTTGAAAGAGGTGTTAAGGAAGCCATCTATGTTAAAGTGGAACGCCCCTCCCTTAACAGAGGAAGGGGACTAAGACATCATCTGTCTTCAGCTTACAATGCGGTGTTAAAAACCATTCCTCGACACTTTATGGACAAATGAACTTGCTCCAAGTCTCAGGTTTAAAGGAGGAGCACTAGGTTTGGTTTTTTTTTTTTTCTCTCCTCTTTTGTCACATACCATGGACTATTTTCTCCTCTCTCTTTGGATGTATACCATGGACTACATTTCCCATAAGTCATGTGACTTCTTTGTGGGTTATTTATTGGTCAGAGACACTTCTGCTGCAGTCTGACAACTGATGATGGTGTTCGGATGAACACTGAAACGTCTTGTGTTTTAATTAGTTTTTGGTCCAGTGTTTTTTAAATAAAACTTCTTTTGAAAGTTTATCTGGCACCGTGATGTTTTAAAATGAATTTACATAGACTGATTTATAAAGCAAGAAATAATTTACTCCCTGGCAACATACAAAAATTATTTGTGGAGAGAGAGGGAGTATAATTTGAGAGGAAGTTTGTGGGGTGATTTTGTGGAAAGGTTTGGATGAGGATATCAAACAGAGTAAAATGCCATACAATTTAAGAAAAAGTACAAAAAAATATTCTTGAAAAGCAAAGACTTGAGGAAAGGAAATGCTTTGCTCCCTAATGGAAAAAGAAATTCAAATTTAAAGAGAATTTATTTTAGTCGAACCATAATTTTAATGAACCCATTTTCATTTGGGACCACACTCAACAACTGCTGCAAATTCTCACCAGCACAAAAAACATTAGTGTCATCCGCAAAAAACACTAGTATGAAAACATTTGATACCTTACAAATGTCATTAATGCACGGGGAGGCTGTGGCAAAGGTGTAGTGTGGCCAACTACTGACTGGAGGATCACGGGTTCGGTTGCCGTTCTGTCTGCAGGTCGAAGTGTCCTTGAGCAGGACACTGAACCCCCAGTTGGTCCTGGTGGGCCAGGCCAGCACCTGTGTATGGCAGAGTTGCCATCAGTGTGTAAATGTGTGTGTGAATGGGTGATTAGCAGGATCTGTAAAACGCTTTGGTCATCTAGAAATGAGAAAAAGCTGCTATATACAGTATCTCTCAAAAGTGAGTACACCCCTCACATTTTAGTAAACATTTTATTATATCTTTTCATGGGACAACACTGAAGATATTACACTTTGATACAATGTAAAGTAGTCAGTGTACAGCTTGTATAACTGTTAATTTGCTGTCCCCTCAAAATAACTCAACACACAGCCATTAATGTCTAAACCGCTGGCAACAAAAGTGAGTACACCCCCAGTGACAATGTCCAAATTGTGCCCAGTTAGCCATTTTCCCTCCCTGGTGTCATGTGACTTGTTAGTCTTACAAGGTCTTAGGTGTGAATGGGGGGCAGGTGTGTTAAATTTGGTGTTATCACTCTCACACTCTGTCATATTGGTCACTGGAAGTTCAACATGGCACCTCATGGCAAAGAAGTCTCTGGGGATCTGAAAAAAAGAATTGTTGCTCTACATAAAGATGGCCTATGCTATAAGTAGTTTGCCAACACCCTGAAACTGAGCTGCAGTACAGTGGCCAAGACCATACAGTGGTTTAACAGGACAGGTTCCACTCAGAACAGGCCTTGCCATGGTCGACCAAAGAAGTTGAGTGCACGTGCTCAGCGTCATATCCAGAGGTTGTCTTTTGAAATGCTGCCAGCATTGCTGCAGAGGTTGAAGGGGTGGGGGGTCAGCCTGTCAGTGCTCAGACCATATGCCGCACACTGCATCAAGTTGGTCTGCATGGCTGTCATCCCAGAAGGAAGCCCCTTTTAAAGATGATGCACAAGAAAGGCCACAAACAGTTTGCTGAAGACAAGCAGACTAAGAACATGGATTACTAGAACCATCTCCTGTGGTCTGATCAGACCAAGATAAACTTATTTGATTCAGATGGTGTCAAGTGTGTGTGGTGGCAACCAGGTGAGGAGAACAAAGACAAGTGTGTCTTGCCTACAGTCAAGCATGGTGGTGGGAGTATCATGGTTTGGGGCTGCATGAGTGCTGCCGGCACTGGGGAGCTACTATTCATTGATGGAACCATGAATGCCAACATGTACTGTGACATACTAAAGCAGAGCATGATCCCCTCCCTGGGGCTCATGCTCATGCTGGGCCGCAGGGCAGTATTCCAACATGATAACGACCTCAAACACATCTCCAAGATGATCACTGCCTTGCTAAAGAAACTGAGGATAAAGGTGATGGACTGGCCAAGCATGTCTCCAAACCTAAACCCTGTTGAGCATCTGTGGGGCATCCTCAAACCGAAGGTGGAGGAGCGCAAGGTCTCTAACACCATGATGTCATCATGGAGGAGTGGAAGAGAATTCCAGTGGCAACCTGTGAAGCTCTAGTGAACTCCATGCCCAAGAGAGTTAAGGCAGTGCTGGAAAATAATGGTGGCCACACCAAATACTGACACTTTGGGCACAATTTGAACATTTTCACTAGGGGTGTACTCACTTTTGTTGCCAGTGGTTTAGTCATTAATGGCTGTGTGTTGAGTTATTTTGAGGGGACAGCAAATTTACACTGTTACACAAGCTGTACACTGACTACATTGTATCAAAGTGTCATATCTGCAGTGTTGTCCCATGAAAAGATAAAATATTTACAAAAATGTGAGGGGTGTACTCACTTTTGTGAGATACTGTAAGTAAATGGCATTTACTTATATAGCACTTTTATTCGCATCTCTTGATGACCAAAGCGCTTTACAGATCCTGCTATCCACCCATTCACACATACATTCACACACTGATGGCAGCATACTACCTAACATGGCGCTTCCAGACCCACCAGGAGCAATTGGGGTGAAGTGTCTTGCCCAGGGACACAACAGCAGGATATCCGGGGAGAGCGGGATTTGAACCGCCAACCATGGGGTTAATGGACGACCTGCTCTACCTCCTGAGCCAATGCCGCCGAAAGTGAATGCCATTTACCATTTACAAAATAAAAAAATCAATTTGGGGCCTAATACTGACCCCTGGGGAACTCCACAAGTAATTTCTAAAAGACTTGGCCTAAATTCACCCAATTGCATGAACTGTTGCCTGTTTATAGTACAACTTCTAAGGCAATTTAAGACTGTCCCTCTTACACCGTACTGTTCTAATTTTTTAAGTAAAATATTATGATCGATTGTGTCAAATGCTTTTTTTTAGTTCAATTCAATTCAATTCAACTTTATTTATATAGCGCCATTTCACAACAACAGTCATGGACAGACAGGGGATCGCCCAGCAATCAGGCGATCCCCTGTGAGCAAGCACTTGGCGACGGTGGAGAGGAAAAACTCCCTTTTAACAGGAAGAAACCTCCAGCAGAACCAGGCTCAGGGAGGGGCAGTCATCTGCTGCGACTGGCTGGGGGGTGAGGGGATAGAGAAGAAGAAAAGAACAGACATGTAGAGAGCAAACAGCACGATGGGGACTCAATCTATGGGAGAGAACAAACAGATGTTAATGACCAGCAAAAAAAATATTTCATAGCGAGTGAGGAAAGGAGTGAGGCCCAGTGCATTACTGGAGGTCCCCCGGCTGACTAAACCTATTAGCAGCATAACTAAGGGAGGGTTCAGAAACACATGATCCCTCCCTAATTGTAGGCTATATCAAAAAGGTAGGTTTTAGCCCTATTCTTAAAAACAGAGATCGAGTCTGACTCCCGAATCCAGATTGGCAGCTGATTCCACAGGAGAGGAGCTTGATAACTGAAGGCTCTGCCTCCCATTGTACTTTTGGAGATTCTAGGTATTACAAGTAATCCTGCATTTTGGGAGCGTAGTGCTCTGTTAGGATAATACGGTAGTATCAGATCTTTTAAATAAAAAGGAGCCTGATTGTTTAGAGCTTTGTAAGTAAGAAGAAGGATTTTAAACTTAATTCTAAACTCTATGGGAAGCCAATGAAGGGAGGCCAGAACCGGAGAGATATGATCTCTCTTTCTAGTACCTGTTAAAACTCTTGCTGCAGCATTTTGGATCAGCTGAAGACTTTTTAAAGATGTTTTTGGACAGCCTGATAATAAAGAATTACAATAATCTAATCTCGAGCTAACAAAAGCGTGGATCAGTTTCTCAGCATCACTCTGAGACAAGATGCTCCTAATCTTGGCAATATTACGCAAATGATAGAAGGCAGTCTTAGAAACAAATTTAATATGTGAATTGAAGGACAAATCCTGATCAAAAATAACTCCAAGGTTCCTCACAGAGCTATTAAGAGAAAGAGTAACTGCATCCAAACTGAAAGTTTGATTTGGAAAGGAATTTCTAAGGTTTTTTGGACCAACAAGAATGACTTCAGTCTTATCTGAATTTAATAGCAGGAAATTACAAGTCATCCAAGCTTTGATTTCCTTAAGACAGGCTTCTAACTTGGCTAATTGATTACTATCATCTGGCTTCATTGACAGGTATAATTGTGTGTCATCTGCATAACAATGAAAATGTATACAGTGCTTTCTAATAATGTTGCCTAACGGAAGCATATATAAACTAAAAAGAGTAGGGCCTAGCACAGATCCCTGTGGAACTCCATGACTAAGCTTTGAGTTGAAAGAAAACTCATTATTTACATGAACAAACTGGAACCTATCAGATAAATAAGATCTAAACCATTGCAACGAAGTTCCATTAAGTCCAACATAGTGTTCTAATCTATCAAGTAGAATATTATGATCAATAGTATCAAAAGCTGTACTAAGGTCTAAAAGGACAAGTACAGAAACTAGTCCATTATCAGATGCAATGAGGAGGTCGTTAGTGACCTTCGCTAAGGCTGTTTCAGTACTATGATGGATTCTAAACCCAGATTGCTGCACGGTGGCGCAGTGGTTTAGCACTGTGGCAGCACAGTTTTACCCTTGGCCGGGGGATCGTGGGGATCATGAGATCGTGGGTTCGATTCCAGCCCCCGACCAACAGTGAGCTGTGTGGAGTTTGCATGTTCTCCCCGTGTTGCGTGGGTTTACTCCGGGATTTCTCCGGTTTCCTCCCGCATACCAAAAACATGTAGGTTTAGGGCGCTCGCGCACGCAGCGACCAGCAGCCGGTGGCTTGTCACCAGACTGCAAACCAAATCTACCTACGGGTACAAATAAGTAACAAAAAAAAAAAAAAAAAGATTGAAACTCTTCAAGTAAACCATTTCCCTGCAGGTGGTCAAATAATTGCGTAGCAACAACTCTTTCTAAGATTTTTGAAATGAAAGGGAGATTAAGAGATTGGTCTATAGTTAGCTAAAGCTCCTGGATCTAGCGTTGGTTTTTTGAGTAAGGGTTTAATTACAGCCGTTTTAAAAGCCTGCGGTACATGGCCTAAAGTTAATGAAGAATTGATTATATGAAGAATAAAGCTACCAATAAGTGGGAAGACTTCTTTAAATAACCTGGTAGGAATAGGGTCTAAAAGACAAGTTGAAGGTTTGGATGAGGAAACTATTTTGTCTAACTCACAAAGGTCGATTGGAGTAAACTCATCAAGACAGACATCAATAGAAGGAGTTGTAGTAGTTACAGTATTTAAGTTAACTGTGGGAAGAATCTGATTGATTTTATCTCTGATGGATGAAATTTTATTATTGAAAAAGTTCATAAAGTCCTGACTAGTAAGCTCTAAGGGAATGCTAGGATTGACAGAGTCCTGACTCTTTGTCAACCTGGCTACAGTACTGAAAAGAAACTTGGGATTATTCTTGTTCTCTTCTATTAATGCAGAGTAATAACTCGTTCTAGCTTTTCTAAGAGATTTTTTATAAATTAGAAGATGATTTCTCCAAGCTAAATAGATTTCATCTAAATTAGTAGAGCGCCATTTTCTTTCTAACTGACGAGTCTTCTGTTTTAAGGTACGAGTTTCTGTGTTGAACCAAGGAGTTAGAAATCTCTGATTAGACTTTTTCTTTTTTAAGGGGGCCACCAAGTCTAGAGTCTGATGCAGAGAAGCTGAAACACCATCCACCATGTTATCAATTACAGAAGGAGCAAGCTGTCTATAGCTTATTTCCGTTGTGTTGACACATGGCATAGAGGAAACAATCTGCATAAATTTGGAAACAGCATCATCTGAGAGGCATCTACTGTAATAATATTTTTCTTTAGGAGCCAAATAGTCAGAAATAGTAAAATCAAAGGTTAACAGACAATGGTCTGACAGTAGAGGGTTATGAGGAAACACTACAAGATTTTCTATTTCTATGCCATATGTCAAAACAAGGTCCAATGTAGAGGTGGAGGTAATGAGTAGAATTTCCTACTTTCTGACAAAACCCAATCGAATCTAATATTGAATTGAATGCCACATTAAGGCAGTCACTATCTACATCCACATGTATATTAAAGTCCCCTACTATAATTATTCTATCAGATTTCAGCACTAAATCAGCTAAGAAATCAGCAAATTCGGATAAAAATTCTGAGTAGGTTGATGGGGGACGATAAACTATGGCAAATAAAATTGGGTTTAACCTAAAATTGCTAAAGTGCCCAATACTGAGGACCAGGCCCTCAAAGGAATTATAACATGTTTTTTGCTTTACATTAACTAGTAATTTGGAATGGTAAATTGTTGCTACTCCTCCTCCACGACCAGAACTTCTGGGATTTTGACAGTTTAAATAACCAGAGGGAGTTGATTCATTTAAACCAACATAATCCTCTTGTCCTAACCAAGTCTCTGTGAGAGAAATTAAATCAATCTGATGATCAATTAACAAATCATGGACTAACAGAGACTTGGGAGTTAGAGACCTAATATTTAATAAACCACATTTAATTTTTAAATTATGAGGAGGAACAGAGGCCAAATCATTCAATTTAGAGGCTTTATGTTTAATTTGAGTTTTACCAATATTTTGCTTTATCACTTTGGGATGCTTATACATTATATTTTTATTCACTTTGGAGGGAGCAGACAACGATTCTCTGATGGGGAAGTCAGGGGCTAAGCTGAGGGGTGGTGGGTGAAGAGGAGCTGCAGAGAGGCGTGTAAGACTGTGACTCTGCTTCCTGGTCCCAACTCTGAGTAGTCATGGTTTTGGAAATTTGGATAAAAAAGATGCCAGATTGTTAGATAAATGAGAAGCACCATCCAAAGTGGGATGAATGCTGTCTCGTCTCATAAGACCAGGTTTTCCCCAAAAAGAGCTCCAATTGTCAATGTAGCCCACGTCATTTTTAGGACACCACACAGACAGTCAGCGGTTCAAGGATGACGAGCGGCTAAACATGTCATCACTGGTCAGATTGGGGAGGGGCCCAGAGAATACTACAGTGGCAGACATCGTTTTGGCAAAGTCACACACGATTCTATATTAAGTTTCGTGACTTCCGACTGCCGGAGACGGATGTCATTAATGCCGGCGTGAATAACAATTGTGGAATATTTACAGTTACTTTTAGCCAGCATTACTTTTAGTCTATAAGCACACCCACTGTGTACTTCTTCTTATTATAAATAGAACTGGTATTCAATTGTAATGCATCTACAATAAATTTACAATAAATCAGTATATCAACATCATCTCACCACCATATCAACATTTTTTTTTCAATATTTAGTGGCTCAAAATGTTGTTAGTCTATTGAAGTATATGCTAAATTCAGAATTAAAGATTATATGGATCTGTGAATGCCTCGGTGACCCCCTTCCCAGTGGAGGTGATCCAGACATCTCTTTTTAGACTTGTGCCCCCACAGACCTCCATCAGGAGTTAGAACATGAGAAATACATTGCTTAAAGCACTTTGCACACACAACACCACAATTAATCACCCGTAAAACCCAGCTTTTCCCAGTGTTATTTTAATTCTTAAAATTAGAGAAAATTGTCAGTGCCTCTCAAACTGATTATTTCCTTGTAACATTCTTATATATAGAATCCACAGCATAACATAAGCATTACAAGCTACTTACTGTACATGCAGATTTAGACCACACATTAGCCTGATTACATCATGAACATCATAAAAGATGGCAAGCTTAAATGACCAAGAAGCTATATTTTATCTGGCATGTTTCTTGCTCATAAAAAGCCAAAATGTTATGGCTATAGTCATCATGGTAACAAATATTAGGTAGTCTAAACCAGGCATACAAAGTGTAACAGAGCTGAAGGGCAGTGTGCTCTTTTTGTTTTGTTAAGAGCAATGCAAAAAAAATTAATGGAAACATCATGTGACAGATTAGAGCAAATGTTAACCCAACTCACATGTACAAACCTATTCAATATAGAACCACTCACAAATGAAATATATATATATAATTAATCTTTTTACTTATCCCCATACTCCAGTCCAAAGTACTTTTTAGTGAGTTGTGCTTTCTAAACTTCAACTTCAACTTTGATGGATGGACTTTCTTCATAATTCTATTTTACGTTGCTGCCTTTGTCAATACAGAATTGATAATGGTCCAAAAACGGAGTGGCCGTCTTGACTTAAAGAGAAATTGATTTTTAATAGTCAGCATTAATAAATCTAAACTATGACAGTCCTCTACAATAAAAGTGAATGCGTTCTCATGTTGTTTCTCATATTTCTAAAGCATTTGGTAAATAAATTTGCCATGACAACTACAGTATATACATGTACATCAGCATGGCAAAAAATGACACTGATCATGAATGAGTGTGTTTGCGCTTCACAATATCAAATTTGATCCAAAAAATCTCAGTATACAGAGAACAATGTATGCAAAGGAGGAAAACTGTACAAATGTAAAAAAATGGGGTAAAGATGACAGTTCCAGCTGTAAGTGTATGTTTTATATATATATATATATATATATATACTGTATATATATGTGTGTGTGTGTGTGTGTGTGTAATTCAAGAAACTCCCTGATGTGTCCCACTAAATCCGTGCAAATCTACTCAAAAGAAGAAAGCAATGGAATTGCATAATTGCTCAGAAAAATGTGTCTTTCCTTCTGTGTAACATGATGCACATATGTGTATAAGCTACGTGCTGCTGCTGCAAATGTACAGCATAATTAACATCATGATTGTGCAAGGCACTACAGTTTCAGAGACTCCCGCAACATTAAAAGACCAGCATCACAAAGAATGCACTGGGCATGCAAAGAGGAATCCTGTGATTTTTATCTCTCCGACACTGGGGAGCAAATTATGAGAAGGCCCTTAAGACTCACATGCAATGGAAAAGCGTGATCCCTGTGGTTATATAATGATTGTCTAGCTTTACTCAATATACCACAAATTTTGCTACTCTAAAAAAGCAGGAAATTTGCCAGAACTCGACCACCAGAACAAAGCATCTCCACCTTGTTAGCCTTGGTGGTTTCTGTGCAGGGTTTAGTGCCTGCTGACTGATTTTTGTTCTTCTGGGTATTTTAAGATTTATGGTAAAGGCTGTCTTTGTTTTTACATTCACAAGACTTAAAAAAAAAAAAAAACTATGAAAAAGTTAAGACACGTTAACTTTATTTACAAGCAATTTAAAAATTATATTAAAAATGGTAACCTAAATGCTCTATAAAGCAGCCATTAACTTTCAGAGAAAATACAATAAATTAAAAAGCCTAAAAAGAGAAGAACACACATGTAATTTCTGGACGAGGCTGGTCTGAAGAGGCAGTAACCTTTTTTACTTGTCACCTTGATGATTGTACTTTGCACTGCATATATAAGACTTATTTTACATGCATTAGATTTGTTATATCAGAACAGCGACTGACCAGTATCCCTGTCATCTATTCACAATGCCCCAGATCTCTTGTAGATGTTATACTCTCTCAGGTATACGCAGCTTGAGGCTACTTCCATGCGGCACAGATTTAATTATGTGCCATATTTAGACATATTCTAAATGGATTTGAGGGACAAAAGGAGATGATGGAGTCCAAGCTGGGGAAGAATTGCAGTCAGGAAAAATCTGATTGGGATTACCTGGCTTTTGACAGTTTCAAGGTCTCCAATTTTACCAATTAAATTAAAGAGTCAGAGTGGACACGGATTACAGGGGTGTCACTGGATTACAGAAGGAGTCAAAGAGTAGCTTTTGGCCAATATTCCTTTTTTAAAAACCTCTGGGAATGTCTGTAACATTTATAGTCAGAGCTACGGGCAACATGTGACTTAAGATCCCTCCAAAACTTCACGGAAGGGGGAGATTAATTCATCATGTCACATCTGCTTATAGTCCGGTCCAAAAAGATTTATCACTAATTCAGATGTTTTCTAAACTGTTTGAATTACAACCGTGATGGCTGCCCTTTCATCGTAATCTTCTTACGTGTCACCATCTGCACCCCACAAGACTTGATGCTGTTTTAAAAAGAAAGTGTCCTGAGGGACCTTTAGTTATTGCTAAGGGGAAGTTGGGACATTTTCAGTTAACTCGCAAATGGCCAGATGAGAAAGAGATAATTAATATTTTTTTATTCTTTAAATGCAAAAGAGCATTTAAAACGTCATTCTTCTGATGATTCCTTAAGTCCTGCTTTTACAAATTGTCATAAATGTCCTTATATTTTTTTTATTTAATTTACTTCAGCAAAATGCTGCAGACTAAGTACAGAAAATAATTATACTTCTTACATTACAGTAGTTTTACATGTACCATTTCATAGCTATCATAGTAAATCACAACAGGACATATCTTAATCTTTTTTCTTATATTAATTTTTCATTTAATTCCTCCAATTCAAAGGCTTCCACAAAGTAACTCAATTGAAATGTTATCAAATAGTGCAATGACATCCTTATGCAAAACAGCTTTCTGCAAATGTTGTGTTGCTTAACTTGTTGCCACATACTTTGTATCATACACTTAAATGCTTCCTACAGTTTTCTTTGTTCCCACTTACTGTGGAAACAGTGCAGTAAAAGTGTGAAATGTTGATTTTCAAAAATTTGCTCAAGACTTTATACCTTTATTTTCCTACTCTCCACTGAGACACAACAATGCCAACATTCTTTCATGCTTGAGCCCGTCAGCATTCAGTTTTTCTACCTGAGGTTGTTATAAGACATATACGTCCCTGCCGGTGTGCACATCAGGGCTAACATCTGTGACAGCTGATTTCCTCCCAGGGGATCGGTGGTATATACAAGAAGCTGTCTGCTGCAGCTGTTGCCCTTCTGGGTTGCAGATAGAGGGGCTTTTTTGCACAAGAGAGAATCTTGCTCAGGTAGTTATCAGGATTTGTTCACACAGTAACCACAGTACTGCTCCAGTTGGTTGAAGTATTATTGTATTGTGACTGAAATTCATAGTGTTAAAGTAGTATCTCACTGGGCTGTGATGGTGGTGACTAGCTGGAGAATGAGGGAGTTTCTAAAATCTCTCCAAACACTTGTGGGATTTCCTCTTGTGAGTTGCAGAGCCTCGTCGCAGGAATTTTAAACATGTTCAAAAAAATTTGTGCAACAAATTTACTCTTGAAATAGTCACAGAGTCATCGCAGGTGTCTCAAACCCTTCTCTATTTAGTTCCTGAGTCAGAAAGTGCAAAAGGTTAGACAACTTTGCAAGTAGTTGGGGACATATGAAAGTAAATTATGATTGGAGACAAAAAGGACAAGACATTCCGCATGTGATGCGCATGAGAAACAGCCCAATTATTTCCTATTACATGCTGACACAACTGTGACCGACAGTGTCACCATGCCACCCTAGGGCAAGAAAGACAGGGCTAGGGATAGCAGGGGACTTTGATAGATACACCTTGCTATACTGGACTGGATCCCTCTTGCCTGCAGGAATTCTTCCTTCCATAGATTCAGGTGCTGGAAACATTCCTCTGAGATACAGTTGCTGTAGATTTGTTGGCAGCATATCTGTGATGCTGCATGCATGCATCGATTCTTTCATGTTTACACTAAATTCTGACCTTACCATCTGAATGTTGCAGCAAGAATTGAGACTCAGACCAGGTAACATTTTTCCAGTCTTCAATCGTCTAATTTTCATGACCCTGTATGATTTGAAGCCTCAGTTTCCTGTTCTTAGCTAAAGGCGTGGCACTAGTTGCACAGTACCTGTTGCTGTACCACATCTGCTTCAATGGTCAATGTATTGTGCATTCAGAAATGCTCCTCTGTATACCTCAGTTGTAATGAGCAGGTATTTGAGTTACTGTCGCATGTCTGTCAGTTCTAGCCAGTCTGGCTATTCTCTGCTGATATCTGGCATCAACAGAGGCCCAGAGATCTGCTGCTCACTGGATATTTTCTCTATTTCAGACCATTCTCTGTGAACCCCAAGGATGGTTGGTGTGAAAATCCCAGCCGATCAGCAGTTTCTGAAATACTCAGACCTTTCCATCTCTGCCTTCAAAGTCATTTACACCACCTTCTTCCCAATTCTTGATGCCCAGTTTGAACTTCAGCAGCTCGTCTTGAAAATGCTTAAATGCATTGTGATTGGCTGATTGGATATTTGCATAATCAAGCTGTGTAACCTGTACCTGTACCTGTTGAAGTAGTTGGTGAATGTATTTTGGGCTGCAATATAATTAGCTAATAACAACTGTATGTGCTGCATTAAATTCCATGAACAGCTACAGTACTTTATTGATATAGCAGTTGAAACAAGTGCAGAGCTCTTGGTGACTCTTGATTATAGAAACAGTTGTAAAGCATACAAGGAGACATTATACTCTTTATCAGCATTCTGCTTTTCTCTTAAAACCTATGGATTGAATATAATTAGTAATAATTTATACATTTATTAAGTTTACACTTTTACATTTTCTTCATGACACATACAGTAATCATATAAATCCCAAAATGCAAGTAATGAGTTTCAATCTGTAATCCATGGTTTTTTGTGGAAGTGTCCACTGACTAATGTAATGCACTCAGGTAATGACACGATGTAGTGGTATCATGATAACATAAGTCAGCTGACAGATGGCATCCTTAAAAAGGAAATTAAAAAATACATTTGCCTAAGCCTCACAGTCAATTAACAACTTTTCAGTAGCTTCAGGCCTGCATTTAAAGTTAGATATATTTGAAATATTAACCTTACAAAATGATACCCTTCAGCAATATAAAGATCAAAGATGTTAAACTTGTTTCTGATGATAAAAACATTATAGTATAAGCAAATTGGTTTTTTCCTTAAACTTAAACAGGTGCTTTCAAATAGATATTAAAAAAATACATATCTGCCAAGGCTTAAAATGAACTTCATGCCAGCCCACTGTGTTCTTATTTTTAGCAAATCCATGAGTTATTTTTGACAAATCGTGCTCAAAAACAGCAAACAATAACTCATGAGGAAATCTGTATATCTTTATTTTTGTTTATATATGAAGGGTGAAAGCATAACAGAATAAGAAAAGCAATTCAGAACTCACAACTAAGACTTGATAATTCAAACCATTCAGTGAAGCAACAATAGCAGAACCCATTCAAAGACAAATGAAAGAAATCTTATTGTTGGGAGGGGTAGAGGAAAAACTAAAACGTCTTCAGAATAAACTTTAAAGCTTAAAAAAATCGTTTAATATGAATAAAAAGGGTCTCTGAAAAAGAAATGTAAAACTCAGAGCCTGTGCTTTTATTCATGCATTTAATGCCAATTAACCTCATGTGCATGCCTTTGGTAGGAAGCCGGAGAATCTGGAGGGAACCCATGCAGACATGAAGAGAACGTGCAAAACCCCACACAGATACTGTAGGTCTCAGCTGGCCAGCTCATGCATTCAGACTCAAGATCTTCTTGCTGTGAGGCAACAGTGATAACCACCTGTATTCATTTTAATCACTGCATATTTTGGGAGATGTGAAACATTAATTATTGATAATATAATTGACATAATGTTATGTTGTGTTATGTGTTTAACTTTGAAGCACAAACATTAAAACGGTACAGGGAGCCAACAAAACATGCTGGGATACGTAGTTTATTAAAACATCATAAATAAAACATTCATTCATCTTTAACCGCTTAATCCTTTTCGGGTTTGTGAGGGGGCTGGAAGCCTAACCCACCTTGGACGGATCACCAGTCCATCACAGGGCCAACACAGAGACAACCAGTTGATGCAAGTTAATGTAACGTGCATGTCTTTGGTCTGTGGAAGGAAACCAGAGTGCCATGAGAAAACCCACGCAGACATTGGGAGAACAATGCAAACTCCACACAGAAGGGTCACCACTGGTCTGGGGGTGGGATCGAACCCACAGCCTTTTTGCTGTGTTGCCACAGTGCTAGCCACTGCCCCACCGAGCTGCCCTAAAAAAAATAAATTAAAAAAAATAAATATATATATTTCCATCCATCCATCCTATTGCTTTTCCAAGGGTCTCAGTTGTGGAGGCAGCAGTCCAAAATAGAGAAGCCCAGACTTCTTTCTACCCAGCCGCCTCCTCCAGGCTCTTCAGAGAAAAATCTCAGACCTTTGGTGATGATGAGCCAGACAGCGTGTCAAGCGAGGACTCTTGTGGTATAGAATCATGAATTTAACATAATCCTCTCTGATGCGCATCTCCAGTAAACATTTTTAAAAAATAGCTATATCATATAGTGTCATTGACAGTAATGCTAATGTAGCACAGCAGTGATCGAACAGGATCGCTCTCTAGTTTTTAACGACATAATTATGACAACACTTTAGATCAGATTGTAAGGGCTTTGACTGCTGTTAGTTGTTGTGTGGTTTCTGTAAATATGCTGAATCACACTTTTATGATCTGTTTATGTTCATCCATTTTAGCTACACATGCTTAAAAAAAACTAAACAGCTGTTGCTATTAAGCTCCAGCAGTCGTTTATGTCAGTTCCAGTTCATTTTAGGTTGTAAATGTGTTACATTTTTATTATTTTAAAATATATAAATAAATGTTGTGAAACATTGGCTGCCTGAATTTATTTGTGCCCTTTCAGTTACCTGTAGAAGATCAGATCCATTGTTTATTCAGTGTGACAGATTCACAAAGTAATGGTTTACTTCACCTCTGCAAAACTAAAGTATTTTCAGTCTTTGTATAATGTAAATGCCTATGCCTAAGACATAGTGTCACAAAGAAAAAAAGAAAAAACTAAGCTACAACACAACACAGGCTGGAAATGTCAATCCTTATGTGAGTTTACATGTCGTCTTGTAAATATGTTTGGAGTATTTCTTCCTTTAGTTTTTGTTTAAATTGTCCAAGCTTTGTACATGATTTTAATTCAGGTCCAAAATCGTTCCATAATCTGACTCCTTGCACTGAAATACAGTGTTGCTTGGTAGTTGTTCTCACTGTAGGCTTTTGAAATATACATGTTCCTCTGAAGTGATATCGTTTCTCCCTTGTTTGGAACAACTTTTGGATATTTGCGGGCAGTGATAGATTCTTCACTTTGAACATTATTATTGCGGTTTTAAAGTCAATCAGATCTTTCAACTTGAGAGTTTTTTGTTTAAGAAAAAGTGGGTTTGTTGGTTCCCTGTAAGCTGCTTTGTTGATTATTCTAATAGCTCTCTTTTGAAGCATAAAGAGTGGATATATGTTTGTTTTATATGTATTTCCCCATACTTCATTACAATATGTCATGTATGGGAGTATTAATGAATGGTACAAGGTGTATAGTGTGGGTTGATTCAGCAAATTTTTCACTCTGTGTAATATTGCAATTGATTTGGATACTTTACCTTTTATATAATTAATATGTGGCTTCCAACACAGTTTATCAATTATTACTCCAAGGAATTTAGTTTCGGATACCCTTTCAATCTCTACACCATTTACACTGAGTTTGGGTACTGGGTAGTTGTGATGGTTGTTAAAGACTATAAATTTTGTCTTGCTTAAATTGAGCGTTAATTTGTTTGAATCAAACCACAGTTTCAGCTTTCCTAATTCCTTTCCGAGTGTATCCAGAAGTTGTTCCAAATTGTTTCCACTGCATAGCAGATTAGTGTCATCAGCAAACAATATTAAGTCCATTTTTTCTGAAACTTTACATATATCATTTATATACATATTGAATAATAATGGTCCCAAAACTGAACCCTGTGGGACTCCACAGGTGACCTTCAGTAGCTCTGAGTTTTTGCTGTTAACACATGCAAACTGATATCTATTCTTTAAGTAACTACTTAACCAGGACAGTGCTACCCCTCTAATACCACAATTTTGTAGTTTCTTTAATAATAGATTGTGATCTACTGTATCAAATGCTTTTTTAAGATCCAGGAATACTCCAACTGAATACTCTTTATTTTCAATGGCTGTTGATATTTTTTCTGTAAATTCCATTAAGGCATATGCTGTTGTCCTTTTGTGTCTGAACCCATATTGCTGCTCACACAATAAATCATTCTTCAGTATGAAGTTGTCAATTCTCTCATAGAATATTTTTTCAAGTATCTTGGAAAATTGCGGTAATAGTGAAATTGGTCTGTAGTTGGAGAGTTCCCCTCTGTCGCCTGTCTTGTAAATCGGAATTACTTTAGCTATTTTCATTGCATTGGGAAATATACCTGATTGGAGAGACAGGTTACAGATATACGTCAGTGGTTTCACTATGCATTCGATAACAGTTTTGACTAGTAGCATGTCAATACCATCGCAGTCAGTAGATGTTTTACTTTTGAACAATTTAACAATTTCAATGACCTCTCTTTCGTCTGTGTTCTTTATGAAGAACACCCATTTCGGATAACTCACGTGTAATTGTATAGTAGAAGGAGTCTTTGTCTAATTTGACCTTGTTGCTATATTATACAGTTTCTTTTAACCTGTAATGTACTATCCGAAATAAATAAAATTCATTCATTCAATTCATTCATTCATTCATTAGTGATAAACAAGAACCTAAAATACACTGTATGTATTAGATATATACACAGCCTTGCAATCAATAATCCTTAGTGAAGCTGGAAATAATTTATGGTAGAATAATGATCTTTTTTTTAAAAAAATAATATTGTGTAAAAACAGTAGTGCATCTCCAAAAATTAGCACATCACCATTCAGATCTACGTCAAATAGCTCAGACATACTCATCCAAATGTAAAATAAAAAAAATCTTAAAACAGCTAAATGTATATGGGATTATTGTAAAATATGAAAGTCTTACTTTTTAGATTTGAGTTATTTCTAAAAATAAATTCACCACAATATTCAGATTTTGGAGGTGCATGAGTAGAATGTAAAAGAAAATCAACCGCAAATCAAGTCAGTCAACATATAACAAACAGTAATTTATTTTGGGGAAAATATTTATTAAAAAAATAAACAGTCCAGTTGCAGGGTCCATGGGGCAGATCTGGGAGAGCAATAGATAAATTAATTAAATCATGATTAGGACACACTCTGGAAAGCTTTTGTTGTCCCCATAGTCAGTGTTGACTTTTTTTTTTTTTTTTTTTTTTAAACTATAGTCGGGTACAGATTGTGTCACAATCCTGAGCACGGGTGGAGAGCCATGCTCACGTCTCAAGTTTATGTTGGTCATTTTCTGTATGTCTTCATCTCGGTTTATTTTGTATTTGAGTTGTCCTTGTTGCTGTTTGAAGTCTTAGTTTGGTCATTATCACTGTTTATTATTATGGTGTGTTTTTGGAGTATCTTGCATTTCAATTTATCTTCCTGCATTTATATTTGAGCCCTCTTCGTCCTTGGCTGTAGTTTCCCTTTTGTACCTGAGTATTTATTAGTTTTGTATTATTAGCACTTCGTGGTTTGTATTTCTTTTTGTCCTTGTTTCATAAATTATTGTTATTAGTCATTTTGTGTATTTTCTGTTTTTGGGTTATTCGTTATTTCCAGTACGTGCTTTTACTTTGACGGTGGTCTTTGTTATTTCCCATATTTCAGTTCTGTTGGCGGGCTGTCACACCTGCCACAGATTGTGTCTGATTATTCCTCACTCATGTGACCCACACCTGTGAATCAGTTGCTAATGTCCATGTGCCTATTTTAAGACAGCAGCAACGCTTCTCGTTGCCATGTCCCACTGTTTGTTACTGTGTTTTCCTGAGTGTTATGGTGTTTTTCTGTGAAGCTGAATGGGTGTGCCCCATCATGGACTTAATCTTTATTCCTCCCTTTTTCCAGACGTGAGCCCCATTTCCTTTCAGGAGTGACCATGCCTTTTCCCCTTTTTCCCCAGACGAGAGCCCCGTTCTCGTCCAGCGTCCTGCACACCATTTCCTCCAAATTTCCCCTATTTGTAAGTGTAGTTTTGTGTAGTCTTTGTGGTTTTTGTTATTAAATTGCAAGCTCACAGCATGCATTTGGTGTCCTCAGTCCTGCCCTTGCCAGGGCGATTCATGACAGAAGGACACGGCCTGTGTTAGACACCAGCCGCTGTGGGTTTCGCTTTTTCCCCTTCTCTCCCCTCTCCGTATTTTTGTTTCAGTCCATTTTTTTTTTTTTGCGGGAATGTCAGTCCGCACAGACTTTAGTGTTTGTGGACTGAGTGAGATGGAGTACCGGACTGTGGGAGTGTTACATAACATCATGTCAGAGACTCGTGCGTCTCGCACTCCTGAAGTGGCCTGGGAATGTCTGGTTGAAGTGGTGCAGGTGCTCAAAGCATGCCCCAGTCTGTGGAGCCATCCGGAGCTCATGGATCTACTCCTCGCCATTACGGACCCACAACACATCCCTCGAGAGCTGAGGGAATCCTCGATTCTAGCTGTACCTGTGCCGACCGAGAAATGTCCCCTGGTGCAGCTGTTTTCAGCCCCCGTTCCTCGCTGTCTCCCGTCTGTACCTGCGCTGACGAAAGAGCGTCCCTGGGCACAGACATTATCAACCTCTTGCCGCCACCCAGCTAAATCCCGCATGAGGAATTCTTCTGCCTTCCCAACAGTTTCCTCCTCGCTGCTTTGGAGAAATGCAGCAGCAGCCTCCTCCTCATTTTTGAATCTTTTTTCACCAGCTGTCCCATCAGCCTCCTCCTCCTGGTCTGCCGCTGCTGCCCCCTCCTTCTCTACGACGTCACCACCCACTGCTGGGAATTCGGCTGTCCTCAGGTCTGCAGGGCCAGCTCCTCTATTTTTCACATTGGTGCCCATGCCCACTGCAGCCACTGTGAGGGATGACGCTGGGCCATCAGCAGCAGCAACCATCACACCCTGGGAATTAAGGCAAGTTTCTTTTCATTCTCCTACACTTAAAAATGAACTGTCTTGCCTTATTCCCGGTGGTGAGGCTCAGCACCAGCAGCCCAATTTAGCTGACTCCTCATCGCCTGCTGCTGTAACTTTTTCCTCACCTGCTTCTCTCATGCCTTCCTCTGTTATCCCTGAGTGTCCACCGGTCCCGTGAGGGAGCTGCCAGATGACGGAGGAGCCTGCAGCCCTGGAGAGTCCAGTTCCAGCCCCGCAGCCATGTCCTGGATGGGAGAAGAGTGCCCCCTGGGTCCTGAGAGTGTCCCCTGGTTTCAGTGGCCCGGTACTCAGCGCCATCAGTGAGGCAATCTCCAGCATTGACCGCTACGCCTGGGGATCCTTCCGCTGCATCCACCATCACGCCTGCTGCCGGGGTTGTCGCAGTAGAATCACCGGAGTCCGGGATGGTGGTGGAGCTCGAGCACAAATCAAGTTCTCTGCTCTGTCTCTCCATTTTTAGCCTTAGAGAAATGTTGTCTTGCTCGTGGCAGGGAGAATCAGCTGCAGATGCCCTCTGCTCCTGAGTTCTCCTCGCCGGGCTCCACTACTGCTAGTAATAGTGTTCTGGTGTCCATCTCTTCCTTCCCATCTGAGGTGGCTGTGTTGGGAGTGTATGCCCAGAGGAATGAACTCAAGACGTCCCAGCCTTATTCACCAGAGTCCTGGACGGTGGTGGAGCTCGAGCCTAGGCAAGTACTCTGTTCTGTTTTTACATCTGCAGATTTAGAGAAACCTTGTCTAGCTCATGCTGGGGAGAGTCGGTTGCAGACGTCCTCTGCTCCTGAGCTGTCCTCACTGGGCTCCACTGCTGCCGTTAATTTTCCGGTGTTTTTTTTTCCACTCATCAGGTTTCCACCTCTCAGCTCCTGCGGCCCACAAAAGGTACTGGTTCCAGCTACCGCCTCCAGGAGGAGGCGCGTCATGCCCTGCGGCCCGTTGGCTCAGGGATGTTGGGTGACCACCCAATGCACTATGCCATCTGCTTGGGTGGCCCTGGAATACTGGTAGGCCACCCAACCTATTGCACCATGGGATCGGGTGGTTCTGGGACTCTGGGAGACCACCTGAACTGTGTAATTTTTCACCTAGTATCATTGGTAATCTGTCACCCTATCTGTTCTGGTTGCGGGTCATGAGTGAGCATTTTTTGTCTTGGTTTCAGTCCCTCCATGCCTGGGTTCCTTCTCCTCCCTCCCGGGGTGGGTTATTTTTTCTTGTTCTTGTTGGGGGGGGTGTCTTTGTGGGTGTTTTCTTTTCTTTCTTTTTTTTGATGTTACGTTGGGGTGTCTGGGAAGCCACCCTTTGAGGGAGGGGCTTTGTCATGTTCCTGAGCATGGGTGGAGAGCCGTGCTCAGGTCTCAAGTTTATGTTGGTCATTTTCTGTATATCTTCATCTCGGTTTATTTCATTATTTATTGGTCAATATCATTGTTTATTATTATGGTGTGTTTTTGGAGTATCTTGTATTTCAATTTATCTTCATGCATATATATTTGAGCCCTCTTCGTCCTTGGCTGTAGTTTCCCTTTTGTACCTGAGTATTTATTAGTTTTGTATTATTAGCACTTTGTGGTTTGCATTTCTTCTTGTCCTTGCTTCATGAATTATTGTTATTAATCATTTTGTGCATTTTCTGTTGTTGGGTTATTCCTAATTTCCGGTATGTGCTTTTACTTTGACAGTGGTCTTTGTTATTTCCCATATTTCAGTTCTGTTGGCGGGCTGTCACACCTGCCACAGATTGTGTCTGATTGTTCCTCACTCATGTGGCCCACACCTGTGAATCAATTGCTAATTTCCATGTGCCTATTTAAAGATGGTAGCAACGCTTCTCGTTGCCGCTCCTGCTGTTTGCTACTGTGAATTCCTGAGTGTTATGGTGTTTTTCTGTGGCGCTGAATGGGTGTACTCTGTCGTGGACTTAATCTTTATTCCTCCCTTTTTCAGACATGAGCCCCGTTTCCTTTCGGAAGTGACTCTGTCTTTTCTCCTTTTTCCCCAGACGAGAGCCCTGTTCTCCTCCAGCATCCCGCACACCATTTCCCCCCGATTTCCCCTATTTGTAAGTGCAGTGTTTTGTGTAATGTTTGTGTTTTTTGTTATTAAATGTGCAAACTCACAGTGTGCATTTGGTGTCCTCAGTCCTGCCCTTGCCAGGGTGATTCATGACAGATTGTTGATGTAAAAAAAGGACATTCTCTAAGAAAATGTCATCACAGACTAACAGCATTAAAATATGACAGTATGTGAACTACTAAACAGTTTTAGGACTATAGCAGTCCTGCAAAGAATTTGCTTGGTCTACATAATGTGAATTACAATATACTAGAGGTGAAGGAAAGACCAGGTACAGAAATGGAATTACTTTTTATGTGTGTTGTGGGAGGAGGGAGGAGACCCCGGGGCAGACCTAGGACCCATTAGAGAGACTACGTTTCCCAGCTGGTCTGAGAACGTCTTGGTGTCCTCTCTGAAGAGCTGGAGGGGTGGCTGGGGAGAGGGAAGTCTAAGCTTCTCTGATTAGACTGCTGCCTCCACAACCTGGACCCGAAAAGCTGTAGAAGATGGATGGATGGTTGTGCTGTATATTCATTCCTGCTGCAAGACTGGACCTGATTAAAGAAGAGGAACAACATTTTTTCTAATTCCACATTCTTGGAACACCAAGTGCTCAGCCAGATTGTGACCCAGTTCATCAACGACCTTATAGTGGCAGTGTCCAATAGTAATGGCAGGCTGATATTGTCAAGGCTCATTGTGCACCACTTGTACGCCGAATTACTACAGTCCACAGAGTGAATGGTTGTTGGCAGTCCAATTGAGCTGGGTGGCGAGCTTGTCGTTGATAGCGTTGAATGGCACATTTTGGCAAAGTGATTAAGCTTACCGCAGTGCTGGCATCGCTGTCCTTCTGCTGGGCAGGAGCGCACATGCATCCGGTGTGCGGGAGAACCATGGCTGCCACACGGTCGGTGGCCCATAATGTCTTGTCGTCCCATGACGTTCACCTCGGGGTCCTCTGAAAAGGTTGGAGAGGCATTGGTCTCTTCCACTGGGGCAACTACCTGTGCTTGCGTAGGTTGTTGCTGCAAAGCTCCTAGTTGTGATGTTAGCTGGGCAGTGGCCTCCAACTGAACTGTCACCTCCAACGCCCTCACCAACAGTATGTCGTCCGGCATCAGCAGCCTCTCCTGCAGCTTCATGTTGGTGGTGTGCTCCGCTAGCTGGTCCCACACCATCTCGTTTTCCAACTGTGCAAACCTGCGTGTACTTGCCAAACAGCCCAGGTCGGCAATGCGTTGCTGTATCATCTCTCCCGCTCCCTGTCGGTGTTCGCCAAACCTGATTCTCCATGCCAGTACACTCTTGGGTGTCGCAAAATATCCGGCCAATAAGGCGACACATTCGTCATAGGTGTCCGCGGGGCCTAATGTTCTAAATACATGCTGTCCATTGCTGCCGAGGCTGTGTATTAACATAGTGTGTAGCCAAAGCTTGCTAGCCTTAGCCAGGTCCATAGCCGACACGTACATTTCAAAAGACTCAAGCCAACAGGGCCACGGAATGGGTGGCTAACTTGGCATGGTGAGGAACAGCGGCAGGGGTCCTAGACACACTTCTGTCTTCAGGAAAATTACTTCTCCAGAAGACCAATTTACCTCATCGCCAATGTTATGTCTGTGTTTGCTGAAGAAAACCAGCAGACATGTCCACGTGTTGAGGGTTACTTTATTACTCAAACCAATAATTATAACAAGCTAACTTATAGCTTAAGCTAACCAAAGGGTGGTACAGGGCAGTTGACTGTTGGAAGGCGGAGCACCAAAAGAGGCTGACTTCTGCCATTAGTCCTCCTTTATAGTCCCAGCGTGATGACATCATCCCATGCATGCGTCCCTGCATCCATGGCGTCTGTGGTACCATTTCCCATATGCCACAGATAGCGCCAATTACATTAGGAAAACCGGTTCTGGCTGCAAATTGTGTTTTGATGTTGACCTGTTCAACTGCATTGTATGGGAATATGATGTACGTGGGTGACAGCCGGATAATGCCATCACACACAGCTGGCATAGCTCGGCTCAAGGTCGACTGGGAAATTCCTGGTCGATCTGATAGCTCCTTCTGGAATGCCCCTGTTGCCAGGAACCCCAGTGTTGTCAGCACCTGCACTGGGACAGGCAGCGCATGGCTTCTCGACATGTCACACTCCAAGAGCGGCCGTAGCTCTGAGCACAGTTCTACAAGGACTGCCAGTGGAAACCTAAACCAGCTGACAAGCCAGTCATCATGCAGAGCCAGAAAATCTTCTCTGTTTCTAAATACTCTCTCTCTTCTCACTGCGCAATTTGCAATATCCTCTAATAACGCTAACGCCATTGTTGTTAGAGACATTTTCTGCACTTCTTTACACTTGCTTTTATATCCACTCATCTAATTGTGCACACGTCGATGTTTGTTCATCATGTGTCTCTGGTGTGTACAATAATTTTCATGTCATTATCAGTCTCCCGTCACCTCTAAGTGTCACCAAAGGACCAATAACAGTAGAAACGTATGTATGCCAGCCATGAAGTTTCTGTGAGGGGTACGCATATTTCCACGGTTATTTCATTCTTGATACATCTGAAATTTTGCATGGAAAAGGACATACAGTAAGTCATGGTTTTGTGCATAAGTACTCTTTGTACATGAGGCCCCAGGCCTCATACACAGGTGGGGTGGAAGAGAAGCTTCTGCTGACATCATCAGAATGTGGTTTTTAAATGTTGATCTATGAGAACACAGTCACATTAGCCGTCCCTTTTGTGATTTTTTACGTACATGCAAAACTTTGCATCATACTCACCTTAAGGTCAGATATTGATGTTGTGTCCTTAACCATCACTGGTCCATCACATCAGTGAGAGTTTCAGAAGCTGTTGACCCTCTCTCCAGTCACGGTTTCGTGGAGCTCTTCTCTGCTGCATCATGATGGCATTGTCCAAACACCCATCTGTGTTTATTTACCTCATGGTGGAGGAAGTCCTTACAGAGGGTGAAAAAATGTTATGGTTTATTACTTGGCTCGCCAAAAATCTGACAAATTTCTACATACATAATTACAGCTACTTCAAGTGCTCAAGAAATCCCGTGGCTAATGCTGTGCAGTAACATTAGTTAGTAAGAAAATAAATTAAGACCTGTTTATTCTACTATTAAAACTTAAACAGTTTTTTAACCTCATTTTCCACCATGGTGATCAATAAAGTATTACATTATTATCTTAAACTGTAATAACAGTAAACAACTAACTTTTTTCACTGTACACCAAATTATAAGACTGAGCAGCTGTCCATCAAAGCTGATAATTAAAAAAAAATTATGTAAAACATGACTGCTGCACAATTAGTATGGGCTGTTACATTCATAGTTGTAAATGTTGATCATATCATGAACCTGTCATATGTATTGCGATAGAATATTTTAGTTAGATAAGAATGTTTTACTTCAGAATGTGTTAATTAGATAAAGGGGGTCACACAATATGCTTTCTGCTGCATGAAGTTTCTACACTGCTACATGCTCAAATAACAGGATGTGGTTTATAGCTTCACACACACATACACCCACTATTGCTTAGCAGTGAAGAACTGCTTTTGCTGACATATACAGCAGAGAAATAGAGAAGTGTCTCTGGGTCATGGGGTTGCGATAGGAACTGAAAGTAGACAGAGAGGACATCAACAGGAAGCACCTGCCAGGGTCCGCTCCAGGGCGTAGGGACATCTGATGAAGAAGCCGGCTCAACAAGAAGATAGCCATTGTGAGAGGTTGCTGGGACCGCCCAGAACCAGAAGACTATACAGTATGTACCCTTTTCTATCCTTTCTCAGGTTCTTTTCTGACAGGTTGCACTGGGACAAAGACCCGCAGCTGTGTTACTCTCTGCATGCTTCAATAAAAAGATAAGTTGAGGAATAGTTCATCTCGTGTGATTTTTAATCCTCTGATGCATTTCTAAATTGTTTTGTGCTAACTGTCCAATTTTGAACACACTTTTCAGAGTAAAGTCTTACAACTTGGTGACCACTGTCGTGATTGGCCAATTGGCAGACTCCATTGACTGCTATCAGAGGTAACCAGATGAAAAGCTTTCACCTGTCTATTGCAGACAATTTGGGGCCCATATTAACAAGGTGAGCAGGGAACCTCTTTTAAAAATCTCTGTAGGATTCTCTGCAATATGCAGTCGAAGTAAGTTTTTTTTGTCATAATTATAATTTTACCAGAAATCAAGAATTTGATAATTATAATTTTTAACAGAAATTTGAGAATTTAATGTCATTTTTTGAAAAATTAAGAACATGCACAAAGTATTTTAATCATCACATTTTAGGATAATATTAATGAGCCACCTAGTCAATGGTACATTTTATGGTCAGATCAATAAGCCGCCTTTTATAGAGAAATAAGAAGTATCAATACAGAAAAGGAAGAACTATATATTACAAGAATCTCAATTTTAATCAAGCAAGTAATATATGAATGATAATAATGGGAATTTAAAGGACACAACACAAGAACCTTAAGTAAGATCAAATAGTGAGTGAATTGTGTCACCATAGAGAATACAAGGAATATACAACACAAATACAAGAAACTTAAGTTTTAGCAAACAGTGAGTAAATGTGCCGGCCAGTTTGTTAAAATTAGTTGGACTAATCTCTATAATACGCTATCACTGCTTATGGTACTGGACGCAGGCCAAGGTAAATAGCCTCTAATATAGAGTTAAGCTGGTTAAAAGTCCATGGTATTGAGCGGCAGGGAAAGACACACAAATGCACAACAAATTCTGCAGATATTGTACATATTGTGCATGTTGACATTGTGCTG
Organism: Pholidichthys leucotaenia; assembly: GCA_020510985.1. Classification (NCBI taxonomy): domain Eukaryota; kingdom Metazoa; phylum Chordata; class Actinopteri; order Cichliformes; family Pholidichthyidae; genus Pholidichthys; species Pholidichthys leucotaenia. The sequence goes on from CM035839.1 coordinate 354,101,633, forward strand.
ATTCTGTAAATCTTGTGAGGATAAATGTGTGGGTGGTTAACCTCTTATATCCCAATTTAAGACACGAAGAGTGGCGTAGGGTGAAAGGGGCTAGACCTGATCTCGAATTCCCACTTCTGGTTGTCTGGACTAAGAGGAAGTGCATTTTGTGGGTTTGGAAATAATGGCAAAAGCCCCAGGGAATGTGAATATTTTTTGGTCCACCAGAAACAAAAGATCCTGTTTTCCACTATAATTCTGAGTTGGCCACACCCGCTTGAGTCAACAGGATCCAAGTAGAAGACTGATGTGGCCAGAATTGTAGAAAGCGTTCAGGATCTGGAGTTTGGACCCTAGGGCTGTAAATATCTATTAACTTTTTCTTCCCATAGTTTGTATAGATTATTTGACTAACATGTCAGCATCAAAAACATTTTTTACTGTGAAAGGACAGAAAAGGCGATTGAGAGGCAGACAGAGGTGAGGGACAGAAAAAAGGAAGTCAGAAAGTTCCAACAGTGGGTGTGTGAGATGCAGGATCAAGGATTTCTACCAAGGTCAGAAAAAGCAATGCCTCAGTCAACTAAACTGGTGGAAATACTGCAGATGATCATACAAAGTTACCTCTCTACAGAGGAAAATTATGATAAGGCAGGAAATAATAGATTGGGGGAAAAAAATAAAAATAAGTTGCAAGAAACAGAAAGGAAAAAGATCAGGGCTATGTGTTACATTCCCAAACTTGTGGCAGTATTGAAAGAAGGACAGGTAGTTGTAAGTGATACTGGAAAAGTAACTTTGCAGCTGATCAAGCAGAAAGAGGACAGTGAGAAACCACCCCAGTATGATGATGTTGCCTCACATCCTCCAACAGCCCCTCCAGCTCAACAGATGCCTCGCCCTAGTCCATACACAGTGTGTAAACATGCTCTCTAAACAAATGCCCCTCAAAACATTCATAAAAGATAATGGTGATCAGGTGAGAGCAGTGGCAGGGATACTACACAAGACCAATGATGAGCCAGGAAAACACAGAAAAGGCAGTCAAAAGGGCACATCAAATAATAAACATATGTGCCCCTTTTGAGCCACTAGATGAACATGGGAATGAATTCAGGCCAACTTCTAACTTGTTTTCAGCCTTAACACCAGTTAGAACAGAGGAAAACCTGGAACTACAAAAAGAGGCAACAGGGGGTGAGAGAATTGATAAAACAGTACAGTCAAGCATTAAAGGATGTGAGCTCTCTGGAAAGGAAAATACAAGAACTGACCACGTCAGATGATCATTCAAAGAGACAAATGGGTGATTACAGGGACCCTAAAGATACAGGAAACAAACAAAAACAGTGGAAAACTGGTGATTATGGATCCATAATAGAAAATGTAACTGCAAGGGCACCTCAGCACACACATTTATAAACAGGAGTCATATCTGAAGTAAACTGTAAACAAATGCCCATGATAGCTACTTAAACTTAAACTGGGGCGGCACAGTATTCAGAATGGTCTTTTAAGGACCTTAAAGGGATTTGTGACACATTGCCTCCACTAACTTCAGGGGCCTCTCCGTGGATTACAGCTATGCAGGAGGCCACAGTTGGTTGCTGTTTATGCTTGGCAGATGTTAGAAGGATATTGGCTACTCATTCTTCGGCCTCTATGCTTAAGAACATAGAGGAAGAGGCTGGCACCACTAATGAGCCTGATGAGGCACCGTTCAGAAACCACAGTGATAACATTTTTGCAATAATGAGACAGATGTTCCCAGTAGATCTTACCAGTGCTGAACTAACAGATATTCCCATGAAAAAAGGAGATGAGGCAGGAGCCTATGTGAATAGGTTTTTGGTACTTTGGACTAACATCACTGGAGAAAACCCACTTAATAATACCACCACACAGGCGGTATTCCACAATGTCATACAAACATCAGTACCAGCGCCTGTCAGAGCCGCACTGGAAGGGGTAGTGGGTTTGAATACCCACCCTGGGCAGAATGGCTGTCACATACTATATGCATCATTATGTGAAACATTCATTTATTCATTCATCTTCTTCCGCTTAATCCTTTTCGGGTCGCGGGGGGGCTGGAGCCTATCCCAGCATCTTTGGGCGAGAGGCAGGGTACACCCTGGACAGATCACCAGTCCATAGCAGGGCCAACACAGAGAGACAGATAACCATTTACTCTTACAGTCATACCTAAGGACAATTTAGAATCCCCAGTTTGATGCCAGTTAACCTAACTTGCATGTTTTTGGCATGTGGGAGGAAACCGGAGAAATCCCAGAGTAAACCCACGCAGGCACGGGGAGAACATGCAAACTCCACACACAATACAATAAAAAACAAGATGACAAAGTGACAGAAACAGCAGAATTATCAAATCAGCTGGTAAAAGCCCAGCTGAAAAGGAGCTAGGGATGTAGTGAATAAAGACAAAAAACAAAAAACTAATATACAGGCTCCAGCCGTTACAGTGGCAACCCCTCAGGCCATTATTGGCCCGGTCCTTGCTGAACCCTTTGTGTTGGCACCCCAACAACAACGATATTCCCGTCCCCCACAAAGAGGGCGTAGTAGAGGTGCATACAGAAGAAGCATGAGACCATCAAGCCCACCCAGTGACATGTGCCAGCGGTGTGGTAGAAGAGGCCATTGGGCTTGTGATTGTAGAGCTCCACCTTCTGGCAGAGGAAGTGCCTGGATAAATCAGAATCAGAATCAGAATCAACTTTATTGCCAAGTATGCTTCACAACATACAAGGAATTTTACTTATCACTAAGGTGCGCTCGTTTCTAAGCGCTCCCTAATGACGCGGCAGCCATACAAGGCGCCTCATACAGTGTGGGGTAAAGAGGGGGAGGGGGAGGGGGTGACACATTGGGCAGAGAGAAAAAACAAAGTTATCAAAATAGTGCTCGAGTGAGCAAGATTGTGATCACATAGAAAAAAACCCTCTAATTGCACAAATAGCAGACAAGATACAGATCTACACATTAACAGAGCAAAGGAGAGAGACCAGTGTGTGTATGTCAGTCATGTGATATCAGTATGAGTGCAGTGTGAATGTATCAGTTACTGGTGCACAACAAAAAATCCTCTCCTAGGCAACGGTTAGATGTTATGTCCATGTATTCTAAACATAGATAAGCATGTCCACAGAGTCCATCTCTCTTCAGTGCATGCCAGATGGTAAAACTCCATGTTAGTCACATGATAACGCTGTCCTTGGAGAGTTCAGATTGCTGTACATCAGCAATTGTTTGGGTTAAGGAGAAGCCAAAACTCCCTTCTGCTTTATCTCTTCTCCTGGAGGAATAAGGACGCCGAATCGAGGCCTGATAAGCACAGTTCACTTAGAGCATAGAAATTTCCTCTCTTATGCGATTCTGTGCATCACAATTTACATACACAGGCTTTAAAATCATTCCCTGGAGAGCACCCAGCGACTCCAAGATGTTTTCCACCTTCCGATTCAGTTCGCCAAACATAGATAAACATGTCCACAGAGTCCATCTCTCTTCAGTGCATGCCAGATGGTAAATTCCATGTTAGTCACATATTTGCCGCTATCAGTGCTCTCCCCAGCTGGTCGAATTTACTGAAGGAGCTTCGCCGGGTCCACATTTTGATTAGCTCTTCCAACTTCTATAATTTTCGATACACCAGGAAAACTCCAGAGCCAAACAGCAGAAATCCTGTGATCATGAAGCCAAAACAGGTAGATGTCTTCCACATCTTCAATCGAATCACGCAGACACATGAGTTCAAATTGTTCCATGAGTCTCTCCACTTGGGCTCCCCCTGGCCCGATTTTCTGTTAAAAAGTGGTGTCAATAGCATTGAAGCCCAGCTCACCAATTCCATAATTTCCATAATTTCCATTTGGGTCGAGATAAATTACACACCCACCCCACATCCAGCACCTGGGGTGTGGCCAGATCACCCACAGCAGCCTCAGCAATCACACATGGCTCCCAACAACAGCATGATGCCCGGTCAGCAATGATGGGGCCCAGGGAGCCACACTGAAGAGGGAGCACTTTTGGATCCAATGCTGTCCCTCAAAGTGGGAGACCAAACTTATGAAGTCATGGTGGACATAGGGGCTCACTTCTCATCAATTTCAACTTCTCTACCCCTTTCCACTAATTATACATCAGTTGTTGGCATCTCTGGGACCCCAAAATGTGGGGTGTGCAAGGACATTTATGTGGGTCCACTAGGAGTTGCTGCTGCCGTTTATTTGAACAAAGACTTGTTGCCTCTGTATACCCTCTCGGACACTGCTGCATCTCATGTGACACTGGGGGTGTCTGCAGGGGAGGAGGCAAGGGCACTGGAACCAATGGTGAAAAACTGTCTTAAGTTGACTGACTGGATTGTCGTACAGTGTAGGGATCTACACTACTCACCATCTGCTGTTTGCTAGCACATCTCATGCAATGTACAGGCTACTCCACAAACATTGCACCTTGACAGAACACATGGCAGAGAAAATACTGGCCATCCAGATTCTGATGCACTGTTGGACGCTTTGCCCCCTTCACTATGGTCGGACGGCTCTGCAGATGTTGGTCCAATTACCTGTACACCAGTCAAAATCTCACTCAAAACAAAAACTCAGCCAATATGGTGAACGCAGTATCCTCTCACAAAGGAGAAGGAACATAGCAGGAACAATACGGGGTCTTCTCCAGGCAGGGGTTCTAGTGCCAACACAGTCCCCATGGAACACACCTATTCTTCCTGTAGAGAAGCCTAGAAAAAAGGACTACAGGATAGTGCATGATCTGAAACTGATCAATTCTGTAGTGGTGCCTACGAATTACACAGTTCCAAATCGTTATTTGCTTTTGAACAGTATTACACCACAACACAAATTTGTTACTGTTCTGGACATTTCAAATACTTTTTTCAGCATTCCACTACATCCAGACAGCAGGCCTCTTTTTGCATTCACCTATCAAAGTCAGCAATACACATACAGCAGACTACCACAAGGTTTTGTTGACTCACCAGCCATTTTTAATCACATACTACGTCAACATCTGCAGGATTTATTTATGCCCCCTGGTGCATTGCTGTTGCAATATGTTGATGATCTGCTATTAGCAGGCCCCACTGCTGCCTCTGTGCTCTCAGCTACGGAGCTCCTCCTGAAATATCTTTATCAGAAAGGCTACAAACTAAAAAAGTACAATGTTGTCGCCCCAGGGTTCACTATTTGGGCAGACTAATCACATCCGGCAACTCCACGGTGTCTCCATCACTAAGGTCATCAATTCTCTCACACCCTAAACCGCACACTGTGAAGGAAATGATGTTATTTTTGAGACTTACTGGACACAGCAGAAATTTCGTCTCAAATAACACTGTGCTTATTCAACCACTGCGTGATCTTCTTAAGGAAGCATGACACAAAAATCTTACATCACCCTTGCAATGGACTGCTTCAGCTGAAGGTGCTTTCCTTGAACTAAAACAACTGATGTCACATGCATGTACACTCAAACCACCTGATTACACTTCCCCATTCCATCTGGATGTTTCTGAAGAGCACGGCGTTGTGAACACCATACTGTATCAGAAGGGGGAAGGTACAGGGTCAAGGTCAGTTCTAATGTATTACAGTTCAACATTAGACAACATAAGCCTGTTTTCCACTAGCCCAGCACACCTCGGTACGGCTCGATTCACTTCAGTACGGCTTGGAATGCTTCTGTCTCCATTAGCACGGTGTTGTGCTTGTGCTGTGATGGTTTGTGTTAGGAGGTTTTAGAAGTGGGGCGGCGGCAGATTCCCAGCGAGGCGGGGCCACACTCCCATGACGTTACGCACCTGACTGAGTCCTTATTTACACGAGACAAAAAAATGGAGGATCCAAGGATTATTGCCTTACTTGCTCTGTGGTTTTATCTCACAATTAATTTTATCTCATAATTAAGCTGCAACAACACAAGTCACTTTTGTTTTGAATTAACTGCCAAATGACCTAGAAATAATGAGCTGAAACTTGTTTTTATTCATATTAAATAATGAACAGTGGCACACTGGCCAACACCAAATTGTATTATTTTTTACATCCTAGGGCATTTTGGATGTACTGAATAAAAAAAATTCATGTTTTTCACCTTCAGGTCAACGTTTGGAACAACAGTATTATTATTTTCCGTTTAGATGATGCTACACTCCTTCTAAAGTATTGTAATTCTCTGAATTTGGAATGCCGATAGAACATTCAGTTTACATATACTTGTACCTACTTTGACTTGGTGCTAATTTTTTATGATATTTCAATAAAAAGAACAGAAAGCTTACAAAAACATTTGTTTTTTGGTCTAGTTAAAAATTACATTACCTTTACAATGGTTGACCCCTGACAGGATGATCAGCATCATTTTCATCAGACTAGGCAATGGAATTTCTATGTAATTATACTGTTTTATAATTCAGTGTTAAAACAGACAAACCACACTTTCCAAAACAATTCCATTTTATTATATACAAAATATTAAAATAAAAAAAAAACTTTGCAACACAACATGAAGGTTAATCGACATTTTATACACGCCGACCACTGAGTGCCTCTACACCAGCTTCCCAAACTGGGTCAGCAAGGCTCGGTTGAATGAAGCCGTCTCCGCCAGCTCTGGTTCAGGAAGGCTCGGTTGAATTAATCCGGATGGGCTGTCGCGGCGGACGCGTGGGATGATTCTACAAGGAAAATGCACACAATAAAATACAGCACGAAAGTGCAAGATATACAGAAAAGACAATAGTTTTTAACAAGATTACATAAGCTTATTTCAGCGTATTGTTCACATGAATAATTAAAATAAAAGCTTTAGTCCGCAGTGTGCTGCAATAAAGCAGCGATCATCATCCACAAATGAACAGCTTTTTTATTGCATAAATAAACTGAGCGTCTTACCGAATATATTTGCGAAAAAACGCACAATAAAAAAAAATTAAAACTCACCGTTAAAGGACTCCGATGTCGAGACCTCCCGGTATATTTTTTCATTCCGGGCGGCTCCGTCTAACTCACGCTGGATACGTTCGTCTGACAATGCAGTGAGCAGACACTGCACCTCCTTATTGGTCCATGGAACACCCTTATTACGCGAAGCCATTTTTGATAGAGAATAAATGAAAATAGCACAGCAATACACTGAAAAGAAACCGCCAACAGTGGTTGCATGCTGAGTAATGGCGGTCGTGAAGATTCTTTTTTTTTTTTTTTTTTCAAAAACTTTATTGAGAAGGTCGTGAAGATTCGGTAGAAGAGGAGGAGGAGAGGGGCGGTTACAACCTGACCAATCAGCGCCGGTTATGACCTGACCAATCAGCGGCGACCAGTCTGTTAACATCACAACACGGCACAGCTCAGCACTGCTGTACCCTGCCCTGGAGCGGGGCTGAGAATCGCGGCTGTTAAACCGTGTTGGGGCTTGTGGAAAAGCGTACAAAGCGTGCTGAGCCGTCCCGTGTCACGCTAAAGCGTGCTAGTGGAAAAGGCCCTATAGAAAGAGGATGCCCACCATGCACATGTCATGTTGCCGCGATAGCCAAAGCACTGGAGAAAACTCACATTACCATGCAACACACTGTGATTGTGCACACAATGCATGGAGTAGCTTCATATCTACAGAGTTTGTTGTTCACACTTTCAGCCAAAAGAACACAAAGGTTGAAAAGAATACTACAAGCACCAAATGTCATTTACACAAGTGAAGGCACAAACATGGCAGAGGACATGTCCACAGGTGAACCTCATGATTGTTGTGCTATTGTGGAAACAGACATGAAAGTTGTTCCAAATCTCCAAACTAATGAAATTGCACACCCAGATTTGAATCTTTTTTGTGATGGATGTTGCTACAGGATAACAGATGGCTCTTTGAGTGCTTCATATGCAGTTGTAAAATATGATAAGGAGACAGGTGCATTTCAAACTGTAGAGGCAGGAATGGTAGACTAGCCTGCCTCTGCCCAAAAAGCTGAAATTGTAGCCCTCACTAAAACATGTCAATATGTAAAGCACTGGGGCTGCACGATGGCGCAGTGGTTTAGCACTGTGGCAGCACAGTTTACCCTCGGCCGGGGGATCGCGGGGATCATGAGATCGTGGGTTCGATCCCAGCCCCCGACCAACAGTGAGCTGTGTGGAGTTTGCATGTTCTCCCCGTGTTGCGTGGGTTTACTCCGGGATTTCTCCGGTTTCCTCCCGCATACCAAAAACATGTAGGTTTAGGGCGCTCGCGCACACAGTGACCGGCAGCCGGTGGCTTGTCACCAGACTGCAAACCAAATCTACCTACGGGTACAAATAAGTAACAAAAAAAAAAAAAAGGCAACAAGAGGCAAACATATACACTAATTCAGCTTATGCTCACCATGCTGCACATGTTGCTCTACCATATTCGAAAAGGAAGGGTTTTCTTACTTCAGCTAACCTATCAATTAGGCACCTAACAGAAATGGTTGAGCTGCTGGAGGCCATGGGTCAACCAAAGAGGGTGGCAATTTTGAAGTGTAAAGGACATCAAAAAGGAAATGTAATTGTAGCCAAAGGAAATGAAGCTGCTGATTTGGCTGCTAAGAAGGCAGGTGGTTATGTTGTGCAAGCAAACATGATGGTGCAGAAAGAAGATCAGGAGTACATGAAACTAGGCACAGTGGAAATCAAGCAGCTACAAGAGAAGGCAAGTCCTGAGGAAAAGAGTAGGTGGATAGAGAAAGGAGCAAAAAAGGATGAAGAAGGTTTGTGGAGATCAGTTGATGGAAGGATAGTAGCCCCAGCTAAGTTGTTGTTGCTATTGTGTAGAGAAGCACATTTAAAAGACCATGTCTCAAAAATATCTGCTCTGACTGAAGCACATTGGTGGCATCCACATTTGGTTGAGGTTGCAGAACTAGTCGTCTCTAAATATGAAGCATGCCAGAAGTTCAATCCTAAACGCACATTAAAGGCTTCTATGGGAGCTTTTCCAGCTCCTGAAGGGCCACAGAAATACATTGTGATTGACTTTACAGACATGGGCCCAGAGACGCAGAAGCTACAGATACCTATTGGTGTGTGTGGATACATTTTCAAGATGGGTTGAGGCAAAAGCATGTAAAACAGAAAGTGCAAAGGAAGTGATGAAATGGCTGACAGAGGAAGTGATTCCTAGGTATGGTTTTCCAAGGGTGATCAGGTCAGACAATGGCAGTCATTTTGCAAATAACATTTGAAGGAAGTTGAATGTGCCTTAGGCTTAAGGCATACGTTTGGTTCTGTAGTGCATCCATCCTCCCAATGGCTAATTGAGAGAGCAAATGGAACACTGAAGAGAATGCTAGCCAAACAATGCATGGGGACAGGCATGACATGGGTTGATGCACTGCCATTAGCGCTGATGACAGTGCAATCTACCCCCAACACGGCGCTCTGCCTGACTCACCATGAGCTACTAACAGGGAGAAAGATGCCAGGACCATTTGTAAATTCACCTTTGACTCCTAGAAATAGTCAAGCTGTAGAACTGTTACAGTACATCAAGACTCTAAAGAAAATATCTGAAGCTTTCTCAACAGGTTCCGGACATTCTCAACAAGGACACACGAGACGCCGCCCCACTGGAACCTGGTGATAAAATACTAGGTATGAGCCTGATGCTTTTACTGCATGGTTGCAGTCAATATTTGGACGTTGGACAGGTGTGGTATGCTCAGTAATTCTGATCATAGTCATCTCACTAGCAGTGATTCTTGTGGTGGGCTGTTGCTGCATCCCATGCCTGAGAACGCTGCTGGAAAGATGTATAGTTACGACCCTGTCCAAAGAGTCAACCCAAAGGATGATGGCTCAAGTCCACTCCTAAGAGAAGTCTAGGTCTCTCCTCCACGACAATGACCATTGTGTATCTGGAAATGACAGTGATGAAGGAGAGGCCATTGTTTGAAATGTATATATTGTATCTTTCTGCTATCCACTGTTCTGTCCACTGTACACACATCCAACGCTCGATCCAGGAGTTTTGGCCAATTATCGACCAATCTCTAATTTGCCTTTCATTTCTAAAATCTTGGAAAGAGTTGTTGCTGTGCAATTATCTGACCATTTGCAGGGAGTTGGTTTGTTTGAGGTGTTTCAATCTGGGTTCAGAGCTCATCACAGCACTGAAACTGCCTTAGTGAAGGTCTCTAATAACCTCCTGACTGCATCTGATAATGGACTTGTCTCTGTTCTTGTTCTTTTAGATCTCAGTGCAGCCTTTGACACTATCGATCATGCCATTCTACTTGATAGATTTGTCCATGTCAATGATGGATTTTCTTCCAGCTCTAAGCTCACTCACGGAGTTCCACAGGGATCTGTGTTGGGCCCTACTCTTTTTAGTCTATATATGCTCCGGTTGGGCAATATCATCAGAAAGCACTGTATACATTTTCACTGTTACGCAGATGACACACAACTATACCAGTCAATGAAGCCCGATGATTGTGATCAGTTGGCCAAGTTAGATGCCTGTCTTAAGGACATCAAAGCTTGGATGACTTGTAATTTTTTACTATTGAACTCTGATAAGACTGAAGTCATTGTTGTTGGCCCAAAACATCTTAGAAATTCCTTTTCAGATTATGCCCTTAATTCAGATGCGGCCACTCTCACTCTGAACAGTTGTGTGAGGAACCTTGGAGTGATTTTTGACCAGGATTTGTCCTTTAATTCACATATTAAAACTGTTTCTAGGACCGCCTTATATCATCTGCGCAATATTGCCAAGATCAGGAGTATCTTGTCTCTGGGTGATGCTGAGAAACTGATTCACGCCTTTGTCAGTTCGCGATTAGATTACTGTAATTCGCTATTATCTGGTTGTCCTAAAGTATCTTTAAAAAATCTTCAGTTGATTCAAAATACTGCTGCTAGAGTTTTAACTGGTTCTAGAAAAAGAGATCCTTTTTAATATAGCTTTCGTTTAAGGAGAGTTTTTGTGTCTTTTAACCCCACTTTTGTTCTATTGTTATCTGATCCATACTGCTGGTTGACCTCCAATATTGTACTTGGCATCTTACTGTTATATTCTTTATGTCTGTCCTCTCCATCCTCCCTATCCCCTCACCCCCAGCCAGTCGCAGCAGACGACTGCCCCTCCCTGAGCCTGGTTCTGCTAGAGGTTTCTTCCTTCCAAAAGGGAGTTTTTCCTTTCCATTGTCGCTTAGTGCTTGCTCATAGGGGATCGTCTGATTGCTGGGTCTTTCTGTGACTGTGTTTTTTTCTGCACTGTGGTGCCACGAGACGGCTTTTGTTGTGATGTGGCGCATTTTAAATAAAGCTGAATTGAATTGAATTGAACACCACACTCATACATATAAACTACATGAATAGGGGGTGCACTGAAGGCACCCTCCTGCGGTGGGCCATGTGCTAGAAACCTAGTGCTAGAAACCTCTGGTCCCTTCTTATTTCTTGTGCTCTTTTACAGATAATCTTCAAAATATTGTCCTATTTGCAGTCATGTAGTCAGAATAGATGTGAAGGTTTAAAGCTCTGTTGTACGGCAGGTATTGAGGCACAGATACAGCATACAAGGACAGAAATATCTTCTGACTTATCCATTTTGCTGTGTTTATTTCATTGATAAAAGTTTTTGTTAAAGGTCACCAGGCATTGGGGCCAGCATGAGAATTTTTGCCTGTAAATATGCATCAACGATTAAAGGAAATGTCACAAACTGGGGCTGGGATTTCTGCCAGACCCAGTCTTGTGGCTTCTTCAGTGTATTTATTTGTCTCTTGTATCATTATGCTCCTTTTAGTGTTATTCTGGGCAGACATGACAGTACGAAGCAGCCAGTAACAGAACCCAGCGGTATATTTGCACATTTTATTTTTTCCCTTTTTCACCTACCTGTTTTGGAGCTCGCTATGTCCAATCTGGATGAAGTGGAGCGGCGGGCGGTGTGCCTCCCGGAAAGCATCTGGTCACAGTCACAAGCCTCCTGTTCTCCCAAGACGGTCCAGGAGAGTTGGGACAGCGCAGCATGAGTGATGCAGGCATTTCCCAACTTGTGGAATCACCCGAAGGCAATAACTATTCTTTCCTAAGGGGTTGAGGGGCCGAGGGAGGTGGCTCAGAAGCCTGCGCCAATTCCAGCATGCTCGCTGCCAGCTCCAGCTCCAATGAAACAGGGTCATCTCGCATCGGATCGCCGGAGGAAGCCCACCTTCTCTGCGGCAGCCATCTTCTCAACATCTAGCCTGACAATTCCCACGGCAGAGCCTCTCTTCCCCTTCCTCACAGGCTGTTCCACCAGCCCGCACTCTCTCTGCTGCTGCCGCAACCCCCGTCTACATGACGTGCCCTCCTGCTGCTGAGAGGCCCTCCACAATTTCTCTGGTTACGCACACTTCTGTGTCGTCAGAGCCAGCTCCTCCACAATCTATTAAGAGGGGTAGGATTGCCATTGACATGGAGAGGGATGACTGCCTGTCGCCAGCAGCAGAGATTATAAAGATCCGGGAAGTCAGGCAAGTGTTTTTTCATTCTTTTCCATCTTGTAATGATAAGCCTTGTCTGTCTCCTGGGGGAGAGTCTCAGATTAAGCAGTCCTCTGAGCTCTCTCCTCTTGCTGCAATAGCTAATCCTTCTCCTATCCTCTCTGTGTCTTCCCTGTCTATCCCTGAGTGTCCGTCGGTTCCAGAAATGAGTCGTTGGATGATGGAGGAGCTGGTGGCCCTGGAGGACCCGACTCCGAAGATGACACGGAGCCTACCCCCGGCTTCCATGCCAGAAGAGCCACCTGGGTGGGTCACGACAGCTGGGGCAATGAGGACTGCTTCATGCCTGCTGCGGGGGTTGCCGCAGCAGAGTCAGCTGCTAAGCTGGACCTCCAGGGGGCCTAGCCTGTGGAAACACTGTCACCCGGATCGTTGGAGTCCTGGACGGCAGTGGAGCTCGAGCTCAGGCAAGTGCTCTCCTTTGTTTTTCTCTTCTCAGTCCTAGAGCAATCTTGCCTGGCTTTGGTGAGGAGGGCTGGGTGCAGCCGCCCGCTGCACCTGATCTTGCCTTGCCGGGCTCCGCCACTGCTGGTGACCCTGAACCTGTCAATGTGTGTCCGAGCTTTCTCCCAGGGTCACTGGAGACAAACCAACACTGCCAGAGGTCTTCATGGATCTGGGCTCGTCACTGGAGGTCATTCCGGGTCCAGCTCCTCCCGTAGAGGTCGTGGGTGTTTCCTCCCAGCCCGGGACCTCCATGGGTGCATTTCGTCCCCTGCCAGAGGCTGTCGTCTGGGTTCTGCGGGTGCTACTGAACTTCAACCCGAGACCACTGTGGGTGTCATGGTCCCCTCTCCTTCCCTGCCAGACGCCGTTGTGGTCCTTCTTCCTCTTCAGCCTGATGCCATCGTGGTACCTCTTCCTCCTCCGCCAGATGCCGTCGGGGTCCCCCTTCTTTCTCTGCCTGACGACATCGCAATTTCCTCTCCTCCATTCTCCTCTCCAGTTGTGGGTCTCCCTGTGGGGAAGTTGCCTCCCGGGCCACCTCTCCTGAGCTGGTGGCTGAAGAACTCAGGCTGGCTGCCCGATAGACTGTGCTGTTGGGTTGGGTGGCCAATTTTCCCTGGCAGACCACCTGACTCATTCTACCTGGCCGTCCGGCTGGTCTGGGACTTCAGCAGGCCACCAGACTGGGTGCACCATGCCATCCACTGGGCCTGGGACTCTGGGCGGCCTCCCGAGCCTTCTAGCTTCTGGATTTGGGGTGGGTCTAACTCTGTGTTGTTTTTTTTTGGTGTGGGTCTTGGGCAGGCTTTTTCGTGCTCTCCTAGCCTGTTCCCCCAACCACCCACCCTGGGTGGGTTATTGTGTGTTCTGCCGGGAAGGGGGGGGGAGGTTTTTTCTTTTTTCTGTTGGTATTATGTTGGGATGTCTGGAGTCAACCCCTGGGGGGGGGGGGGGGGCTCTGTCACGAACTGGGGCTGGGATTTCGGCCAGACCCAGTCTTTTGGCTTCTTCAGTGTATTTATTTGTCTCTTGTATCATTATTCTCCTTTTAGTGTTATTCTGCCTTATATTTTCTCCAGTTGTGTTCCTGTTATTTTTGGCCACGTCTTGTTTGGTAATGGTTTTTGGGTTCATGGTTATTTGTATTTGGTTCAGTCTGCAGTGAATATGTTATTCTTTATTTGCATGTTATGGTGCCTTCTTTGGGTTGACAGCTGTCAGGCGATTTTCGGATTTTTGCTCTGCAGGGGGCGTCGCCTGCCAAGTTGTCAATCCAGCTGCCCCTCCCTCACTTACTCAGCTGATTCTAATTGTCACTGTTTTCTCCTTGCCTGTTCAGGCGAGCCCACACCGGAGTTCATTTAAGTTAATCACTTCTCCTTGTATTTAAACCTTGCCATTCCTCTTGTTTATTGCTGCTTTGTTGGATGACTCTCACTGAGTGCTCCTTAGGACATTTACCCTGTCTCCCTGTTTCCTCGTCTCCTCCTGGGCTACGGCTCAGGACTGCATCTGTTGTAAGTTTATCCAGTTTTTGCATTTTGCGTTTTTGTATTATTTTTTGGACTTAAGTTACTTGTTTCAATAAATTTTGCAAATGTCATCCTGTGTGTGGGTATGTCTCTCCTGCCCCGAAGGGGCGGACATAACAGGAAATGCATAAACATGATTGCTTGATGAAATATACACTGCCAACAGGTTTTTCGCTCATGTCATAATCAGTGAATAAAACATATCCAGGGTCTCCTAGTTGATGTGCCTGCCTTAGATGAATGGAGCCAAAAGAGGGATTTGTGATAGTTTGATAAGAATGTTTTACTTCAGAATGTGTTAGTTAGATAAAAGGGGTCACACAATGTGCTTTCTGCTGCATGAAGTTTCTACACTGCTACATGTTCAAATAACAGGATGTGGTTTCTAGCTTCACACACACACATACACCCACTATTGCTTAGCAACGAAGAACTGCTTTTGCTGACATATAGAGAAGTGTCTCTGGGTCATGGGGTTGCGATCGGAACTGAAAGTAGACAGAGGACATCAACAGGAAGCACCTGCCAGGGTCCGCTCCAGAGCATACGGGTATCTGTAGGGGCATCTGATGAAGAAGCCGGTTCAGACCGGCTCAACAAGAAGATAGCCAGTGTGAGAGGTTGCTAGGACCACCCAGAACCAGAAGACTATATGTACCCTTTTCTATTCTTTTTTGGGTTCTTCTCTGACAGGTTGCGCTGGGATGAAGACTCACAGCTGTGTTACTCTTTGCATGCTTCAGTAAAAAGATAAGTTAAGGAATAGTTCATCTCATGTGATTTTTAACCCTCTGATGCATTTCTAAATGGTTTTGTGCTAACTGTCCAACTTTGAACACACTTTTCAGAGTACAATCTTACAGCATCAGCTTGGTAAGAAGCAGTTAGTGGGGTCTATTCCACCCCATATATTGGCTAATATCATCATACTGTGGGGAACCCACGCTGGGATATTCATCTCAGACTAGAAGCAGAGGAGAGGCAAATAGTCCCTCTGCCAGTAGAGCGTGGGGGATTAAACAGATGAGGACAACAGGAATTGTGATGGGAGAAGGTATGGAGATGTGAGACCCAGGCAGCAGGAAGGAGCAGCTGCGGGGACAGTAGGAGTGGTGATGTGTTAAATGTATTGTGATGCAAGACCTCAGGCAGCAGGGGAAATGAGTTGGGTGATATAAAGGAGAGACCCTGGGTCAGGAGATCATTGCTTTTTCTGAGTATGAATGAAGTGAGAGAGTGAATAAAGTTCGTCTGCCGTGCAAGTCTGGTCTGGTTATTCAACTCTCCACAATACACTCATAATTATAATATGAACATGTGAGAAATAGATGGTTACACAGAGTTTAGACTGCCCCCCTCCACCCACCCCCGGCAACCCTAACCACCAGATTAACAGCAGAAGATGAATGAGCTAGTTAGCATCATAGCTAGCACTGGTTACCTTACCTTTCAGAAGAAAAGTGGTCACCTCTGTGTGACTTTCAGCCAGCCCTTTGAGACTCTTCAGCAGACATCAGCTATCAAAAGCAGAACCGATATTTATCCTGCTCCTTTGTTTATTGCGCTATACTTGAGAATGACTGGGAAACAGGTGTCTGCCTTCAGACTCAGGTATTTAGCTGAATAATTCACTACCTGGCAACCCCCCCCCCCCCCCAAAAAAATAAAATAAAATAAATGAGAAGATGGCGCACATGAAGCTAGCAATGCTATTGGCTGTAACATCCTCACTGCACTTCCGTGTTTGTCTTCCTCCAGCTGCTGGATGTAAATATATTATTTTTGACTCATATACAAATTATTTTTTTTATCAATATACTAATTTTTAGACGAACATTAAGACTTACGTTGTGCACACTTCTAAACACTTTGTTGATGTGTTTTTTTTTAATCTTTTGTTTTTATGAAAATGTTGTCCATTGCACCTTTAAGGATTAACACAACAGAGTAAAATCCGCCTGGATAGTTACCCAGGCAGTTTGCACAATTACATGATTGGGAGTAGCTTGAGTAGTGTGGGACTTTTAACTCGTAAATAAATAAATAAATAAGGCATTTCTTTAACGTTGAAGAGCTACACTCCCCAGATTCGAAGGCCCAGGCAGCACAGCTGGCTCTCGGAGACGTTACCTGCAGGTGCACTAACGACTGGAGCCATAATGGAGGCCTGCAGCTGTTCTGATGGTTAGTAACCCTTTCTCTTTTTTTTTTTTTAATTCTTATTTAACCACTGGCAACGTTCTTGTGTTTGAGATTATTTCGCACATGATTAAACCTGCATCTGTCTGCTTTTACACATACTCAGAATTTTCATAGTGTGCCTTTCATGATGGATTTTTAATTTAAGGCTCTCTGCTGGTTTTGCAAGAAGCTTGTCTTTCTCTCACCAATGTGCTGATTGATGATTTTGATGCCTATTTAGAGACGTCATTCTAGTTTGGACTTATTGTTCTTTGTTGTTTGCCAGTCTGGTAACGTTTTGTTTTTGAACACCATTGAAGTCTATCTATAAACCCTTCCTTTTGTGTGTCATTAATATCCTAATATCCTAGCCAGAATATTTCAGTGGCATTGTAGCTTCAATAGTTCAAAGTCTGCTTGTTAGAGCTTTGTCTATTAAGCCCAAGTATATATATTTTTTTCTTTTTCTGCACCCACCAGCAAAGCAGATGTTTAATTGACTAAACTTTTGCTGTTTTAACAATAGACTGTCACCAAACTTTTGTGGTGACTTGGTTTTGTTGCTGGAGATTCTTTACTTTCCTATGAATTGTTTTCTTTCTATTCACTGAATGAGTCAATTAATTCTCTATCTAAAAAAAAAAAAGAAGAAGCACAGAATCTGGTGAAGACTTTCCTTTCACCAGACACACTGATGAGTTTAAAATCCTTATTTACCCCATTTTCTGTGCATTTATCCCACGGCTGCTCTTATTCCAGCTCACAGGCTGTAAGCTGGGGCAGATTAGTTGATTTATTCATTACAGAGGGTGTCTGTTGTCGATTGCTGAGCTTGATTAATGTTGGGTTTCTGGAACCACCAAAGCAAACACGTACTGTGCTTTTTACGGGTCTTTTCCACCAAGGGATGCACTGGGGAGATCTACTTACAATATGTCACACGTTGCACTTTGTTTAGAATATTTTTTGTTAATGTTTTGTCCGTAAACAGATGAAGCCATGGAGGCCTCATTTTTTATTACATGCTTGTTGTATTGTGGATTTATTTTTATCCCAGTCTATCCCAGGAGAACATAAATACCTCAAGTTTCTCTTTCATTTTTTTTCCTTTTTTTAAGCTGATTTATTTGGATATTATGAGGAACATTAACATAAATTATTTGCAGTAGCCTCCACAAATGCACTACTAAATGTGCGCTTCGATTTACTTTTTGAAAAATACGAATGTTTTAGTCCATTAATACATATGCTTCTGGGTAAATTATTTATCCTCGTGCAAGGTTGGTCTATACATTGCTTATACACAATATTTAACAGGTTATGTATTCTCCAGCATGTTTAAATTTTGCAGAAAAGCCAAGATTTGCCACTGTGAAAAGTCGCTCTTCTGTGGCGTAGACCCATCACTTCTAATTCTCTTCTACATGGTGTGTGTGTGTGTCTTGTCTGCATGTTCAGTCTATCTGGTGTGTGCACATTCATGAATACGCACATATGTAGGCTAGGCACATTATCCTTCTCCGCTGTTTCGGCTCACTGTTGGTATTGGACATGGGCTATTCCCCGAGGCAAAGATCCGCTCTCCACCCAAACAATGAGGTGCAGCTTTTGCTCGCTGGGTGAATGAGGGGAAGCAGGTCCATTCAGGAGGTCAGCTCCGAGCTGTTGACACTGCTCCCTGGTTGGCTGTAGTTCTGGGCAGAGCCTTATTATCACAGGGTCTGCTTGGAAAAGAGTGGGCTTCGTTAGGAAGCAGCTGTCAGTGCTGAGGGGGAAAAGCATAGGGAAAGAGCAGATAAAGTAGAGCCTGCACCGTGGCCTGTTCGCAACGGCGCTCAAGGGCCAGTTGGCTCCGGGACTGTAGCCTGGTGATGTGTGCATATTTGATTGTGTGTGTGTGTGTGTTTGCAGTTGGCAATGGCCATAGTGATCTTGCAACAAGTACTTTTGTATTTTGACTAGACAAGTGTTTTTGTTAGTATTTTCCTCGTCTTTGGGAACTTCATTTTAAATCTCTTTTGTGACATTTTTTTAATTAGATGTGTGTGCATACACATAAAAATGCTGTCCCTTGTTCCTGCTTATGTTTGCTTCTTAATGGCCGCATATGAAAATCATGAATCCGTGCCATATATCTAAGAAAGACTGAATAGACTTCAGGAAATAAATTAAGCAATGCTGTCACATGCACAACTCTGAGCCAAGGCCAAAGGAAGAAAAATACTGACAAGTATAGAAAGCCATTTTAAAGCATTTTAGGCTACTAGATGAAATGTATGGAGGTTTGCAGCATGTATCAGGTTTCATGTCTGTCACTCTCGATCAGTGACCGGAGCTAATGAGATGCTACATGCTTCCTGGGACTTAAGCAGGAAAAACTACTGTTCTGGTGTGCATTAGAATCTGGGGAATTCCAAAAATCTAGCATCTGGTGAAAAACAGAGCAACCCTCTGTGGCACAGCGGTCATTAACTTCTGGGATTTACTGAGATACGATACACCGTTGAGGAAAAAGTTTCCAGACTGATGAGAACAGTTCTTCCAACTTTAGCAATTTTCTGCCCAGCAGATGCAACAGAAGTTGGGAAAAGGAGCTGCCAAAGACTTTTTATTAGGAAATGTAATGGATATTGAATGATAAGATACAGATGTCGTCAAAGATGTATGCAGGCTCTAGTGGCACAAATCAGCAAATCATAGGAAAAGTTAGTTATTTCAAAGACACTAAGAAGTAAATTTCTGGGAGAAAAATCATTGATGCACTTTATGTAGTTATGAGTGCAAGTGTTGCATAATCTCACTGACTAAAGATGTGTGTGTTACTGTAAATGATTCAGTTTCTTTTCATTCATTTCTGGCATGAGTGAATTGATTACTTTAGTTAAAATGTCAACTATTTCCATGTTTCTCAAATTTATGATTTTCAAAGTGGAAGTGCAAAACACAGTTTCACCTTCTTATATCATTGCTGTCGGGTGCAAACCTCGTATCTCAATAGTTTGTATTTTTTTATATTTTCGTATAAATTCATTCTATTGGTCAGTCTTTGTATTTTTGGATTAGGGGCACGGCAAAAAAGCGATACAGTTTAATATTGTGATACTTTGTGTCCATGATACTGTATCCCAATTCAGAGAAAACAGCATTAATAAATGTTGCAAACACAAATTCATTTTTTTTATGGTACCAAAGTAATAAAAACAAATGACATTTCAATCCCTTAGATGGTTCTTAATGCTCACTGTCTGGTTAGGTCACTATAGCAAAGGAGTGATTCATGAAATCTTGCAAGAAATGGGATGGGAAATCACAATAGAGAATATTGTAATACTCATATTGCAAGATCATGATAATATTGTATCGCAGCCCAAGTATTGGGATCGTATTGTATTGTGGGGCGTCTGGGGCTTCCCTTACTTTGTTTTTTACTCATCACAACCCAATGATCAGCATTAGAAAAGCCATGTTAATCAATTCCACAACTGCTAAATCAGTCAGAAAATACGGGGGGTTTCTCATTTTCTGAAAAATGTCTGTTTTGGAGATATAAGGTTTGTGCCCAACAGCAAGAATATACTGTACTGGATTTTTTTTTTGACCAGAACTATTAATTTTTACTATTAATTTTTAATAGTTATTAATATTTTCTGCCACATGATTTTATTTGCTGTTTCCTTTTTAACCATGTTCACTTTTTTTTAAACTGTTTTTATCCTGTGAGTTTGAACATGTTTTTGAGAGTGTTGAGTGTGTTCTATATTGTTGTAGCCGTGTCTAAGAAGAATTTCTGTCACTGACTGGGACAGACAGTAAAGTTATCTATCTAATTATCTTTGAGACTGATAGATTGTAAAACAGTGTAATTTATCAGTTTTGTAATCTGGGGATGAATGTGCTCAGTTGACATTTCGGTTTATTTTTAGGGAGACAAATGTAACAGATTTCTGAGGTTTCTGTTACGTAATTTAAGATTTAAAGTAATTTATGGTGTACTTCTCATGTTTTAGATGCAGCCATACCCCAGAATTCTGAATCCCCAGAATGCAGAATACCCCAGATTTCTTTTTGTAATAAACGGTTATCCCAACTAGGGCTGTGCGATATGACAAAAATTTCATATCACAATATAAGTCATGTCTGAAAATGAAAATTTACCAGTGCCATCTACAGATATAAATTATTTGTTAGTTTAAATCAGGGGTGTCCAATCATGTGCCATGGAGGTCCAAGACCCTTCAGGCTTTACCTCCAACCAGTGTCTTCAACAGCAGATTTCACTGAACTTCTTTTCACTGATTGTTGAGCAGTGAAAACACCTGCTGGAGAGACTGGGGAGAAAAGAAAACCTGCAGAGTCTTGGCCCTCCATGGTACATGATTGGACACCCCTGGTTTAAATCAATGTGGAGCTCCAGCCTGGAGATGCCATTCTGGCCTGATTTAACCTGTTTGCTTCTTAGAAGTGTTTCAGATTGGTCATGATCTGAAAATCAAAGACAGAAAAAGTATTGTAATAAAATACATTGATGACTTTTCATTATCGCTGCTTGACTAATAAAAATGATTAGAAATCAACTTGCTCCTCTGACCCATTTTAATTAATTTATTATTTATTTTGCATGTGTTGCGCACCCCTCCATGGGGAATTACTCAGTGGTGCAGTTCATGATACCGTCAGAGTACACCTTTGCTACTAGCCAAGAGCTAGTGAAGAATTGCTCTTTGGCTCAGTGGTAAGAGTGAGAGATTTAGATCATGGTGTTATCGGTTTGAATCCCTGCCTGGGATGCAGGTGTAGATCTGCCTGCTGTGAGCGAAAGAGACCATGTAAGTGTTAAGGTGCCTTCACACCAAATGCAAATGGGTGATGCAAATCCATACAAAGTCAATGGAAAGAGGTGAGCACATGCACGTTCACATCTGAGAGATAGTGCTGGCTTTGAGATTCTGCCATCATCTGAGTAAAAGTATCAACATCGGAGGGTAAACTAGTTTGAAAATGAGACTGACACTCACCTGGAGACAGAAGAATCTGGAGCTCTTCAGTTGAATCAGGATGTCGGAATTATTTACCCATGGATTCCTGCACGAACGTGCTAACAAGGCTAGCAACAGAAACACCCATCAGGTTTTCGAGGCAGGGACAACTTTTTCAGGTGAGCCCACCATCAGCTAATGTAAACCTAAGCATGACGTTATTTTGGGGATTTCAGTAGCAGGTTGGACACTGCTGTAGAAGTTATAAAGGCAACTTCACCTATCTGCATCTCGGTGAGATGCAGATAGGTGAAGATGCAAAAAATTCACCCATTCGTGTTTGGTGTGAAGGCACCTTTAGTCTCCCTTGCCTGTGGGTAAGGGTGACAGTGGGTATGTCCACCTTGACTGAGGGTCAAAACGGACTTCGTGATTTGTGATTTGTGATCCCAGGCTGAAGTAGGCAATTCTGGCCTTGGCCCAGAAAGTGGGTCGTAACAGCATGTATGTGCCACCGTCATGCACTTTTGCAGCTTTAATAATTTTTTTTCAGACAAAACTAAGAAACTCAGCAGTAATTTAAACCAAAGAAATGATGGTCTGATACACTATAATTTTTCCAGTTAGCACAACTTAGCATCATTTAACATTTGCCGTTTTATAATTGGACATGGTGTTAACGTTACTTACCTCCTATTAAAACGAGGTTAACAGACTATCCTCTCTGACGCAGCACAATGGAAAACAGTCCCACATCCCTGACAAACAGACGTAGAAGCTATTGGACCAAACCAGTAGTTTGGAGTTAGCAGCCACCGGAAAGCCTAGCTACCCACCACACACCTGTTCCACTGCGCGCACTGCAGGGAAGAGGCAGTAGTGCGTGAGGAGCTTTGCTCAAGAAACGGGAGTATGTGCATTTTTAATCACGATATAAACAATAGAGTGTTCTATGAAATGATAGACTTTTTATATCGTCATCCAATATAGTATATTGTCATATCACACAACCCTAATTCCAGCTGAAGTAAAACTCCTTGTTTACTTTTCAGTGAACTTAACAATGTTCTTATTATGATGATAGCGATGTTTGAATTTAATCCTTAAATCATACTGAAGGGAATACATTTTTTGTGTTTACCCCCGCCAGTCGTCTATCCGTCCGTCCGTCCTTCTGTTCCACAAAAGATATCTACATTGTGAAATATACACAGTTTTGTTCCAATTGTTTTGAAATTTGGTACCAGAGTTTGATATACACTGATGATGCACGTATTATTGCAATTTGGCTCCGATCGGATGATTTTTGCAGGAGTTATAGCCTTTGACTTACAATGTTATATTTTTTACTTCAGATAATAATTTTGCCTCATAACTTGGTATGCTTGTTTCATTTGGTTTGGCAGAAAATGTATCGACTAATGAAAGTCTCCTGTTGAATTACAGATGTTGTAAACCTATTTTTGCTGTATATTCATGGATGATAGACTTATCATAATTTGGTTCTGCCCCAGTAACTAAATGGAAAAGTTGAAAACTGCTGTCCTTCAGTAAAATATTGGGATCTTCAAAGAAAACAGAGGTGGGGATATTGTGCTTGCTTCAGAGTGCTCTTGTTAAATCATGAAAATACTTTTTAAAGTTGTAGTTTTCATTGTCTTGGTGATTTAGATCATGTGTACATCACTTAAATAGTGGAGTAATAATTATAAAGAATAATGCTGACAAATAATGGCACCAGATTACAGTTCACTCTGTTTTCTTGTTGCCAAAAACATGGTTCTTACTTGATTACATTTCAAGAACGGCAATCCCCAGAAGATAATAACTGACCTAAGATACGTTCACCACTGTTCTAAGTCTAAAAGATGCTCAGTCACTGAACTACTGCTGCCCAATCGATGGAGATCTTTAATAGCAATTTCCAGGCACCCTGATGTTATTGATTTCAGTCGACAAACATTTCACTTTGATTGCTGTGATCCCAGACTTTCAGTATACTTCCTGGGGCTTCTCCTCATGAAAGGCTTAGAACTGGTCTTCACATGACAATTTAGTGATGACTTCCTCATCAACTGTGTTCAGCCACCCTGTTATGAGAAGTTTAATTGTATTTGAGAAAACCAAGTACACAAGATAAGTTTCTTGAACAGTTGAATGTTCAGTAGCCACTTATCTTTTTACTGACATCTTTAAAATTATTCTATTTCTCTATGTAAAAACTTGATGCCAACTTAAGCCATTTATGTGCCCCTTCACATTTTTTGAAAAATGGTTCATTAGTTTCCCATGCACCAATTGGTGAGCCTTATTGTTCAGCAAACTAAAATTATATGATGAAAAGAACACAGAAAGAGCTCAGGAGACTAATTAGAAGTACTCAAACTTGAAAATCTGTTCAAAGTCTTCTTGTTTGCCAACACACAGAGGCATTGACCCAGGGTCTCATTTAATGTCTCTAAGTATCTATTAATGTTTCTTTGGTTGTGTTTAGAGCTAGGGGAGGCACATGAGCAGGAGCTGATGGATGAGAAACATTAGATGCCCGGCAGGCGCTGAACTCTAATATGATGCAGTCATATGGCTATTTTTTCTTTGGTGTACTTCATTACATTTCTCTTTGGTGGAATATATTTCTGTTTAAATAATTTATTATTGCATTTTTTTGCAGGCTTTCCTCTAAAATCAATCGGTGGCTGTCTTCCCAGAGATAAGCATGGCTTATTAATGTTAGATCTTTATTGTGCCAGGAGGACCACCAGCACTGCTGCCGAGTCTGCTGATAATTGACATTTTCTCTAGATGAGGGTATTTATCATTCTATCAATGTCCATGGGAGGCCCAACAACTGATAATACCCATACAGTATTCTCAGAAATAAGATGGGATTTTGCACCATGTATCCACCTGTCATGCAGTATTCATGTTTCCTTGTGAGAGGAAAAAGTTTATAACTTAAGGGAGGAAGAGAGATTTCCATTGCAAAAGAAAAGTATTGAGCAGAATAACATGAGTGAAATTTCAGTTTTTGAAAAGTTGATTTTCAAAAAGTGAATGAATTGGAAGCAGGTTCTCAGTCAGACTTACAGTAAGTACCTACTGCAGGTTTTGTTTCCAACCAGCAACTAATACAGGTGTTTTCAGTCATCGGGAATCAGTGGGAAGGAAGTTAGTGAAATCACCTGTTGAAAATCCTGGTTTTAAACAAAACCTGGAGTGGCTCAGCAGTTACCACCTACCCCTACAGAGACTGTTCTCCAATGGGAAATGACCAAACAAAGTGTTTTACCAACAGGAGATGACAGAGAGGTGGGTGAGAGTTTTAATGTGTGGGAGGTTTAGCCTGTCACTCTGACCTTACTGTTAACTATAACATTTTCCATTTATGTTTTTATTTTTGTTCTAAATCCTGACTATTACTGTAATGTTAAGCATGTGTAGATATGTCAGTTAATGAAAGAAGGGAATCTCAAAGTAAAGCAAAATTCAGCAGAAGTTTGGACTTGAACCTGTGGAAAAGCTGTTTCCAGTGCCATCCCCCATCCTCAACCTTATGTTGATTTACCTTTTTTTCCCTTCAGTCATACTGGGGGGAGAAATTTAAAGCAAAAGTTGTTGTGGAAGTATCTTACTGCAGCTCTGAGTGATGATAGTGCTATGCTAATGTAACCATAATAGCTTAGATATTACAGTCAACTGGATAATAAGAAGGCTAAGGACAGAGCTGTGTGGAGGAATCTGATCAGACCTAAATGAAACAGTCATTGTCGCCCACAACAGACTGCTATGATGATGATGATGGATAATAAGAACATTTTATCATTCAGTGTTGATGCATTGATATAGATTTCAATGCATTTCAAAAATACTGTTTCATATTGTATGAAATTAAGTTAAGCATTTTCTTGTTTAGTGTTTGAAAGTTTAGAACATTTGATGGATAGTTTGCAAGATTTGAGAAAGATGTGCAATCGTAATAATGGGCCAGAATTGCAATTTGTGATGTCATTTTGATTATTCATATTTTAATATTCCGTGTTTTCTTTAAACAGATGGTTTTATTGGTCTACTTGCTTTGCTTTTAGGGCTGGGCAATAAATCAATTTTTTTTTTTTTTTTTGGGTTTGGACAATATCAATAAATGAATGTCATGAAAATAGGCTTTTCGGGGATGGCAATTTTCCGCCGATCCGTGGATTTCCGCCGATTTATTTTCAAATTGATCATTTCTGTGAATCGTCTAAATCCGTTGAGAAAATTTTAGGGGGGGTAAGGTACCTTATTGTTATCGATTTTAGCGAAAATCAACACGATTACATAAGCGCTCTGCGCTTCCCCGGAAGTCGTCTCCCGCGATAACCCGGATGTGTTGTGTTCAAGCTACTGCTGTATTGCAGTAGCTTGACAGCCCTGCGATTGGATAGTTGCAAACGATTGGACCAATCAAATGGCTTGTTGTATGCTTTTTCAAAAATTAATGGCGGGGTGTTCTCAGGGATGTGATTTTCTGCTAATTCGCCGAATTCCGCTTTATTTTATCTTCCAGGAAGATAAAGTACGTTAAGTACACTACCGTTCAAAAGTTTGGGGTCACCCAGACAATTATTTTGTGTTTTCCATGAAAAGTCACACTTATTTACCACTATGAGTTGTAAAATGAATAGAAAATATAGTCAAGACATTGACAAGGTTAGAAATAATGATTTGTATTTGAAATAATAATTTTTTCCTTCAAACTTTGCTTTCGTCAAAGAATCCTCCATTTGCAGCAATTACAGCATTGCAGACCTAACATGATTGCACAAGGGTTTTCTAATCATCCATTAGCCTTCTGACACAATGAGCAAACACATTGTACCATTAGAACAGTGGAGTGATAGCTGCTGGAAATGGGCCTCTATACACCTATGTAGATATTGCACCAAAAACCAGACATTTGCAGCTAGAATAGTCATTTACCACATTAGCAATGTATAGAGTGTATTTCTGATTAGTTTAAAGTTATCTTCATTGGAAAAAAGTGCTTTTCTTTCAAAAATAAGGAAATTTCTAAGTGACCCCAAACTTTTGAACGGTAGTGTACGTTAGCGGCTTGTGGTCCACGAACGCAGTGAAGCTGCGACCTTTCAGGGCAGGACTGGAAGTGGCGTATGGCCAGGTGGAGAGCCATTAACTCTCTGTTACTGGCGGCGTACAACGGCTGTATGAGCTGGGCTGTACGGGGGAGGAAACGGTAATAAAAGTTAACCATCCCCTTTTATGATTCCAAACAGTTTGAAATTGACAGTGCACAGTGGACATTGACTCATAACTTTTGAATATTTCTAAGACTTGGCTACATCAGTGATTGTGCAAAATGAACTGCTCAAGACTCAATGGAGATTGAAACTGGTGATCTGAAATGAATGCTGAAATTATAAAAAGTAATGGTATGTTGGAATTTTATTTCTATTATGGAATAGATAAAATTAACTGATTTTGATTTGATCAAGTGTTAAAGCATGTGATGGATAATGCTTGTTGGAATATTTTAGGAATGCTATCTTCTTGGAACATAAGTCAATATTATACAGTAATAAGTGGCATTCAGCTGTTTGTTTTATGTCATTTAAGCACAGTTCTGGTACTTAAAAATCATAAAAACCCAGGCGCTTCGGGGGGCTTTGCCCCCCTTGCACCCCCTTGCCCTCTGCCCCAGACCCCGCTGGGGGACTATGTCCCCCAGACCCCCTGCTGAATTTTCAGATAATTTCCACAACCCCAAATCACATCCCTGGTTCGTGTTGGAATTCTGAGCTTTCGTTATTGTTTTCAGCGGAATTATGAGATTTTTATCGAAGGATCAGGAGTCATCAGTGCTAGAAATAGACAAAAGTGTCAAAAATAAGTTCCGATGGAATTGGCTTGAGAGAAAAGTGACGGTAAAGGTGAAAATTGGCTCAAAATTCGACGAGGTAACAGAAACACTCGGACAATTTCTGAAGAAACCAGAAAAGGAGATGAAGTTCAAAGTTCAGAGACTGACACAGCTTGCTGCCAAAAGGAAGAAAGTTTCACATTAGAAGTGACTTGGTGACCAGTGTAAATAGTGTAATAAACTCTTATAGAACTGTTAAATATGTTGGACTAAAGACAGTGAGACAACATTGAAGAAAAAGTAAGTTAACTTTTCATTAAATTTAATGATTTATCTAAGACTAGTATTTCAATTTTTTTAATCATTTTTTTCAGTCTAAATTACTTCTGTTTTAGTGAAAACCTCCCAGCTTCAGGGGGGGCTGCGCCCCTCCTGGCCCCCCCATAAGTCAATCGACCAAATTAGATTTCAGCTGAAATCAGAATTTACTGTTGCCATCCCTCGCTTTTCCACTCACAAGTATAAATATGGTAGCCTACAGCTCTACCCCCTCTCCCACCCTTAAAAGTTAATTTTATAAAAGTAAAGTTGGCACTTTATTAACGAAAGCACCAAGGTGCTATGCCTCAGTGCCTGTGGCATGGTAGCATGGGCGGCTGTAAAAAAGTGGCACTCCGACCTCTACTGGCCTGGAATAGTTATTACAATACCTTTTTTCGCTGCGGCATTGACAGAAATGGTGAGTTAAATTTGTGTTTATTTCCAGAACAAAGTGTTATTTCAAAATTATGGCAACTTAAAAGTCGAGAAAATATGAAAATACAATGATACAAGCCTTTAGTTCCACTTAATTTTGACCGGGCGAGCTGAAACAGAGAGATGGACAGACACACAGGCACAAACAGACGCACTAACCGATTACTGTATGCCTCCATTTCATCAAGGCATAATCAGAAATGTATGGATTCATCTCTGATCAAACCTTTAACTATAAAAAAGGTTTGGTTAAAGCCAGGTTTGCACTTTATTCAACAAGGAATCATGTTGGGAGAAAAAAAAACCCTTCTATTTGAAATCCTTGTCCTCAGTTAAAAATAATGATTAAATTTGAAAATTGATTTGTCATGAAAAAAATGCCACTAGACCATATTGCCCATCCTTGGTCAGTATACTGACTAGTATACTGACCAAGGATGGCACCGCTATATGGCTTGCCTGCTGCTGCTTCCTACCTGTCTCAACTCTCCCTGTTTGTTCTTTGTTTTCTGTTTTTTTGTCTTAGCAGTCCTGTGCTCTAATGACCGTGTCTCTGCTGCTTGGACTTATGATCGAAACACTTCATTTCATATCAAATGGTCCATGGAAGAATTTTCTACAACCTGGGAGAGTTACTGGCAAACTTTTCCATCCCCATTTGTGTGCCCTCCCTCTTCACTTGAGTATATGTTTCTCTTCAAGTCCCAAGTCTGGTAATCTGAAAAAGAGGCCAAGGAATAGGGGATGCAGGGCTGGCATTTTGGTTAGAATGAGACTCTCCTCATGGACGAGCATTTATTGGCATTCCTGTGGGTTGCAGCTCTAGTGTTTGTTCCAGATCCCCCTTGATGGAATGAGTGGTGATGCTAGGTGAGTACCTGCCTGCTTGATCCAGGACTATTGGTGTCCAGTTTGTGACAAACTGAACCTGACGTCTGTGTCCGCTCCTCCTGGCCACTGTCTGACCAGTCGGTGCAACTGGAGATCACATGGCCACTACAGGTGGTTGTGGTTAGTATCTTGATGTGGAGATGACGTCACCTATCCGGAATGCTCTCCTAAACGCCCGTTCTATTACCAATAAAGCCTTTTTTCGCAATGACTTTTTTACAAGTGAGAATATGGATTTTCTGCTCCTCACAGAAACATGGTAAAAGGAGAACAAATTCATCCATTTTAATGAACTCTGTCCTGCATGTTTCTCCACAATTGGAACTCTTAGGCTTTTAGGTCATGGTGGAGGATTTGCTGCTGTCTTTTGGGACAAATACCAAAAACATGTAGGTTTAGGGCGCTCGCGCACGCAGCGACCAGCAGCTGGTGGCTTGTCACCAGACTGCAAACCAAATCTACCTATGGGTACAAATAAGTAACAAAAAAAAAAAAAAAAAAAAAAAAAAAATTCCAAATGCAGAGCATTAAGTTCTGAGGACTTCTCTTCTTTTGAGTATCAGATGATCAAGATTGGGTCTGTTAACAGTTTTTACTGTTTTAATATACCAACCTCTCGGTTCTGCTGACACCTTTCTTATTAATTTTACTGATTTTTTGTTATCTCCATTATTCCAGTTTTCTTCTGTTTAAGCACAATTTCGAAAAACAGGGCTCCATTTTTCAAAACACTCCACACAGTTAAAACAATATCACACTCAAGTAGTACATCACCCAGATCATTTACGAAATGGAGCACTTTAGTCAAAACTATACAATTTCTTACAAAAACCCTATTTTCTTGTCATAACATAACACATCCATCATACATAACACATCCATCATATGATCTGACTCTTTTTGAATCAGTTTAAACACCCCTGTGCTCAGCCAAAAACACTTTTATCGTTTACACAGAGAAGGTGTAAAAATAAATTCACCGGCACTACATGACACCAGTTGTGCAGACTAATGAAAATATTTTTCTTTTCATGTATTCAAGTCAGTCAATACTGAACATTTCAACTAAACATTCATAACAAAACATTTTCAAGTTTTTATGCAGTATTACTGGACATACCATTATATTGTAAGCTTACAGTAGTAACATAAAGTATCCACTTCAGTACTGGAAAAAACCCATCATCTCTCCGCCTGTGAGGCCACAGGACCTCATCAGTATCACAGGCTATGTTTTCATGTGCAAGGCAACATGGGAAGAATCTTCTGGAGTGACGACTCCGCCCTTGTATTGATGCTGCATCAATTTGGTCACAGTCTTGCTCCATGGCTTGAATGAGGGGCATCTCGGCATACGGCCAGAGATCATAAACCTTCCACCGCCACGCTGAGAACTCCTCTATGAGGTTATGAAAGGGAGACTGATGGAAGGTGTTGGACTGTAAATTCTGTATGTTGATGAAACCAGCTTTGGACCAGAGCAGAATGATGAAAAGAGACATTACAGAAGACAAAAAAACAATGTAGTGCATAAAGTCATGTGGCCTGTGCCCTTTTTATAGTGTTTGTAACAAACCTGATTAGTGTGTCTATAATTATGCACCAGTGTGTGTGCGCACCAGGTGGCTGTGTTTAACAAAGTTTTTCATGGGTGTTTATTTGAAAGCTTTTGCTTTGAAATTGCAAGGAAGTGACATCATGATGTATTTCTGTCTCAAATGTATACAGTTGTGGGAAGTGTTTTGCAAAAAGTGTGAAGCTGACAATGTGTTTATAATTGTGCAAATTTGGCTGGTATTTTGCTCTTTGAGTGTCAGGTTTTGCTAATTGTGGGACAGTTTTAATTTTAGTGTGTAAGCAATCGTAAAAAAACAGTAAGTTGCAGGGGGTTTTAATTGTCTTGTATTTTAACTGTCATATTGATGATGTCAGAGGTAACATGGCCGCCATGGACGTCAAACCCATGGGGGATGTGGGTGTTAAGGGGACAGGGTTGGACACCCACAGTTTCTCCAGTTTTCTACAAACGCTACTCGGTTTCTCTGGCCTCTCTGCGCACTGTTTCCCCCTCCCTCTCCTGTTCCTTGAAACAAGACACTGGTGACTGGCTTTATGTGACCGCCTGATTTGCGCTCCTGTAAGTGAAGTTGAAAGCTTCACAGGTGAGCAATGAAATAAATTTAGGATTAAAATTGCATACAGTTTTTTTTTAAGTTGCAGTTTGTGAAAGAAGTCTTTTGAAGGAAGAGTGGCCATGCGCGCGTGTGTGTATGGGACTCAATACACGCCTCACATAATGTGAGGATGTGGCCAGTCGTGAGGACAGAGATGAAGAGGAAGGAAAAGGCAGACAAGAAGAACAGAGTGAGGGAGACGATGAAGATGAAATGGTAGAGAGAGGAACAGAGAACTCAGAGGTAGCTGTTGCTTGCCATCAGTTCAGTAAGCTTGCAGACACGTGTACAGATAGGGCCCAGGTGATGCTCTTGGACTGCCTCTGCCCCCTGAAGTGCCCTCCTGCAGAGTTTTTACACACAATTGATTTATTTTTTTAATAAGGGGAGGTTCATAAATGTAGTTTATGGTGTAAATGTAATTTCAGTCCAAATTTGCAAGAATAAAGGTGCAACTAGAGGGCACTCAGAGAGCGCATACCTCCGCCAAGGCTCCGTCCCTTCCTCCCTTTGTCCACCCCTCTGTCCCTTTGTCTGTCCATATCGCCATCCATCTATACATTGGGAGATAGGGTCTTGGTGGAGGTATGCACTCACGGATCACCTCCAACATCTAATGAGTTCATCTTTGGGCCAAGGGTCACCTCTGGTGAAAATTTCATCCAAATCCATCCAGTAATTTTGGAGTATTGTTGCTAACACTCTGTGAGAAGATAGGAGCCTTGGCGGAGGTATGCATTTTGAGATCATCACCAAAATCTAATTATCTGTTCAATGTGCCATTACACACCTTTCCCGAAAATTTGAATGAAAGGTGCTCTATAAATGCAATCCATTATTATTGTTATTATCATTATTATTATTAACATACAGAGAAACAACAGCAAAAACAATATGACTACATAATAATAATAACATCCATCCATCCATCCATCTTCTACCGCTTTTCCGGAGGTCCGGGTCGCGGAGGCAGCAGTTCAAGCAGAGAAGCCCAGACTTCCCTCTCCCCAGCCACCTGCTCCAGCTCTTCAGAGGGGATACCAAGGCGTTCCCAGACTAGCTGGGAGACATAGTCTCTCCACCGAGTCCTGGGTCTGCCCCGGGGTCTCCTCCCAGTGGGACGTGCCTGAAACACCTCAAGTGGGAGACGTCCAGGAGGCATCCTAATCAGATGCCCATACCACCTCAACTGACTCCTTTCAATGTGGAGGAGCAGCGGTTCTACTCTGAGCCTCTCCCGGATGACTGAGCTCCTCACCCTATCTCTGAGGGTGAGTCCAGCAATCCTACGGAGAAAGCTCATTTCAGCCGCTTGTATCCGCGATCTCGTTCTTTCGGTCATTACCCAAAGCTCGTGACCATAGGTGAGAGTAGGAACGTAGATTGACTGGTAAATCGACAGCTTTGCCTTAGAACTAAGCTCCCTCTTCACCACAACAGACCGGTACAACGTCCGCATCACTGCAGATGCTGCTCCAATCCGTCTGTCGATCTCTCGCTCCATTTTCCCCTCACTCGTGAACAAGACCCCAAGATACTTAAACTCCTCCACTTGGGGCAGGAGCCTGTCCCCAACCCGGAGAGGACAATCCACCTTTTTCCGGCTGAGGACCATGGACTCGGACTTGGAGGTGCTGATTCTCATCCCAGCCGCTTCACACTCAGCGGCAAACCGTCCCAGCAAGAGCTGTAGGTCATTGCTGGATGAAGCCAACAGGACAACATCATCTGCAAACAACAGAGATGAGATCCTGTGGTCACCAAGTATGACACCCTCCATTCCCTGGCTGCGCCTAGAAATCCTGTCCATAAAAATTATGAACAGGACCGGTGACAAAGGGCAGCCCTGGCGGAGTCCAACTCTCACTGGGAATGACTCCGACCGAGTGTTGGCAATACGAACTAAACTCTCACAACGGTCGTACAGAGACCGAATAGCTCGTAACAACAAGCCCGATACCCCATACTCCCGAAGCACCCCCCACAAAAATCCACGAGGGACGCGGTCAAATGCCTTCTCCAAGTCCACAAAACACATGTAAACTGGTTGGGCAAACTCCCACGAACCCTCAAGAATTCTCGAGAGGGTAAAGAGCTGGTCCGATGTGCCACGGCCAGGACGAAAACCACATTGCTCCTCCTGAATCCGAGGTTCGACCAACGGCCGGACTCTCCTCTCCAGTACCTTGGCATAGACCTTCCCAGGGAGGCTGAGGAGTGTGATCCCTCTAAAGTTGGAGCACACCCTCCGGTCCCCTTTTTTGAAGAGAGGAACCACCACCCCGGTTTGCCATGCCAAAGGCACTGCCCCCGACCTCCACGCAATGTTGCAGAGGCGTGTCAACCATGACAGCCCAACAACATCCAGGGCCTTGAGGTACTCGGGGCGAATCTCGTCCACCCCCGGGGCCCGGCCACCAAGGAGATTTTTAACCACCTTGGCGACCTCAGCCCCTGTGATAGGCGAGTCATCCCCCTTGTCCCCAAACCCTGCTTCCTCTGTGGAAGGCGTATCAGTGGGATTGAGGAGATCCTCGAAGTATTCCTTCCACCGCCCGACGATATCCCCAGTTGAAGTCAACAGTGTCCCATCCGCACCATACACAGTGTGGACGGGGAGCTGCTTTCCCCTCCTGAGCCGCCGAACAGTTTGCCAGAATCTCTTTGAAGCCGACCGAAAGTCTTGTTCCATGGCCTCACCGAACTCCTCCCATACCCGGGTTTTTGCTTCAGCAACCACCCGAGCTGCACTCCGCTTGGCCTGCCGGTACACCTCAGCTGCTTCGGGAGTCCCACAAGCCAACCAAGCTTGATAGGACTCCTTCTTCAGCTTAATGGCCCCCCTCACCACTGGTGTCCACCACTTGGTTCGGGGGTTGCCACCACGAGATGCACCGACCACCTTGCGGCCGCAGCTCTGGGCCGCCGCTTCAACAACAGAGGTGGAGAACATGGCCCATTCAGACTCCATGTCTCCAGACTCCCTCGGAATGTGGTTGAAGTTCTTCCGGAGGTGGGAGTTGAAGACCTCCCGGACAGGGGCCTCAGCCAGACGCTCCCAGCACACCCTCACTATACGTTTGGGTCTACCAGGTCTGAATGGCTTCCTCCCCTGCCATCGGATCCAACTCACCACCAGGTGGTGATCAGTTGACAGCTCTGCACCTCTCTTTACTCGGGTGTCCAAGACATACGGTCGCAGGTCTGATGATACGATAACAAAATCGATCATCGACCTGCGGCCTAGGGTGTCCTGGTGCCAGGTGCACATATGGACACCCT
The DNA here is from genome assembly GCA_020510985.1 of Pholidichthys leucotaenia. Lineage (NCBI taxonomy): Eukaryota > Metazoa > Chordata > Actinopteri > Cichliformes > Pholidichthyidae > Pholidichthys > Pholidichthys leucotaenia. The sequence continues at coordinate 354,136,267 of CM035839.1, forward strand.
TATGCTTGAACATGGTGTTCGTTATGGACAGACTGTGGTTAGCACAGAAGTCCAATAACTGAAAACCACTCGGGTTCAGATCGGGCAGGCCGTTCCTCCCAATCACCCCCCTCCAGGTTTCACTGTCGTTGCCCACGTGCGCATTGAAGTCCCCCAGTAGGACAATGGAGTCTCCAGGAGGAGCACCCTCCAGCACCCCAGTCACAGACTCCAAAAAGGGTGGGTACTCTGAAACATCATTTGGTGCATAGGCACAAATGATGGTCAGGACCCGTTTCCCAACCCGAAGGCGCAGGGAAGCAACCCTTTCGTCCACCGGGGAAAACTCCAATATAGAGGCAGCAAGGTGGGGCGATACAAGAATACCTACCCCTGCTCGTCGCCTCTCGCCCGGGGCAACTCCAGAAAAGGCCAAGCTCCAGCCCCTCTCCAGGAGACTGGTTCCGGAACCGGAGCTGTGTGTTGAGGTGAGGCCGACTATATCTAGCCGGTATCGCTCAATCTCGTACACCAGCTCAGGCTCCTTCCCCACCAGAGAGGTGACATTCCACGTACCAAAAGCCAGTTTAGAAAGCTTGGGATCAGTCCGCCAAGGTCTCCGCCTTTGACTGCTACCTAATCCACATAGCACCGGACTTCCATGATCCCTCCTGCAGGTGGTGAACCTACTGGAGGGCGGACCCATGTAACTCCTTCGGGCTGAGCCCGGCCGGGTCCCATGGGTGGAAACCTGGCCACCAGACGCTAGCCTTCGAGCCCCTCCCCCAGGCCTGGCTCCAGGGTGGGGCCCCGGTAACCCCATACCGGGCGGGGTACACTGAATCCTTGATATACAATTTATCATGAGAGTCTGTTGGATCGTTCTTAGTCTGGCCCTTCACCCAGGACCAGTTTGTCTTGGGAGACCCTATCAGAGGCAAATTGCCCCGGACAACATAGCTCCTGGGATCACTGGGGCACGCATAATAATAACAAGACTGTCATAATTGTATTAACCATACATTGGGGCTGGGCAATTCCACCTTAACTTAACATCATGGTTTATTGAATCGTTCAGGTCGATTTTTATTTTTTTTCCTCCCCTCTTCTCCATTACAGTTTACTGACAAGGTTCATAATTAATAAGCACTAATACACAACAGTGCGGTATAATACCATTTTTTTTTTGCAGTTATCAACGACAAATTCACATTGATGCAGCAGAGTTCAGCCTCCATCTCCTCCACTGTCACCTCCTGTTCTCGTCTTCCTGTACCATTGTCCTATGTCTTCCCTTCCTTATTTCTGATTGTCTGCTTCGAAAGGTCTGACATTGACGAGCGCAGCTGAAATTTTTTCAGCCCTGAGCACCGCGACAAAAAGCGGCCACTGCTGTGTTTCAGCACTGAGGGCGTTCAGCGCTGTAAACACTGCACCATACCTGCAAACTACTCCGGTTTTGCCGTAATGGTTCCGGTTTTCAAGACCCCATTCCGGGTTATGGCTTTATTAATCAAAATTACGGTTTTTCACTAAAAATTCAGTCAAAAATTTTAAATCGTAAAAAAAACACGAAAGCAACTCCAAACACGAGATCGCTAGGAATCATATCTAAATTTAGAACAAAGGCAATCGGCACTGCTTCCTGTAGGTGTATTGCGCATGTGCGAGAGGTCTGAGCCTAAGGTGCGCCCTTTCAGCCAGAACTGGAAGTGGCGTATGGTCAGGTGGAGAGCCAGTAACTCTGTCGAACACGCTGTATTTACGCTCACTGTCGTGCAAAGACCTGCTAAAAAAGGTGAGTGGCTGCCAAGAACTGGCGACACATTGCTCCACGACGGCCCCATGGCCATGTCCGAGGCGTCGGTAGTGAGCGCTATCCGAGCCACTGGGTCCTGGTGCGCCAGTAGTGCAGCGTTTACCAGAGCTGTTTTAACCTCAGAGAACGCCTGCTCCCGCTCAGGAGTCCAGTCGACTCTGCCCGCCGGTTTCCGTTTCTTGAGTGTGGCGTACAACGGCTGTATGAGCTGGGCTGCGCGGGGAAGGAAACGGTTATAAAAGTTAACCATCCCCAAAAACTCCTGCAGTGCCCTGACATTGATGTTGAGGAGAAAAAATAGCAAAACAATTTAGTTAGATTACTTTTATGATTCCAAACAGTTTGAAATTGACAGTGCACAGTGGACACTGACTCATAACTTTTGAATATTTCTAAGACTTGGCTACATCAGTGATTGTGCAAAATGAACTGCTCAAGACTCAATGGAGATTGAAACTGGTGATCTGAAATGAATGCTGAAATTATAAAAAGTAATGGTATGTTGGAATTTTATTTCTATTATGGAATAGATAAAATTAACTGATTTTGATTTGATCAGGTGTTAAAGCATGTGATGGATAATGCTTGTAATATTTTAGGAATGCTATCTTCTTGGAACATAAGTCAATATTATACAGTAATAAGTGGCATTCAGCTGTTTGTTTTATGTCATTTAAGCACAGTTCTGGTACTTAAAAATCATAAAAACCCAGGCGCTTCGGGGGTCTTCGCCCCCCCCTTGCCCCCCACCAGGGCTCTGCCCTGGACCCCGCTGGGGGACTGTGTCCCCCAGGCCCCCTGATCAATTTTCAGATAATTTCCCCAACCCCAAATCACATCCCTGGAGCCATTGTTTCCATTTGGAATTGCGAAGGAATTAGGTCAGCATTGTATACGTTTTCATCATGGAATCTGCCGGAGAAAAATCACAAATGAGCGTGAAACCCAAACAAAAATTACAGTCTTTTCGTGAGGAATACTCAAAAGCATTTCCAGGAATTATTATTCGCTCAAGAAAGGGTGAAAATTATGCCAACTGCACTTTGTGTAGACAAGATTTTTCGATCGGACATGGAGGAATCAGCGATGTGAAAGACCACGTGGGAACGAAAAAACACAAGTCGAATGCCAATGCCAGTGGCACCAGTGGCAAACTTTCTATGTTCTTCGTAAGAAAAATAGAAACATGATTACTGAAGAAATATGAGGTTGTTAGCCACATTTTAACTTGATTTAATGCTAATATTTGTTTGGCGTCGGGGGGATTCGCCCCCCTGAACCCCCCACCAGGACTTTGTCCTGGACCCCGGCTAGCTACTAGGCTTTTCAGGTTTTAAAAGTTGGCAAGTATGCTGCACTACATAGAGAATGAATAGAAAATAGTTGCCCACAGCAGGAAAAATGAGTTTGGTGGGCATGCCCCCAATACCTTTTCTGCCGTGTTTGGCTTCTGAGTTGCTGAGATGCGTGGCCCTATGGCGTGACCACGCACGTACAGTGGTGTGAAAAAGTGTTTGCCCCCTTCCTGATTTCTCTTTTTTTTTTTGTATGCTTGTCACACTTAAATGTTTCAGATCATCAAAACAAATTTAAATGTTAGATAAAGATAACACAAGTAAACACAAAATGCAGTTTTTAAATGAAGGTGTTTATTATTAAGGGGAAAAAAAAATCCAAAACTACATGGTCCTGCGTGAAAAAGTGATTGCCCCCTAAACCTAATAACTGTTTGGGCCACCCTTAGCAGCAACAACTGCAATCACGCGTTTGCGATAACTGGCAATGAGTCTTTTACAGCACTGTAGAGGAATTTTGTCCCACTCATCTTTGCAGAATTTTTGTAATTCAGCCACATTGGAGGGTTTTCAAGCAAGAACCACCTTTTTAAAGTCATGCCACAGCATCTCAATCAGATTTATTTCAGGACTTTGACTAGGCTACTCCAAAGTCTTCATTTTGTTTTTCTTAAGCCAGTCAGAGGTGGACTTGCTGGTGTGTTTTGGATCATTGTTCTGCTGCAGAACCCAAGTGCGCTTCAGCTTGAGGTCACGAACAGATGGCCGGACATTCTCCTTCAGGATTTTTTGTAGACAGCAGAATTCATGGTTCCATTTACCACAACAAGTCTTCCAGGTCCTGAAGCAGCAAAACAGCCCCAGACCATCACACGATCACCACCATATTTTACTGGTGGTATGATGTTCCTTTTCTGAAATGCTTTGTTACTTTTACGCCGAATGTAATGGGACACACACCTTCCAAAAAGTTCAACTTTTGTCTTGTCAGTCCACAGAGTATTTTCCCAAAAGTCTTGGGGATCATCAAGATGTTTTCTGGAGAAACTAAGGTGTGTCACAGCCCACTCATGCCTGTCATCCGCCCCAGCTGTGCGCACACCTGCACCTCATCAGGCCGCGCCTATTTAGCCAGCTCTGCCCAGGGCTTCGGCCTGGAGTCATCAGCTCTCCTCCTCGTGAAGCTCTGCTTTCGCCTACGCCTACGGCCTGCGCTTCTCCTATGCACGTAAGATCATCCACTTACCTGCTTTCTCAGTCTTCCCCTGTGCACAGGTGGACCTCCTGGCGGCGGAACCCCCTCCTCATCGCCGTGCCTCTTCACCTTCGTCCCGTGGAGCCGATCAGAGCGCTGTCTCCCAGGTGTGAGCCGGTCTTGCCAACGCCAGCCACCAAATCCCTGCAAGTAAGCCACTCTCATTACTCATCATATCCCTGTGTGTGTTCATCTCACCCTTGTCCTCTGCTTGTCCTTAGGGTTGCCTGGCTGTACGGTGTTCTGGTCCGCCCTTGGTGCTTCTGTCCCCAATACGACATCCACATTCCACGTTCACGCATTCATACACCTGCTTGTCAATAAAGACTCTCAAATCCTACCCGAGCCTGCGTGTGTGTTCCCTGGGCTAGCCCTAACATGTCAGTACGACTCCAGCATAGTAGCCCAGCGAACAGCGGGTTTGCACGCCGACTGTCCACCCTCGAGGTTCGGGTGGATTTGATTGTCCATCAGCAACAGGTGATTCTAAATCAATTAACCTCAATGACTCACCGTTTGGATCACCTTGACCCTCCGCAGGGATCCCAGCTCGGTGGGTCAGCTCCTCCTGGACCTCCAGCCGGTCAGATTGCCCCGGGTCCGCTGACCCGTCTCACCCCTGTTCCAACCCCCGCACGCTTCCACGGGAAGCTCGGGGAGGCGCGCAGATTTATTTTACAATGTGAGACGGTGTTTCAGCGCGTTCCCGGGGATTTCCCAACTGACCATAGCCGAATTGGGTACATCGTTAATCTGTTGGAAGGGCGAGCGTTAGCTTAGGCTTATGCCATTATGGCGAAGCCCAGCTACGCAAACCTAACCTATACCCAATTCGTGCAACAATTTTTTGAAATTTTTGATCATTCCGATAGAGAGAGCGTGTTGGCCGAGCGGCTACTCAGCCTTCGCCAGGGTAGCCGCTTAGCAGCCGACTACGCTGTCGACTACCAGGTGGCTGCGGAGGAGGTTGGTTGGGGCGACGCCTCCCTTTGTAGTTTGTTCCTCCGCAGTCTGAATTCCAATTTACGGGATGAGCTGGCCTGCCGGGACTTGCCGGATCGGTTGTCTGACTTAATTTCCCTAGCCATATCCTTAGACAACTGGTTGCGGGAGCAGGCCGCCGAGCGGAAGTCCCATAGCCGCTCGCACGGAACCTTCTCCTGCACTCCTCAGTCTCGCCCCCTGGCGTTGCCTCCCCCGGAGGCCGTTGACGACCCTGACGCTATGGTAATCGGGCGGGCCAAACTTCCTTTAGCAGAGAAACAGCGCCACCGAGAGTTGGGTCTCTGCATTTATTGCGTGGACGACCAACATCTCGTGGAGGTCTGCCCAGTGAAGCCAAAAGCGGAGGTCCGCGAGTCGCTGTAGGGGGGCCTTGCGGACGTTTCTCAGTCAGATCCCCTGTCAAAGTGCCAAATTCCTATCAGACTGTGCCATAACTCCATAGGACATTTCACTCACGCACTGGTGGACTTGGGGGCAGAGCAGAACTTTATTTCTAAGAGTCTGGCAACCCGCCTGGGCATCCAGTGCCAAGCGTTACCCTCCCCTCTCCATCTGGTTGCCCTCACCCGCTTCCCCCTGGAAAAGGTCACCCACAAGACCCAACCCTTCCCCGTCATCATCTCCGGTAACCACCGGGAAGACCTTAGTTTTTATGTCCTCCCCTCTTCCACGTCATCTGTCATCCTGGGCTACCCGTGGCTTCGCCTCCATAACCCCGCGTTTGATTGGCAGACCGGCCACGTCCGCTCCTGGAGCACTTTTTGCTTAGGAACCTGCCTTCAATCTGCTGCCTTTGCCCCGTCTGTGCCTCCCCCCACTGTGGACCCCACCCCACCGGACCTCTCCTCAGTTCCGCTGGAGCTCCACGACCTGGGCACCGTATTTAGTAAGTCAAAGGCGCTTTCCCTCCCACCCCACCGTCCCTATGATTCTGCCATCGATCTCCGGGCAGGGGCGCCTCTCCCATCCGGCTGCCTCTCCAGCCTCTCAGCCCCTGAACGAGAGGCTATGGACGCCTACCTCCGAGACTCCCTCTGTGCCAGCATCATTCGCCCCTCCTCGTCTCCCCGGGGTGCTGGATTCTTCTTCATTGTGAAGAAAGACGGGTCCCTACGGCCATGCATTGATTTTAGGACCCTTAACGACATTACCATCAAGGACCGCTACACTCTGCCCCTTATGGACTCGGCCTTTAGCTCCCTCCAGAGGGCGTCCTGGTTCACCAAATTGGACCTTCACAGCGCTTACCACCTTGTCCGGATCCGGGAGGGTGATGAGTGGAAGACGGCTTTTTGGACGCCCAGCGGCCACTTTGAGTACCTTGTGATGCCGTTTGGGCTCACCAACACCCCTGCCATCTTCCAACGTTTAATCAACAACATTCTTCGTGATTTCTTGGGGGTCTTTGCTTTCGTCTATCTAGATGACATTTTAATCTTCTCTCGCTCTTGGAGGAGCATCTACTCCACGTGAGGTGGGTCCTGCAACGTCTCTTGGAGAATCAACTTTACGTCAAGGCTGAAAAATGCGAGTTTTTCACTGACAAGACCTCCTTTCTAGGCTTTATTATCTCGCATAATCAGCTCATTCCTGACCCGGCCTAGATCAAAGCGGTGGTTGAATGGCCCACTCCCTCCTCCAGGAAGCAGGTCGAGCAATTCCTGGGTTTAATGGCTTTTACCGCCACTTTGTCCCAGGTTACAGTTCCATCATCCCTCCTCTGTCCCGCCTCACCTCCCCGAAAGTACGCTGTGAGTGGATGACAGAAGCAGCGGCTACCTTCGAGACCCTCAAGAAGGAATTCTCATCCTCCCGGGTCCTCACTCAGGTGAATCCAGCATGGCAATGCCTGGTGGAGGTGGATGCGTCTGACATCGGGGTGGGGGCTGTTTTGTCACAGCGCAATCCGGTGGACGGGAAACTGCGCCCCTGTGCCTTCTTCTCCAAGTGCCTCTCTCCGGCCGAACGCAACTATGACATGGGTGACAGGGAGCTCCTCGCTATTAAACTTGCTTTGCAGGAGTAGCGCAATTGGCTGGAGGGGGCAGGTGAGCCTTTCGTGGTCTGGACCGACCATAAAAACCTGGAATACATCAGGACGGCCAAGCGCCTGAACGCCCACCAGGCGCGTCATTGTTTTTCAGTAGGTTCACAGGTCATTGTTTTTCAGTAGGTTCAGGTTTACCATCTCCTATCGCCCAGCTTCCAAGAACACGAAACCAGACGCGTTGTCCAGGCAGTTTGCCCCAGAAGCCCCCGAAGAAGAGGTCCACACCATCCTGCCTGCGTCGTGCGTTGTGGGGTCCATCTCCTGGGCAATTACTGACAAGGTCCAGAAGGCGCTAGAGGTCGAACCCGATCCCGGCGGTGGCCCAGCAGGGAGATTATTTGTGCCCTCGTCGGTCCGGGGCGATGTTATTCATTGGGCACATACAGCCAAGTTCGCCTGCCACCCAGGGGTCGTCCGATCAGTGAAACTCATCCAGAGGTTCTTCTGGTGGCCTGGGCTTCAGACCGACGTTGCCGACTATGTACGGGTCTGCCCTCAGTGCGCCATGAACAAGTCGTCCAACTCACCCCCTGCGGGGCTTCTCCATCCTCTGCCGGTTCCAGGTAGGCCCTGGTCTCACATCGCCCTAGACTTTATCACTGGTCTCCCCCCCTCTCATGGAAATACGGTCATTCTGACCATTGTAGACCGGTTTTCGAAGGCCGCTCACTTTCTGCCACTCCCTAAGCTCCCCTCGGCGCGTGAGACCGCTGATCTGTTAGTGCAGCACGTCGTCAGACTTCACGGCATCCCCGCTGACATTGTTTCCAACCGGGGGTCTCAATTTACATCCAGCGTCTGGAGGAGTTTTTGCAGTGCCCTTGGAGCCACAGTCAGCCTGTCCTCAGGACACCACCCTCAGTCTAACGGGCAATGCGAGCGTACCAACCAGGAGCTGGAGGCCACCCTGCGCTGCGTCATCTCCTCCATCCCCTCCTCTTGGAGCACCCACCTCCCCTGGGTGGAGTACGCTCACAACGCCACCTTCTCCTCGGCCATCGGGATTTGTTGGGGTACGAACCCCCGCTGTTCCCTGAGGAGGAAGGAGAGGTGGCTGTCCCATCCATCCAGGCTCACTTGAGACAGTGTCGGCGGCTGTGGACCAAAACCCGGCAGACCCTGTTACGCACTACGGCTCGCAACTCTTCCTCTGCGAATCGTCACAGGAGGCCTGCTCCACAATACCAGACGGGACAACAGGTGTGGCTCTCTACCCAAGACATTAACCTGAAGGCTGAAAAGAAGAAGCTGTCTCAGCGCTATGTCGGCCCTTACCCTGTTGAGAAAGTGGTCAACCCAGTGGCTGTGCGCTTGGATCCCCCCCCCTTCGTGTCCATCGCACGTTTCATGTCTCTCAAGTTAAACCTGTAGCGTCTAGCCCTCTCTGCCCCCCCCCAAGGGCGCCACCCCTTCCCAGGATGATTGACGGCCACCCGGCTTGGACCATTACAGCCATCCTGGACTCTGGACGTCGGGGCCGGGGGATACAGTACCTGGTGGACTGGGAAGGTTATGGTCCAGAACATAGACTCTGGGTGCGCTCCGCCTTCGTGTTGGATCAACAGCTCATTGGGGAATTCCACCGTGCGCACCCAGACAAGCCAGCGCCAGGAGGCGCTGCTCGGGGGGGGGGGGTACTCTCACAGCCCGCTCACGCCTGTCATCTGCTCCAGCTGTGTGCACACCTGCACCTCATCATGCCGCGCCTATTTAGCCAGCTCTGCCCAGGGCTTCGGCCTGGAGTCGTCAGTTCTCCTCCTCGTGAAGCTCTGCGTTCGCCTACGCCTACGGCCTGCGCTTCTCCTATGCTCGTAAGATCATCCACTTACCTGCTTTCTCAGTCTTCCCCTGTGCACAGGTGGACCTCCTGGCGGCGGAACCCCCTCCTCATCGCCGTGCCTCTTCACCTTCGTCCCGTGGAGCCAATCAGAGCGCTGTCTCCCAGGCATGAGCCGGTCTTGCCAACGCCAGCCACCAAATCCCTGCAAGTAAGCCACTCTCATTACTCATCATATCCCTGTGTGTGTTCATCTCACCTTTGTCCTCTGCTTGTCCTCAGGGTTGCCTGGCTGTACAGTGTTCTGGTCCGCCCTTGGTGCTCCTGTCCCCAATACGACATCCACATTCCACGTTCACGCATTCATACACCTGCTTGTCAATAAAGACTCTCAAATCCTACCCGAGCCTGCGTGTGTGTTCCCTGGGCTAGCCCGAACATGTCAAGGTGAGGCTTTATGTTCTTTTTGCTCAGCAGTGGTTTTCATCTTGGAACTCTGCCATGCAGGCCATTTTTGCCCACTCTCTTTCTTATGGTGGAGTCATGAACACTGACCTTAACTGAGGCAAGTGAGGCTTTCAGTTCTTTGGATGTTGTTGTGTTTTTTTTGTGACCTCTCGGATGAGTCATCGCTGCACTCTTGGGGTAATTTTGGCTGGCTGGCCACTCCTGGGAAGGTCCATCACTGTTCTGTTTTCGCCATTTGTGAATAATTGCTCTCACTTAGGGCTGCAACTAAAGATTATTTTAGTAGTCGGCTAATCTAACGACTTATTTTTTTTTTCAACTAGTTGACTAATCGCGTTTTTTGTTTTCTCATGTCCACCATCTCTTCTTCTTGTTGGGGCTGCATATTTTACCTCAATCACTGCTTAATACCTCTTAACGTTCCATCTTCCGTGGGTGGGAGGCATTTAAATGCCATTTTGTCTCAGCTGGACACAGTGTAACACAGTGTAACTAATATTCAGAATGAGGCCTAATATTAACAATGACGAAAAAGCGATAGTTACTCCTCTAATTCAGTTATTGCATTCAACAGGTTAGCCATGACAGCTCAACCCTCAGCAACCAGAGAGCTTATTGTCAAACAGGTTAACTAACATTAACAGCACATATTAACAGTATTGTAATTTTTCTAAAGCTTGAAATGGCCATTGGAAATAAGCAGTGCTAACTTTCTTTACGTGCTAAAAATTACCCTTGTAGACGGTCATGTTGTGGCTCCTGGGCTCCGTTGTTTCAGATCCTCATTGTTACCTTCTTGACTTGCACAGCTTGGCAGTTCCTAACCGTAGTATGGACTCTCTGTGAATTAAAGCTAAAATGTCTGTATTTTAGCCTGGCTCGTTAGCTGGTAACAAGCTTTGCTCTAGGTAGGTTCTGCAGCCAGTTAGACACAGCACACGTTAATACCTTCACAACAGTGGGCATTTATTCTCCTTTCTCTGCGTTGAAGAGACGCATACAGCCGCCAAAACACAACATAGTGTAACTGCGTAAGGATGTACACACTGTAGATCTGTGGAGACATCCAATTCCTTAAAGGGGCAGGCAAAGTCGGTAACATCACTGTAGTGCTGCCATGGTAAGAAAGATCTGCCTTGCAAAATCTACATTTTACTTTTTTGTTTTTGTCTTCTGTAAAATATTCCCAAACAACAGAAAGTTTGGGTCTGCTTTATTTATTTATTTTTTTTAAGCTCTGCTTTCTACATGTTTATCCTTCTGCTTCGCCATGCTGTGCTCCTCTTCTTCTTCGCTGGAAATTGTTCACGCATGCTGGCCAACAGAGGTGCTACTGCTCTCAGCAGTTCCAGTCGTGCATTGCCATTACTGCGGCATGCATATAAACTTTATGATTAAACGATTTGTCAACAATGAAAATTTGTTGACATTATCGACAACGTCGACTAATCATTTCAGCCCTACTCTCACTGTGGTTTGCTGGAGTCCAGAAGCTTTAGAAAGGGCTTTATAACCTTATCCAGACTGATAGAGCTCAGTTACTTTGTTTCTCATTTGTTCCTGAATTTCTTTGGGTCACAGCATGATGTCTAGCTTTTAAGGATCTTTTGGTCTACTTCACTTTGTCAGGCAGGTCCTATTTAAGTGATTTCTTGATTGAGAACAGGTGTGGCAGTAATCAGGCCTGGGTGTGGCTAAAGAAATTGAACTCAGCTTTCCAAAGATGTGATAAACCACAGTTAATTTATGTTTTAACTGGGGGGGGGGGGGTCACTTTTTCACACAGGGCCATGTAGGTTTGGATTTTTTGTACCCTTAATAATAAACACCTTCATTTAAAAACTGCATTTTGTTTTTACTTGTGTTATCTTTGTCTAATATTTAAATTTGTTTGATGATCTGAAATATTTAAGTGTGACAAACATACAAAAAAAAAAGAGAAATCAGGAAGGGGGCAAACACTTTTTCACACCACTGTAAGTAATGATGAAGACCATGGTTTTTGTAAAAATCTATTGGGTATTAAATAATCACCCCCCCCCCCCCAACCCCACTGGCCGAACCACAACACCCACACTTTTGAAATGCTTGCTACACCCCTGATGGCCACAGATCTGCTGTCAATGACAGACAATTTTGGTTTTACCCAACATGTTTCTACAGCCACTCATACAAAGGGCCACACATTAGATTCAGTATTTTCTATTGGTCTAAATGTAAAAAAAAAAACCTTAAGGTAGAAGATGTTCAGGTGAGAAACCACAGCTGTGTTTTCTTTGATCTGAATTTTATTTTAGATACAGTTTCCTCAGAAAATCAGATCTCAGAGGCGTATTGCAACAAGTGATACTGCTCTTAACTTCTCTGCTCTGTTTGATTGTGATTCACTAATAAGTGACAATAATACAGAGGTTTGCATATATGCAGTCTTTTAACAGCCATTGCCTACTTACTATATTTTTGATAAAGTCACTCCAGTTAAAATCAATATTGTTGTGCACAAGAAGTCTTCCCCTTCGATAAATGTGGAAATTTTGAATTTTAAGAGACTGTCGAAAAATTGACTGACTTTGGAATACAACCGAACTTGAGGTGCACAGGCTTCATCTTTAGGATTTAAGGACTTCTTTCAATGAACTTATAAAAAGGTCCAAAGCTGAATGTTTTTCTCAGCTTATATCATCAAATAAGAAGAATTCACAATTTTTGTTTAATACCATCTGAACTATTGTTTCTCCTGTTGCTCCCCTGGTGCCTGTATCTTCAGAGGCAGACTGTAATAATCTTCTTAATTTCTTTATCAATAAGGTCAGAGACATTAAGGCAAACATCCCACCATCAGCTCTTCACTGCTTTGCTGGTGATTTGCCTCCTTATTCCTGGTCCTCTTTTAAGACTGTTACAGAACATCAGTGCCCTCCTTTGCAAAGTGAAACCTTCATGTGTCCTGTCTATGTACTTCCTACTGTTCTGCTCACCAAAGTATTTGACAGTATCGGGCTTTCTGCTGTTGAAATTTTTAATTTGTCTCTTTTAACTGGTGTGGTTCCCAGCTTTCTCAAACATACCATTATTGAACCAATTCTTAAAAAGCCCAGTCATGATTCTTCACTATTTAGAAACTACAGGCCAGTTTCTAAACTGCCTTTTTATGTCAAAAAAATTAGAAAAACTTGTTGCAGAGCAGCTGACTTCTTTTCTGACAGAACATAAAATCTTTGATAACTTTCAGTCTAGTGATGTGTTGTTCGCGAACAAAACCACTCTTAGAGCTAGCTCTTTGAAGTGACCAACCGGAATCTGCTCTGGCTTTATTTCTTCCCCCTCTATTTTTTCTGCTCAAGCCGCACGTAATTGGCTGCACTGAGCAGGAGGGGCGAGGTTATTTGCAGCACGCATACACCAGACAGACTAGAGGGAAGGAGAGGAGAGAGAACAGTCCCTACAGATACAAAATGGTGGAAAGGTGAGAAAATGAGTGACAGCTGGAAACGGAATAAAATTTGGATGTATTTTAATGAAATTTATAACACGAGCAGAGTGTAGAGTATGCAAGGTGAAAATACTGTATGTCAAGCAGGCTCTACAAATAACCTGCACAAGCACATTAGAACTGTAGCCTACATTCATCAGTGCCGTTGGAAGAACAAGACAAGCAAGTGATAGTGGTGGGCAGATCGATCCAAATATGAATACCGACATTGGTATTGATATTGATCAATACCAGTGTAATGAGATCGATACTGTGTATGTGTAAGTGCCGCTCCCATCACAGCACGGAGCAGGCACAACTTGCTCCTTCTCCTTCTTCTTCTTGTGGTTTTACAGCAGTTGACAACCAATGTTTAGGTGCATTACCGCCACCTACTCCTTACGCCACCTACTCAGTGTTGCCAGATCTCGTGAGAGAAACAAGCAACCAGCTCTATGGAAACAAACCCCAAAAAGGCCCAACAGGCAACCTACCGCATTGTGTAAAAGAGAGGCTGCTTGACAACAGTATAGATAGTAGATTTATTTTTGTTTGCAGTGAGTTGACTGTAAACACAGTCAGCATTGAATAACTGAATTTTATAAACTCTAATTAAAGGAAAAAACATATGCATTCTGCATATGCAACAGCAAAGTTATAGTAAACACAGCCAACATAAAAACTTTGAATAAATTTTTTTTTTAATTTAAGTTTTTGTGAAGGGTATGCAGTACATGTCATTACAGCATTGCATTGTTTACATTTTCATCACGTTCCCTTTTTTTTTGTTTTTTGACAACATTGGAAAAATAATTATTACAACACCCTTTTTTAAGTGAAAGAAAAAGAGAAATTAAAAAAAGAACAAAAAAAAAACAAAAAAACAAAACAAGAAAAAACAAAAACAAAACAAAAGAGCAAAAATAAATAAATAAATAAAAAAAGAGCATCTGAGTAGCATTGGAACAAAGAGAGGTGCCATTATTGAAATGGTATTTGTCAAAGATTAGATCTAATGGAAGACACATATGCGTTCCAGGGTTGCCAAAAGTTCAAGAACCCATCCATGTCCTGTCTCAGTGCAAATGTCAACTTTTCCATCGAGTAAATGTCTTGAATCACGTTAATCCAATCTTCAGGTGTAGGACAATCCTTCAACATCCATTTTTTAGTTAGAGCTTTTTTACTTGCCAATATTAAAACAGTGAATAAGTATTTTTCTCCTCGTCTTTCCAGTGATTCCGGTAGTAAACCCAAATACAAAGTTACAAAAGAAAAGGGAACTGTTATTTTGAATATTTTCCCCAATATTGTCTGTACATTGGTCCAATATTGGTGGATAACTGGGCATGACCAAAACACATGAAAATGATTTGCAGTCTCTTCACCACACAAGCGCCAACAATTCAACCCCTTACGAGTAAATTTGTTTTGTGCAGGTGTTCTGAAAAATCTTACCAAATTTTTCCATCCAAATTCTCTCCACTGCAGGGATGAGGTACTTTTCCATTGTTGTTTATTTAGCTTTTCCCATATTTCCAGTTGTAAAGTGAAATTCCCCTCTTTTTCCCATCTCTCTTTTATATATGATGTGTTGTCTCCTTTTAAGTCTTGAAGACCATGGTATATTTTAGAAATATATCTGATCCCTGGGATCTCTTTATATGCCATTAAGAAGACCTTCAGAACACCTGACTGGGCCCTTTCCAAATCCTCCTTTTTAAGTATTTTGTTTATGTGGTGTCTAAGCTGAAAGAACCTGTAAAGGTCTTGATTTATAAGACCTTGTTTTTTCAAATCTTCAAAACTTCTTAAAGTTTGCCCTTTAAAAAAATTGTAATATTTTATCAGTCCGTTCTCTTTCCACTTTTTAAATCTAGTGTCTGTTTTATTAGGAGTAAAGTCTTGATCATAGGCAATCCATTGCAGTAATCAACAGGGTTCTTTAGTTTGATTCTCTCTGACTATCTTAAACCAAATTTTTAGCGGGGTCTCTATCCTCGGGTTAGTGTTATTCAAAAGTTTAGGTAAGGCATTGTTCCCTATTATCGCCTGTAGGGGGATGCCACTTGTTATTTGGCATTCCATCTCCTTCCATTGTGCAGTGTAGACTGGGTTACATATCTCTACTAAAGTTTTAATTTGTGCGGCTTTAAAATAGTCCCTGATATTTGGCAGCGCGAGCCCACCTTTGTCTTTGTTTAGCTGTAGGGTTCTATATCTGATTCTAGGTCTCTTGCCCTGCCATATGAATCTTGAGATCCTTCTGTCCAGTTCTTGCCATGTTTTTTTGGGAGGTTCTACCAGTATTGTTTGGAAAAGGTATAGAAGACGTGGAAGTATATTCATTTTGACTGCTTCAATTCTTTGTGCAGTACCTAAGAATGGTATCATATTCCATCTTGCTAGATCAGATTTTATTTTTGCCATCAGTGGTGTAGCATCATCGTCTACTCAAACCGAGACAGAAGATCACTTCTCTCCAGTTTACAGGAATTTCATTTTATTCATTACACAGGAATATCACTTTTCTGCCCTTTCAGGAATATCACTGGCTTTTATGTCGACTCATGCAGGCTTCTTCCAGGCCTGACCAAAGATGCTTGCTTTCCCAGGACCCCAATGTAAACAGTTGCCTCTTGCAGAGATTGTAAGGATCAGAATTTGCTTTTAAAGGCTCAAAAGAACATAAAACTCAGGAGACCAGACCTCTCAACATGAACACTGCATTTGATAACGTACCTTTTCACAGGAAACCAATGTTTTTAAAAGAGTCATAAACCACTTAATCTGACGGGTTTATAGCCTATGCTGTCCAGGTACCTTCGCCCAGATACTAAAGGAAATCATCTACAGCTCAACAGTACCTCCTAGCGGATACCTACGGAATGTGTTTTCAGTATGTAGGATGACTTTTAATTTGTTCTAAATATTAAGTTTCTTTCAGCTTATCCTCTGGATCCTAAGGACACTGAAAATCATCCCTCTTTTATCACCAACCATGGTTTGCTGCATGTTTTGCTGCATTTTTTTTTACCTAAATGTGAATGCATGTATTATAATTATGTATAAGAAATGTTATATTCATGAGTGTTATTGGAGTAATGGTATAAATGCATGATCACCAAATATTAGCTAAGTCATTTAATTTAGTTAGATTTTATATTGAGCATTTATTTCATAAGAACTGACTGAGTGTTGATTTTCCCTCTGAAATTTCATGGGATGGTGTCTTCATTTGATTGGCTGCTCTCAAACAAAGAAGTGTTCTCACATTGGATAGCAGCCATTTCAAACTGCTTCTGAAAAAGCCGACTGGTCAGTCTTGCGACTACATCATCAGTTTTACGACCCGGCGAGGTAACTTTAAAAGAGAGAAGTTAGATTTGAGTTTAGTTAGAAAAAGAAGGAGATCAGCACAGTAGAAAAAGGGTAGAAAAGGAACAGGCAGGAAGATTAGAACAGCAAAACGGTAATAGAATTAAGAATTAGAAACACAGAAAGAAGAAAGAAAGAGATTTTGAGAAAGATTAGGAACTAAATTAAGATTAAAGAAGCAGAATAGTAATCTAGATCTCAGAAGAAGATTTTATTCCACCGTTTCAAGGCCCTGTGAAGTTTTATTTTATTCTCTGTGTGTTTGTCAAGTCTTTCCTTATATTCTGGAAACTGAGGAGAAGCCTTTTTTTTTTTTTAGAGCTCGTCCCTTTTAGAGAATCAAATTCTCAAACTTTTTCCTTCACCTCAGAAGCCATTCTTATCCTAGTAAATGTTTTTCTAACATTTTTTTTTTCTTCATGACTTTTCACGCCATTAAAGTGGACCTTTAATTTGCCTAGTTTAAAGTGAAGAGAGACTGAGAAGATTTTCCTTCAGTCTTTGGGTCGATCCCGCTACAAGAGACCCCAAATTTGGACTCTTTTTCAAAGGACTTTTCACGCCGCTCTGTGACAGACCACCCACTGCTGCCATTGTCTGGAGAGCCCCCAGCTGAGTTTACACTTCCACGGCTGTGAGGAGGCATCTTGCAGCAGCTTCCTCCGACGTCCTAACTTCAAAACCCAGCGGTACCGACCCGCGGAAACTTGGACCTACGGCCGTGTGTGAGTGAAACTTTTATTTCTCCTATTTCCTGGGTTAAAACGTGATGTCCTAACAATTAAATTACAATTGAATATGGCCCGTATTTCAGGGCTCAATTAGTCTCTCAGCCGCAGGACGGAACTGTAAACTGAAGGAAAACTTTTAGTCATTTTTAAGTAACTGCCCTTAAAAGTTTTGTAGATTAATTCAGGAGTCATTTTTAGATAATTAGCTTATGAATTTTCCCCATAAAATTGCGTTGTTTTGTTAAAACATTCCAGCCTCATTTACCGTTGAAACATAAGTCTAGTTCTCCTTGGTTCTGCAGAGGTGTAAAGCTGGATTTTATGTTCAGGAACCCAATATCAGTTGATGTGATATATTACGCTGTTATCATCTGAATCTGTTTATTCATCATTTGAATGCCATGACATGTAACCTGAATGATTTTAATAAAAGAGTGAATGAGAGCAGTTGAAAGTGTTTTCCTTTCGCATATACAGGTTTCCTAATCATGGCAGGACAAAAACTCACTGAAACTTTGAGACTGATTCATTAAGTAATTTAAGGTACAAAATTAATTAAAATTAAAGTTAATACTATTGTCCGTTAGGACTGGTGCCCCTTTTACGAGTGCTTTTATTTAATTTAGCGGGTGTAGAAGTGATGGTTCAACTCCGCCCCCTTTCACACCCACTATTAAATAAAATAAATAATTCCTGTACCTTATGACAAATATTTTTACAGGCAATTTATACTACAGTGGATCATAGTTTAGTGTTATAATTTTGTTGAGTTGTTTCGGGATATTGACCCCCAGATATTTCATAGATTCCATCTCCCAGTTAGTTTTGAGTTTGCTTAGTAAATATTAATTTGGGTCATAGTTGAATGTTAAAATTTGGGTTTTATGCATGTTTAATTCGTACCCCGATAAATCTCCATACTCTGAATCTCTAAACTGAGATTAGTTCTGGAAAAGAGGTGTCCGGCTGCCCCAGGTATATTAAAATGTCATCAGCAAAGAGTGCTATTTTATGTTCCTTCTTACCAAGTGTAATACCTTGAATTTTTTGATTCTGTCTTATCCATTGGCTCAGAGGTTCTATGAAGATTGCAAAGAGCAGTGGAGACAAGGGGCAGCCCTGACGACATCCTCTTTCCAGTTCAAAAGATGATGATAATTTACCGTTAATCCTTATTTTAGTTGTTGGTTTTTTATATAATGCCTGGATAGTTCTAATGAAGTTATTATGAAAATTGAAACTGGATAAGATTCTATATAGGAAAGACCAGTCAACCGAATCAAATGCTTTTTCAGTATCTAATCCCAATATGGCTGCATTTAAATTATATTTTTTTATATGATGAATTATGTGTAAAGTGCGTCTAATGTTATCTTGTGTCTGTCTTTGTCTTATAAAACCTGTTTGTTCTAAATGAATTAAGTCTGTCAGTATATTCTGTAACCTTTTGGCAAGGATAGTGGTAAAAAGCTTATAGTCCTGATTTAACACACTGATTGGTCTGTAGTTGGAGCAGTCTAGTTTATCCTTTTCAAGTTTAGGTATGACTGCAATGACCCCTTCTCTCCAGGAGGGGGGATTTCCCCTGTGTGGAGGATATAGTTAAATGTTTTCAGGAGGAGAGGAGATAGTTGCTGTTTAAAGGTTTTGTACCACTCTGCTGTAAAGCCTTCTGCTCCTGGGGATTTGTTAGCTTTAAGTTTCATAATTGCTTTTTCTAATTCTTTAGGTTGTATTTCTGACAATAGTGTTTTATTTTGTGACTCAGTAAGTTGGGGAAGGTAATGGTATTAGGAAGGCTTCGGATGCATTTTTATGTTTTTTGAGGGAGTACAAGTTCTTGTAGTAGTTCTCGAAGCTTTTAAGAATTTCCTGAATTCTAAATTTTATTTCCTTTGGTACTGGGTCTCTGATTTTGTAAATTGCTCTCTCCGTTTGTTGTTTCCTCAATTTATAGGCTAGTAATTTTGCCGATTTGCTACCTGTTTCATAGTATTTTTGTTTCAGAAATGTAAGTTTCTTCTGGATTTCTATTGTGTAGATCTTGTTTTTTTGTTTTTTAATTTCCTTAATTTTGAGCGAGTCATTAGAATGAGTGTTGTCTTTGTGCTCTTTTTCTAGTTTCTTAAGTTCTGACTCTAATGTGATTAGTTTTTCTTGTCTCAGTTTCTTTTGGATTGCCATTTTTGCAATAATCTTTCCCCTTATTACAGCTTTGCATGCGTCCCGCAGTATTAAAGGGGATACTTCTCCATTATCATTTTCTTCCAAGTATCTGAGAATATCTGATTCCAATTCATCTTTCAGTGGTCCTTTCAGCACATTTGAATTTAACCTCCAAGAAAATGTATTATTTGTGTATTTTTGGATACTTAAGTCCATATAGATCGGACTGTGGTCAGAGAGATCCATCAGTCCTATTTTACATGTTTTTACTCTTCCAATGTCTCTATTAAACATAAAAAAATAGTCAATCCTTGAGTAAGATGAATGTGGAGTTGAGTAAAATGTATAGTCTTTTACACTGGGGTTGAAGTCCCTCCACACGTCACAGATTCCCATTTCTTTCAGTAGCATCCGAGTTTTTCTACTTTGAGTGTTATTTTGATGTGGAGAATTACCCGATGCATCCCAGTATGGATTCAGTCTTAGATTGAAGTCTCCACCACATATCACTAAACCTTGGGCTTTAGTTATCATTAGGTCAAATACATTTTTATAAAATTTCCAGTTAGTCCCTGGAGGTGCATATACATTCAGCAGGGTGATATCTTCTCCCTCTAGCCGACCAAGTGCCATGCTGAATCTCCCTTCTTTATCTTTGTGTTCTGATTTTTTTCAAATATAATTTTGGTTGAGATCAATGTCGCTACCCCCCTCCTCCTCCCTGACTTATATGAAGATGAAGAGATCATATTAAACCCTTATCTATTAAGTTTAGTGTGCTCCACGTCTGTTAGGTGGGTTTCCTGTAAAAATATTATTCCTGCTTTGTCTTTTTTTCATTTTGCCTAGAATCTTGGGATCTTTTAACTGGATTCAGGATCCCTTTTACATTATATGAGATTATTTTGGTTACACCCTGTTTCTCCATTGTGTTGTCTTATTTAGTATAACAGTGTGGTGGCCCTCTTTTATGCTACTCAGAAACTGAAAGAACATTAAGAACATAAAAAACATTAAGAACATAGTATATAAAACTTTAAAACAAAAAACTGACAAAAGATCTTCCTGAGCTGAGGTCTTTTTAGTGACCTTAGAAGAGCCTTGATGGTGTGTTGGCTCTGAGGGAAATTCCTCAAACTCCGTTACATGCTGAGGGCCCTCTCTTACCCCAGTAAGTTGTCCCATGTTTTTAACGTGAATTTCAGATCCCAATCCGAATTTGTAATGATTTTATTTTATTTTTTTATGCCTATACTCTATGAAATTGTGTGCAACCTCCCACCACCATCACAGCAAACAGTCACGTTTATACAGTATTTGTTAGTGTGGAGAGTTCATGTGGTTCATTGTCACATTTCTATTTTAACAAGTTTTTTTTTTTAAAGACTTATTTGTTTCTAATATTATGTCTGTTCCATGAAATGTTTTACCACTTCATATTTGCTGATTCTGCATCTCCTTTAATGTTTGTTACCTTGTAGGAGGAGGGTTGGATGCGCAGATTGACTAAAAATATCGTTATTCCCTCCTGTAAACGCTCAGTTTTTCCTTATAGCTCTGGCGCTGGGTTTCCCGCTGCTGGCTCGTGGATTTTGAGGGTCTCTGTGTGGACCACGTTTGAGCCTTGATTCTTTCGATCGGGTCTGCTGCGGGTTTATACACCGTTACTGGGAGCCCTCTTCTCGCCATATCCGTGGTTGCTTCTTCCGCCGAGTTGTAGAGACACGTCTCATCTCCGAAAAAACCTGCAGCTTCGCCGGAAATGGAGTTTGAAAGCGCAGTTTCTTCTCTCGTAGTACCTTTTTAGCGTCGTTGTATTCCCGAAGATTTTTAAGGACCTCCAGGGCGTAGTCGTGCTCCACAAAAACTTTTCTCTCTTGGTGCATAAATCCTTTTTTCTGCCAAGCCAGTCTCTCAACCTCTTCTTTTATTCTGGAGTTGGAGAACTTCACCACCACCGATTGTGGGGGCACTTCCGCCGACAGCCTTGGGGCTAATGTACGGTGTGCCCTTTCCATCTTCAAGTCGGTGGATTGGGGAATTTCCAACTTCTTTCTCAATATGGATTCCACGCATGCAGCCATTGTGGTGAAACCGTCCTCGACGCCTTCTTTCTGACCATGAATTTTTATGTTGTCTCTTCTTAGTCTTTCTTCTTGGTCGGTTAGCTTAGCCTCCAGTCTTGACTGTCGTTTAAGTAAATCCAGCACGGTTTCTTCCAGCCCTTTTATTCTTTCCTCTGCTTCCATGATTCGGTCCTCAGCCTGGTCCACTCTGCTGTTTGTCCTTTTTATTTCGTCTTTAATTTCACAAAATTCGGCCCAACACTCTCGGCGAAATTGTCTTAATTCTTGAAGTACCATTTTTAAGCTAACCTTGTTGCTAGCTTCATTCAGCTCCTCCTCTTCTGAATGGATGTCGTCTGGGTCAGATTCTCCGGCCGATGCATGTCTTGGCCTGGTAAATGTCGATCTCTTCTGTTTTCCTTTAGGCATAATGACTTTGTCTTTTGATTTTCACTCTTCCAAAAATCCATTAAATCTGATTTTCAAGGTATTTTCCTGGATCGGGTCTGGGAGCTTCAGCGTTAAGCTGCTATCACCATGGTGTCCAGACCGGAAGTCCGAATAAATTAAATTTTTAAACTGATAAAAAGAGAAGACGTGCATTCTGCATAAGTAACGGCACTAAACACGATTACAGTTTAGTGATGTGGGATGATGCGAGTTGTTGTCTGCTAGTTATTTAAACCAAAACTAAATATTACTCTGTTATTATACAACAGCCGACAACTTTAATTACGTGGAAAATTATCTTTTAAATTGACAAACATCATGTATAATTTGTGGCAAAATTTGATCGGGATCAAAAAATTTGCTCTTGCTATTCATTTCAGTGGAGAATTTTTTCAATTTAAGGTCCCATGCACTGATCTCTATAGAAAAACCGGACGAATCATTGGCCGCCAGAAGTGAAGCCACCTGGCCGCCACACCAACACACCCAAAACACTCAGTGAGCCAACAGAGAATGAATGGGCCCAGCAGCAAATGGTGCTACCTCCACCTCAATAACCTCCCAAAAAAACAACAGATCCTAAACTTCTTAGCACACAATCACACGCAACTGGTGAACTGCAGAAATCGATTTCTATAGTTGGTAGATTTTTATAGTTCACTGACTGCGCAAGATCACAAGCCGCGCCTCCACACCAAGAAGGCCAAAATCTGCCAATTGCAGTATTGCACACCACTAGCAAGGGAACTTGCTACCAGTGAAAGTGCAACTTTGTCTACTTCAGCTGTTGCTGATGCAATGTCTACAGCATCATCCAGTAGCTACACCAGCACAACCACTAGACCTACAACCCACAGCTCGATGAGACAATTTGTGCAAAAGGATGTGACCTCAGTTGTTTTTGTGTTTTAAAGTTTATTTTGTTGAGTTTGTTGAGTATAATAAGCAATATAAATAATAAACATTTTATATATTTTGTACATTAGCCATTTATTCTACACATAATTTTATATTATTTTGGTAATAAATTAGTTTAAGCAACACAAAAAAATCTGAGATGCTGTTTGGGAGCCAATAAAGCCTGCTTTTTTTAGTGAGCCAAGTCATAAGAACTGGCTCTCTTAAAAGAGCCAGAATTCCCATCACTATTTCAGTCTGGTTTCCGGAAGAATCACTCCACACAAATGGCATTACTGAAAGTTACAAATTGCATCATGATGTCAGGTGACTCAGGGAAATATTCAGTTTGAGTATTATTGGATCTTTCATCGTCTTTTGATACTGTTGATCATAAAATATTGATTAGCAGATTGCAAATTTTTGTTGGCATGTCTGGATCTGTTTTAAAGTTGTTTTCTTCTTACATGTCTCATTTTCTGATAGAACTTTTAGTGTTTTTGCAAATCATATCATGTCTGAAATGCCAGAGCTGTCATATGGGGTTCCCCAGGGTTCAGTTTTAGGGCCTGTTCTGTTCCTTTTATACATGCTTCCTTTAGGACAGATAATCAGACAGTTCGATGGTGTATTGTATCATTTCTATGCTGACGATGTCCAGCTTTACTATTCTTTTAAGCCTGCTGAGCTCCACAAGCTCACTTCCTTAACACACTAGCTAACCTCCATCAAGCAGTGGTTAAGCGATAATTATTTGCCACTAAATTCAGAAAAAAATTGAAACCCTAATTATTGCTTCTGACAATATTATCTCACAGATCAAACGAAAGAGTGGTGTTATTTCCTCTTCTGTGTAGTCAGGTCTCAGAAATTTAGGTTTGATCCGGGATATGTCCATGTCACTGAAGACTCACTGCCAGAAACGTATTAAAAACTGTCATTTTCACCTGAGAAACATTTCCAAACTTAAACCAGTGGTGTCTAAGAATGATATGGAAATGATTATTTATGCTTTTACTGCAACACGTTTGGACTATTGCAACAGACTTTTTACTTTATTAAATAAGAGTTTGACTGTCTGCAGGTTGTTCAAAACTCTGCTGTAAGGCTTTTAACTCACACCAGTAGAAGAGCACACATTACTCCAGTTTTATCGTCTCTTCACTGGTTGCCAGTTCATTTTAGAGTTTCTCAACCAGGTTCATTTTGTCTTCTTAATGATTAAACATTTCTTGTTCTTCTGTTAAGACAAAGCAAAGAGATGCCTTATACCTCTGGCATGTTTTGACTGCCCCCACATCATGCAGACCTACATTCTTGAGAAGATACATGGATGGCATTCTGGAAAAAATAAAACATGGACACACACAAGAACTTATAGACCACCTGAATACTATAGACAGCACTGGGAAACTCATATTCACACATGAAGAAAAAACAAACCAGACCATAAACTTTCTAGACATAAAAATTCACCATAAGGACAACGGCAGCATCAAAATCACAGTATACAGGAAACTAATACACATGGACCAATACCTAGCTGTGAGGACATTATTTGAACAGACCGCCATCATCATAGACGAAGAGGACAGACAGAAGGAAGAACAGCATATACAACATGCACTTATGGACTGTCAATACCCAATGTGGGCAAAAAACAAAGGAAAACGTCTAGTCCAAAACAAAAGCAAAGAACAAAAACAAAAAGGGAAAAAAAACCACACCAAAAACAAAAAACAACAAAAACCTAGTGACCCTACCATACATTTTTTTTTTTTTTAATTTTTGTATTTTGTATACTTTATTGATCCCCAGAGGGAAATTCAGGGCATCCACCTGGATGGATGAGGCAGCCACAGTACGGCGCCAATCCCTTCACCATTCACACACACATTCACACCTAGGGCCACTTTAGAGTCTCCAATTAACCTAACTTGCATGTTTTTGGCCTGTGGGAGGAAACCGGAGTACCCGGGATAAACCTACGCAGACATGGGGAAAACATGCAAAACTCCACACAGAAGGGTCACTGATGGTCAGGGGGTGGGATCGAACTCACATCCAGGGAATAACTGAACCCATACAAAGAATCATGAAAAAAACACAATAAACACGGCAATAAAACCCCACAAAAAAACTACAGTAGCTTTTGGTTCACCCCAAGGACAAAATACAACCAAACAAACAATGCAACATAATTTATGAAATACCATGCAAATAATGTGAAAAAACATACATAGGAGAAACGGGGAGGATGTTTGCAACACGGAAAAGGGAACACCAAAAAGAATGCGATTTAAAAAAACAAAAAAAAAACAGCAGGGTGACTCACAAGAACGCAAAAAGAAAAGGCAGAACAGGAAAAACTCAAATCAGCAATATCAGACCACTGCAAGATAAGCAACCACATCATGGACTGGAACAAGGCAAAAATAATTGGATCAGAGGACAATAAACACAAACGCTGGATCAAAGAAGCAATTGAAATCAGGAAGCGAGCCCACAACACCATGAACTGAGATGATGGAGCCTTCATGCTCTCACACACCTGGGACTCTCTCCTTCAGAGACCATCGCACGGCGGGGAGTGTGACCGACCTGGCATATCTGTCAAATCTATCAGGTCGTTCATACCTATGGAAAGGATAAAACAGCTGATGTAACACGTCGCGGACGTCAGATGTTTCCTGAAGAAGACTGCAGATGACAGTCGAAACATGTCAAAGGTATGAGACATCTCTTTGCTTTATCTTAATAGAAGAACAAGACCAGTTTTATCATTTTAGAGTTAATTTAAAAATCTTAGTTCTTACTTTTAAAGCCATACATGGTCAAGCTTCCTCATACATCTGTGATCTGATCGTCCCCCACATCCCTGCACGAAACCTAAGGTCATCAAATTTGATGCTCCTGAAAATTCCACATGCACATTTTAAAACCAGATGTGATCGATCATTTCAGTCTGTTGCGCCAAGACTGTGGAATGCACTCCCACTTTCTTTGTTGTTTAAATTGTCTTGATTCCTTTAAAAAAAACAGCTGAAGACTGTTTTTCAAACAGGCTTTTAGTTAGACACAGGTTGTATGTCTGTTTTTAGTTCTTTTATGTTATCTGTTTTAATATTATTTCTATGTTTTTACTTTGATGATTTTATCATTTTGTGGGAAGCACTTCATGATTTCTGTCTGTGAAAGGTGCTATACAAATGCATTTTGCTTGCTATTTGTTGTCAAAGAAAATGCAAAGTAAAACGGTCATTTTCAAATGTTTATTTCTCAGCTCAAATATTAAGTTGCATAACATTACAAAATAGCATTTATGGTATTCAAATTGAAATTGCAGAATTTTGTGAGATTGTATAATTGCAGGAACTAATATAGTGATTGCACTTTGATTAATCATGCAGCCCTAGTTTGTGATTTCAGGTTAAATGGTATTATGTGTTCTATAATGGGACTATTTTATATTATAGCTACGGTTATATGTGGTTAGGCTTTCACAGATTAATATGCCACATATGGTTGTTAGTGTGATACTGATGCCTTGAGATGGAGGCGGAGACACAAGTTTAAATAAGGTGCCACCATTTGAGGCCGACGCTGGTTCTATACCCATGACCCAAAAAATAGAGCTTAGCTAACAATTTATAGTGAAGGCAACTACCATAATAGCCTGACATTATCAAGGATTTCTATGAACCTCAATGTAAAATGCCTTGAGTGACTAAAAATCAGCTAAAGTTAATTTCAAGCATTCATAATAGGTGTGATATCTGTGTAATAAAAGTCACATTATTAACATCTTACTGGTAACATATTTTAAAAAAAAAATAGCCACAGATAGCCCTCAAACAGGACAAGCTCCACATTTGCTACAAAAAAGCAATCTATGGTACTACTAATCAAATGTGTTGCTAATCAAATTTAATACAAATGCAAGCCGTGACATTAATTTCACAATGTTTGGCTGTATTGTCAGTGGCATACAATATTAGATGCAACATAAACTAATGAAAGGCTAGACTTGGATTTGATGTATTACTGAAATAAATCCTATTGGGGAAATGCATTTTGAATGAGATCAGTGTAACTGCATTTGACACACTTCATTTCATTCTCATCTGTCAAGTTCAGAGTCAGATTATGTTGGATGTGTACGGCTTAATGGAGGGGACGTGACAACTCTTAAAGTTTGAATGCTGTGTAAGTGACTCCAGGTCACCATCTTTTCAGGATCTAACATAACAGTCGATCTCTCTGCTTGTGGAATGACAAAGTATTGAACTCACTACATTTGTGTGTACTTCTTTGTCTTGGCAAACAAGATCAGGCAGTTATATAATCAAAACTCTCCTTAATTATACACAAATTCAGTAAATACTTTGTGTTTTGATTAACATCATTTTCTAGAATATCAATTTAGAAAGCTATGTTAAATTGACCTGAATTAATAGTCATTTTGTCTAAGCTGGCATATTTAAAATAAATCAAGGAAACTACTCATGGTGACGTTGAAATAATCCAGTTCATTGTAATAATTTGTGGTGTTTATTGTTTGCTTTAGCTGAGCAAAAACAGTTTTTCGTAGTCATTTGCAGGAGTTGTTTGCAAATTATGCATGATTAAACAACAGTTAGCTCCAACTGAGCAATCTGATTGGACAGCAGGGATTTCAGGAGTTACTATATTCTCCGAAAATCACACCCGGACGTTTCATTGAATGTGTATCACTTCACTTCGGCTGTGTTTTAATAGTTTTTAAATTAAAGTTAATATCAATGGCAGTGAGGCGGTGTTTAAAAAGATATGGTGGCTACCTCCGTGACCTGGAAATCCCACCCTTGTAAACATCCAGTATGATATTTTACAGCAAAATAGACAAGCTAAAGTTAGATTGGTGTCTCAAATAGCCAACCATAATAACTTTGTGGTGATGGACTCTTTGTGGATGAAGTGAACGGAACGTTGCACTGAAGCTAAATCGCTAACAAGCTAACAACAAACTAGCCACTGCTGTGACTCAACATGACTTGCAAAACATACTCAACAGGTGGAGCTGTATGTATTTAAACACTGATTTCTGCACTGGACAATATTTAATTTGGTTATGTGTGTCAAATGACAAACATTTTCCTTTGTACAGTATATTACGCACATTGAGGTGAAGGGACAATTTTTCTTCAGAGCAAAATAACTGATTAAACAACCAAAAATCATAATATTTTGTCCTGTATTGCTGTCATTTAATAAACTGTGCTTGTGAAACTGTTGTATAAAAGCAGTATTACACTTGAGGTTGTACGTATCTCTCCATCCCACCAAAGTCCCTTTCATTGGTCAGGGTTCTTAACTAACTACCTCAGATCTATAGCATACATGTGTCATATGCAGAAACTGGTATACAGGGTATTCTGAATGACTTTTTCTAAAGCCATTTAAAACAAAGATTTTCAGAATATAGAGAATGAGAGGTAAACATCCATTGCAAAAATACACTGCCTGGTCAAAAAAAAAAAAAAGTCAGCATTGGATTTAACTAAGCAAATATTAGGTAAGAGCCTCCCATTGGTCAGGTCTAAGTTCAGGAATGTTATGCACCCAAAGAATGAGGTCAGCTGACTACTTGAATATACAGTGCATCCGGAAAGTATTCACGGTGCTTCACTTTTTCCACATTTTGTTATGTTACAACCTTTTTCCAAAGTGGATTAAATTCATTTTTTTTCCTCAGAATTCTACACACAACACACCATAATGATGACGTGAATTTTTTTTTTTTTGAGGTTTTTGCAAATTTATTAAAAATAAAAAACTAAGAAATCACATGTACATAAGTATTCACAGTCTTTGCTCAGTATTTTGTTGATGCACCTTTGGCAGCAATTACAGCCTCAAGTCTTTTTGAATATGATGCCTCAAGCTTGGCACACCTATCTTTGGGCAGTTTCACCCATTCCTGTTTGCAGCATCACTCAAGCTCCATCAGGTTGGATCCAGGCAGGCTGCCATGTTCTGCAAAGAGAAATGAGCAAAACTGCCCAAACATATAGGTGTGCCAAGCTTGTGGCATCATATTTGAAAAGACTTGAGGCCATAATTGCTGCCAAAGGTGCATCAACAAAGGACTGAGCAAAGGCTGTGAATACTTATGTACATGTGATTTCTTAGTTTTTTATTTTTAATAAATTTGCAAAAAATTTCAAACTTTTTTCACATTGTCATTATGGGGTATTGTGTGTAGAATTTTGAGGGGGAAAAAATGAATTTAATCCATTTTGGAATAAGGCTGTAATATAACAAAATGTGGAAAAAGTGAAGTGCTGTGAATACCTTCTGGCTGTACTGTAAAACTCAGAGGTGAAAAGTGACTGCAAGAGTTGAAGATGTCCTATAAAATAAATGGAATTTATTATAGTTATTGGAATTACTCTATGCAGTTTAAAACTCTCAAATCTTGTTACAACCATATGTGAACAGTCTTGTTCCATTGTATACAGTTTTGCAGCATACTTAATTATCTTGATGACGATCCCAAGACGTACTAAGTGAACTTAATAAAACATCATGTTACAGTATGGCCATTTAAAGTTGTTTTTAGCTTGCAATTTTATCAGTTTAGCATGAACATGTTTATGTTGGAACCATCCTTTGCATTAGCTGCATTAGGCGTGCTCATTTTAGGAGTTATCAGTAAAACAGTTTGAGCCAGCTATTTTCTTTTCTCATCTTCTTGTGATGATCTTCTTGTGATGTTTAATTAATTCTTCTTTAACTCTGGGTTATGTACCACTGGCTTTTAAAACTGCTGTAATTAAACCCTTACTCAAAAAACCGACGCTCGATCCAGGAGTTTTGGCCAATTATCGACCAATCTCTAATTGCCTTTCATTTCAAAAATCTTGTAAAGAGTTGTTGCTGCACAATTATCTGACCATTTGCAGGGAGTTAGTTTGTTTGAGGTGTTTCAATCTGAGTTCAGAGCTCATCACAGCACTGAAACTGCCTTAGTGAAGGTCACTAATGACCTCCTGATTGCATCTGATAATGGACTTGTCTCTGTTCTTGTTCTTTTAGATCTCAGTGCAGCCTTTGACACTATCAATCATGCCATTCTACTAGATAGATTGGAACACTTTGTTGGACTCAGTGGAACTCCGTTGCAGTGGTTTAGATCTTATTTATCCGATAGATTTCAGTTTGTTCATATCGATGAATTTTCTTCCAACTCTAAGCTCAGTCACGGAGTTCCACAGGGATCTGTGTTGGGCCTTACTCTTTTTAGTTTATATATGCTCCCGTTAGGCAATATCATCAGAAAGCACTGTATACATTTTCACTGTTACGCAGACGACACACAACTATACCTGTCAATGAAGCCCGATGATTGTAATCAATTAACCAAGTTATATGCCTGTCTTAAGGACATCAAAGCTTGGATGACTTGTAATTTTCTACTATTAAACTTTGATAAGACTGAAGTCATTCTTGTTGGCCCAAAACATCTTAGAAATTCCTTTTCAAATTATGCCCTTAATTTAGATGCCGCCACTCTCACTCTGAACAGTTCTGTGAGGAACCTTGGAGTTATTTTTGATCAAGATTTATCCTTTAATTCACATATTAAAACTGTTTCTAAGACTGCCTTCTATCATCTATGCAATATTGCCAAGATCAGGAGCATCTTGTCTCTGAATGATGCTGAGAAACTGATTCACGCCTTTGTCAGCTCTCGATTAGATTATTGTAATTTGCTATTATCTGGTTGTCCTAAAGTATCCTTAAAAAATCTTCAGTTGATTCAAAATGCTGCTGCTAGAGTTTTAACTGGTTCTAGAAAAAGAGATCATATCTCCCCGGTTCTGTCCTCCCTTCATTGGCTTCCCATAGAATTTAGAATCAAGTTTAAAATCCTTCTTCTTACTTTCAAAGCTCTTAATAATCAGGCCCCCCAATATATAAAAGATCTGATATTACCTTACCATCCTAATAGAACATTATGCTCCCAAAATGCTGGCTTACTTGTGGTGCCCAGAATCTCCAAAAGTACAGTGGGAGGCAGAGCCTTCTGCTACCAGGCTCCTTCTCTCTGGAACCAGTTACCACTCTGGGTCCGGGAGTCAGACTCGGTCTCTGTTTTTAAGAACAGGGTAAAATCCTTCCTTTTTAATATAGCTTACGTTTAAGGAGGGATTTTGTGTCTCTTAACCCCACTTTTGTTCTGTTTTTTGATCCATACTGCTGGTTGATCTCCAATAATGTACTTGGCATCTCACCATTATGTTCTTTATGTCTGTCCTCTCCATCCTCCCTATCCCCTCACCCCCAGCCAGTCGCAGCAGATGACGGCCCCTCCCTGAGCCTGGTTCTGCTAGAGGTTTCTTCCTGCCAAATGGGAGTTTTTCCTCTCCACTGTCGCTTAGTGCTTGCTCATAGGGGATCGTCTGATTGCTGGGTTTTTCTGAGACTGTGTGTTTTTTTTTCTGCACTGTGGCACCACAAGACGGCTTCTGTTGTGATGTGGCGCAGTATAAATAAAGCTGAATTGAACTGAATTGAAATTTATAGTAAATGTGATGATATTTCTCATCGTGTGAAAATCTGTTTCACAAGATGGTATATTTTTACTTTTAAAGTTTCATTTATGGAAAAGGGTTCAGGTAGAAGGTTCCACAGTTTCATTTAGAAGTTAGAAACTTATTCACAGACATGTCAAAATGCACTGGCCTTTTTGCAGTTTTAGCTCATTCCAGCAAAGCTGAAAGGAGCTGATGTGGCATATATCATCTAGCCGGCCGTCTGTCCACATTTCACAGGAATGGCTGCCCCTCTTAGACATCTTCCCTAATTCTCAACAAACTCATTCACAGTGATCCTCGTTTATCTATAGCCAGGTTGAGGTCAAGGTCATTGTCAAAGGTCAGGAGATCTGGGCATGAAAGTCTTTAATCATCTTAGGCACTTGCCTCAATGTTGCAATGTATTACCCCAATGCAAACTCATTCACAGTGATCCTCAAATTGGTCTGCATGTAAGCTGAACTCAAAGTCAAGGTCAACAGTCAGGAAACCTGAGCGCACTTGGGGTGCGCTCAGGTTGACTGTCATTGAGTGACTGTCATTGATGGCCTTGTGTGACTTTAAGTTAAATAAAAGAATGTTTTTCCAGTTATATAATCATTGCTGAAGCTTTCTTAAAAATAGTGTTGGAATATCAATTGGTCTTGTTCTCAGGAACTGAATGGCATTCACCAATATAGTGCTTTTCATTCATCCCTGGATGACCAAAGCACTTTACAGATTTGGCTAGCTGCCTATTCACACACATTCACACACTGATGGTGGCAGAGCTGCCAAGCAAGGTGCTGGCCTGACCCACCAGGAGCAACTTTGGGTTCAGTGCCTTACTCAAGGACACCTTGACATGCACACTGCAGAGACAGCAGGAATCGAACCACCAACCTTCCAATAATAGGTTGACCACACTCTACACCTGCGCCATAGCTGCCTTATAAATATTGTGTATCTTTTCGTTTTGTGAGCTGAGTGTATTGTCACATCTCTGATTATTAGTACTTTGATTTTCTTGATGATAACTTCTGTGTGTACTGCCTGATGTGCCAGCAGCTTTAGTGGTGGCCTAATGGTAAGGGGTGTGGACTGGTGACTGGAGGGTTGCCGGTTCAATCCCTGGACTGGCGGGATCAGATCTGGTTGGGACAGATAACATAGCAGTGTTTGCCGCACCCTCCTTAACCCCACTGTGGTGCCCTTGAGCAAGGCCCTTAACCCCAACTGATCCAGTGGCGTTGCTCAGTGGCCACAGGTCAGTCTATGGCTGTACTGGGCAGCTTCCTGGTGTGAATGTGTGAGTGTGAGCAGGGTGTCCTTGAAAAAGAGAGGTTGCCTCTCAATAAAACTCCCCTGTATAAATAAAGGTAAACAAATTAATGCAAAGTCATCCTATCTTTACCCAAGAAAATGTATGAGATGTGTGTGACATTTATTGTAGTGAAACCTTGTATTTTAAATCAAAACACAGCAATTTTAATTTAATTGACAAAATCTAAGGAAACAGCAAATTAAAAAGTCTGCTTTCCCACGGGTCCTAAAGTGTCGGACGCTTTAAGGTTTGGTTGTGAGAACTGCTGAAGATCCCTTTTTCCCACATCAGCATTGTTCTTGTTTTGGACTTCATATCATGTGCTACTTGAAACTGTTACAGTTTCCTTGTTCCCCATGTGTGTTACAGTAATTTGTTTTGATAAAAATGTCTAGTTGCATAATCCATATCCCCTTAGCTGGTGGTCGTGAACATCACTGTGATCTACTTACACATTTACCCCTCTTCTGTGTGGGTTGAAAAGATTTGGTTTTCCTGTTTCTGACATACAAAATCACATTATGAACTACTGATAAGACTTCATTATACATGCACCCATTTAACCCTGCATACTCAACTTCCCGAGTCAACAACAGCCTTAGTGAGCTTGTTTGTGTCTGTCCACAATATCATTCATCAAGGCTCTGGAATTCATCTCACTACTAAAACTTTATTGTATATCATTAATTGATGATAATAAAAACCTAGAGCCGGCTATTTGCCCACACATAGATCACACACTCAACATCTGGCCTTCATTGGCCTAATTATTGCAAGTAATGAGATGATAATTTTGACACTATCATTGCATGCATGAGCAGGCAGATTCATGGGAAACAGAGCTTTATGACAAAACTAATAAATAAAACATCTTAGTGGTAAACATTAAACAACTGATGGAAAGAAAACAAAGTGGAGATGAACATGGGGCCTGATGATTAACGGTGCTTTTACATAATCCCGCCTGTGCCTGAAGGATGGTTTCTTTTGCCCAGTGTTTACTGGTTTATGAGGAGAGTGATGGACCATTTCATTAACTCCGCAGTAATTAATGCACAAAATTAAGCAGGCTTTGATCAATTATAGGGGCCAGTGTTGTGAGATCTTTCATTATTAAAGTGTGAAATTTACGCTGAAATGCTAAACTACTAATGCTAAAGCTGTCAGTGCATTAGCATAAAGTACAGTGGAATGAATCTCCATATCTGATTTTCTTTAATGTTGCCTTCTCTGACTTCTGTGTCACACACTATGAAATCGTTAAGTCTCAGATTTGCATCTTGGGAAATAAATTAGTTTCATGCAACTATGTAAAAAATTGGCTCTGATGCATGCTCTCCCAGCTACTCCTCAGTCTCCAACCTGCATATAGAGCAGAACTCTGCTGGCAATTTATCAGAGCTTGATAAATGAGTCACCCAACACACTGTCATTTGTCAAAACCCATATTAAATCAGAATCATTGCTTGTTTTACCTTGTCGATAAGGCACTGATGGCCACTCGTTACCTGTAAAGACTACTCTTTGAAATGGCATTAGTTTTACAGATATAAAAGAATTGGGGAAGGAGTAGTGACACAAAAAATTAAGACCTCCTTAAACCTATCAACGATCACACCTATAAGCACCAGAATACTCTTGTTTTACTGTGTGGTAGTAATAATGGTGTGATATAGTGTGTGACAATTACTTTGACACAAAAAGAATGTGTACTAAGGATTTAAAAATGATGCAACAAACCCTACTCAACTTATGTCCTAAGTTGATGGTCCTGCCACACATATTTGGTATATTTGTGTGTTTTTCTGAAAGCAGTCTTTATGTTTCATTATATGGAATTATTTTTGTATGGCAATATATCACATGAGCAGCTGTGGAACATTTTTTGTTTTATTTTTTTTTTTTAAATCAAAGTAGTCTTTGACTCATGAATTATTTCCCTGGGTCACTGAAGTCTTTGGCACTTGATCTCCAGTTCTTTTGAGAGAGGGGATTTGAATTGATGTGACTAATGTAAAACAAGGCCAACTGTCAGATCTAAGCCAGTCACTGCTAGTGCACTTTGGCACCCTCCATTTCCAAGGCATAATGATGCATAGCCATCACACTTAAGCCCAGTCTAGTGCCTGCATATGGAAAAAGTGTCAGTTGCTACGAAGGAAATTATGCAGTCCACTAGTTTCCTTTCTAGCGTAGCATCTGAGCTACAGGGCTTGTTCTCCAAAAAAAGAGATGACATGTTTATGAGTTATTCCCCTGATGGGAGGCTATACCTAGGGATACAGACTTCTGCTTTACCCCCGACTGGTCCACCGTGGGAAATCTGTTGTGAATAACTGAATGGAGAAAAAAAAACCAAAAACAGTATTTTTGCCAGGCACCTGAAATTGAATTAACCTTGAGTTTTGCAGTTATTTTGAACTTCATCTACTAGATTATATTTGAGTTTATTAAAAGAATAATGATCATATACCAATAGACATAGGCTATGTATATATTTTAGTATCATTTGGTTGAGGAAAAAAATCTGACCCGATGACTGGCTGTTCCGCTTTTGTGACGATTACAAAGCTGAAATATTTCACAGCATCATATTGCCTTCTCAAGGGGTAACAAGTTGAACATTACATTCAATTATGTCAAAGTAAAATTCATGATTAGTTGGGTTATCATGAGTTCTTAAGAATGCACCTCACAGAATTGATATGGAGCGAATGCAATCATGTGGAAATACTAAGCAGTGTGTTATCCATAAACTGGCATTAAACATTTCAGATTGAAGGCCTTCGTATATTCCACGGTCCCACATGAATAAGCATGGCTTTTGAAAAGAAGAGGAAAATAACCTGTAATAATTTGTCCCTCCAGTCTTGTGGAGATACTGCTGTGGTGTTCCTCTATTTGTCACTGTCAGCCTCCAGACTGAGGATATGAGAAAGCGGCAGAAAGAATGGGAGCGGTGGGGGTGGGGGGGGGCAGCAGCAGTGGTGGTGGGAGAAAGGGGAGTGTGAAGAAAACGCTGAAGTATGTGATTAAGAATAATGAGTAAAAAATTGCATAAAGCCTTCTCCCAAATCACATATCAACTCCACGCCTGGCATTATCCCTGAAGCATCTCATCAGTCCTGGACCCAATCCTCATCGTTGTGCAATGCAAGAACACGTGCGCCCACCCACCCACACACACACCCACACACACACACACACAACATCGCAGTCCATTAGCAGCTAACACATAAGCCAACATCTCTCTTTTCTTTCAGTCTTCCTCCCTCTCTTTCTGCAGTTATCTGAATCTACATTGTCTTTGGCAGTAAAAGCAATGACAGGAGCAAGTTTTTATAACTATACAGTGACCTTCCATCCTGCTGTTCCGCCACTCCAGCAAACACAGCCAGGCTCGTCCGTTATCTTCAAACCACTGTTTGGAGAGGCATCTTTATCAGAACAGAGGGAAAACATCCAATGCATATCAATTGAAAGACTTTGATTTTTATTTGTTCTGCATTTGCTCCATTGTGGTATGGTACACAGAAATGACAGCAGGGTCCACTGTATAAACTCTCAAACCTCTTGAGTTTTGTTGAACTTCTGGAAAGACATTCAGTCTGTAAATGTTGAATATGTGAGTCATGTATTCATTTTTCTCCTTCCCCTCTGGTATATTATGCGCATGAAATTTAAGGTTACACTTAATCATAAATTAAAGATGATTTTCATTTGGAAATATTTTAAAATGTCAAGAATTTGGCTGATACACTTTTTCTCACTGCATGTTGAAGTCAGTAAAGTTATTTATAAAGTTGGTTGGTTTTTTTTTTTTAGAATTTTTTGAGCCACGGGACCCTTTTAGATTGAAGAAAATTCTGTGGCACCCCACAAACCAAAAATGTTTTAAAATGACACATTGTAACCTATTACCACATTTGTAATGACAGTTTAGTCCTGTAATGTGTTGATGGTCAGTCTGAATGCAGGGCTATTACATACAAAATCAATGGAAATATGTGAACACAGTCACATTTGCTCCAGGTGATGTGAATACACACAAGTTTTCTCCCATGGGAGTTGGATTTTGTTCAACTCAGGCCAAAATAGATGTTTGGTTGCCATAGCCAATCAGCATTGATATTTTGCAGTTACCATGAGATTAAATTAGAAATGAAGTTGAAATTGAGACTGCTATTTACCAAAGACGGACTGGCGGAGTTCCGTGGCAGTTTATATCCACAGCTTGTTTAGTGTTGAAAACAATCAACATCAAGATGCAGTTTCTAGAGGAGGTAGTGACATTTTCCAAGGTGTATGCCCCTCCATATAATGTTGTGAACTCAAACATGACTGTTTTGGGGAGGATTTTCATGACAGGTACAAAGTGGTTGCAGAAGTTATGATGGTAACCCCACTTCCCCGCATGGCAAATTTTCCTTCAAGAAGAAGGAGAAGAAGAAGAAAGATTGCCTTCATACTACCCATATATGCACCCATTGGCATGGAAGAGTCTCTACATACACCAACGCACAACAACAGCAAGTTACTTGCAACTTTTTGGACCAATTAAGTGAAATTAGACAATTTTCCACGCCATCTCTCACAGCACTCCTGGATGAAGACCACTGCTTTAAATACAATTAAAGAACAAGAATATTGCTAATTTTAGGCCCAATTTGTGGAGAAAAAAATGTATATGTTAAATTAAGTTAAATTAAATTATTGAAGCTGAAGTTGAAGCTGATTAGGTGATTTGAAAGAAACTATACAGTACATCTGTTCTGGCTTTATGTTTATATGTAGTTAATGCTGCGTGGAGGAATCTGATCAGACCTAAATGAAACAGTCATTGTCGCCCCTGACAGACTGCTATGATGATGATGATGAAGAAAAGCTCTTGTGTACCCAATTTTTTTGTTTTTTCCTGGCCAAAATGAGAGCCAAAAAAGAAGAGATGTTTCCCAGCAGTGTTCCTATTGGAACTATTCTTATACCCATAATATACTTTCCATTACTCCCCTGGATAGCTGAGTGTCACGGTTGGAAGAGGCAGGACCCACATGCAGTACTTAAAGTTCTGACTTTTATTTATTTTTTTCCTTCCCCTTGTCTTGTCAAGCAGCAAGGTAAGCAGAACAGAAATCTGCTTCCCTTATTGTGCCAAACAGATTTACTTTGCCAAAAGGAGCTTTAGGCTGCGTGTCCACCAAACGTGGGTTTTTTTTGCTGTGGGTGACTATTTTCTATTCATTCTCTATGTAGTCGAGCATCTACAGTGCTGAGTGCCCTCGGCGCTGAAACGCTCTTGACAGTGGCCGTTTTTTGTCGCGGCTCTCAGGGCACTCAGAGTTGAAAAAAGTTCAACTTTTCAGACTGCAGCTGAGCTTGTCAATGTCAGACCTTTCTAAGCAGCCAATCAGAATAAGGAAGGGCGGGACATAAGACGCTGGTACTAGTCTGTACTCAGTCTCCTGATTTCCGTGTCATCATATTTTGCATCCAGAGCTGGTACCAATGCTAGAATACGTTTCTTGTCCACTGTTTATTTAGAGAAAAGCGGAAGTGCTGAGCTGACAAGCTATTGCTGCAATACAGGGCACAGACTTTTTTCTTCCAGAGCGCAGTGCACAAATGCTGAAAAAAAAAAACAAAAAAAAAACGCTCGGCAGTCGGGTGACAAAAAATGCGTTTGGTGGACACACAGCCTTATACCTTAAACAACCTGATGATTGCTTTTGACAGCAAGATGGCCGCGCCGCCTGTGTTTCTGGCTGCTGGTCATCTCTGCTTGTTGCCGTGCTTGTTTGTCCTGTTTTTGATTGTGTTATTGTTTCTGGATTATGTGTAATCAGCCATTGTTTATGATCGCCAAGTGCTCCTGGATGTTCGATCTTCCATGGTGGGGTTTGGGTGTCATAATCAGGAGGGAAGATTCTTCCATCGGTCTCTGCGTTTGCAACTTCCCGTTGGTACCTGGGATCCCCGCTGTGGTTATACCGGCAGAAAGCGATCCATACCTCGGGGAAGACGTGCAGGTGCCGCGGTTAAATCCAGAAGGCTTGCTCAGCTTCGCCATCTCGCTCGCTCCACCTCATCTTCTCCTAATTCTGCAGCTGGCCTCTTTCCTGGATCCTGGCCCTCGGGTGTGCCCGGAGTGAGGCCATCATTTCTCCAGCCTGTTTTCCCTGTTCTACCGTGCCAACCGACCTTCTCCCTGCTCCGAGCCAGCAAATCCCCTGCAGGTAGCGGGTGCCTACGTCAACTTTCACCGGCCCCCATTCCTGGCGAGACTGCTGCTGTTACAGAGCCCATCCAGCTGGCGTTGCTTAACGCACGTTCCATCTCAAATAAATCATTCTTTTTGAGTGATTTATTCAATTACTGCGGGGCTGGACTTTTTATTTCTTGTTGAGACTTGGCAGAGAAGTGAGGAATTTACCTCCTTAATTGAACTTTGTCCACCGGATTCTACCTTCTCCTGTGCTCTCAAGATTGACAGGCCGTGGCGGTGGTCTAGCCATCGTGAACCGGCGCCGCTTTGTTACATGGACGGTGAGCCATGGAACTTTTTCATCATTTGAACTGATGACTTTAAAAATTGGCTCCTCAAACCCAATTTATTGTGTTTTAATTTACCGCCCTCCAGGAGTTTATGCGTCTTTTTTATCTGAGTTTAGTGATTTTTTTAACTTCTATTATTAAATTTGAGCAGATTTTATTACTTGGAGATTTTAATTTGCATATTAACGATCCCAACGACAGTTTTGCAGTTAATTTCTTAGGTATGATTGATTCATTTAATTACCTCCGCCAGGCCGAAAGGCCAGGAGGAGGTAATGTTTTTGCCGGGGTTTGTCTGTGTGTTTGTCAGTCTGTCTGTTTGTCTGTTGGTTAGCAAGATAACTCAAAAACTTTTGGACGGATTTCAATGAAACTTTCAGGCGTTGTTGGAAATGGTACAAGGAAGAACTGATTAAATTTTGGGGATGATCTGCATCACCGTCTGCATACAGGAATTTTTTAAAGCATTTTTCCACACTGTGACATACGGCCATTTTCAACATGTGCGCAGGCGCAATGGAGGGCGCTGGGCGTCGTGTCTGACCAACACAAACTCCGCCTTCTTCAACGTTTTAGCCACAAAAGCATGCGGAAAACACTGGTGGCCTGGGCCCCCCAGCGTGCCTGTGGCAGCCATAGGCGCTGCGCACATTGCGCTGGTCGTCGTGTCTGACCAACACAAACTCCGCCTTCTTCAACATTTTAGGCACAAAAGCACACGGAAAACACTGCTGGCCTGGGCCCGCCAGCGTCCCTGTTTTTGCGCCACGCTACAAAACCTGACACGGCCACCTGTCCGCCGCCCGATTATTTGCCACAAATTCCCCGCCCAGCTATAGGCGCTGCGTAAAAACGACCTCTCTACCGGGGAAGATTCTAAATTCTGTTTTGCCGCGGAGCGCAACCCCAATATAATATAAAACCCACGGCAACCTGTCTAACCAATCTGCATCCGTCAGTGGAGGAGATGGACACACCAACACTTCAGTTTATTACCTCCGCCAAGGAGGCAATGCTTTTACAACCGTAAAACGGGGCTATAAGGGACGGCGGGGTAATATGGGACACTTTTCTAAATGTAATTCTGCTTTTTTAATTTTGCTTCCGCCTAGATTTGATGAAGGATTCATGGATATTTGACAATAACAACACAACTCAGCGTCCTGCTCAAAATAAAAAAAGCAGAATTACATTTAAAACATTTCCCAGAAAAGTGTCCCTTATTAACCCGCCGTCCCTTATAGCCCCGTTTTACACTACTGAACCACTAATCCTATCACTATCACATTGATTGTCATTCATTAATTGTCTGTTTATTGCACTGTCCATGTCAAATAAACAAATAATCATTGTGAATCCAATTGCTAGTCATATCTTTTCATGCTCAGGGAATCTGAAAACGTACACACAAACACTGTATGGGGGGAACTGTGCCGCTTGGCGGAGGTCTGCGCTCTCCGAGTGCTTTTCTAGTTTTGTTTTGTGTCTATCTGGCCCTACGCATATAAAAGGAAATACACTTGATCTTGTTTTTACACTTGGTCGTAATGTGAATAATGTTCAGACTAAGGAGCTTCTTGTGTCAGACCATTTTTGTGTTCTTTTTAATTTATCAGTTAAATCAGTCTGTTACACTGGTAAGCGGGTAAAATGCTCTTGTGTCATTGACCAGTTTTCAGCTGTGAAATTTTCTGCTGCCTTTGACAGCAGTGTGGTTTTATCCTCTGATGACGACACTGAGAGCTTGGTCTGCTCTTTTAACTCACACTGTTCAAGCATCTTAAACGTAGTTGCTCCCTTTAAAACCAGGACTGTCTGTGCTGTTAATTTATCCCCCTGGTTAAATGATGACCTCTGTTGATGATCTCTGTTGTTTTAGACGTAAATGTCGGAGGGTGGAAAGACTGTGGAAGTCCACTAAACTTGAGGTGCATTGATTGGACCTTTGCTGCACGGTGGCGCAGTGGTTAGCACTGCGGCAGCACAGTTTACCCTTGGCCGGGGGATCGTGGGATCGTGGGTTCGATCCCAGCCCCCAACCAACAGTGATCTGTGTGGAGTTTGCATGTTCTCCCCGTGTATGCGTGGGTTTACCCCGGGATTTCTCCGGTTTCCTCCCACATGCCAAAAACATGCAGGTTAGGTTAATTGGAGACTCTAAAGTGGCCCTTGGTGTGAATGTGTGTGAATGGTTAAAAAGGGATGGCGCTGTATTGTGGCTGCTTCATCCATCCAGGTGGTGGATGATCCTTAATTTCTGTAAAGCGTCTTTGAGTGTCTATGATAAAGCGCTATATAAATCTGATGCATTGAATGATTGATTGATTAAGGAACTGTTAATTGAATTTAATAATATGATTAAAATGGCAAGAACTTCTTATTTTTCCAACATCATCTCCTCCAATAGTAACAATCCAAAGATCCTCTTCAGCACAATAGACAGTATAGTTAATCCTGTCAGTTCTGCTCCCCCTGTTTATTCAATTAATGACTGTAACAAGTTTCTTTCCTTTTTTGTTGACAAGGTCACTGCTGTTAGGGCTGGTTTTACTCATTCCTTTCCCCTAATCCTTGATTGTCCTATCAGACAGGCCTTTTTAAGTGATTTTACCCCAATTTCTTTTGAGGATTTGTTAGTGTTGGTGAGTCCCATGAAATCCTCCTCCTGCGCTTTAGATATTTTGCCTTCCTCAATGTTAAAAGAGGTAATTGGCTCAGTGGGTACATCTTTGGTTAATATCATTAATAGTTCACTTGAATCTGGTTGTGTACCCTCGTATTTTAAACATGCAGTTGTGCAGCCACTTTTAAAAAAACCTAACCTTGATCCATCTGTTTTTAAAAACTTCAGGCCAATTTCTAAGCTTCCTTTTATTTCTAAGCTTTTAGAAAAAGTTGTTGCCAAGCAGCTCACTGACTTTCTGATTGAACACAATATTTTCAACAAATTTCAGTCAGGTTTTCGTCAGAAACACTCAACAGAGACTGCTCTTCTCAGGGTGTCAATGATATTTTAATGTCATCAGACTCTGGCAAATGCTCTGTTTTAGTGTTATTAGATCTTACTGCAGCATTTGATACGATTGAACATTGTATTTTGTTACAAAGGCTTAGAGATTGGGTAGGTATTTCTGGAAAAGCTCAGGATTGGTTTTTCTCCTACCTTTCTGGTAGGAGTTTTTCCATGGCTGTTGGCTCTTATTCATCTGATTCTGCACCTTTAACCTGTGGGGTGCCTCAGGGTTCTATTCTGGGTCCACTTTTATTTGCCCTATATATGCTGCCACTTGGTTCTATCATCAGCAAATTTAAAGGTGTGTCTTATCACTGCTACGCTGACGATTTACAGCTACTTTTCTCTTTTAAACCTGACCATGTTAACAATTTAAAAATTATTCATGATTGTCTGTCTGCAATTAAGGACTGAATGTCTAGTAACTTTTTGCAACTTAATGCTGATAAAACTGAAGTCCTTATTGTAGCACCTGATAATCTAATTCCTAAGATGGTTAATGGCATTGGTTCATTAAGCTCTAATGTACGGTCTAATCTAAAAAATCTTGGTGTCATTTTCAATCAATCGATGAATTTTGATCAGCATGTCAAATCTCTGACCCGGAGTTGTTTTTTCCACCTTAGGAATATATCCAAAATTAGGTCATTGGTTTCCTACAGTCAGTTAGAAATCATTATTCATGCCTTTGTTTCTTCACGTTTGGACTACTGTAATACTCTTTTCACATGTCTTAGTTAATTCTCTTTACACCGCCTACAGTTAGTCCAGAACTCTGCTGCAAGATTACTAACTAGGTCCAGTAGATTCTGTCATATCACTCCTGTTTTGGCCTCCTTGCATTGGCTTCCTGTAAATTATAGAGTTGATTTTAAAGTTCTTGTTCTTACTTACAAAGCCATTCATGAAGAGGCATCTTTTTATATTAATGACCTGCTCTTTCTACACCAGCCCAGCAGGTCTCTCAGGTCTTCTCATCAGAATCTATTGGTAGTCCCTAGCACTAGGCTCAGAACCAAAGACGATAGAGCCTTTGCTGCTGTTGCTCCCAGACTGTGGAACTCCTTACCTTTTGAACTTAGATCTGCACCTTCCATTGGTGTTTTTAACAAGCAACTAAAGACCCACCTTTTTAGCCTGGCTTTTTAATTAACTATGTGTTGATTGTATTTTTATGTGCTTTTACTGTCTACTTTGTTTTTTTGTTTTTTTTTACTGTTTTATGTGCCTGTGTTTTTGTTTTTTACCATATTAAGCACTTTGTGACTCTGTCTGTGAAAAGTGCTCTATAAATAAACTTATTATTATTATTATTATACAGTACATACTGTATATATGGACTGTATATTATTTATGGATTCCTCTTGTATTAACTTTTAATACTTTATTTAAATTGTTTTACCCATGAAGGGCCCAACGGGGGAATGGAGAAAGGAGGGGTAGGGAGGGAGAAAGAAAAGAGGGAGGAACAAACAGAGAAAATAGACTAACACAACTGAAACAAACAGAGGACAAACTGTTTCTTCTACTAAAAAGGTCTCATCATGAGTCTGGTATCTGCACCTGTTAAAGGACAGAGAGACATATATGTGTGTGTGCATGAGAGCATGTGCAAAGTACAGTAAGTGTGTGGGTGAGTGGTTTGCCAAGAAACTTGCAATGAGGGTGGCAGGTCACCCCCCCCCCCCAGAAAGCAAGACAGCGCCACCAACCCTCACAGAGCACAGATGTCCCAAGGCCAACAAGCCCCAGGACAACCAGGCATCTGCCCCAGGAGGGACGGCCCAGGGAGGTCGGGCCATTAAGCAGCCAGCGTGGTGCACCCCCGCCCCCGGATCGGCCAGCCCCCGCCCCCCCAGTAGGGCCAATGCCCAGCAGCGGCCGGGGAGACCGCCAGCAGCCACCCCCCCCCCCCCCCCCGCCAACCCAGCTCGGGGCGGCTGCGGCCACAGAAGCAGACCACCACCACCAATGCCCACCCAAGCCCTCAGTGTCTACAGTGCAATTGAAATTGAGGTGAGGGTGGCC
Source organism: Pholidichthys leucotaenia (assembly GCA_020510985.1). Classification (NCBI taxonomy): domain Eukaryota; kingdom Metazoa; phylum Chordata; class Actinopteri; order Cichliformes; family Pholidichthyidae; genus Pholidichthys; species Pholidichthys leucotaenia. The sequence goes on from CM035839.1 coordinate 354,180,550, forward strand.
CCACTGCACAGTAGACAGAGGAGTCCTCTTCACCAACACCGTACAACACCCCCAAACCCTGTGTATCCAATAAAATGTGTGATCCACCCAGAATTGGGGGGGGGGGGTGTAAGACTGGGAGGGAAGCGGTCCCAAAGAGCCCCCCCCCCCCCCCCGCCAGAAGCCAGCTCCCAAACTGGCTCCAGAAGCCAGCCACTGCCCCAAGATCCCATCCCAGGGCGAGGGCCACCAGGCTGTGCAGCCTAGGCCCTGACAGCATCACACTCCGGCGATCACCAGCACCACAGGAATGATGGGGCAGCCACACTTAGACTTACGCTCACGCATCTTGTACACACAAACATACATAATAACAATAATAATAATGAATAATGGACCAGACCCATACAGCGCTCCACATGCCAAGCGACAGAGCACCCACCATGAGCCCACCAACCATCCACCCCAGACAGACAGCTGCAGGCTACCCTGCAGCCACAGCCGCCGTGGGGCAAACCAACAGAAACGTGACCGCCAACCCGCACCAACTCCCCCCCCCCCCGCAGCCACCACGAGCACCAATACACACCCAGACCTGGCGCCATGGACACCGGAGGCAAGGTAGGCAAAGTGCACTGCCCCGGGACACAACGGCAGGACGGCCAGGAAGTAGGACTCGAACTGTCACCCCCCAGGCCACCAGACGGCCCACCCTATCCCCCACGCCCAACAAAGTCTTCCCCTCCACATACACACCCTCCACCCCTGCATGTCCACCCACAGGTACTTGCACCCACACATACACACACACACACACACACCCTCACATGTGCACACACATATTCACCATCACATATATCCACCTTCACCCACATACAATCTCACCTCTGGAATGGCAGGTGGAGGCCCACTGGCCTCTGAAACGACGAGTGCAGTCCCACGACCTCTGGCAACGACTGATGGAGGCCCACTGATCTCTGGAACGATGGGTGGAGGCCCACCGACCTCTGGAACGACAGGTGGCTGAGGTGGAACATGGGCCTCATGTGACTCCATCCTCAACATAGTCACCTCGGACGAGGGAGGAGAACAGGAGGTCAGTGAAGTGACACCACAGTCATCAGCAGCAGAGACCGGTGGGGAGGATCCAAAAGCTGGTGTAATCTGCACTTCGGTCCCCCAGCAAAAAACAAGGCAAGTCCTTTCTAAAATAGTTGCTGAAAATAAGGGAAAAGGTAGTTGCCTTAACTCCTGGTCTCCTGCTGCCGGGGTGATGAGCTCAGGATGAGCTGCTGGAGTGGCGGCCTCTAGGTGAGCTGCAGGTGTGGCAGTCTCTGGGTGAGCTGCAGCCAGGATGACCGGTGGGGCTGGTACCATTGCTGGGGAAGCGACGTGGAGTTGGGGAGTGACGTGGAGCTGGTAATGGAGCTGGGGCAGCTGACCCATCCAACGCAATCTGGTTTCCACCAAACAGGGACACATGCTCAGGGAGAAGCCAGGGTTTATAGTCCAGCATTTGCTCCTTCTGGGTGAGCACGGCCTGCCGGTGCTCCTCCTGCTCCTCTTCATCACCCCCACAGAAAGGTACCAATGCTGCAACCCCGATATGGCAAACCATGGGGTCAGGCAGCATTGGCACGGAGGCAGTTCCTGCTGGTGGGGCCTCCGGGATAACGGACTCCTCCCAGACCAGCCGGTTCCCCCCCAGTATCGCCAAACTCTCAGAAAATACAACAGGAGAGATGGGAGATGCAGGTGAGGATGGATGGATGGAGGCGGCAGCAGAGACGGGGAGAGAGAGCTCAGTGATGGCAGGCGGCTGAACCCCCTCTCTGGGAACAGAACGAGAGCCTTCATTAAATGATGTTAACAAAGGAAAAGGTAGTTGCCTCTCTTCCTGTCCTGCTGCCGTTGATGGATCAGACGAGTCCTCCCCGGGGCTGACGAAACTCGTCTGATGAGTAGCCCATGTACAATGGTGTGGTGCTGGCACTGGCTCGGGGAAGGAGGACATGGAGGCCAAACGTGCCTCCACCTGAGATGAGAAGCCGGACCGCCGTTTTCTTCGGCGCCAGCATGAGCCACATCTCCTCACGGTGCATCCTGGTTCCTCCTCCCCTTAATCCTCTCTCGCCACTGGAAACCGCTTCATAAGCCCCAAGATTATGCACTGCAGGTTAATGCTCTGCTGCCGAAGTCTGAAGCGCTGGGGGTACCATCACAGAGATGGAAGCGTCTCACTCAATTCTTTGGCGTATCCGAGGAAAAGGGCTTCCTCTGGCATGCGGGAGGTACGGGCATACTCAGTGTTGGCCTTGATGTTGGGAGCCATTCATGCTTCCTCCTTATCAAGTCCAATCTGGTGAAACTTTAAATGTGCTGGGTCCATCTGATGGGTGTCCTGCTGTCACGGCTGGAAGAGGCAGGACCCACATGCAGTACTTAAAGCTCCGACTTTTATTTAGAGCTGGCCAAACTGGCACAGCTTGAGGGTGAAAACGCAAAATAACACTCAGCTTGGAAGCTGGAAATAAAAATAAACAGACAAAGCGAGGCACGGCAGACTAGGGAGAACAAAAGTATGTTGTTCACGCTGATATGATGAAGGACACCTATCCAGAACACAGACTGATGCTGACATATAGAGATATGGGTAATCAACGCAACACAGAACAGGTGGATACAATCAGGGGCAAACGGAGATGGCAGGGAATGGTTACCAATACAGAAAACAGGATGAGTGGGGCTGGACAGATAATCAAAGACAGGGGATGGACATGAGACATGAACAGAGGACCAGGGGAGCCAAGACCATGGCAATAATAATAATAATAATAATAATAATAATAATAATAATAATAATAATACAAATAAACATGACAACGAAGGACTAAGACCGAAATGAATATAACCAAGGACATGATACAAATAATACCAAGGATCAAAACTAAAGACAGGAAATCCTACAATAAAGAACTCAAGGCGAGGATGCGGGCTGGGGTCCATGTCCTGGAGACAAGGAATATAAATTATGAATCAAGATGAGGACATGGGGCCCAGTCCACATCCTGATACTGAGCTGTTGAGATTGTCAGTTGTTTGGATTGACTAGGTAGATTTATCATGACTTTTAAATGTTGCTTAAGACTAAGAGCCCCACGACAACCAAAACACTAGATGCTCTTACCAGCATGCTCTAACTCTGGGTGCATACTATATTCCTGCTTGCCACAGTCATCCATGTCAATATTTGAAGGTGAATACATTCTTTGAACAGAGCTGCAAAGTCCTCATATGAGGTTGGTGGGATGAGTGGTGGGGTAGATCAGTGGGCTGTCATGCCAGAAATGTGAGCTTATGCCATGTTTTTTTTCCCCTTAACTGGATACCACTGTCAGTTGCTGGATAGGTTTATGCATTAAACATTTTATAGGTTTACCCCAATTTCCACCCGCTCTGGGATGTGGTCTATAATGGCTACAATACGGTTGCCACAACAAATACTTCCCATTCTAGTCAGTGTTCTACTCTCCACCCGATATGGTACGTTGCAGAACAGATCTGGCTAAAAATACGCTGCAAGTCTATTTTTGGCAGATGCCAGGGTATCTACTGTATGTTTGTTAATTAAAAAAACTATTTAGGGATCGCCCGTTATTGTCTGAGGTGTACTCCCCACCACTGTGTCAAAGAAGATAACAAAACTATGATGAAACGTATGAACACTTAACAGAATCAGCATTTAAAGGCTACTTACGCATTATTAAACCACATGAATGGACAGCCAGCAAATCTCACTTCCTTGTTGTTATCATGTGATTGTGATTGGGCTTTCTCTGTCTGTCTTGAGCTTTTGGGTTATTTTACATAATTCTCATGTAATTTTTTCATGTGAGCCTTGTTCTGATCTGTGCCACTTCAAGACACAAATGCAGCCAGTGGGGGAATGCTACAAGACTCAGATTGTTTCTCAGACATAACTGACCGCAACAGATCGCAGTCAGTGAAAATTGAGGGTTCGGCTTTGAAACTGTTTGGTTAGGGATAGGAAAAGATTGCGGTTAAGTTTAAATGCATCCCTTTACAAGAGTAAGTTTATGCATTGTTATGTCACATACTAGAGCCCACACTGCAGTGTTCACTATGTATCATATGCAGGGCTTGGCATTTTTTGTGCTCACCGGCAACTGTGGCTAGTGATTTTCCAAAGTTACTAGCCTCAGTTTTGTGGATGGAAAATTGTTTAATATGATCAGATCTGACTAATGTGAAATTTTACTTGAACTAAATTTACAATCTTTTTAAATGTAAATTACCCTTATACATAAAAAATAGCAAGCAAACACATTAGAAGCAAGACAGAATGCATGAGTGTGAATGAGAAGGAGGCAGTTGCAACAGTGAAGATGGAAGGAGTAGTGGTAGTGAAAGCAGATGAATTTAAATACCTGGGGTCAACCATCCAAAGTAATGGAAAATGCACAAGAGAGGGGAAGAAGAGAGTGCAGGCAGGATGGAGTTGGGTGAAGACGAGTGTCAGGGGTGATTTGTGACAGAAGGATAGCAGCAAGACTGAAAAGGAAGATTCACAAAGAAGATTTACAAGACGGTAGTGAGACCTGCTATTAGTGATGGGTAGGCAGGCACCAGTGCTCTGAACGGTGATCCGTTCTTTCCAGGAAATATTTGGCGAGGCGTGTTTTGAGGCGTGACGTATGTGTTGATGTCAGACCACGTGACTGGGTCAGGCGAAAATAAACTGAGCAGCTCTTCCCAATGGAACTCCCCATCCCTCACGTTTTGTTTTGTCATGTTTGACTGTGTAAGGGATTTGTCACAGCCAATTTTCAGATGGAGCCAGCACCAATAACACTTGAGCTCATTTCTCCTATTGATGTATTTTTCCACAAATAGTGGCTTCTTATTGCAACTGAGAAGATGATTTAGTGGTAGTATATCCATTTTACACGTGGGAGACCTGAGTTTGAATCCCAGCTGTGTCATTCTTTTCATTTTTATTTGCAAGGAAGAGCTTGGATCATTATTACGCATCATTGTGCTGAGGCACTATTGCTATTGCGCCCTGCATGAGAATCAGTCTAGAGTTAAATACAGTACACTGGACAGTATAAGACTGTTGAAAAATTATTATTTCTTAATACAAATGGATAAGTAGTACAAGCACACCAAGTAACACAGACACATTCACTGGAGTCACCCCAGTTTTATTATTTCTTTTTCCCTTAATATCACTGACATTTCTTAATAGACAGCACATTGTTTGAAATTGAAAAATACACATTGTAAAAATCTGCATGCTGTATATTTTGTTGACTACATGGCCTAGTAGAGCAAATGAAGTTCCACATGAGACCTTATCTGTGTGAACCATTTTGATGAAAGGCTCAAGTATTCAAGAAAGCCTCAACTACTCATGACTAAGTAATAGCTTAGCAAAGTCACAAAGTGCTTTACATGAAATACGACACAGAAAATTTACAGTGATAAAATAAAACACAAGAATAGATTACAACAAATAAATAAAATAAAACAAATAAAACCAGTAAGTAACCCCCCCCCCACACACACACACGCACGCACACACTTCACCTACCTAAAGGCCTGTCTAAACAACAGGGTTTTAATTTGCTTCCTAAAAATAACCTCAGAGTCAGTCAAACGGACTGAAGGGGGTAGAGAGTTCCATAACTTTGGTGCTACTGCTTGAAAAGCTCGATCACCACGTGTTTTCAAATACGTCCAGGGTACCTCTAATAAAAGCTGACCTGAGGACTGAGAGGAGGAGTATGGCTGAATGAGGTGTACAATGTAAGGAGGTGTGAGACCATGCAAGACTCTAAAAGTTAAAACTAGAATTTTAAACTGAACTCTAAAATTAACAGGGAGCCAGTGAAGATTCAGTAAAATGGGGGTGATGTGAGATCCCCTGTTAACTTTAGTTAAAAGCCTTGCAGCAGTACTTTGAACCATCTGAAGCCGATTTAGGGAGGTTTTGTTAAGAACATTAAAAAGTGAATTACAGTAGTCTAAACAAGAAGAAATAAAAGCATTAATAACCATTTCCAACTGAGCCATAGACAGACACAGACATTGCAAAAATAAAAACACTCAAAATGCACTGTTCCAAATAATTATGCGCAACAGAGTTTCAAAACATTTTATTGGTTACAAAGAGCTGAAAATGGTCATTTGTTGAATTTGCAGCATTAGGAGGTCATATTTACTGAAATCAAAAGCTATTTCAATCAAAAACATCTTAACAGGCCAAGTTACATGTTAACATAGCACCCCTTCTTTGATATAACTTTCACAATTCTTGTATCCATTGAACTTGTGAGTTTTTGGAGAGCTTCTGCTTGAATTTCTTTGCTAGATGTCAGAACAGCCTCCCACAGCTGCTGTTTTGATGTGAACTGCCTCCCACCCTCATAGAGCTTTTGCTTGAGGATGCTCCAAAGGTTCTCAATAGGGTTGCAATCAGGGGAGGACGGGGGCCACACCATGAATTTCTCTCCTTTTATGCCCATAGCAGCCAATGGCACAGAGGTATTCTTTGCAGCATGAGGTGGTGCATTGTCATGCACGAAGATAATTTTGCTACGGAAGGCACAGTTCTTCTTTTTGTACCATGGAAGAAAATGGTCAGTCAGAAACTCTGTACACTATGCCGAGGTCATTTTCACACCTTCAGGGACCCTAAAGGGGCCTACCAGCTCTCTTCCCATGATTCCAGCCCAAAACATGACTCTTCCACCTCCTTGTTGACGTCGCAGCCTTGTTGGGACATGGTGGCCATCCTCCAACCATCCACTACTCCATCCATGTGGCCCATCCAGGGTTGCATGGCACTCATCAGTAAGCAAGACTGTTTGAAAATTAGTCTTCATGTATTTCTGGGCCCACTGCAACCATTTCTGCTTGTGATCATTGGTTAGGGGTGGCCGAATAGTAGGTTTATGCACAACTGCAAGGCTCTGGAGGATCCTACACCCTGAGGATTGTGGGACTCCAGAGGCACCAGCAGCTTCAAATACCTATTTGCTGCTTTGTAATGGCATTTTAGGAGCTGCTCTCTTAATCCGTTGAATTTGTCTGGCAGAAACCTTCTTCATTATGCCTTTATCCGCACAAACTTGTCTGTACTCTGAATCAGCCACAGATTTCTTCACAGTACGATGATCACGCTAAAATTTTCATGAAATATCTAATTTTTCATACCTTGTCCAAGGCATTGCACTATTTGATGCTTTTTGGCAGCAGAGAGATCTGTTTTCTTTCCCATATTGCTTGAAACCTATAGCATGCTTAATAATGTGGAACATCCTTCTTAAGTACTTTTCCTTTAATTGGGCTGATCTGGCAAACTAATCACGACAGGTGTCTGAGATTAATATCAGCGATCCACAGAGCCCTGAGACACAATGCCATTAATGAGTTTAATTGAAGAACAAAAAACTGAATGTTTATGACACTAAAATCCTATTTGCATAATAATTTGGAATGTGGCGTATTGGGTGAGTGGAATCCACACCATGGGAATTTAGCCTGAAGGGGAGAGGAAAAGGGGAACTTTACAGGCTGATAGTGACCGTTGTGGCTGGTGAGGATTCCGGGCAGGTAGACAGTGGGCCAGAGTGGGACAATAGCCAAAGGGAGCCAACAGGAAGATCCAGGTAGGTATAATAAGATCACAGGGTTTCCTGGTCCAGGTGCAGAGGTCTTCCAGGCAGGGAGCAGAGGGGAGTAAGATCGTATGGGCAAAAGGGTGTTGGGTAATGTTTGGATTTTTGAGCTGAGCTTACTCATTTCTCAAGAGTAGAGAGTGGACCAGGCAGATTCTCCAGAACCAGGAGGCAAGAGGGTTGTTGTTGTTGGGTGAGAAGCGTGCATGAACTAAGGAGGGTGCGTCAGCAGACTGGCAGACAAGAAGTTTTTCCACGCAACAATCCCACGGTGAGCTGATCCCATCTGAGACCTTTTATACCAGAGATCGTAATCGGGATCCATGTGAGAGCAATCAGCCAGCTGCGTGTAATCAGTCCTCCTTGGCTCTGCAGACAGAGGTTATGCAACCACATAGAGCTAGAATTGAGCACTAGACGGCAAGCTCACCTGTCCACTACACTATAGGACTTTGTTTTGTTTTTGGTTGTTGTATTTTTCTGCTATGTCTCGCACACAGTTCATTCATGGTAAACTCACACAGTCATGTTTGGATCCTTACTATTATGTAACTAACCGGAGTGATGGCCTAGTTGGTAGAGCATCTGCCCCACAACCGGGTGGTCGTGGGTTTAAATCCCGTCTGGGTCATACCAAAGACCATATAAAAAAAATGGTACTTTCTGCCTTCTAGCTTGGTGCCCAGCATAATGGAATGGGGAAAGGGAAGTTAACGCACAGAGCTACCAGAGGACTGACCCCACACTGCAGCTTTCACTGCTCACAGTAGCTATGTGGCCTAGGGTCAGTCAAACAGAGATAGGCGCCGCCCCATACACCACACGGTGTGGGAGGGATTAACTAACTAACATTATGCATCTAAACATAAGCTATTCTGTATGGTCTTTACCTAATACTCTGTCTCATTGTTTCCTGTGTGGGCAAGATGACATTGCTGCTGCTCCGCTAATGGGCTATGCTTGTTTGGTAGCATGAGAGAACTTAAAACATAAAGGCATCTTTCAGTTAACTCCCAATCTCCTTGAGATCTGGACCCTACCAGCCAATTGGTGTCCTTGCTGGTGTATAAAATTGCAGAGGAGTACCCTTAGCGATTTCTCAGTCACCACCACACTTGATGTTTATGAGCTCTTAACAGCTGTTAACTCTTGATTCATGAGACTAATGCAATTTTGACATTAAAATCAAGTTGCACTACTTTGTTGTATAATTTATTTACTATACTGTAAAATGGCTTTTATGTGTAGACACAAACCTGCCAGCGAAAGCTGGGAGGGAGCTACCATTTTGCCTAACACCCCATTTTCACGATAAATTTTAGTGCAGAATTATGCATTTTATGTCAAACAAATTTAGTTTAGGGCTGTTGGGTTTATTGTTTTTACTGTGGTTCATCATGAATTTAATTTCACGTCAGTAGTTCTGGCAATGTGACAAAACAAATCATTCATTCTCATCATCATTTCCATCTAATATCATGTTATTGCCCCTACTCTTTGATAACTTAGATATGTAACAAGGACAGGACATGACATTAAGTTATTTTAGAATAGGTGGCTTCTTATCTGAATACCTGAGTATGCATACTACTTTGTAGTTCACTATAAGTTCAGATGAATTTTTTGACCATGTTTTGTTCATGGTTGTCCAGATTCTTATGATTTTGTACATATTGTAATTAAAAAATCATGGATTGTCAGTAGGCATTCTTATTAGTTCTGACCCGCTTTATGGTTATGCCCTCTTCATCCAGTATAGTGTGATCAAGTTAATATCAGTTGTTAAACAAATCCTGACTGCAAAACAAACAAAAAATAGCTGTTTCTAAATGTACTGAGAGGCATTAAAGTGCAACATACAAAGAAAACAAAATCCTGAATATGCTTATGATTATATGCTTTAAAAGTGTTATTTTTTTATGATGTTAATGCAAGTACACTAAAATAATCCCTGTCATCTCAATGTGTAAAACTCCCTATCATAACATCATACGGGATGTTGTGGATCAGCGTGTACACAGTCAGGATTCTGCACCAACAAATCACGCTGAGCTTGAGGCAGCACTTCTCTGCATGTGGACCACATTCCTCAGCGTCAAACTGACAACTTAGGGGCAGGTTTATTCAGGCAGTGCAAATCAGCGAGTGCGCAAATTAGAGTGCCTCAGGGAGTGGCCAATTTTTGCTAGTGATCTACTAACAGCAGGCAAAACTAGAAAAGCACTCGGAGAGCGCAGACCTCCGCCAAGCGCCACAGTTCCCCCCATACAGTGTTTGTGTGTACGTTTTCAGCTTCCTTGACCATGAAAACATATGACTAGCAATTGGATTGACAATGATAGGATTAGTGGTTCAGTAGTTATTGACGAAAATTGCATTTTCTGTAATGGCGGTTTTCTTCTGGACGGTGATCCGGATCACCACCAAAATCTAATCATCTGTAGGATACCCCATTTCTGACAGTCTGTGAAAATTTCATGAAAATCCGTCCATAACTTTTTGAGTTATCTTGCTAACAAACAAACAAACAGACAGACAGACAAACCAACGCCGATGAAAACATAACCTCCTTGGCGGAGGTAATTATGAACACAGACGCAGTCACTTCATTTCAATAATGCCCACCCATCTGCCAAGAGCACCACAAAATTGCGCACAGGCACAGCCAGTTCAGAGGAGCATAATATATAAAGCTTTTTTAAAAAGTTTTTGTTTAAGCACACACCCCACTAAAACAGCTTATTTTTGTACATTATATTTCAAAATTTAGATTTTCATTTAACATGGCAGTCTTTTTTGCTTAATATGTATAAATGAAGCATTTGTATCCAATTTAATAAAGGTAATAAAGGACTACTCATGAATGAATTGGTTATTTAACCAACGTGCTTATTTTATTAACACTAGAACCATCAAGATAGTCTGATGGAGACTCTGGAGTTTTATTATGTGAATAACTTTGTTTTAACAAGATCTACAGGACTCCCAGTTCACAAATTTTTATAAATACCACTGAGTTACGGTGTTGCAATTTTGGGGGATGTTTCTATGAATCTGTGTGCTCTTTTTGTTAATAATCTGATTGTTGTTTTCCTCCTATATTGTGTATCCTGAACTGGAAGAGAGAAATACAGAGAAGAGGGAACTGAATTACCATTTTATGCACAGCAAAAAAATACTGTAAATATAGAAATATGGATAGAGGAAAAAAAACTCGAAGAAATCCTATTTTATGGATACAAATTCATGTAGTAGGCTATATACAGTATAAACAAACAAATAAAATAAAAAAAAAACAAAACAAAACTGCCAGCTGATGTCCAGTTCAGCATAACACTGATCTCTGTGAGACCGTTGATATTCATATAATTTGTTCTTCTGTCATGCCAGATAAAGTCATGGGCAGAGAGAAGCTTTTGCTACGCCCCCTCGGTTCTCGCCAGTGTTTCCTTCTGGCACCAACAATTGCTATCATGTCAGGCGCAGATGAATTAAGACAAGCTTGTTTGGGGCGTTAAATCCTGGCACATTTAGCAGGAGACTGACAACCACAAACTTTATTAAATCACCTTGCGCCAGTCATTTAAATACTTCACTCCCTCAAATTTGCACGTTGACATGGCAACTCCCACAAATATATATGTATTGAGGCCAGGCGCAAAATTAACATAGTCCACGCCTTTTCACCGCTAATTTTGCTCTGTGCCCTTTAGTAAGTCTCAACAGTAGTTTTTTAATGCCAAAACAGGTTTTTGCGATGGCGCAGCACGTTAGTAAATCTGCCCCTTAGTGGCATGCAGTCCCACGCAGAACAGAGGCTTTGCTGGCAGCAATGAATAATAAAATCAAGAGAAATGATTAAGGATTTTTTTTAAAGTTTTGTTGCATATGTGTACATGCACATGACCTCAATTTGTGCACTAATGACAATTAGCTAATAAACATTATGAAGTGTATTTTCATTTTTGTTTTATTCAGTGACAACTTGCACCGCTTTCTGAAATTTATACACATATTACATGTTTAATGCCTCTCATATATATAACTTCACCTAGATGGCACAGGTGGTGGGTAGCATTGCTGCTTTACAGAATGTTCTGGTTTCAAACTTTATGGTCAAACCTATTGCTCTGGAGTTTGCGTTCTCTCTGTGCTTTTTTTTTTTTTTTTTTTTCTCTGATGGTCCAGGTTCCTTAGAGCATACACTGAAATATGTGGGATTTAAAAATTGCTGTAAGTATAGTGTCTGTGTTGGCCCTGCACTGGCCTGGGGACTTGTCCAAGGTGTACCTTCTGTCATCTTATGACAGCTGAGATAGAATCCATTGTTCTGGACCATCAAATTGGACGACATATTTGGATAACTTTGTATTAAAGGAGCATCAAAGAGTTCACCACAATTTTCCTGTGAAAAACTGGGTGTGAAGAATGTCCCAATTTTGTCTTTTCCTTTGCTTGAGCTATCAAGGACTTTGTAAGTTTATGAGAATAGTCTGCAGCATTCAGTCGTCCTCCTTAGAGCTGAAGTGAGAGATGCCCCTACAAATGAAGATGGAGTAAAAACACCCTGTTATCAGAGTAACCTTTAGAATAGTTGAGTGGCTCGACACATGTAAACTTGTGCTGCTATTTTAATTTTCCTGGGTCAAGCTTCATTATCTTCTGACACCTGCGTCTTTTGCTTTCATTCTGCACGAGTTCACCTGGTCACACAAGATTTCCTTCAGTCATGCCTCAGCAGTTTAGAGAACTGCATCTCTCTGAATTTTCTTTTTCAGCCTGAAAAATGTAGCTGTGCAAATAAAATCAATTTATGCCACGTTCCTCATTATACAAATCCATATCAAAATGGCTGAATTTAGTAAGAATGTAATTTTGTATTTTTTGAGATAGAACAGTGGGATAATTTATTGAAAATCAAGTTATAACCTTGTAATTTAAAGGGACTTACCAATTTACAGTCCTCACGATACACTGGAGCCTTCAGCATTATGCACATGATTCTGCTTCAAGCAGTGCACCTTAGTTGCAAAAGCCATGTGTGTGTCTGCGCTTGAGGTAGCAGGGAATACATGTCAGCTTCGGAGTGCTCCATGGATCCCTCAGAGTGCCAAGGAGTTCACTGCTGCTGGCATAATTGACTGGAAAGATTTAATTTTCACTGTAACACGGAGCAAGGCAGGTGACTCAAACGCCTTGCAATGTCAAATGTTGCAAGGGTAAGTTTAGTTCACATGTTCATCACGACTGCATTGGAATACGCATGCACAGTAAGGAAGAAATATTTTGACTGATGACCGGTTCGACAAATTTATATATTTTTGAAAATCAGCGTTTTACTGAAAATGTTAATAGAATCATAGTTTAAAAAAAATAGCAACTTTTTCCTATACTGGGCACTTTGATAGGAAAGACTTTGGCATATGGGGAAGTCACACATATAAGAGTGGGAGGCTGACATCATGACCTAACATGTAGAAGCAAGGAGCAGAAAGAAAGTTGGCAGCAGGTATTGTCGGCCCCCCCGGGGAGAAACCATTGTGAAGTGTCCTTGTAGGCACTATCAGATGCTGCCTCTGGTGAGAGTGAAGGAAAGAGATTGTGAAAATACACAATTATTCTCAAAATCCTTTTTTCCCCTGCTATACTGTTCCCTTTTGTTTTCAAATATCTCTTTTGCTCCTTGTATGAAATCCTGAAAATAGTAAAGGCAGTTTTAAATAACTTTGGGTCCTTTTAAAAAACTTTTAATGGTTTTTTCGTTATTTGCAAAGATTTGCGAGATAGCTACCACCCTATTATTTGTACTAAGTTATACAGTGTTTTAGCAGCATTTATGTTTTACTGTGTGTATTTGTGTGTGTACATAACTGTGTGTTGTAAAACACAGTTTAATCATGCCTGCAAACCCTAATGCAGTGTTTCGGTGCAGCGGCCCAGCACACAAAAGCTTGTCTGGAGACTCGGGACTCCCAGCTGTGTCTCACATGAGCAGTCCAGTAAAATTAGTTGATGATTGATCCCACTCTAGTGGGAGTGAAATGCTTTTTCTCTTTTTGCTTCTAAATAGATATTGCATTCAAATAGAAGAACAACCATTGACTCTATAATCCCTGTGCAACTGTAGCTGACAAGCAGAAAAGTCAAGTGTTGTATTTGTCTGTGTGCCACGCTTATCTCCTCAGGTCCCCACAGGCCCGGCTTGTCAATGTCTGTAGCTTCAAGCTGCGCTTAGCTGTCTCTGATATTAAAGAGCACTATCTCTGAGGTGGCCATTTGGGGAGACAGGTTTCTTTTCACTCCAACAAAGATGGTCTTTGCCATAATGTTGAGCATTTTTACCATGTCAAACTGAATGCATGTTCACCAGAATATAACATTTGTAGCGTTTATCTCAGGATATGGAATCTTTCAGTCTCTCCTGTGTAGCTTTATTAAAAATATCCTTTATAATACCTGTATCATATTGTATCCATTGTTGCAATATTTCATTCTCGAATGAAATGCATATTACAATAGAGTGCTGTGAAAACATATTTGCCCTCTTCTTGAATTTTAATATTAGACAAAGAAAACCTGAGTAAATACAAAATGTAGTTTTTAAATGATGATTTCATCTATTATGGGAAAAAAAGCTTTCCAAACCTACCTGGCCCTATGTGGAAAAAGTAATTAAAACAATTCTGCAAAGAAGAGTGGGCCAAAATTCCTCAACAGCAATGCAAAAGACTCATTTCAGTTATCACAAACACTTGATTACAGTTGTTGTTGCTGCCAAGGGTGGCACAGCCAATAGGTTTAAGGGGCACATACGTTTGGATAGCTTTTTTCCCTTCATAAAAGAAACAAAAAGGGCATTTTGTGTTTACCCAGGTTATCTTTGTCTAATATTAAAATTTGTTTGATGGTCTGAAACATTTAAGTGTGACAAGTATTATTTTGTTTTGTAACACCTTAACTCTTGCACTTTGTACAGCTTCATTGCAGTTGTTCTGTTTGTGTATCGTTGATTGTTTTGTGTGTTTTTGTGACCCGCTGGGGGACTACAGATGCAAATTAGCAGTATTGCTAAATCTGGCATACTTACATTTGTATTAATGTTCATTAGTATGTATTGTCCCTTTCAAATAAGCATTAAACTAAACTAAATACATAAAAATATAAGAAATCAAGAAGGGGGTGAATACTTTTTAACAGCACTGTGTTATATGCTTAAATAAAATACTAACTAAATTAAATAACCATGTTGATTAAACTTTATGCCAGACTGTAAGTACTTTTTTGAAGGGATTCAACATTATTGATGAAATGCAAAGGTTGCTTCAGTATTTTAAATCTTGTGTTAAGATCTGCCGCCCCACATGCTCCAATTAAGTTGTAATTACAAAAGCACCCAGATTTATCTCAACTTATGTGAGTCCAGTGGTCTGTTATGCCCTTATTAAAGTGAATTATCTCTGATAATGATTCTAATCTTGGTTCAGCTCATGCTAGCCAACTTCCTGCTGGGTGCTAATGTCTAATTACACAGGAGCACGTCTTGATGGGAAGGGTGCCCCGCAGCCCTCCCGCGCCACGTTCCCCGTTTTGCCTCTCTATCCTTGTCTAATCACACACTGGACTGTCAAGTGCACATCACGGACAATCACCAGTGATAAGCTGTTGATCAAAGCGAGCAGAGAGAAACTGATCAAAAAGACTTTCAGATGGTGAGAGGGAGTACATTTTTGTGAAATCGTCCCCCTCCCCTTCAAGATGACCTTGATACCCAGAACAGGAGTCATCCGTACATGCTTCTCCATTGGCAGCTTTAGGGGTGTGTGAGTGTGTGTGTGTTTCCCACACTGACAAATCCTACTGTGTGTCTGTGTATGTGGATGTAGATAGGATGGGAAGAAGCACAGGGTGGAGAGGCTAAAATGTAGGTACGCACTTCTCGAGGTAATCGATAAGATATGCACCTATAAAGAGATGCACGGAGAAGGTGTAGTATCCTTTAGCTCCGCAGCTCTGATTAAAAAAATACATCTCTAGGATAGAAAACGTGCCTTTGTACAAAAAGTTTTAGCCTGTAATGATCGTCGCAAAAACTGTATTTACTTTTATATACTAGGCCATCTATCATTGCCATGGCAGGTGGTGTGTACAGTATAAAGTCTGCATATTAAAAAAAATAAAAGGACTTTTCATATCTTTTGCCCAGGATGGAGATTTGTGTCTCACCTACCATTGTCTTTCATGAAAATAAATTGAGTGGAAATCCTTTTCCAAGGTTGGTCATTACCAGGGGTAGGTAGAGTGATTTCATGGCAGCAGATTGGAAAATGGCCCTTTGTAGCAACTCCATTTACATAGAGAAATGCTGATAGTTCACAATAACAAATGTGCAATAGTCGACAGAGCTGCTCTCCCCGTTGTCTTTCACTGACACTTGATAGTAGTGCATGTACAATTATGCATAATGCACTAATGGCGGTTTCTCATAACTGTCAGAGAAGCTGTGGGTAAAGTGTTTCCTTTGCAGACAACTTGATGCTAGGTCTACCAAAAGGCACGTTTTGATTTTGCTGATGCCAGTACCCTTGACAACAAAATAGCATTGTATCAGCTGAACGCCTGCCTCGGCCATCCTTGCAAAGTTATTGAAAAAAAGTTTGAAAATACTTAAAGAGGATGTGGCACATTTTTGTGTGTGTGTGTGTGTGTGTGTGTGTGTGTGTGTGTGTGTGTGTGTGTGTGTGTGTGTGTGTGTGTGTGTGTGTGTGATCATTTGACTGGAAGAGAAAGCCTGAATAGTGAGAAGATAACACCGGTTTGATACCTCAATGCTAACAGTGATCATTGTTGTATTTTTGATTAAGTTAAAATCCCTGTTTTGACAGACTTAAAGGTTCCTGAAACTGTGGGGAGTGAAGTAGACGTCAGCAGAACATTAAAGTATTCATGGCGATATATATTTCATGCTGACTGGTCCATAAGGATTATAGCAGGACACATTAATGGGGAGAAGCAACCATTACAACAACAAGCTGATGAAAAATTGATTATGTTTTCTTGCTTAACTCTGTTAACTGTGTCAGAAGGTAATTAACAACAACAGTTACAGTTTTTATTGTACTGAAATTGTCCAGAAATCATGTAAGCGGTGACTACATGAGCTCTCTTGTAGGCGTAACATAAGGGATCCTTTTTTCCTCCGCAGTACAATTAGACCTTCAGAAATTCTATAACTCACAGTGTTGATAGCTTATATCTGTTTTGAATGATTTGTTTGGGAATATCAGTTACAGTTTCAATATAAATCTCTTAGTATAAATCAAAACCCTTATAGATGCAAAGTAGTTTAAATCTATTGCTAACAGGGTGTTATTTGCATTTTGAAATTTTTTGCTGAAAATGTATATTTGTAACTGAGAATCTTTGAATTGTGTTTATTGGTTTTCTTGTCCATTGGGGAAAGCAGCAGTTTAGATATCAGTAATTTAGCTATATAATTCATCTTTCATAGTTTAGCTTTTTTTTTCTTCCTTGCTTAATTCACATTTTTCTTACTGAGTTTACTTTATTACTGTTTGGCATCGGAGATAAAACTCTGCCGTTTTTTTTCTCTCACTAGTTTGCCAAAATGAAACACTTTGAAGTCATACGGGAACCAAATGTAATGTCTTAAAAGATAGCGGCTGTAGTTCCACTCTTTTCAGAGATAGAAGTCCAGATGTGACTGCCACCAACTTTGTACCCAGTAGGAGGGAAAACATGTTTTGATTGAGTGTGAAGAATTTCATGTGGGAATCCAAGTGTTTTAATCATTGCCGCAGGAATTTGTGTCATGAAGTCCGCAGTCACATGGAGAGTGCTCTGAGTGGCATTGCCACCAAAAAAAAAAAAAAAAAAATCCCTGATCACTGAATTAGAAAGACTCACACTGCGGTTCTTAAGCGAAAGTATTATTTATTTGTTCTGGGCCTCCCTTTGAGTCCATCTCCAGAAGAAATCTGGGTGGGGGGTGGGGGGTGATGTTTCTCAATAGTTTCCACTCTACTGTTCGCAGCTCAAATGAATTTCTCTGATTTATTCTTCACAGTTAATCACTTGTTACTTGAGTTGGATGAATACAGTAAGTCACACTTGCTTGCACTTTACAGAAAAGAGAAAATAACTGGCTGAATCATCGCCTGGTGTGAGGTCAGTCTGTCCAAAGTGATTGAATTTCAGAGAATCTCTCCTTCAAATGTATAAGCACCATATTGCTTTTTAATTTAAGATTAACTTTTTTTTCTGTTTCTAACTACAAAGACGAGGCCTGTCTGCGCCCCCTTCATCTGCTAGCAGTCATTCTTTCGCTCCCTACCTAATATGTTTTGCCCGTTCAGTACCATCAGTTACATGTCTGCCAAACATCACACGTCGTCAACTTGCTCCCAATGACATCCCACTGTTCTGACCATTGATTGGCAGGTCAAGCAGCAAGCGAAAGCAGGAAATCAATACCAGAAGACCTCTAGACAGTACAGGGGGAGTCTTCAAGGAACTGGCCCACTGGACACTGCCAATCACCAACCACAAAATGTAAGGCCAGCCAGCCATGAACAAAATCTATCTCCAGACAGAAACACCAGCGTGGATAGTAGATGGATTTATGTTTAGGGAGAAGTTTCTCCCCTATGCTTTGGGGTGGGGGTGGGGGGCAGGCTGGGCAAAGTTTTTTTTGGAATATGTATTTGCATTGCTGATGCTCATTGATATGCTAAAGCTCAACTGGGATCAAGGACTCTTGGGATTTGGCATTACCAAATGTAGGCTCTTTATCTTAACATGCAGTTGCACCAGGTCTGACAGTCTAAGCATGACAGAGCAAGCTTATTAGCATCAAGTCAGCCATTTCCAACAGCTGGAAGACAGAGTAGATGCAAGTACATATACAGCTATATTCAACCCTCTAGCCTCCTTAAAATATGGCCTGAGGGACCCTTGAGGCTTGGTGGAGTCGCGCTTTGTCCTCCTTCACGATGCCTTTCCTGCTTTTCTCACAGACGCTTTTGCTGTGCTGTTGGCGCATCATAAAAACAAACACTTAACTGACAGCAGTGACGGCAGTTTTGGAAGCATTTCTAAAATAAGCCTAAAAAAGAAATGGTATGACTGTAAATTTAGAACCAACACTTTGGTTTACCTCTTCGGAAATAGCGCTGTTGCTTAGAACTTAGAGGATCTTCTGAAGTTTTCTTTTTCCTCTTTTGTTGTAAGAGATACATCTCTTCAACCGTTAAAGCCAGTATCTAAGTGCGCCTTTGCCTCTTGTCCTTTAGTTGCTGAGTATTAGTTGTGTTTTACAATCCTGGCACTTTTATCCTCATGGCCCTGCCTTACAATCGATGGCCTTTGAACTTAGTCATTTATCTCACTGTTCAAAATATGTTGAGATGATTCATGGTGTTTACTTCTCAAGGGTGTTAACTTGATGAATCAATGGAACAAACATGATCACATATAGTAACAGGGGTGACAAACCTAGATAGTAGCATATAACTCAATTTCATCTCAAATGGGCTAAACCAGTGAAAACATGAAAACATTACATTATAGCAAATGAAAATACTCCAAACATTTACTTAAAAACAGCCTATAACACAAAGCTTCTTGGTGCGAAAATTAAATTAATTAGGCTGGAGTCTCAGCAAATTCACTCTTTATTATAAGAAGAGGACTATTTATATACAAGAGCTGTGCCCGCCTGACGTCACACCAGGGGCGGGTATGGCAGTACACACACACCGCACTCACTACACCACAATTCCTCTCCCCCTTACAAAAATGCAACCACACACAATCGAGACCCTCCCCAATTTAGAACCGAAATCGTGCACTAAGGAACCAGGAATCATGAACTGCAGGAAAATGGCCTATCACATTCACACAGAACAACTGAAACCAGCATTTTTCCTTTTTTTTTTTTTTTCAAAATATACACAGAAAATAACTAAATTGGACCATGTCTCTAAAAATAAGTAAAACAATCCCATAACATACATACTCACATGCACTCCAGCAGAGTATATGTATTATTTACATCAGTGATATTTAAGTCACACCTATGTCCACCGGCAGCCAGAGGTAACACCGGCTCGGGGGACCAGGGCAGCCCCAAATCATGAACGCCCCTGGCCACTGTAGATAAGACCGGCTCGGAGGCCCCGGGCAGCCCCACGGCATGATTTGCTGCCGTCTGCCTCCGGGATCAAAACCAACCTCTCCTGCAAAAATGTCACTCTTCACCACTGACTGCCTCATTCCTCGGGACCCGCAGTGCTGCTGTCCGGAACGCCTTCAACACCGCTGTCATGGTCCTAAACACTCTGGCCCCCTGTGACCAAACTCCGGGGAGACCCGAAGCCTGTTCGTTGGTGCCGCTCGCTGCCTCGGGCGCCTCGCCGTACTGCCCAGCACTCTCATCCAGGGCGCGTTGAGTTCTGGCACTAAGACACTGCCCGACGGCGTACGGCTGCTGTTGTTCACTCCCGGGGCTCACAGCATCGCTTTCGCCGGTGTCGTTTCCCGACCCAGGCACCTCGCCGCTGCTCCCAGCATCCTCGTTCCAGGTGCTCCACTGTGCTGCCTCCGTGTCCGGCTGCTGTTGTTCTCCCTCGGGGCTCTCGGCGTCACTCTCCGACCCGGGCGTTTCATCGCTGCTCTTGGTACCCTTTTTCCAGGTGCTCCGCTGCATTGTCTCCATGCCTAGTTGTCGCTGTTCTTCCCCGGGGCTCTCAGCCTCCATGGTCCCGCTCACTCGCTGTCCAGCTTCCAGCTGCAGGGATGGCTCCTGCTGCTCTCCCTGTCCGCTATCATTGCACACCGTGCCGTCCAAGTCATCGGTACTATGGTCCTGTACCGTGCTGAGCTCCTTGACTGGCCCGCCATCTTCAGTGACCGGGGACTTGTCCACTCTTGGCCCCGTTCCTACCTCGAGGTCTAGCTGGTAGCTGGTAGCTTGGTTTTGGCACAAAGTTAGCTTAGCGGCTAACCTGTCCATAGACACCAAATGGGCCATTGACTTCTTAAAGCTAACTAGCTCAGCCATTCCTGGCACCAACAGCTCCATTACCCACAGCTTCCTGGTCCTTGTCTGCTTGTTGAAGTACTCGGCCAGCTGCTTGACAGCATCCTCATAGTACTCCATTTCACCAAACGTACCAAGAATTCTTCAGCCCTCTGCGCCAAGATTGTGGGCCAGAAGTGCTCATCGTCACCTCCCGTTGAGTCTGTTTAGGCCCAGTGCCCTGATGTAATCCTCGAACATGGCCCTCCACTGCGGCCACAGGATCACCGGCTCTCCCGTGTACTCTAGAAACGGTGATAGTGGTTTAGGTAGCCCGTACGCTCCCATAATTTTTATCCTCATCGCCAAATGTTATGTATGAGGAATGAGAGGCTGGAGTCTCTTTTGTCATGCAACAAATTCACTCTTTATTGAAAGAACAGGACTATTTATATACAAGGGCCGTGCCCGCCTGACGTCACACCAGGGGTGGGTACGGCAGTACACACACACCACACTCAGTACACCACACTACTCAGAGAGCATATACCTCCACCAAGGTTCCATCCATCCCTTCCTCCCTTCATCTGTCCATCTGTCCCTCCATCCCTCCGCCTCTTTGTTGAGCCACATGCCATTAGCCCATCCTTCTGTCCATCTGTACATTGCAAACCAGGGCGTTTGCAGAGGCATGCATTCTCAGATCGCCCCAAAATCTAATGGGTTCATCCTCAAACCAAGGGCCACCTGTTGTGCAAATTTCATCCAAATCTGTACTGTAGTTTTTGCATAATCCTGCTAACAGACAGACTGACAAATGGACAGAGAAATGCCGGCAAAAACATTATACCTCCTTGGCGGAGGTATAATAAAATTAAAAGTTACTCTTTCCTTAAATGAAAAATTCAGTTTTTCCAAAACAATCCAGTATCCAGATTTTAGTGAGCTGTTGCTGGCCACATCTAACTCGGCTTCAGTGTCTCAGTTTGTAATGGCTCAAATAAAGCTTTTCTTTGAATTTTTTTTAACTGATTTCAGTTGTTTGTGAAGCACAAGATAATTAAATATATTTTTACTGCAGACAAGGGATAATTATATGTTTTTGCATAATTTTGAAATTGGCAGGTGCAAGTTTGTTTTTGTAGGGGAGGCTCACTCCTTCAGAATAAGAATAGGAATGCTATGACATTGCTTCTGGGCTTTGGCAGTTGGTGAAACATTTGAACATGTTTCAACTTCTGTCACCTTGGGTCCCTGCCATGCACCTGCCTTTCATGGTGCAGCTGACAAAAAAAAAAAAAAAAACACCCCTGCATTTCCATGGTAACCACTGGAATTAAAAATGCATCAAAACTTGCCAGTGCAAAAGCACAGTGGCACTATAAAGAAGCAATGACAGCAGGCAAAAGCATGCACTCTCCAGATGCCTGTCAGAAATGTAACACATTACGCCAATGTAGTGTACAAAACAATAGCTAACATGTACTTAAAATCGCATACACATAGCATCACCGCCATCTCACCTCTAGTGTGCACTCCACAATGGAACTGCACTCAGCATAAATTCTACTGTTGCTGAAAATGACTTCTCACCAGCCTCTGCCCATCTTTTTTTATATCCTCCTGCACATACATTGCTTTTCTAATGCTCTGTGGATAGATGCCTTACCTTCACCTCACATTTCAAATGTGAATGTTTGTGTAATGGACTGGAATGAAATGGAAAAAATGCCCTGTGTCTTATTTCCAGCACTTTCCATTTTCTTGTCTTACTTCAGTTTCATCTACCTCTCTCATGCTCTTCTTTAAGATTAATGTTGAAATTGGCAAGCATTTGAAATGTCTTCCCTTCACCATCATGACTGTTCAAGACGGGGTGATAATAACAGTCACTGAAATGGGTAAACCATAACAAGGCCTGAGACAAAGAGGTCTGACTCATGAAGCTGTTGCACAGACCATTTATGAGCCAAGTTCAGTTGGTGCAAGCCTGAATTCCAGTGGCTGGCAAGGTATAGTTGGGCTGTCAGCTCATCATCCAGTCTTTGAATAAATTCTATTCAGCATCTTTGCTGAGTTAATGCTGTTAAGCTTGATATGATGGGTTGTTGCTGGTTTTAAATGTGAATTGAGAACCACATCCAAAATTTTCAAAACACCAGAATTGAACATTTCTGAGCTTATCAGTTTTTTTTAGTCACACCAGTAGGTACTGACAACATGTATTAATTGCATATAAACAATATCCTACACATTCATCTAGTGTTTCCATAACTAGGAGTCATTGCAGAGATGAAAAAGCTGTTAAAAGCATAGTCACATTTCATGAAGAAAGATAACAGTGCAAGGGTTAATGTTGGCAAAATGATCATTTTACTGTAAGTAAAGATGGAAACACCAGCAACGTGCTGAAATATCTTTCTACACAACATGGCATTCACGTCCAGAAGTGCCGTCAATCCACATTCCTAGTTCCTAGCACCTGTTCATGCAGACTTCTGATGGCTCCATAATGTACTGTATGTCATTGCACACATACACATGAATATACAGCTTTGTTTTCTCTTTGGTCTATCATCATTAATCATCAAATGCCTTAAGCTCGATTGATGCTGCATCTCCACTGTCCGCATCCGCTCGATCGCAAGGCTTGTGTGATGAATATTACGTCATCGTCTCCAGTCGGCGGACATCTGCAGAGCCCCACCGGACGTCCACGTGCAGCCCAAATTTTCTGACTGCGTTGACTGCGCACACGCAAGATTGAACCTGTCATTCACAAGGTGGCGCTACCAAAACAGCAAAGTACATGAAGAAGAGAAAGAGGAGAATAAACATACATGAATCCTTTTGCAGCAGCGGCAGCTTGAGCGGAGAAGAGCACTGAAAAACAGTAATTCCTCCTTTTCCTTGAAACAATGCTATCATTGTTTCTACAAAAAATGTGTGTCACTCTCGCGTTTATAGCCAGTGAACAAACTGGTGTGCTAGCGCATTTGCGCTACCCATAGGGCTGGGGTGAAACTATAAATAACAGTTGTGCGCATGCATCGACCTCCTGGCCTGGTAGAAGAAAAAAACTGAAGCATACACACAACCACGTGCGCACTGGCCTCGTCCAAAGCGGACACACACCTCAGCAGACCAGAGCGGAAAAGTACCATGAATCCAATTTTACAGTTATGCAATCAGTTTACTCCTGGTTATGGGCACTCTGTGCGTGTTTTTTTTAATAACTCATAATGTCTTAATATCTGTCTCTGATTGAGCAGATCTACACTGTCACGCTCCACTTTATGCCAAAACATTAAGGAGTGTACAGTATATTTTTCTGTTTTACACACACTCATATGAAGACATCCATGGAATACCAGACTTTGCACTGTTGCTATGGTATGGTGCTCACATCACAACTTCTGAATACACAAGGTGTTGCAATTACAAGCATGACTGGTGCTATGGCAATTTCAGCCGTGAGTTCTATTCAAACATTTCTAAAATGGCATATGCCATGCAGTTTGAGTCTGTTGGAATTGATCTACCATATTCAAGTGTAAATCTGTTCTCTATTTTTTTAAACACATTCAATGATTTTAGATAAGGTGAACGAGTTTAGACGCAACAAACATACTTAACATATAAGCACTGTATATAATTGACATCCAAGTACAGTACAATCATGTAAAAAGGACACCCTTTAAATATTTCAATATATGATGTTCAAATTATAGCCATAGATAAAAATGATAAGTTCTATATGCCATGTAAACAACAACAAATTTACTTATTAAAGAAAAAATTAACAAAACTACAGTAGTATTTTACTGCTTTGGCTAAAATAACCACAATAAGACTATTTCTATAACCATCTGGCATTTTCTGACATCAACTGAGAGAAAGATTCCTCCACTATTAAATGTGGAATTTCAGCTGTGTGAGGTTTGAGTTTTGTTATTTATTTTTTTTTAACTTCACAGCTGACATATTTATCGGCCCAGGAGACACGCACACAGGCTCAGGTAAGATTCAATAGCTTTATTCAACAGCAAGGGTGTTTGGGTGCGTGTATGTGATATGTTTATGGATTGTGGGTGGACGAAGAGAGTCGGGAACAGAGCAGCCCGCCATGCAGCCAGGCAACCCTATGGGAAGAGAGGAAACAGGAATATGAGCTGGGCTTAACCAAATGGAGAGATATACTGAATGTGGCTTACTTGCAGGTGGGACGGTGGCTGGCGTTGGCTGAGGATCTTCGGCCTGGAAGACAGCGTTCTGCTGCGCACACGACGAGGCGTGGAGAGGAGAGGAAAGGAGATGGCGATGACGGGAGAATCCGCCGCCAGGGAATCCACCTGTGCACAGGGGAGACGCTGGTAGACAGGTAAGTGATTAAACAGCTTACGTGCTGTAGCGAAGGTCAGCGGCTTGAGCGCGTAGAAACACAGACGGCTCCAGACCGACGCTCTGGGCCGAGTGGGCTAAATAGCCCGTGATTGACGAGGCGCAGGTGTGCGCGCAGCTGAGGTGGATGACAGGGAGCGGCGAGTTGTGACAGTACTTCCCCCCCCACCCCCAGCAGCGTCTCCTGGTGCTGGCTTGTCCGGGTGCACCCGGTGGAACTCTGTGATGAGATCTCTATCCAGCATAAAAGAGGAGCGCACCCAGGACCTCCACTTCGGGCCATATCCTTCCCAGTCCACCAGATACTGCAGCCCGCGACCTCGACGCCGGGAGTCCAGGATGGATGCAACCCCCCAAGCCGGGTGGCCGTCGATCATCATGGGAGCGGGTGGAGCCCTAGGGGGCGAACAGAGTGGGTCGGAGATCACGGGCTTGATCTTGGACACATGAAAAGTGGGACACACACGGAGGGAGGGGGGGAGGGCCAAACGCACAGCCACCGGGTTGACAATTTTGGAGACGGTGAAGGGACCGATGAAGCGTGGAGCCAGCTTCCTCTTCTCGGCCTTAAGATTGATGTCCCGGGATGACAGCCAGACCTGTTGGCCCACCTGGTAACTGGGGGCCGGCTTCCTGTGGCGATTAGCCGTGGTGCTGTTGCGCGCCGCCGTGCGTAAAAGCGCCTCGCGCGCCCTGGTCCACAAGCTCCTGCAACATCTCAGATGCGCCTGGATGGACGGAACGGCCAACTCACTCTCCTGCTCGGGAAACAAGGGGGGGTCGTAGCCCAACGACGCCCGGAAGGGGGACATCCCGGTGGCCGATGACCGTGTCGCATTGTGGGCATACTCCACCCAGGCCAGGTAGGAGCTCCAGGAGGATGGATTGGAGGAGGTGACGCAGGGCAGCCTCCAGCTCCTGATTGGCGCGCTCACACTGCCCGTTGGATTGAGGGTGGTGACCGGAGGAGAGGCTCACCATGGCCCCCAGGGCGTTGCAAAAGAACTTCCACACTTGGGACATGAACTGGGGCCCCCGATCGGATACGATGTCCACTGGGATCCCGTGCAGCCTGACCACATGTTGGACCAGGAGATCGGCCGTCTCTCGTGCCGAAGGGAGACCCCGAAGCGGCACAAAGTGGGCGGGCTTGGAGAACCGATCCACAATCGTCAGAACAGTGTCGTAGGTGTTGGAGACAGGGAGACCAGTAACGAAGTCGAGGGCGTTGTGTGACCAGGGCCTGCCCAGGACCGGCAGGGGCTGGAGTAGGCCCGCGGGGGGGGGGGGGAGAGAATTCAGGGTCTTGCCAGTAGCACACTGGGGGCAAGCCCGGACGTAATTTGCGACGTCCTTTTGGAGACCGGGCCACCAGAAAGAGCGTTGAAGGAGGTCCACCAGTCGGGAGACGCCAGGGTGACAGGCGAGCTTGGATGTGTGGGCCCAGTGAATGACCTCCCCCCGAACTGCTGATGGAACGAAGAGACTCCCATCCGGGCCGGTGCCAGGGTCCGGTTCAGTCTCCAGCACCCTCTGGATCTTGTCCCTGATGGACCAAGAAACTGCCCCCACAACACACGAACTGGGCAGGATGGTGTGACCCAGCTCCTCCGGGGCCTCAGGGGCAAATTGTCTAGACAGGGCGTCGGGCAACCCATTCTTGGAGCCTGGACGGTAGGTGATTGTGAACTGGAACCGAGCAAAGAACAGGGACCAGCACGCCTGGCGGGCATTCAGACGTCTGGCTGACCTCAAATACTCTAGGTTCTTGTGGTCAGTCCAAACCACAAAAGGCTGAGCTGCCCCTCCAGCCAGTGACGCCACTCCTGCAGCGCGAGCTTAACAGCCAGAAGCTCCCTGTCGCCGATGTCATAGTTACGCTCAGCTGCCAACAGGAGAAGGCGCAGGGCCACTTGACTCCATCCACGGGTGATCGCTGGGAAAGCACCGCCCCCACCCCCGTGTCAGATGCATCCACCTCCACCAGGCACTGCAGCGCGGGGTCAACCTGGGTCAGGACCCGGGAGGAAGAGAACTCCGTCTTCAGGGTCTCGAATGCGGTCGCTGCCTCCTCGGTCCACTGGAAGGGCACCATGGGAGAGGTGAGACGGGTCAGGGGAGAAACGATGGCACCAAAGTTGGGAACAGAGCGACGGTAGAAATTGGCAAAGCCGATAAACTGCTGCACCTGTTTCCTGGAGGTAGGTGTAGGCCATTCGACCACCGCTTTAACCTTGGCGGGGTCGGGGAGGATCTGGTTATGGGAAATAATGAAACCCAGGAAAGAGGTGGTCTTGGCATAAAACTCACATTTCTCCGCCTTGATGTAGAGTCTGTTCTCCAACAGCCGTTGCAGAACCCGCCTCACGTGGGCCTGGTGCTCCTCCCGAGACCTGGAGAAGTTGAGAATGTCGTCCAAATACACGAAGACGAAGACCCCCAGGAAATCTCGCAGGACATCGTTGATGAGCCGCTGGAAGACGGCGGGAGCGTTGGTGAGCCCAAACGGCATTACTAGGTATTCAAAGTGGCTACTGGGCGTTCGAAAGGCCGTCTTCCACTCATCGCCCTCCCGGATCCGGACGAAATGGTAGGTGCTGCGGAGATCTAACTTGGTGAACCAGGTGGCCCCCTGGAGGGAGTGGAAGGCGGTGTCCATGAGTGGCAGGGTGTACCTATCCTTCACCGTGATGTCGTTGAGGGCTCTGAAGTCGATGCACGGACGCAGGGACCCATCCTTCTTTGAGACGAAGAAGAAGCCGGCACCGAGCGGGGACGAGGAGGGGCGAATGATCCCAGCGTTGAGCGACTCCCTGATGTAAGTGTCCATTGCTTCACGTTCAGGAGCAGAAAGGCTGTAGAGGCGGCCAGATGGTAATGGTGCCCCCGGGCGGAGGTTTATGGCACAGTCATACGGATGGTGAGGAGGAAGAGACATCGCCTTGGACTTGCTGAACACGAGCCCCAAGTCATGGAACTCCGGGGGCACCAGGGTGAGGTCCGGAGGAGAGGAGACTGGGGCAGGCGGAGGAGAGGATGGGGCGCAAGCTGCAGACTGGAGGCAGGTACCCATACAGAAAGAGCTCCATGAGAGGACGCTTCCGGATTGCAGTCGAGCACAGGGTTGTGTAGGCGCAGCCACGGGTAACCCAGGATGACGGGGGCCGCAGAGGAAGACAGGACATACAGGCTAAGGTCCTCTCGGTGGTTGCCAGAAACTATAATTGGCACCGGCCTGGTGTGGTGTGTCACTACTCCCAGGGGCGAGCGAGAAAAGGTGACGAGGTTGAGGGGCGCTGACAACGGTTGAAAGGGAATACCCAAATGGGTTGCCAGGCTCTTGGAAATAAAGCTTTGCTCTGCCCCCGAGTCCACCAGTGCGTGAGTGAGGTGCCCGGTGGAGTTGTGGCAAAATCTGATGGGCAAGGAGCAATTCGTGAGGGGATTTGGCCGATTAGTGTCCGCGAGGCTCCCTACAGTGACTCGCGGACCCCCCCCTTTTGGCTTGGCCGGGCATTGCTCCACGGTATGCTGGTCGCCTCCGCAATACAGGCTGAGGCCCAGCTCCCGGCGGCGTTGTCTCTCAGCTAGAGGGAGCCTGGTTCGCCCAACCATCATCGTCTCTGGCTCATCGGCGGACTCCGGAGCGGGTAACGCCAGGGGGCGAGACTGAGGGGTGCGGGCGGAGAATCCGTGCGGGCGGCTGACTGACTTCCGCTCGGCGGCCCGCTCCCGCAGCCTGTTGTCCAAACTAATGGTAAGAGAGATTAGCTAGGACAGTCGCCCTGGAAGATCCCTGCTGGCCAACTCATCCCGCAGACCAGAACTGAGGCTGCGGAGGAAGATGCTGCAGAGGGATGCCTCCCCCCAGCCAACCTCGTCCGCTGCCACCCGGAAGTCAACAGCATAATCCGCCGCCGACCGGCTGCCCTGTTAGAGGCTAAGGAGCCGGTCAGCGAGGACGCTGTCACGACGCAAGTGGTCAAACACCTCGTGGAAGTCCCGCACGAACTGGTCATAGGAGAGGTTTGCATAGCTGGGCTTCGTCATGACGGCGTAAGCCCAAGCTAACGCTTGCCCCTCCAAGAGATTAGCCAAGTAACCAATTCGGCTGTGGTCTGAAGGAAAATCCCCGGGAACGCGCAGGAACACCGACTCACATTGTAAGATGAACCCCCGTGCCTCACTGAGCTTCCCGTTGAAGCGAGCGGGAGTTGGGATCGGAGTGAACCGGGTTGGCGCTCCCGAGTTAGGCTGGCCAGCCGCGGAGGCAGCCGGAGCTGATCCGCCATGATGAGCCAGGGGGAACGCCTGCTGGGGGTCTAGACGGTCCAACCGGTGAGTTATCATGGTCAACTGATTTAGTATCACCTGCTGTTGATGAGCTATTAAATCCACCCGAGCCTCGAGGGTGGAAAAACGGCGTGAGAGCCCGCTGTCCGCTGGACCGCTCTGCTGGAGCCGTACTGACATATTTATCGGCCCAGGAGACACGCACGCAAGCTCAGGTAAGATTCAATAGCTTTATTCAACAGCAAGGGTGTTTGGGTGCGTGTATGTGATATGTTTATGGATTGTGGGTGGACGAAGAGAGTTGGGAACAGAGCAGC
This sequence comes from Pholidichthys leucotaenia, assembly GCA_020510985.1. Lineage (NCBI taxonomy): Eukaryota > Metazoa > Chordata > Actinopteri > Cichliformes > Pholidichthyidae > Pholidichthys > Pholidichthys leucotaenia. The sequence goes on from CM035839.1 coordinate 354,210,279, forward strand.
ACGCCGTGCAGCCAGGCAACCCTATGGGAAGAGAGGAGACAGGAATATGAGCTGGGCTTAACCAAACGGAGAGATATACTGAATGTGGCTTACTTGCAGGTGGGACGGTGGCTGGCGTTGGCTGAGGATCTTCGGCCTGGAAGACAGCGTTCTGCTGCGCACACGACGAGGCGTGGAGAGGAGAGGAAAGGAGATGGCGATGACGGGAGAATCCGCCGCCAGGGAATCCACCTGTGCACAGGGGAGAGGCTGGTAGACAGGTAAGTGATTAAACAGATTACGTGCTGTAGAGAAGGTCGGCAGGATGGGAAGGGACAATCCTGCTGAGGGCTTGAGCGCGTAGAAACACAGATGGCTCCAGACCGATGCTCTGGGTCGAGTGGGCTAAATAGCCCGTGATTGACGAGGCGCAGGTGTGCGCGCAGCTGAGGTGGATGACAGGGAGCGGCGAGTTGTGACAACAGCCCATTACCAATCATTCCTAAAACATTTCAATATGATTATCATCATGACTTTGACTGGGCCTTTACAAAACTCTCCATTTCTTTCTTTTCTTGTTGAATGTTTACTTCCACTTCAGCTTAAATTTTTTTGGCAGATTGTCTACATTTTCCTTAGACACCCTTTGATATAATGAAGAATTCATAGTGGATTCTATGATTTTTTTATTTTTTTTTTAAGTTGGCCAGGCTCTGCTGCAATAAAGCAGCCCTAAACCATGACATTTCTACCCCCATGCTTCACAGTTGATATAAGATTATTTTGCTCCAGTGCTTTTTTGGTTTAGGATTAACATGTCCTCTGATACTGTGTTCAAATAATTAAGTTTTAGGTTTGTCTGCCCAAAGCATATTACTCCAAAAAAAAAAAAAATAAAAACAAAACTGGTCTTTGTCTAATTAGTCTCCTTGAAACTTTAGTCTTGCCCCAATGGTTTTTTTTTTCACTTTGTATGATTTTCCAGAGTGTGCAGTCTCTTTCTCATCATAAATACATGGACTTCATGTAGGTCTCGTGATGACACTGTATGACCGTTAGGGTGTTTTAATCATCTTGCCAACTCCTGGGTTGAACTTGGTAGGAGAATTGATTCAGCCATGTTGGCAGTTGTTTTAAATGTTCTCTAATTGCAAACTATTTTCAGCCTCAGAGCCCTGTGAAATTCACCATGCCAATGCCACAATCAAGAGCAAACCAAGCTAAATGTCTGAGGGTTAAGTAAGAAAGGCTCCTCCAAAATGCTCCATGAAGATGTTTGAATTTTTTGCACCGCATGTGCTACACCTGAATTTAATACTAGTTTTTCCTCACAAGAATTTTCTATTAAGCACAGTTTACAAATATTCTTATAGACACATATTAGTTTTATTTGCTTAGTTATATTACCTTAAGCAGTCAGCATTGCTAATATTAAAATCACATTTCCATATAATTACTTGGGTTAATAAAGACAGTTTTCCGCCCTTTGTTTTTCATGACTGTTCAGTATGGCTGCAGAAATAAAGACAAAATAGTAATATTTACTTTGTGTTTGGAAATGTAACTGTGAATAGGAAGGAAGTAAATCTTTCAATCTTTTGAGAACTCCCTTGTGGAGAGCTCTTAAAATCAAATTAAATTTTAATTTCCTCCCATTTGAGTAGTATATTTGCCATGAATTCCTGTGTCATGATTTGTCTTGTGATATCTATAGCACGGCTCTAAATAATAAATTGCCTGCATGTTTTTTTCTATCCATGTTTCTTGCATAATTTTTTGTTGCAATTTTAGATTTATGCAGTTGTTGATGTACTGTACGAATTAACCATTGAAAATTGGTCATAATAGTCTTTGTTGCTTTGTTGTGTTTGTTGATTTCACACGAAGGTAAAACACAATTTACAACTAAAACATTTTTTATCCTGAGTGAAAATTACAGCTGTGTAGTTTCATGGACAGAAACACAATCCCTGTAATGGAATCACTTTTACTGTTGCTTTAAAGATTACCAGGACGAATTATGAATAAGCGTTTACTCTGCAGATGAGTTGAAATGTGTACAGCTGTCGTGTATCTGTTCAAAGGTAGAGAATTTCAGTGTCTCAACAACAGCAAAAAAATTCTCAACTTTATGAATGCAGAGGGTTTTTTTTACCCCTCAGCTTCTAAAATGCTGATGGGGTATTATCATCACCTCACCAGGCAGATGGGTGGCGGTGTCAACACCCACCTTGTGAATGCAATAACTAGAGAAAGAAATTATGTAGGCTTTTTAAATTGATACCATAGTTGTATCTAATTTATCTTGGATGAATTTGAGTTTTTACCTAAATCTTGTAAATGTGACAATTTGAGACAGAAATGTTTTTTTTCATACTCATACATCTATGAAAAATCTTGGATGAGTTTGAGTTTGGGTGACCTTGAACTTGAGGTGAAGATCACAGATCAGTTTTTCCAAAAACCTTAACATGACAACTCAGAAAGGAAATGACGTATGTTTCACATTGATACCATAGTTAAGTCTTTCAAAAATCTGGGAAAAGTTCAAATTTTGGTGACCTGGATGTCAACTCTTAAAAAAAAAAACATTGTAAATGTGATAACATATTGATCCATAGTTGCATCTATGAAAAATCTGGGACAATTTTGATTTTGGGCGACTCTGCATAAAAATTCAGCCAGACAGTCATAATGCCAGTAGGCTGAGGGGTACCACTGGCAGCTGCCAGCATTTTATTTTATGTTATTCCTATTGTCGTCTCTTCATTATACAAAACTGTATTATAATGTATGTTCTAAAAGTCCTCATTGACCCCCAGTCATATTTATGGAAGACAAGGTTAAGAGTTTTATTGCCATGAAGTTTAGCATAACCTTTATATCACCACAAATTGCAAATCAGTGCCATACACCTTTTTGAATAATGGCACTGACAGCATACAAGACAAAGAATCAGTCTCAGCTTCAGTGGTTCGGTGTCAGGGGATGGCCACATCACAAGGAAAAAAAATCCTCTTAAACTTCATGCTGACAAGCCAGGGACTTCTCAGACAACCAACGCTGACACCATGATATGATGGCCTGGCCAAGATATTTCCCTCTTCTTTCCTTTCACTTTAGTGCGGGAGCTGCGTGTCATGGGTCAAGCAGAAGAAAATGCTTAACTGCTTTTTATTCTCCTCTGGTGGCAAAAAAAATCTAGAGACAGATAAGACTCTCTCTGAATAAAAGGACAAGACGTCCGTCGAGTGGTGCTACCTGTTGTGGTGTCTGGAAGTGACTATTCCTACTATTTGCCTTTGGGGCACAGCTTGGAAACATTAATTGAGTGAGTTTAAAGGTAGCTTGGGGACAAACATTTTCAGGTGCTGGACAGAATAGTGAAACAAACATATCTTGCAGAGAAAAAAGGTTTTGTTCCACATCTGAACTAAGAAAATAAGACAAAAACTGTCAAAAATCAGATAGAAACTCTGTGGAACCAATTCAGAGACAACAATTTAATTGATTTATATACTGTATGCATATTGCTCAATTCTTGATAACTTTGTCATTTAATAATGTTTAAACATGGCTGAAATATTGCGTAATATTATGTGATTATCAGTGTTTAGATGTGTCACAGCAATTTCTGTGTTAGTGTGCTGTTTTAAAAGCAACTTCATTCAAAGTGTTGGCAAATAGTTTTTGCAATTTAATTGGCCATGTTTATTAATAAGTAAGTCAAAAGCATTGATTTTGACAGGAGGGTGAGCTTCTTGCTGTGTGATAGCAAGACCTCATGCAGCTTTCTGCAAGCAGGACTCTTGCTGTGTAGCAGTGATTGCAACATATCCTTGTGATTACTGTCAGTGAATGTTATTAGGTGTTTTCTGATTGGATTGCTGTGGCTGCAGAGTTCACTCTACAGGCTTCATGGGAATATGCAAAGTGCTTTAGCAAGTAAACTCCATCTTAAATACAATGCTTTGCTTTTGTAGGCATAATTTGACACAGATGCTGGGCCTGTCCTAAAGGCAGTGGAAAACACATTAGCGTTGGAAAAGGCGGCATGTCCCTTCACCCCAAAACAAAGCTGTTTGTGGTTTGTGGTATAATCACCAAAGGATGCCACTTGGCTTTTCTATATTATTCTTTTTCTCTTCCTGTCCCACAAATGCCTTTCTTTATACTAGTATGGTCACAGAGCATATGTTATTGGCCAGCTTAGGCTTTGGAGATTCAAGTTCATTATTTCTATGGAAGATGACGCCTTGGCATTGATCTTTTTGTGAAAATCTGGTATGTTCACCCTACCACAGGTAGAGCAGGGCAGACTCACAGCACTGAGTCTGCCCTGCTAAAGGTGCGCAATGATATTATGATGTCTGCTGATGCCAAATGCCCCATGGTCTTAGTGCTGCTAGATCTTACAGCAGCCTTTGACACTGTGGCCCATACTATCCTTTTGTCACGCCTGAATTACGATGTTGGCATCTATGGCACCGCACTTAAGTGGTTTGAATCCTACCTATCTAACAGAACTTTTTCTGTAATGATTGGTGACGTGTCTTCTTCTAGTGCCTCTCTCTCCTGTGGGGTCCCACAGGGCTCTAACCTTGGCCCTATTCTGTTTTCATTATATATGCTGCCACTCGGGTCAATAATAGCCAGGCACAACATGTCTTTCCACTGTTATGGGGACGATTTGCAGCTTTATTTACCTTTGAACCCAGAACAAACAAACTCACAAAGTGTTCTATTGGACTCCATCACTGACATTAAGTTGTGGTTAAGCCAAAATTTTCTCCACTTAGATGAAGAAAAAACAGAATGTATTATGTTTGGGGATATTGTAACGGCTGGCTTTGGTACCCTCTCTTTAAGGCTCAGTTTAGCTGTCAGAAATTTGGGGGTGATTTTTGACAGCCATTTAAAATTTGATAAACAGATTGCCATTGTAGTGAAGATAGGCTTTTATCAATTACGTCTGTTATCCAAAGCCAAACCTTTCCTGAGCTGTCATGATCTTGAGATGGCCATCTATGCTTTAATCACTTCTCGACTTGATTACTGCAATGCACTTTATGTTGGCATTTCTGTTTTCTCTCGGCTGCCTTCAACTTGTGCAAAATGCAGCAGCCCGCCTTTTGACCAACACAACTAGGCGAGAGCACATTACTCCGATCCTTTTTTCACTTCATTGGCTTCCAGTCCATTTTAGAATTAATTTTAAACTTTTGCTTTTTGTTTTTAAAGCTCTTAATGGCCTTGCTCTGGTTTATCTGTCTGAGATTTTGACTGTCCGTGATCAAGGCAGAGCTTTGAGGTCATTCAATCAGCTTTTGCTGGATGTGCCTAGGTCAAGGTATAAACATTGGGGCGACCGAGCCTTTTCTGTTGTCACCCCCAAGCTCTGGAATAATCTCCCCCCTGACCTACGTGCTATCTCTGACCTGGCCCTTTTTAAATCAGAACTTAAAACATATTTGTTTAGGATGGCTTTTAATACCCAGTAGTGGTGATATTTGTCTTGACATTTGTTTTTATTTTATTCTTATTTTTATTTTCAGTTATTTATTCTTATTTCTTTGTTTATGTTATTTGTTTTTAATGCTGTGTGTGTTTTTAATGCTGTTTAATTTTCTGTAAAGCACTTTGGTCACCTACGGGTGGTTTTAAAGGGCTATATAAATAAAGTACATTACATTACCACAAGAACATCACATTTAATGTTCCAAAAAATTCATTTTGTGTTCTACATGCTTCTAAGCAATCGGATACTCATATCTACTCTAGGATTTGGTGTTTCCTTTATACTGTATATGTAACAATAAGGCAATTCAAGGAATGGAGCTGTGTAGTATTACTCTTCTCTGCCTCCAATGTTGTTCCACCTCCAAAGGCATGTCTCTGAGGACTACACAGTGAAGTACTACACATGAAGCTCTCAGCATATTTTTTATGCCTTTGCACTGTTTGTGCTATGTGTGTGTTTTTCAAAGTGTGTTTCCCATTATTTAAAACTTGCCCAGTATTCCCTCTTGTTGAGCCCCAAATCAACATTCGCACCCTATTAGGAGATGCCATGCTCCAGGAGTTTTACCTGTGTATTGTTAGTACTTGGGTAATTTTTGGGTTTGATAAACTCAGGTACAGGTCTCCATCATCATACCAACTATCCAGTTTCTTCCATCCCCATATATACACAATGCTGTCCATTCAGTCTGAAAGCAATTTAGCCCATTAGCTTCATGCATAGGAGGTCAACTTAACCATATGCATCTGATCTTGAGCCTTCTTGCGGAGCTAAAGAGGAATTTGTATGTTAATGATGTGGGCAGTATTTCCCTGATCTAAACAGAGCATTTCCAGCACTAATGCAAACAACAACAGGATGGATTGTAGGAGTAATTACACAAAGGGTCATAGTACACAAGGAAAGGCTTATAGAGATCTTTCCAAGGTTAATAAGTAAGGTTACATTCATCACTGTAAGCTTTGTAACAAGCAAGAAAACTATTGTTTTAAGTTACCAGCAATTGCTGCAAGGATTGTGTAATATTACAGTAAGTTGCTTAACATTTGCCTTAAATTTTATGTTATTTTCTTTGATTGATGGATGGATGGATGGATGGATGGATGGATGGATGGACCTAAGTCTGCAAAGTGCTTCCAACATATTGTAAAGTCCTGTTGTGTACTGGTGGTTATACGTAAGTAATATTTAGGATGAAAAACAGAGAATAGTAGGCAGATGAGACCAGGACATGTGGCGGACACTTGTTTGCAATGGATGTACTCATACAATGTAGTTGCTCTCTGGCCCATATTGTATACTAACTTTGTAATATGAGCTATTGAATTGAATACACTGCAAAGACAAGATATTTAATAATCAAACTGATGAACTTTATTGTTTGTTTTATAATTCAAATATTCACTTATTTTGAATTTGATGCCTGCAACAGGTTCCTAATAGCTGTGACAGGGGCAAGAAAAGACTGGAAAGTTGAGGAATACTCAAAAAAACACCTTTTTGGAACATTCTACAGGTGAACAGATTAATTGAAAACAGGTGAGTATCATGAATGGGTATAAAAGGAGCACCCCTGAAAGACTCAGTCGTTCACAAGCAAGGATGGGGTGAGGCTCACCACTTTGTAAGCAACTGTGTGGACAAATAGTCCAGCAGTTTAAAGGTGAATTCACACTACAACACAGGTGTCAAACTCATTCCATGGAGGACCAAGACCCTGCAGGTTTTACCTCCACCCAGTGTCTTCAACAGGTGATTTCATTGAATTTCTTCCCACTGATTGCTGATCAGTGAAAACACCTGCTGAAGACACTGGGTGGAAGTAAAACATGCAGGGTCTTGGCCCTCCATGGAATGAGTTTGACACCCCTGCACTACAACATTTGGACTGATGTTTTGGCAAACGTCTGGCTCTGCTGGCAAAAGTTGATAGTAGTTGGTGTTTGTTGGCAAACGCTAGCAAAAGCTGTATTCTTAGAAAATTTTCAGCATGCTGAAAATCTGGCGGCGTTTGGAAATACACGGTGAAAGTTGTGCTCAGTTTGTAAAAGTTCTTGAGTGCTGGGCTAAGTTATGCAGAGTTTACCTAAGTCGGCCTAAGTTAAAGCTGGGTTCACACTATCGTGTTGGGACCGATTTTTACAGACATATTGAAAAATCAGAGAAATTGGTCCAAATGTTGGTGAAATTATGTTTGTGAGCAGGGTTTTTTTTTTTTAATCCAGCGCACACCAACTTTTGTGAACTTCAACAAACTTTTGCTAGCATTTGCCAGTGTTGCATTCAGTGTTGGAACACTTTTGCTAACTTAGGCTAGCGTATGTGTAGCTGTTGCCAACTTAGGTTAACTTAAGCAAATGAGTATTCAGTGCAGGTCAGCTGACATCAGCGTCAGGTAACACTCATATCAAGATCAGCATTTGTGGAGGCTTCTTGCCATTCTGGACCTGCTTTTGGAGTGAACACAACCCCCTTGGGCATACATCTCAGTATTTATTTTAATTTTATATTCCTGTGTAGTTATTTCTGCATGCCCTTTTCCCCTGTTCATTCATTCAATCATTCCTCTAAAAAAAAAAAAAAATATGATAATGCCTATATACACACGTGGACAAAATTGTTGGTACTCCTCTGTTAATGAAAGAAAAACCCACAATGGTCACAGAAATAACTTGAATCTGACAAAAGTGGTAATAAATAAAAATTCTATGAAAATTAACCAATGAAAATCAGACAATGCTTTTGAATTGTGGTTCAACAGAGTTATTTTAAAAAACAAACTCATGAAACAGGCCTGGACAAAAATGATGGTACCCTTAACTTGATATTTTGTTGCACAACCTTTTGAGGCAATCACTGCAATCAAACGATTTCTGTAACTGTCAATGAGACTTCTGCACCTCTCAGCAGGTATTTTGGCCCACTCCTCATGAGCAAACTGCTCCAGTTGTCTCAGGTTTGAAGGGTGCCTTTTCCAGACGGCATGTTTCAGCTCCTTCCACAGATTTTCAATAGGATTTAGATCAGGGCTCATAGAAGGCCACTTTAGAATAGTCCAATGTTTCGCTCAGCCATTCTTGGGTGTTTTTAGCTGTGTGTTTTGGGTCATTATCCTGTTGCAAGACCCATGACCTGCGACTGAGACCAAGCTGTCTGACACTGGGCAGCACATTTTTCTCTAGAATACCTTGATAGTCTTGAGATTTCATTGTACCCTGCACAGATTCAAGACATCCTGTGCCAGATGCAGCAAAGCAGCCCCAGAACATAACAGAACCTCCTCCATGTTAAGATAAGATAAGCCTTTATTAGTCCCACAATGGGGAAATTCCAGGATTGCAACAGCACAGGGACAGCAACACTCAGAGCAACAATCAGAAGGCAAGAAAAAACAACATCTAGCAAACATATGTCCATATTACTATAAATGTATATATATAGACACACAGTGCAGAGCATTATGGCTGGTGGATGTGCAGCAGAAAGTCTAAGCTCTCTCTCCGCGGATGCAGCGGGCCAGCTGGAAGTCTTTGGGCATGATGGTGACCCCCTTAGCGAAGAAGAGACCACCAGGTGGGTCTCGCTAGTCTCCTGCAGAGCCATGACGGCGAAACTCAGGAAACGCAGGACGGTCTTGAAGTCCTGAGCGATCTCCCTCACCAGGCGCTGGACGGGCAGCTTACGGATGAGCAGCTCCGTGGATTTCTGGTAGCGACGGATCTCTCACAGTTTCACAGTAGGGACAGTGTTCTTTTCTTGGTATGCTTCATTTTTGCGTCTGTGAACATAGAGCTGATGTGCCTTGCCAAAAAGTTCCAGTTTTGTCTCGTCTGTCCATAGGACATTCTCCCAGAAGCTTTGTGGCTTGCCAACATGCAGTTTGGCAAATTCCAGTCTGGCTTTTTTATGATTTGTTTTCAACAGTGGTGTCCTCCTTGGTCGTCTCCCATGAAATCCACTTTGGCTCAAACGACGACAGATGGTGCGATCTGACACTGATGTACCTTGATCTTGGAGTTCACCATGAATGTGTTTAGAGGTTGTTCTGGGCTCTTTTGTTACCATTCGTATTATCCATCATCTCCTGCGGCCACGTCCAGGGAGGTTGGCTACTGTCCCGTGGGTCTTAACTTTGTGAATAATATGTGCAACTGTAGTCACAAGAACATCAAGCTGCTTGGAGATGGTCTTATAGCCTTTACCTTTAACATGCTTGTCTATAATTTTCTTTCTAATCTCCTGAGACAAGTCTCTCCTTTGCTTCCTCTGGTCCATGTTTAGTGTGGTACACACCATGTCAACAAACAGCACAGTGACTACTTGTCACCCTTTAAATAGGCCGACTACTGATTACAAGTTTGTAGACATCTGTGATGTTAATTAGAGGACACATCTTGGTTGAACATGCCCCTATGGTCACATTATTTTCAATCTTTTCTAGGGTTACCATCATTTTTGTCCAGGCCTGTTTCATGAGTTTGTTTTTTAAAATAATTCTGTTGAACCACAATTTAAAAGCATTGTCTGATTTTCATTGGTTAATTTTCATAGAATTTTTATTTATTACCACTTTTGTCAGATTCAAGTTATTTCTGTGACCATTGTGGGTTTTTCTTTCATTAACAGACGGGTACCAACAATTTTGTCCACGGCTGTAGACTCCACAGTAAGCCCGCAATTAAAATGTGAATGTGGATGGAATTAAAAAAAAAACTTTTTAGTGTATCATTACATAAATAAAATGACGGGTGATCATATTTTGACTCTCACCATTAAAACAACATAAAATCCCCTTAAATGTCATTTACTTTTTGACACCACATCAGCGCTGTTTGATTCCCCACAATGGAAGCCGAACCAATAAATCCTGGAGAATGATTACACACGGAGCAGAAAAATAAGAACAATAAATTTCTCAATGATGAGATTTTTTTTTTCCTTTTGAGCTGTCATATTTTTGGGAGATTATATATATATTTTTCATTTTTTTAATACCCCCTTCTCTCCATTTTTCTTTCATCCATGGATGTTTGAAATGAGTTTCGGTCTAAAAACATCTTCTCCACCGGCATTTCAGTCAACATTTGCCAACGGAGCTTAACTTAGGCTGACTTCAGCTGGGTTCACACTATAACGTTTGGACTGACTTTTACTGACGTTTTGAAAAATCAGAGAAATCAGTCCAAACGTTGGTGAAATTACTTTTGTGAGCAGTTTTTTTTAAATCCAGCGCACACCAACTTTTACGAACTTTTACAAACTTTTACGAACTTTTGCTAGCATTTCCCAGCGTTGCATTCAGCGTTGTCAAACTTTTGCCAACTTAGGCTAGTGTATGTGTAGCAGTTGCCAACTTAGGTTAACTTAAGCTAAGAATACTCAGTGCAGGTCAGCTGACATCAGCGTCAGGCGACGCTCATATAAAGATCAGCATTTGTGGAGGCTTCCTGCCATGCTGGACTTGATTTTTGGGTGGATTCACACTACAACGTTTGGACCAACTTTTACTGACATTTTGGCAAACGTCTGGCTCTGCTGGCAAAAGTTGATAAAAGTTAATGATGGTTGGTGTTTGCAGGCAAATGCTGGCGGAAGTTGTATTTCTTGAGAATTTGCAGCATGCTGAAAATTTGCCAACGTTTGGAAATAAAGTTGGTGAAAGTTGTGCTCAGTTTGTAAAAGTTCCTGAGCGCTGAGCTAAGTTATGCAGAGTTCGCCTAAGTCAGCCTAAGTTAACTTCCTTTGGCAAACATTGACTGAAATGCCGGAAAAACAGATATTTTTAGATCGACGCGGCATGGTGGCGGAGTGGTTAGCACTGCGGCAGCACAGCAACTCACCCTTGGCCGGGGGATCCTGGGTTTGATCCCAGCCCCCGACCAACAGTGATCTGTGCGGAGTTTGCATGTTCTCCCCGTGTCTGCGTGGGTTTACTCCGGGATTTCTCCGGTTTCCTCCCACATGCCAAAAACATGCAAGTTAGGTTAATTGGCATCAAAGTGGGGATTCTAAATTGTCCTTAGGTATGACTGTGAGAGTGAATGGTTGTCTGTCTCTCTGTGTTGGCCCTGCGATGGACTGGCGATCTGTCCAGGGTGTACCCTGCCTCTCGCCCAAAGATGCTGGGATAGGCTACAGCCCCCCCGCGACCCGAAAAGGATTAAGCGGAAGAAGATGAATGAATAAATGAATGAACTCACTTCAGACATGCATGGATGAAAGAGAAATAGAGAGAAGGGGGAATTAACTCTCTGAGTGTGTCTGTCGCTGAATTGTGACATAACCCCTAGTGGTCAAGAGTGGTAAATATTTTTTGTCAATCTTCTTCTTCTTCGTCGATCACTAGATGGTCACACCAGCTGCCCTGACGAATGCTGCCGTCCTGCGGAGGTCCCCGAGGTCCCCGTGCAGCTTTTGGTTCAGCGATGTGGGGTCAGGCCACGTAGCTCGTCTGAGTGCAGCGTGGTCTGGGCAGTCTTGGAGGAGGTGTTCACTGGTTATTTGGGCAGTACCACATGGGCATCTGTCCGATTGTCCAACTTTAAGTTTCTGGTGCATGTGAGCATGCATTCTGTTATGTCCAGTTCGGAGTCTGAACAGAACGACTTGGTCAGCCCTGCTCAGACTATAGTAGTTGTCATCCTTGCAGAAGTTTGGGTGTTGCTGCTGCCACTTCTTGTGAGACAGGGCCTTAATAATGGTTTTCTCCTCACTGTAAGAGACCTGCCTGTCTTCCTGGTCTTGCTGCCCACCCTCCTTAGCAAGTCTGTCAGCCGTCTCATTTCCATAGATTCCACAGTGGGCAGGAATCCATTGGAGTGATACATTCACCTGTGTTGCTAGTTGAGACAGAGTGAGGGCGAGTTCATTCAGTTCTTTGCGTCGGGGGTCCTGAAGTGCATCCAAGACAGAGAGGGCATCAGTGAAGATGACGACCCGCTTGTGTGCCTTGTCTTGATGTTCCCTGACGTGGGCCGCTGCTGTTCTCAGGGCCTCTGCCTCAGCCCTGAAATTGGTGGCGTACTTTCCAGTCGCAATGGGAATATGGGTCTCCTCATCAGCGTACCTGATGTACACGCCGCCTCCGCCATTCCTGGTTGCTTCCATGGCAGAGCCGTCTGTGTAGACGTGAGTCCACTGCTCTTTAGGGTAGGCAGACTGAATGAACTCCAGGGCCAGCGACTTCCTCTCTTGGTCTGACTGTGTTCCTTTCTTCCCAATGCCCGATATGTCTGTGCGTATGGCTGGGAAGTTCTGTCGGTTCCAGGAGGGAACAGATGCTATGGGTGGTATTGGTGTGGGTATGTGGTCCATCAGTTCTAGGTCTCTCCTTTCAAGTGTCCTGCTCTGGTGGATGAAGCTCGATCTCTTAAGTCTCCCTTTTGTTGGCTTGTTCAGTCTGTCCTTCATGGGATGGTTTTCCAGTCTTTTGAATTTGGCGGCCTGGGTCAGTACCTTGACATTTCTTCTGTCTTCCAGTGGTGCAAGGCCTGTTGTTGTCTCCAGCGCTTTGATAGGTGTACTGCGCATGGCTCCTGTCATCATTCGCATGGCTTGGTTTTGGAGTCTGTCCAGCTTCTCAGTGTTGCTTTTGGCAGCTGTTGAGGTTGCTGCCATGCCATACTCCAGAACAGGCCGAATCCTCCCCACATAGAGCTTCTTCAGGACACCCTGGTCTGCACCCCAGTCTGTTCCTGACAGTTTCTTCATTAGGGCCATCCTGATCTTTGCTCTTGCCTGGTTCTTGTGCAGCTGGTTCTTCCAAGTCAGTCTGCGATCCATGGTGATCCCGAGGTATGTGGGTGCATATTCAGCCTGGAGCTCATGGGAGTTGATCTGCAGTTTCACCTTCTGGGGTTGGGTGGACAGGGTGAAGACGGTGTATGTAGTCTTCCTCTCATTTAAGCTTACAAGCCATGACTTGGTCCATGCCTCGATCAGCCGGAGAACTTGCTGCACTCTGTAGTTTGCAGTCACGATGCTTTCCTCACTGCACCAGAGGGCTAGGTCATCGGCATAGATGGCACCTTGTACGTTCCTTGGCAAACTCTGGATGATGTCCTTAATGAATACAAGGAAGAGTGTTGGGGAGAGCACTCCTCCTTGTGGGACTCCTTCCCTCAACACCTTCTTCTTGCTGGAGTACTGTCTGACCTGGACTCTGGCTCTTCTGTTGTGCAGGTATTGGGCAATCCACTTGTACATGCGCCCAGCGGTACCGCACTGGCGCAGTTTCAGCTTGAGGCCATCTTTCCATACCCTATCAAACGCCTTTTCTAGATCAATCCATACAGCAAGGGTGTGCTTTTTTTCTTGGAAGGCATCTTCTATGGCTTGAGAGATGTATGTTATTTGGTCCTCTGTAGACCGGTTCTGCCTGAAGGCTGCTTGCTCTGGGCCGATGTGTTGTTTTCCTTCCAAGTGCCACATGAGTCTGGTGTTGATGAGACGCTCTAGCAGCTTTCCTATGCAGCTTGTAAGGCTTATGGGGCGATAGCTTTCAGCCTTCAACTTATCTTTGCCTTTTTTGTGCACTGGAATCATCGTGGCTTCTCTCCAGATCTGAGGCACAGTCCCTGATCTCCAACTGTCGTTGAAAAGTTGCAGAAGTTTCTTCTTGGTTTTGGGGCCAAGGTTCAGCAACATTTCATTTGTGATCTTGTCAGACCCAGGGGCTTTTTTCAGCTTCAGTGTCGTCATTGCATCCTCCAGCTCCTTGAGAATGAATGGCGAGTTCATCACTGGTTCAATCTGTGCGTTCTGATGAATTCGCTGGGCTCCTCTAACAACCTTTCTTCTTTCTGGTGGAATCTGAAGATGGCTCGTCTTCACATACTGGTTGATGAAATGGTCTGCTGCTTTCTTGCCAGTCAGCAGTTCTTGATCTGCCTGTACTGTGATCGGCGAGCTTTTGCTGTTCTCGTCGTTGAGGGCTTGAGCCAGTTTCCAAAGCTTGTTGCCGTCCTTGTCCAAGTTGAGCTGCTCTGTCTTTTCTTGCCATCTCTTTCGAGCTTCCTGTATAAATGTCTGCCTGTGTTTTGCAGTGGCCGCCTTCAGGGCAATGTTGTTTTCTACTGTAGGATCTGCTTCTACTTTTTCCCTTGCCTCTGCCACACTGTCTTCAAGCTGCTGGAGCTCTTTTGTCCAGTAAGGCCTATAGTTCTTTCTGGCTCCCCGAGGTATAGATTCATTTGCAGCCTTCAGAATAGCATGGTTCAGCACCCTGACTTTCTTGTTGAGGTTCTGCTGCTTGTGACAGATCTCCGCAGAGTACCGGTCCACCAGTGTTGAGAAGCGCACCCAGTTGGCCTTCTTATAATTCCACCTGGGGAATGTCTTAGCTTCTTGTGGTTTGTAGCTGATGTCCAGTCCGATCTTCACAGGTTTATGGTCACTTCCCCCGAGCTGGCCAAGTACTGTTCTTGTTGCCAGCCTGGCCATGTCGTTGGTGGCAAACGCAAGATCGGGCGTGGTGTTACTCAGCCATACCCTGGAGAAGAACGTTGGTGGATCATCAGGATCATTCATTAGCAGAAGACTGTTTTCGACTTGCCAATCTTCCACCTCCTCTCCTCTTCTATCTGCTTCACTGTATCCCCATGCCTCTGAGTGACTGTTGAAGTCACCGATGACTAAGCATCGGTGGTCTGGGAGTTCCATTTGGTCAAGTGAGAGCTCTCGCTCTGGGGGGCAGTACACATTGAAGATCGTGATGCTTTCATTGTGAACCATAATTCGAACTCCATGGATTTCTGCCTGGTTGTTGGTACTGATGTCAAACTCTTGTGCTGGTATGGCGTTTCTGACAAGAATCGCCACTCCTCCTTTTGTTCTTTCTTTTCTGTCTTTCCTGAAGACCTGGTATCCCCTAACACTGAAGCGTTGGTTTTCCTTCAGGTGTGTCTCCTGTAGGCAGGCTACATCAATGTCTTCTGAGTGGAGTCTTTCGGCAAGGGATATTTTTTTGTTATAGACTCCTTCTGCGTTCCACTGGAGGATGTTGACGTTCCTCTCCTTTTGCGTCTCTTTTTGGCCAGTAGCATTCCTCGTTCCCCGTCCCCTGGTCATGCAGGATGAGGTGAGGTGACCTCCGGTAGCTGAGGGTGGGCCCCTTTGAGGCTGAGGGCCCGGCAGTCTTCCTCCCCGGCGGATCCTCAGAGGACGAGCACCATCACGTGCAACATCAGTGTGACTCATCATGAAGCGAATATGCGTGATGCAGAGGTTTGTGGCACCACAGGGGTCCTGCATCTCTGTCTTCAGCCATGGACGTTTGTTGGGGGTCCCTCCCCTAGACCAACTGCCTTCCATGGCTGGACTGTCGAGAGCTTGGTCCACCCTGTAGAAAGGTTGCCTGCCAAGGCTTTCCGAGACCCTTCTTCCCGTGCAACTGTCTGTCCTCCTCCGCCTTCACAGCCGTTGGGAGTTCGCTCTCCTCTCCGCCTGTTCCGCCGTTGGGACATTTGTTGCTGTAACAAAACTTGGGTTTTACGTGAGTGATTTGTTACATGCTGCACAACCCCCAACCTGGAGGACCAGGGTGCACTCTTTAGTCTGGCCTCTACCCCACGCGGACCTGTTCGACATGGCTGAACCTTCTGGGAGCACTAGGCTCCCGTCGACATAGCTCCGGGGGTTGCTGAGGCACGCAAGCCGCTGCACCCCGACAAGGTATGTGCACCATTGGCAGCGGACAATTTATTGACATTTTTTGTCAATAAAATAGTACAGATTTCCAAGGCTATAACTTGAAAGTGGTAAGAGATAATGGCTTACTGTCAATTAGAAAGATGTAAAATATGATCCAAAGTTTCAGATAGGAATAAATTTACGCATCTAATTTGCATAATGTCGTGGCACCTCTTTAAATTCCATAACTCAGTCAAAACTGGACTTTGGACGTATTTACACAAAGAATGGTTCAGTCTTTTGATACCGTTTTTTGTACAGAGGTACCTCATCATCTTTTCTTTAAAATATATGAACAAGAAATCAGTACAATATTAAAAAAACACAGAAATTCCTCACTTACCTGTGGCTAAGGGGACTTGTTCGCTGCCGTAGTCACTGCGTTTTCACCCATCGTGGTCGTTATTTTGCTTTCTGTCGGTCATTTATGCTCTCTACCACAGCTACAAAGTCTTATGATTATCCCACACAAATTTCATTTGTATCCCGCGGGCTATTTTCCACGTACAACGCCGACCAAGTGACAGTGCACGATGACGGACGGCAACCATATTAGCTTTCTGGGCTAAAATGCTAAAAACAGGAAAAGGAAATGAGGAGTTCTTCTTCCTTGGTGTATTACGTGTCATCCATTGAGTCCTCCAATGGATGTCTGCCACCTTCTGAAACTGGCAGATCAGTACAAATCACTACAAATCCTCAATGGAGCCAATCATCTCAGAGTAAGATGACAGGCGCAGCACCGCACTCTGCCACTAGGGGCATGCAAAATCTCACACTCAAAAGGTTAAAAAAAGAAAATGTATATGTAAGCAGCCATTGTACAGTATTTGTTATATATATATATTGTGGTGACCCACCACACTACATGGACAATCCTCACACTCAGCAGGTCCGGAGGAAGCAGAGGACCATTCACATACGGACAGAGAGCCCCTGGGGGAACAACCAGAACAATGCACTATTGATTATACATCCCCGGATTAAGGAGAGGACATCCGTGCGCCAGTTGGTCATGCTGATCATGTGTATTGACTGATATGCTAATGTGCCATGCATTCTTTCTTTCTGTATCACTGGATAAAAAAGCTTGTGTGACATGTCTCAAGAGCACAGTAGAGCACTGTAGCGCACAGAGCTACAAAGTGCGTCTCATTATGTTGGAGGAAAATAAAACTCTGCAACTCTGCAACCTTCCAGCTCGTCGCATCTCGCCTGATCTTATTCCTCCACTATGTATGTATGTATGTATGTGTGTGTGTGTGTGTGTGTGTGTGTGTGTGTGTGTGTGTGTGTGTGTGTGTGTATATATATATATAAAAATACACTTATAAGTGTAAGTACACTTGTAGTGTAACTTACACTTACACACTCAAGCTCATCTGAGATGGACTGATGCAAAGTGGAAATGTGTGCTGTGGTCTGAGTCCACATTTCAAATTGTGTTTGGAAATCATGGACGTTGTGTCCTCCAGGCAAAAGACCATCCAGACTTTTATCAGTGTTAGGTTCAAAAGCCAGCATCTGTGATGGTGTCTTCACAGATGCACAAGTTACCCACGCAATGGGCATTAACACACTCCTATACCATTAATGCTGAATGGTACATACAGGTTTTGGAGGAACATATGCTGCCATCCAAATCCCTGTCCCAGCTTTTTTGGAACGTGTCACAGGCATCAAATTCAAAATAAGTGAATATTTGCAAAAAACAACAAAGTTTATCAGTTTGAACATTAAAAATCTTGTCTTTGTAGGGTATTCAGTTGAATATAGGTTGAAAAGGATTTTTAAATCATTGCATTTTGTTTTTATTTACATTTTACACCATGGCCCAACTTCATTGGATTTGAGGTTGGATTACAGTAGCTAGTATTATGGCCAAAAAATTATATCATGATATCTCTCTGAATTTTCACGATAATGATATTCTTGTTGATATTACATAATATTTTTCTTTTTAAGTTATTGTATACTGGACAGCTTAACAGGCTAGTGTTTACTTTCAATATAGTCAGTAAAAAGAAAACAAAAAAAATCTCCAGTTTATAAACAGTATCTCAGATTGAATTTTTTTTTTTTAATTCTGTATCAAATATTACAAGAAAATAATATAAACCACAACATTTTAAGTGCACTCTTATATATGAGGGTTTATATGCTTAATCAGTTTACCTGTGTTAGAAGTCACTGTTGCTCGGACCTCTCCTTGGGCTTTTTGTTTCTCGTCACACTGAACGATGTTTTTTTTTCCTTTGGGTGGCTCAATAAATTCAATCTGAGGTGTCTGAAATGAAAATAGAACTTAATACACAGCAACTTTGCACCAGAGTGGTGGTGTTGATGTGTTTGTGTGTGTGTGTGTGTGGGGGGGGGGGTGTCACGGGTAGATTATCCACAATGCCATACTTTTTTTTTTAACATGGCAGCAGTCTGAAACAGCAAAAACAAAAAATATTACCGTGTTGGTTTGCCACGTAACCACAGAAACATGTAACTTACGTCAACAGTGTTTTGCAACATTCTTTCAGCAAAGTGATGTCTGAGGGGTTTCTTGAGCAATAAATATTAAAGTATTACTCCTAGCCATTTGGTGTTCTCTTTGTGTCTTGCTAATACAACATGCAAATGCTTCCAAAATGGCTTCCAAATAAATTCCACAGGAAGTTGTTTGTCGGTGATATTATTCTGTCATAGTCAGTACGCATTGTGTTTTTTTTAACAAGAGGGACAGTTCAATGGGGGGGGAGTATTTGGGTAGTTATCACTAATTTAACTTGGGCAAAATGTGCTAGAATAAAGGTTCTTAAAAATTTGATGATTTGCAGTTTAAGAAGTCACAAATTTACCATCAGCAAGTCCCAAAATTATGATAAAAAGTTACAAATTCATTTAAAAAAATGCTAATGAGGAGGGAAAAATCCTTATTTTCAAGGGGGAAAAAAATCCAAAATTTCTAACAAAAAGTCCTAAATTTATAGGTGAAAAAATGTGCAAATTTACAAAAGAATTCTGCACTTTTACAAGAATTCCTCAGTTCAAGAAGGTGTAAAGACGATTACAGAAGGATGTTGGAGGATAAACTGCAGCAAAGCAATGTGAAGGATGTCAAGATGGGAATGAAACACATCACTGGGTGTAAGGGGAGAGACAGCACAGTAAGAAGGTCACAGGATTGATTCCACCCCTGACCATCGGTGACCCTTCTTTGTGGAGTTTGCATGTTCTCCCAGTGTCTGCGTGCGTTTACCCCGGGTACTCCAGTTTCCTCCCACAGGCTAAAAACATGCAAGTTAGGTTAATTGGAGACTCTGGCCCTAGGTGTGAATGGGTGTGTAAATGGTGAAGGGATTAGCGCCGTACCGTGGCTGCCTCATCCATCCAGGTGTATGCCCTGAATTTCCCTCTGAGATTAATAAAGTATACAAAAAAAAAAAAAACTCATGGTGGACCAGTAAACAAGGAAATATGACTCAGCTCCTGTGAGTACGGAACTCTTTTATGAAGTTTAAATGTGGACACGCGTCAAACTAAGCATTTACTGACGATCCAAGTGACAGTTTGAAAGTATACTATTGCTGGCCAGTTGGTATAATATGAATTATTTTTGTACAGTGTGTGAGGTTTTTCTTTTAACCATAGAACATTTTTTTGAAAGTTTACAATTTTTACCTCCGCCAGGCCGAAAAGGCCAGGAGGAGGTTATGTTTTTGCCGGGGTTTGTCTGTGTGTTTGTTTGTCTGTCTGTCTGTCTGTCTGTCTGTTTGTCTGTTGGTTAGCAAGATAACTCAAAAAATCTTGGACGGATTTCCATGAAACTTTCAGGCGTTGTTGGAAATGGTACAAGGAAGAACTGATTAAATTTTGGAGGTGATCTGGTTCACCGTCTGGATACAGGAATTTTTTAAAGCATTTTTCATTCAACACTGTGACATACAGCCATTTTCAACATGTGCGCAGGCGCAATGGAGGGCGCTGGTCGTCGTGTCTGCAACACAAACTCTGCGTTCTTCAACGTTTTAGGCACAAAAGGACGCGGAAAACACTGCTGGCCTGGGCCCGCCAGCGTGCCTGTGTTTGCGCGCAACTGCAAAACCTCACACGGGCAGCTGTCCGCCGACGGATTCTTTGCCAGAAATTCCCCGGCCAGCCATAGGAGCTGCGCATTTGGCAGAAATTCACCGGCCAGCCATAGGCGCTGCGCAAAAACGAGCTCTCTGCCGGCGTAGCTTCTAAATTCTCGTTTGCCGCGGAGCGCAACCCCCAAAAAAATAATATTGTAGCGAACTCAATATGAGCACCCTACTTGGCTTGCCAAGTGGGTTGACCCTATTGGCGACACAGGTAGAGTGCGGGACTCCGGAGCGGGAGGCGTGAGTTCGAACCTCCCGGTGGGATGTCGCCATGTCAAGCAGCACGTTACAATATAATATAAAACCCACGGCAACCTGTCAGTTTGCATCCGTCAGTGGAGGAGATGGACTCAACAGCAACACTTCAGTTTATTACCTCCACCAAGGAGGCAATGCTTTTACTACTGAACCACTAATCCTATCACTATCAGATTGATTGTCATTGATTAATTGTGTGTTTATTGCACTGCCCCTGTCAAATAAACAAATAATCATTGTGAATCCAATTGCTAGTCATATGTTTACATGCTCAAGGAATCTGAAAAAGTACACACAAACACTGTATGGGGGGAATTGTGGCGCTTGGCGGAGGTCTGCGCTCTCCGAGTGCTTTTCTAGTTTGATAAATGTGTAACTCTTTTTCTGTCAAATTTGTGACTTTTCTATTGAATCTAATACTTTTTTCTATAAATTTTCTGCTTTTGTGATACATTTTCTACCCCTTTTTACTCACAAATTTACAATTCTCATAACTTGGAAAAGTTTTTTGCAGCATTTTCCTCTTAGAAGTGCTCGTTTGAGGAAAATCAAACTCCACACATTAGACATGCAAGTACAATTTTTGTGAAAAAGCTCCTTCACTACATGTGACTCTGTACTTACCTCTGATCCAAGCTGCAGCCACATCTGTGATTCCTTCATGACTACCATATAGTGGAGAATATGTACTATGATGTAGTTTAGAAAAGGTTTTAGAAGCGAAATGAAGGAAAGGGGGATGGGGTGTCAGAAAAACACTGACATGTTCAGTTGTACTGTATAACTATCCTTGTACTCTTTGAGAGGATGGGGATGGGGGGATGTCAGGCTAACAAGGGGGATAGCATCCCACCTCAGATCACGTACAGGTCATAGTGAATGTTGTTATGACTGCAGATCATTGCTTGGACTTCAAACGCATTAACATCAGTGAGAACAACAGACAAAAATCTGAAGCACAATGAAAATTGATTCAGAATTTAATGAATAGAACTGCTCCTGTCAAACATTACAAATTTAGACTGTTGGGGGGGAAAAAAAGGTGATTTAATGTTAAATGCATGGTGCACACAGGATTATGGCTGTAAATGCCACTGGCCCCTGGAATTGTCTTCTCTTACAGTTTTCTCAAGAATGCACTATATTTTTTCCTCACTTTATTTAATTAGTGAAAGCCTCCAAATATTTCTGCCAACCACTGCTGAAACCACAGTCAGTGAGCATTTTAATGACTTCATGCTAGCTTAACGAAAACTGATCCCAATTATTGCACTTTTGATTTGAGACCTCCCTTACTCGGGGGTTATTAAACTGAAGTGTTTTCTGTCATTTCATCCACTTAACAGGAGCAGTGATCTGGTGTATATGGATTTGATGATCATCTCTATTAAATGTGATAATCTAAAAATAAGAGGATCTTACTTTTTTCTGACATCACTAGATGATTGAGTTATTGTAGAATAAAATAGATTTGTGTTTTGGTTATTAGGTGTTCTTATTTACGTACCTTTCCTTTATCCACAGAATCCAATACTTATCATGCAAACTATCTGGCCTCAACATCTGAATGCATTCCATGTGCTCAGTTTGTTGTGTGAAGAATGTTTCCGTGCTACAGACACAGCTGAAGCTTTCAGGTAAAGGGTCATCAATCACTGGCCCTCCTCTGACATTAACTTTTTTGTCAATGCCACTGTCTCCAGTTTGTCTGCAGACTGAAAGATTTGAGAGGCACTTTTTATTTGTGCGCTTTTAACTCCGCCCAGCTGGGGTAATGGAGCTGGTTGTGTGCAAGCAATTAATGCAACCACAATGCCAAAAGTGGTGATTTGTCATACACTGGTGATATATAATCATTATATGGAATGTAACACTGCTAAACTGCCCAGCCTCGGTTGATGTTGTGATTCTGTCTGTCCTCGGGTTTCTATGGTCTTGCCCGGTACTTCCATTTCCTCATGCACTAGAAATACACAACATGTAGTGGTGTTTCCGGTAATACGTGCTGTTTTTTTTTAATTATTATTATTATTATCTGTGTCTCCATCTTATTGTTTTTGTGTACAGCAATAAGCAGCAAAAATTACATTCAGTTCCAAATATACCTAATCATTTTTACCTCCTTTTTCTACAGATATACTAGCACTGTATATATAAAATAAAATGCAGTTTATACATTTTATTTTTTAGACATGTACATTAAACCGCAGCTACTGCATGTTGTTTTGTCGTTTCAGACTGTCATCTGTTTTGACTTTATAACCAACAGTACTGCTAATTTATTGTTCCTCTAGTTTTAACTCCCTGGACACTCTACCTCCTGTCTACTCTTGCCCTTATTATGAAGGCATTTCAATCGCAATGAAGCCCCTAGGCTGACAGCCATGAGATTAGTATGAATGTATTACCCCCTTGGGTGCCATAGCCTGTAATAAGTTCCCCATTAATCGTATCCGTTGGGGGAAATTTGTTTAGGCCTTAATTACATATCATTAAAATTGGTCTTGATTCTCTGAGATTTAAGCTTAGAATTAGACTGCACTTTTTTCTGCTTTCTGTGCCTTTGGCCATTTTGCACATTTATGTTACTTTGGTTTTTCGCACCAGCTTGGTTTCTTGTGGCCCCAGTGATTCTGCGGGTCTTTTTCAGGTTGGTGGAATGCTCGTAGAAATTATGTTTCTTATTGTAGTGAGTGTATGTGTGTTTAAAATATTCTTTGTTGTTTGGCTGCTTAGCACTGGTAGGATAACACTCTATCAGTGATTATCAATCAGGTATTCATTCACAATAGAATACTGAGGACTAATCAAACCTGAACAGTTTTTATGGATACAAAACAGATCTTAAACGCTTGTAGGCATGTATTTAATATAAGTATATGCTGGAAGACTTTTTATACAACTGGACAATTAAACTGCATGCAAAGTAAGGCTGGTTTTCATATCAGATTCTACAGAAATAACTCTCTCTCTCTCTCTCTCTCTCTCTCTCTCTCTATATATATATATATATATATATATATATATATATCTCATGGCTTTAAATTGATCATTGTGGCATAAAAAAGCAACATAGTTTATCTCCTCCTGTGGTACTTTTACATTTTCATTCATTCAAGAAACACCTGTTCAGATATTTCTGGTTGCTCAACAGCTTTTCCAGAAATTTGGTGTTTTAAATGAATTTGTTTTCCATTTGAGTGTGAATGTAATTCTGTCTGAAAATAAGGAGAGCATATCATTGACAGTGAGCTATAATTATATTGTTTGAATATAATGGCCTCAGGGTATAGACTAGCAGTGCTTATAAAGATGGTGGTGATTCAGTGTGGCTTTGAATTGCAGCTTATTCACATCCCTGTGATTTTGAGTGTAATAAGATGTCAAGTAATTGCTTTATATACTGCTATAGTATGCAATATTTTTTGTACGTGTTTCCATCATTTTAAAACTGGGCATGTTTTTCTGTTCATAATAGACTGGATTTTTTTGAGAATTCTGAAAATAGGCAATAGGTTTAAAAAAAAAAACAACAAAACATTTTGAGTTAGAATAGATTCCACATTGTGGGTTTGGTAAAATCATTGTTGAGTGTGGTTTTTACATGTTGGGACATTGTGTTTCTGTGCCTTGTTTAAAAAAAGTGGTTCCATTTATTTAAGATTATAGC
Source organism: Pholidichthys leucotaenia (assembly GCA_020510985.1). Taxonomy (NCBI): domain Eukaryota; kingdom Metazoa; phylum Chordata; class Actinopteri; order Cichliformes; family Pholidichthyidae; genus Pholidichthys; species Pholidichthys leucotaenia. Next base: position 354,234,529 of record CM035839.1, read on the forward strand.
GGCATTGGCTGTTTATTGCTGTATGCCTGTGTAACAATGCACACTTTTCTCAACAGTATTTAGTATGAGTGGAGAAGGAAGGCTGCTCAAATAATGAGCACTCTTGAGCAGTCAGCGGTAACCTTTTCACAGCTTCATTCCCCCACACAGCCCACCTGTAGAGCCGTAGATGCTTCCTTACCGACGTGTTGTGCTTTATTAAAGATTCAGAGTCCGCCCATCATGTTTTTTTTTATCCCTCTATCTTGACACCTTGTCTTCGGCAGGAAAGACAAAATATCAAGCTGAGAAAAATGTTTCACAAGTCTCAACAAATATAAAGAGAGGAAAAAAAACCTTTTGTTGATCTGTGCAGGACAGACGGTTATTTATATTGGCCTGCTGTATGTTCTGCTCCCTTAGTTAGAAACCTGGGAATGGCAACAGTTCATTGGAGCAATCTGACTCGATATCCTGATGATTTATCAGACCACTGGGACTATTTGGACTTGTAAAACATGAGGTGAAGCCAAGACCATTAAGCTATGTAATCAGCCATGGTGAGCCTGATACCACACTCCCTACTTCAATACATTTACAGTCCAAGGACTAAAGCACATACTTGCTGGTCATTACTACTGCTCTTCAGTGTTTCTCCTGTTTGTCTAAGCAATCATTTCCTCTTTTCAAAAGCTTGGCCACATACTCAGTTTCTTCAAATGGAGCGTGTGTGGGAACCAAAAAGTTCTCCTCAATGCTTTCTTTAATGCTTTTCCTTTTTACTGGGTTTAATGGTGTTGTTATAGTGTACTAACACAGCACAGCAGAGGCTTTGTGTGTATATGTTTATCTGACGCAATTGTTCACATGCTATTGCTTAAAAAAAAAAACTTCTATAAAAAAAGGTAAATACTCCCTCTAAATTATCTCTGTGAGCTTGCATCAGAGCTAAAAACACAGAAACTGGTCCACTGGTTCAGGCTGAGTTAATATTTACATGGAAAGGCTCAGCAGTGTGAAAGACTGTTTCACAAACTATTTTTCAAGAATGATTGTATTGACTGATTTTCCCTAATGATGCCTCTGAGGGAGACCGTTGTATGTGTAAGCAGCTAAAGGTTAGACACCTAACTGTAGCAATGAGGTTTTTTTAAGGTTCATTACAGTAACATAATGGTTTAGCTTTCGTGGAAAGACGTCAGGGCAATGGTAATTTGTCAAATAAGTGTTCACGTTGCCATACAAGATTAATTTCCATATCCCATAGTATTTCCCTGAAGAATTTTCTTTTCAGTAAGCCAGCAGTAGGTCATAAAGGTATTCAGCTAGACCAAAAAAAAGGGAGAGAGAAAAAACTTAAGGCTGTATTATAAGCGTGTATGAGGCAGTCAAGCATCCTTCTTGCTTAAGCCTATAGAACAGCTTCTATTATATTCAAAAGAGCGGTGTAGAAAAATGTAGGTCTTCAACAAAGTTTCATCATTTGCATTTGGTGCATTTCTTCAGACTTTACAATTCCCAGAACAGTGTTGAGCTTAATCCAGGGTGTAAGACTGACCCATTAGCCCAAAATTGAATAGAATCACATAGGTGTTATAGGGTATTGTTTTTAGCATTACAGTATGTATACAAGCTTAGTGCTGTAAAACTGGCACTGCTGGAACTGTATCTGGCCCCTGAGGTTTTATCATATTTTACTTGTCTATATAACAGTTAATGTAGGCATGATGAAATTTTTGAAACTTTTTCTACAGGTATAATATATATATATTCAAAAAAACAGGTATTGCATTTCTTATTATTGCCTAAATTAAAACACAGCTTGACCTACAGTAAGTAGTGTTCTAATTGTAGAGAACCTTTTTTTTAAATTTCCCAAGCTTCGGGCAGAAATGAAAATGATTCTTTTGTAAGCCCCAGCTCCCTCTGATTTGCCCGACTCACAAATTTAATAATTAAAATAAGTTCATACGTGACCTTCATTTATTTGTTTAATAATGCACCTGCAAAGACCAAAATGGCAACAACTGAGGGAGCTGAGATTGCTGCCCCTTTCCCATTTGTTTAAGCTAAAGACATTGTAGATTTTACATTGTTGTTGGGATAACAGATTGCCATCTAGCATGTTCTTGGAGACACTCCTTTAACTTTCATTGAACAGCTCTGGGACCTGCATACATTGACATGGTTTATGACCAGTGACAAGACACAGACTCCAAATAGATACAATTAGGTTTATTCAGTGTGAATGTGGATGTTGGTGTGTGTAAATGTAGGCAGGAACTGCAGGGAACAGAGCTGGACACCGTACAACCTGGCAACCCTAGGAACACACAGAGAGGGAGAGTTGGAGAGGACCAATGCTGGAGGTAGACAGTTACACTGAGGCTTACTGTGGGAGAAGATGGTGCAGGTTCCAGGTTCAGCACGACGGCTACGGCCAGGAGGACAGTGTCTTCTGCGGGAAGTGCAGCTCCTGCTGGTGAGTGTCCAGGGAGTGGAGGTGTCGTGGAGGAGAGGTAGGAATCCGCCGCCCGGGGGGAGAGAGGAGAATCCGCCGCCATGGAACTCCGCCTGTGCACAGGGGACTGGAAGACAAGGTGAGTGGATTGAATGGGCTTATGTGAGCAGCCGGAGTGATTCCTAGATGACGGGGAAGGCAGGCTTGGGTCAAAGACGATGACAGGCTGTGGTAGAGCGTAGAGGATGGCAGATGAAGCTCTTCTGGAGCACAGTGCGACATCTGCACACTGCAGGCTTGGGCAGTGCGGTAGAAATAGGCCAGGGCGTAATGGAGAGCAGGTGTGTGCGCAGTTGGAGATAATGAGCAGAGCAGACCATGACAGTACTCCCCCCCAACGAACGCCTCCTGGCAGTCATTCCAGCCTACCTGGGTGCGCCCGATGGAACTCCCTGATGAGGTCCTTATCCAACACAAAGGCAGGACGCACCCAGGATCTGGACTCCGGACCGTAGCCCTTCCTGTTCACCAGGTATTGCAGGCCGCAACCCTGGCGCTGGACGTCCAGGATGGCGATCACTCCCCACGCCGGGCTGCCGTCGATCATCCTTGGAGGAGGTGGAGACCTGGGAGGGGGACACAGAGGGCTGGAACACACAGGTTTCACTTGGGAGACGTGGAAGGTGGGACATATGCGGAAGGAGGAGGGGAGATCCAGCCACACAGACACTGGGTTAATAATACGGGAGATAGGAAAGGAACCAATAAAACGCTGCACCATCTTCCTGCGCTCAGCCTTCAGATTGATGTTTTTAGTAGACAATCAAACCTGCCGACCCACCTGGTACAAAGGGGCTGGAGTCCTGCGGTGATTGGCCACCAAGGAATTGCGTTCCGCCGTGCGGTGCAGCGCAGCCTAGGTTGCCCTCCACAGTTGGCAACAGCGTCTCAGGTGTGCCCAAACTGATGGCACGGTGATGTCGCCCTCTTCTTCAGGAAATAAGGGAGGGGAATACCCGAGTGAAGCCTGGAAAGGAGACATACCTATGGCCGAAGAAACCGTGGAGTTGTGAGCATACTCGATCCATGGCAGATGCGAGCTCCAGGACTCTGAATTGTTAGAGGCCACACACCGCAGCGCCGCTTCCAACTCCTGATTGGTCCGCTCGCACTGGCCATTAGACTGCAGATGGTAGCCCGACGACAGGCTCACCGTGGCCCCAAGGGCGTTACAAAATGACCTCCAAACCTGGGAGATAAACTGGGGCCCCCGATCGGAGACGATGTCAAGGGGGATCCCATGCAGTCTCACCACATGCTTAACCAGCAGGTCCACCGTTTCCCTGGCTGTAGGCAGCCCTTGAAGGGGGACAAAATGGGCCGCCTTGGAGAACCTGTCTACTATAGTGAGTACCACAGTGTGGTTATTGGAAGGAGGGAGGCCGGTGACAAAATCCAACACCACATGGGACCAGGGCCTGCTGGGGACCGGAAGAGGGTGGAGCAGCCCAGCTGGAGAAGACGATGGGGACTTGCCGACGGCACACTGGGGACAAGTATGGATGTACTCCCCGACATCCTTTTGGAGAGAGGGCCACCAGAACGTCCGTTGCAGGAGCTCCTCCGTGCGTCGTCTTCGTGGGTGACAGGCAGACTTAGAGGAATGGGCCCAGTGAATGACGTCACCCCGGACGGCCGATGGGACAAACAGCTTACCCACTGGTTCCCCACCCGGGTCCATCTCAGTTTCTTGCGCCCTCTGGACCTTCTCCTTGATCCCCCACGAGAGGGCGCCCACGACACAGGAGGAAGGAAGGATAGGATCCACTTCGGAGTCTGTGACATCAGTGGTGAATTGCCTGGAGAGGGCGTCTGGCTTGGTGTTTTTGGACCCGGGGTGGTACGTGATGGTAAAGTCAAAATGCCCAAAAAACAAGGACCAGCGAGCCTGGCGAGCATTCAAGCGCTTGGCCATCCGGAGGTACTCCAGGTTCCTGTGGTCCGTCCAGACCATGAATGGCTGAGAGGACCCCTCCAACCAATGGCGCCACTCCTCCAGCATGAGTTTGACTGCCAGAAGCTCCCTGTCACCGATGCTGTAGTTGCGTTCCGCTGGACACAGCCGCCGGGAGAAGAAGGCGCACGGTCGGACCTTGCCATCTACTGGGGAGCACTGGGACAGGACGGCACCTACTCCAGAATCCAAAGCGTCCACCTCCATCAGACACTGAAGAGCAGGATCCACCTGCACCAGGATGGGGGACTCAGAGAACTGCTTCTTGAGGTCCGCGAAGGCCATAGCTGCCTCCTCAGTCCACTGAAAGGGTACCTTGGTCGAAGTGAGGTGCGTCAGAGGAAGGGCCAGCCCACTGTAGTTCTTGATGAAACGGCGGTAGAAATTAGCAAACCCCAGGAACTGCTGGAGCTGTTTCCTGGAGGAAGGGGTCGGCCACTCCACCACTGCCTTAATCTTGTCAGGGTCTGGGAGAATCTCCTGATGAGAAATGATAAACCCCAAAAAGGACGTCTTGGAGGCATGGAATTCGCATTTCTTGGCCTTGACATAGAGTTGATTCTCCAACAGCCGCTGCAGCACTCACCTCACATGCACCTGGTGTTCTTCTAGGGAACGGGAGAAGATTAATGTATCATCCAGGTAGACAATTGCAAATACATCCAGGAAGTCCCTCAACACATCGTTAATAAGTCGCTGAAACACAGCAGGCGCATTGGTTAAACTGAAGGGCATTACCAGATATTCAAAGTGACCACTGGGGGTCCGAAACCCCGTCTTCCACTCATCTCCTTCACGGATCCGCACCAGATGGTAGGCGTTGCGTAGATCCAGCTTGGTGAACCAAGATGCCCCCTGGAGAGAGTCAAACGCAGTGTTGAGCAAAGGGAGGGTGTATTTGTCTTTAATAGCGATGTTGTTTAGTTCCCTGAAATCGATACATGGTCTTAATGAGCCGTCCTTCTTGCCAACAAAAAAGAATCCCGCCCCCACTGCCGAAGAGGACGGACGGATTATGCCCGAACTCAATGATTCTTTAATATATGTTTCCATAGCTGCCCGCTCCGGGGGAAAGAGGCTGTACGGCCGGCTAGACGGAAGCGGAGCTCCAAGATGGAGATTAATGGCACAATCATACAGCCGGTGGGGGGGGAAGGGACAGGGCCTGGGTCTTACTAAAGACGGCTCCAAGGTCATGAGACTCCGGGGGGACTCTAGTTAGGTTGGGAGGTGGAGCGATGGGAGCCCCCAAGGGAATGGACGGCGAGCAAGTGGCTGATTGGAGACAGGCCCTGAGACAAAACGAACTCCAAGACTTAATACTACCTTTGCACCAGTCAATTGAGGGGTTATGGAGGCACAACCAGGGAAAACCAAGGATGACTGGGGATGACGAAATTGGCAGAACAAAGAACTGTAATTCCTCCCGATGATTTCCTGAGATAATAATGGACACTGGGGCAGTCTGCTGGGACACAAAGGCCATGGGAGCTTTTGACAATGCAATCAGCCGTAGCGGAGACTTAAGAGGGGAACAGTGAAGCCTCAACCGGGTTGCCAGGTCCCTAGAAATAAAATTTTGCTCTGCCCTTGAGTCGATTAAGGCCTGTGTGGGAATTTCTTTGTTTGTGTAGGAACCAAATGGGGAGAAGAAGTCTAGACAGGGGATTTGGCTGGGGTGAGTCCCTCTACTGCGACACACGGACTCCCCCTTTTCAGAACTCAGAACTCAGAAAAGATTTATTGCCAAGTACATTAACAGGGACTGATAACATACGAGGGATTTGACTTGACACAGAAAACGACCTGCATTTCCGGTGACGTGGCAGCATCTGAGAACGCGCCTGTCATCAGATGGGTACAGGATGCATAGGGAGGAAAAGGATAACACAATAGGAAAGAGCAAAAAACCATTGATTGTCAGAATACCGGTCATATATGATCAATATTATGATTACAAGAAAAAAAGCCCTCAATGCACAGTTAGCAGACAAGAATGTACACAAGGACACAAAGAGAGCAGTGAGTGAGTAATCTTTTTCATCAGTTTTTGAGTCAGTGTGGGTGTAGTGTTGAGTGTAGGTGTTTGTATCAGTTAAGAACAACAAAGTCTCTTTGGCAGGAGATGTTTTGTCTTAGCTGCTGGCATTTGTCCTTGAGCCATGCAGCTGACTGTCCGTGGAGTCAATGCAGCTCAAATGTTTTGAAAACAAAAAACTGCAGATAATCTGGAGGACTTGTGTGAGGGGGGTCAGATTAGTCGAATAGTACTGATCCCAGAGAAAGAAACTTTATATCCTCTTACAGATTCAGTACTTAATCCTTCAGTGCTGGACGTTGAATCCTTCATGGACGGCTCTCAGCGTGATCATGATGTAATCCATTTTCCTAGACAGTTCTCCATTTGCCGCTGTCAGAGTCCTCTCCATTTTTTCAATTTGATGGTTAAGCCTCGCCTGGCCAGCATTTTGATAGGCTATGTCCATCTTCATCAATTTACGGTACACCAGGACAATCCCAGATCCAATCAGAACGATCCCGATGACCATTACTACGAAGACGTACAAATCTTCAACATCTTCGATGGAAAGATCAGACAGGTACAAGAGTTTCCAATTACTTGTGTCCCTCAAATAGCCCGCAGCAGCCGTTCCTGCGGGGCAAACAACCTCCCCCGGGGCACTTTTCCTCGTTGAAAAAATAGTGTCAATTGCGTTCAAAGCCCAGCTTATTAAATCCATAATTTCGTTCGATAATCAGCAGTAGAGACACGCAGACAGACGATAGCAAGCTGGGATCCAGTTAGTTAGAGGAGGAAGGATATAAGTCAGAGCAGGAGAGAAGAAAAAAACGTCTGCTCTCTTTGGGAGGCGGAAGTGAAGACATTTTGGCCGAAGGTGACAAGATGCTACCTCATGCTCCTCACTCCCGCAATAAAGGCACAACCCTAACTCATGGTGGTGCTGTTTCTCCGCCGGAGACAACCTAGATTGTCCCACTTCCATAGGTTCCGGGGTCTCAGAGGAGTCAGAAGGTGGAAGGGCCAATAGGGAAGCTTGAGGGGTACGACGGTACCGGGCACCTGAGCGACCATATGACTTGCGTTCCGCTGCCCGTTCCCTCAGTCTATTGTCTAAACTGATGGCTAAGGAAATTAGCTGAGACAGCCTAGTCGGCTTCTCTAAGGGCGCTAGTTCGTCCCAAAGGCTAGGGCTGAGGCTTCTGATGAAGATGCTACAGAGGGAAGCGTCCTCCCACCTCACCTCGGTAGCCGCTACCCGGAAATCCGCAGCGTAATCGGCCATGGCCTTGGTACCCTGTCTCAAATTTAATAACCAAGAGGTAAGCACACTATCCCGGTCCGAATGGTCAAACACCTCGTTGAACTCCCCAATGAACTGGCCGTAAGTTAAGCTGGCATAGTTAGCCCTAGCCATTACCGCATAGGACCAAGCTAGCGCTCGCCCCTCCAACAAGTTAACCATGTAGCCGATCTTACTATGGTCCGTCGTGAAATCCTCAGGTACCCGCTGGAAAACAACCTCGCATTGCATGACAAAGCCCCTAGCTTCTCCTAGTTTGCCGCTAAAGCGGTTGGAGGCAGAAACAGGAGTTAGCCGAGCAGAGGTTCCCTGTCTAAGTTGGTTAGCCGGCATGCTAGCAGGAGCTGAGGTGCTACTGGGGATCGGTAAAGCCTGGGGAAAAGCCTGGGAGTTAGTTAGCCGGTCTAACCGGTCAGTGACACGAGCTAATTGAGTTAAAATGGTTTGGTAAGCCAATTGATCTATTCGAATATCCATGTGATTTAACCGATGCACCAAAGTGCTGTCAGCTGGGTCGTTCTGGCAGAGATGTACTGACATGGTTTATGACCCAGTGACAAGACACAGACTCCAAATAGATACAATTAGGTTTATTCAGCATGAATGTGGATGTTGGTGTGTGTAAATGTAGGCAGGAACTGCAGGGAACAGAGCTTGACACCGTACGACCTGGCAACCCTAGGAACACACAGAGAGGGAGAGTTGGAGAGGACCAATGCTGGAGGTAGACAGTTACGCTGAGGCTTACTGTGGGAGAAGATGGTGCAGGTTCCAGGTTCAGCACGACGGCTACAGCTAGGAGTACAGTGTCTTCTGCGGGAAGTGCAGCTCCTGCTGGTGAGTGTCCAGGGAGTGGAGGTGTCGTGGAGAAGAGGTAGGAATCCGCCGCCCGGGGGGGAGAGAGGAGAATCCGCCGCCACGGAACTCCACCTGTGCACAGGGGACTGGAAGACAAGGTGAGTGGATTGAATGGGCTTACGTGAGCAACCAGAGTGATTCCCAGATGACGGGGAAGGCAGGCTTGGGTCAAAGACGATGACAGGCTGTGGTAGAGTGTAGAGGATGGCAGATGAAGCTCTTCTGGAGCACAGTGAGACATCTGCGCACTGCAGACTTGGGCAGCACGGTAAAATAGGCCAGGGCGTAATGGAGAGCAGGTGTGCGCGCAGCTGGAGATAATGAGCAGAGCAGACCATGACATACATAAACCCAAAGATGCTGAACTTTGTCTAAAAAGGGTTCAAGGGTTTGTACTTCAGAGACTGTATTAATACAAATTGGAATTCAGCATTAGAAATGTGAGTTTAAAGCATAACTTTGGCCCTGGATGGATTAGGTGTAGTGCCCTAAATGGAGTTGCTGGAACTTTATTATGCCATACAGTATTTTTCTGTGTTTTTTTGGCTCTGCTTTGATTTTATGTAAAGTCAGACATACTGTATAGACAAAATTTTGGCTCTTTGAATTTTAGTGTGTGTTATGTTAAATTCATGCCAGCTACACAGCAGGATATTTTCATATTCCTACATAGAAAATAAAATCTGTTCCTCTGTATTGGCTATCGAAGTGTTTTATTTTAAAAATGTTATCGATATTCTCGTCCCGCCTGACTTCCTGCCTGTTCTGTCTGTGCAGTCTCAGTCATGTGTCAGTAATCCACTAGGCCTTCAAATTGCTTCAGTACATGGAAAATGAGCATCCTGCCCTGAAAGACAAACCTTTGGCGTTCTTTGAGCAAAAACAAAACAAAAATAACCCCACCCAAATATGAACAGCGAGGACGGAAGCTAATCTTGATCTACATCAACACATCATTTTCTTTATGCTGATGTATTCCATTCGTTTTAACCTCCCAACATACAACAGTACATACCCTGGTGGCACCATGCTGTCTATATGTTAGAGCATTTAACCCAAAAATGGTGATTCCATGGACTACTATAAAATAAGTACATACCAGCCATGGCCAGGTGGAAGCTAAATTGGATCCCCACTCCAGTAGTTTCAAGTGTAAACAAGAGATTTCATGAATCCCAGAAGAGAACTTTCAAGTGGGGCAGTCCATCAAAGTGTTTTCCTCACATCTGTGCACTACTTTGAAAGTCCTGGCTGTACATTGGAAATAGATTGAAATTCAGAGGTGGTCTCCTGTTGAATCATAACTCCAAATACAATGCTGAATGGATTGATGCTTTTTTTTAACAGTATATTGTCAATTCTTGACAAGTGATTGACAGAAAAAATAATTTGTCATTATTGGAAAGTCAGTAAATTGATTTTTTTTTTTTCATTGTGATGCTATCTGTTGTGTTGTTGTTTTCCACACACTGACATTTTGTGGCTAAATAATACAGAAATAATGTAACTGTTTCCCACTGAATAAGATACGTATATTTGTACAAGAATAAAGAAACATACCTACACTTTGTAAAATTAAGAAATACTGCAGAAAATATACTACTGCAATAAATAAAAAATATTTAAAAAATAAACATTTTATTTATATTGACACTGTGGAGTGTGTGAAATCAGAGGCGGAATCATTTCAGACGATTTATTACACACACATCTTTCAAGCACAGAACAGACTGAACATTCAAGCAGAAACTCTCCCCTTAAGTTTCATGGCATTTACATCACACACAACATGACATTTGCATCACACTGCATTCAACAACCTTCATCCCTGACTCCTTCCTGCTATCTCACCAGGAACCTCCTGCTCTTTGTTGTCCCAAGCTTATCACTGTCTCCTGGCTCACACAAGGTGCTACACCCCCCCCCCCGCCCCCAGCATCTTAGATAGGACAATAGAATAACAGTCCACATGCTGTGATGGAACAATTGAACATCAGTCCACATGCTGCTTGGGCTTCTGTCTCCTCCCATATCTGCTGTAACTGGGGTTTACCACCTCCGCGGCACTGCTGTGCCAGTGGGGGGCTGCTGGGAGTGTGTCTGACTGCGGGTGGGCTGTTGCAAGGGGGGGGCCACTTCGGTCTGTCCGTGTGGCTGCTCTGGAGAATCGTCTCCCTGGGGATCTCTCCGTGGGGGTCTTCCACGCCAAGGGGCCTTAGCCAACAGCACTTGCTCGTCCGCCACAACGAAAGCGGGTTTGAGTCTGTCTATGCCAATTTTTTCCCTCCTACCCCCCAAGTCTAGCAAAAAATGCTTATCCCCTGTTTCCAACACTCTGAACGGTCCATCATAGGGTGGGCGCAATGGAGGGAGGTGGGTGTCGTGTCTGACGAAAACGAACTCCGCGCTCTTCAAAGTTTTAGGCATGATAACACGCGGAAAACTGGTGGGCAGGGCCCGGCAGCGTGCCTGTGTTTGCGCTACGCTGCAAAAGCTGAGACGGGGAGCTGTCCGGCGCGGGATTATCTGGCAGAAATTCCCTGGGCAGCCGTAGTGGCTGCGCAAAAACGAGCTCTGCCAGGGAAGCTTCCAGATCCTCTTTTGGCGCAGAGCGCAACCCCAATAAAGCCCATGGCAGCCTGTCTACCCAATTTGCATCCGTCAATGAAGCCCTGAGTGCCGCTTTGAGTGATCTATGAAAACGCTCGCATAACCCATTGGCCTGTGGGTTGTACGTGGTTGTGCGGTGAATTGTAACACTCAGGCAGCGGGCCATCGCGGACCAGAGTTCGGAAACAAATAGCGGGTCCCTGTCGGACGTAATGTCCGACGGGACTCCAAAACGCGCCACCCATGCTGTTAAAAAAGCGCGTGCTACATCCGCGGATGTGGTTGCCGCCAGCGGGACCGCTTCTGGCCAGCGCGTGGTGCAGTCCACCATTGTCAGGAGGTGCGTGCACCCCTGTGATGGCGGGAGGGGGCCACGAGGTCCACGTGAACATGGTCGAACCTCTTAGCCGGAATACGAAACGGCTCCAAGGGAAGCCTTCGTGTGTCTGTGTACTTTGGCTTGTTGGCACGCCACGCAGGCTGCAGCCCACTCCTTCACTTGTTTGCACAGGCTCGGCCAAACAAACTTCTCTCCCATCATTTTGACCGACGCGCGCACTCCTGGGTGCGCCAGAGTGTGAACCGACTCAAACACGCGGCGGCGCCACGTGGCCGGGACTACCGGACGCGGGCAACCTGTGGAGACATCGCAGATTGGGGGGGCCGCCATCCTGCAGCACCCTGCTCTCCAGCCTTAACCCTGTTGGTCCAAACTAGAGTGCACGCACGTCTGCATCGCTAATCTGCTCCGCGGCCATGGCTGCGTAATCTATCCCCACGCAGACCGGGGCCACCACGGCTCGCGAGAGGCAGTCCGCCACTACATTCCGTTTACCAGACACATGCTGAATATCGGTAGTAAACTCTGAGATCGCGGCCAACTGTCTCTGCTGCCGGCCCGACCACGGTTCTGAAACCTTGGCCATCGCGAATGTTAGCAGCTTGTGGTCCACGAACGCGGTGAAGCTGCGCCCTTCCAGCCAGAACTGGAAGTGGCGTATGGCCAGGTGGAAAGCCAGCAACTCTCTGTCGAACGCGCTGTATTTACGTTCGCTGTCACGCAAAGTTCTGCTGAAAAAGGCGAGCGGCTGCCAAGCCCCGGCGACGCGCTGCTCCACAACAGCCCCTATGGCCACGTCTGAAGCGTCGGTGGTGAGCGCTATGCGGGCCGTCGGGTCTGAATGTGCCAGCAGTGCGGCATTTGCCAGGGCCGCTTTAACTTCCAAGAACGCCCGCTCTCGCTCCGGGGTCCATTCGACCCTATCCGCGGGTTTCTGTTTCTTGAGCGCGGTGTACAATGGTTGCATGAGCTGCGCCGCGTGGGGAAGGCAACGGTTATAAAAGTTCACCATCCCCCAAAATTCCTGCAGCGCCCTGACCGTCTGAGGCCGGGGAAAATCCGCCACGGCGCGAACTTTGTCGGGCAGCGGGATCGCTCCTTCTGGAGAGACGCGGTGCCCCAAAAAATCAATCCCTGTCATGCCGAACGGCATTTCGCCAGGTTGATTATTAACCCGTGCTCCTCCAACCTCCGGAAAACCGTCCTGAGGTGGGTTTCGTGTTTGTCTTCGGACGCACTGGCTACCAGGATATCGTCCAGGTAGATGAACACAAACGGGAGATTGCGCAGCACTGCATCCATCATGCGCTGGAACGTCTGTGCCGCTCCTTTTAACCCGAATGGCATGCGCAGGAACTCGAATAGACCGAACGGAGTTATTACCGCTGTTTTGGGTATGTCCTCAGCGCGCACTGGGACTTGGTGGTAACCGCGGACTAGGTCTATTTTGGAAAAAATGCGCGCTCCGGCGAGGTGAACGGAAAAATCCTGTATGTGGGGAATTGGGTAGCGGTCGTGCGCTGTGGTGTTGTTCAACCTGCGGAAATCCCTGCACGGTCACCACGATCCCTCAGCCTTAGGGACCATGTGTAGCGGGGAAGCCCATGGGCTGTTCGAGCGCCTGATGATGCCCAACCTTTCCAGGTTGGTGAACTCCTCACGTGCTATGGCCAGTTTAGCTGCGTCCAAGCACCGAGGTCTTGCAAAAACGGGTGGCCCGGTGGTGGTGATAAAGTGCTCCACCCCATGTTTAGCGATGGCCGCGGAAAACGTCGGGACCGTGAGTGCTGGGAACTGAGTGAGCAGTGTGTGGAACTTACCGCCTGTAGCTGTGACGTTGGCTTGTGCTGTTGGCCGGGTCACTCGAGCTATACAGGGGAGAGAGTCAAAGGACAGTGCATTAACCAAGCGCCTGTTAGCAACATCAACCAGTAAACCATGTGCACACAGAAAATCAGCCCCCAGTATGTGGTAATTCAGTGCTGTTATGACAAAAGTCCACTCATATGTACGGCCGTGTAGAGATAAGAGCAGAGTCCTCTCACCAAAGGTCTTAATATCCGAGCCGTTTGCTGCCAACATCCCGGGGCCGCTAGATCCTGCCAGCCGGTCAGCGTAGGTCGGCCGGATGAAGCTCTTCTGGGCTCCGGTGTCCACGAGGAAACGCCTCCCAGAGCGTGCATCCGTTAAGTAGAGCAGCTTGTTCTCTTCACCGAGGGTCGCAGCTGCTACCGACCCCCAGCCTTGGCGTTTTCCCGAGCGCTTGAATTGGCACGGTGGCGCACATCTGCGTGCCTTCTCTCCGAAGCGGTGGTGGTAGAAACAGAGCGTTTCTCTCTGGCGCTCCTTGGCCCCCGCTGCCGCTACCGTCGGTGGCTCCTCGCCTCCTCTGGTCGTCTCGCTGGGCTCTGCCGCTGCCGCGTTGACTGTGATTGCCCTGGTGGTGATGATAATCCGGTCTGCCTCCTGGGCTAGCGCACGGTAGTCGCGCGCGGCCAGCCACGGCGAATTGGCCAGAACTGCTCTCGCTACTGTCGGAAGGTTCCGGAGGAAGAGGTGGGCAAACAGAAAGTGCCCGTCGTCCATGCCCATTAACGCCAGCATCTTCTCCATCAGGTCTACGGCTGAACCATCTCCTAACTCGGTCCGCGTCAGGAGCCTCTCCGCTCTCTCACATTCCGAGAGTGTGTAGCGCTGGATGAGCGCAGCCTTGAGCGCCTCATATTTGCTGCTGGCTGGTGGCTGATCGAGCAGGCTCACTACCTGCTGAGCTGTGCGGGCGTCGAGCGCTGCGACCTCATGGTAGAATCTGGTATCATCTACCGTTACTCCCCGGAGGGCGAACTGGGCCTCGGTGAGGTGGAACCAAGGGCGCGGGTTGTGCTGCCAGAAATCCGGTAGCTTGACTGAAACCGCACACGCGTGGCTGTAGGTTCCAGTCCGGGCTGTCTGTGGGATGGCTGCCGCCTCGCCGTAGCTTCCTGACCAGGCCGGCTCCGGGAATCTTGCCTCGTGTTCCATAATACGTCTTGGGTCACCAGTGTGGAGTGTGTGAAATCAGAGGCGGAATCATTTATTACACACATCATTTATTACACACTCACATCTTTCAAGCACAAAACAGACTGAACATTCAAGCAGAAACTCTTCCCTTAAGTTTCATGGCATTTACATCACACACAACATGACATTTGCATCACACTGCATTCAACAACCTTCATCCCTTACTCCTTCCTGCTATCTCACCAGGAACCTCCTGCTCTTTGTTGTCCCAAGCTTATCACTGTCTCCTGTCTGCGATACTAGATAATCTGGCTCACACAAGGTGCTACAACACTACATTTGAAACAAATTTCAAAGAGATACAAGGTGAGACAATCAATATAAGTGCTTGAAAAAACCATTGAAATATAGCAACATAAAGTAGCAGCAACCTACAATAAAAAGTAGGTTATGCTAAAAATGCCGCAAGGTAGAAACCAAAAGAATGAGTGCAGATTAGAAATATGATAAAATATACTAAAAATAGTAGTAACCCCCACTTGAAATAAGTCATATTCTTTCCAAAAAAGAGAAGTACATTTCTATTTTCATGTGGAATTATGTGTCATCAGTATAGCACTGGAATGAGATTCTATAGCCACTAATGACATGGCCAAGAGGAAGCATGCATAGAGTGAAGAGGAGGGGGCCAAGAATGTACACCTGAGGGACTCCTGAGGTGGCATTGTGTTTCTGGGATTTTGCATTTCCAATAGAAATGTACTCTATTCTGTCTGTGAGGATTGAAACCAGGTATAAATTGAGTCAATTAGTTCAATGATCTACTGTAGCCAATTTAGAAGTGTATTATAGTCAACAGTGTCAAATGGAGCAAACAGATCAAGGAGGATTTGGAGGAACGGTGACAGATTTATTGCCATCAGAAGATCACTTTTAACACTAACTTGAGGCATTTCTGTGTTGTGGGGAGAAGGGAAACCAGACTGAAATTTTTCAAAATAAAAAAGAAACATCTAGTTGATGTCAAGTTTCTGTAAGGCACATCCCTGTTGTGATGCTGAAGACAGGATTTGTTTGTGAAAGACTGCATTAACCACTTGCGCTCCGTTGTTCCGTGGGCGGGCAAGTCTCTGCGTCCTAGGGCGCAGGAGGGCGCACTCGTGCGTCCTCGTGCGCTCTCGGACACATGGTCCTCATGGTGGTGATGTAGTTGGTGTTGGCGTCCAAGCGCCACTGAAAAAAAAAGCTGCAGACACAGCCGCGAACAGATTAGTTCATCTGATTGACCTCTCATTCGACTAATAAGAGCCTTGAATTGGGTTTCTGAAACCTTGAAGAACCAATGAATGAAAACCTAGGAAGGAGGACCCGCCTACTGTGAATGCAGGAGCCAATTGAAACACAGAAGTTCGGGCTGGGTGAAAAGAGATTTACTGTTGCAGCAAATGAAAAAAAGGACGCTGGACGAACCTGCTACAGACCCAGCAGCATGGAGAACACCCACAAGTGGGATTTGCACTCATTCCAGCAGAATAGACGTTTAGGATTCTCTTCCGTCATCATAGACCGACGGAGGCCGACGACAAAGGTCGTAAATCATTCACCAAAACCGCAATATTGGAATTATGTTTTGACCGGGATCCACGAGCGGACCAGCGTCGCGTTCGTCTGACAATGGGGAAGAGAAGTTCGCCAGGACTCTGCTGCTGTGAAGAGGTAAGGTGTTATAAGCTAAATTATTATTTCTCCCTGAAAACTGTAATCCAAAAATGACTTTTGACCGATCGGTAAATTACAACTGTACGGCGCACGAAGTACGAAGTGCGTGCGCCGCGATAAACGGTTCATTTGCCGTGTTCGGACCGTGAAGCCTCCCCCCCACCCCGCTGCAGAAGAGGAGGGGGCGGGGGGCGTTCACAGTCCGAACGTCCCCCGGTCTGCGGGGGGGGAGCCGCGCTGACTGCGCAGCGGTCGCCACATAGCCATATGAGTCTATTCCGTCATGTAGCGATGGCGTCCTCTGTAGCGAGGGGGGGGCAACCCCCCCCACACACACACAGTAGCGAGGGGGGGGAAGCCGCTGTGACAGCGTTGCTGTGGAAACATGCAACGAGTGTAATCCGTCATGTAGTGCGGGCCGAACTCCGTCCTTTGTAGCGGGGGGGGACAACAACCCCCCCCCCCACACACACACACAGACACAGCCCTGAATGTGACCTTTCATTAGAGCCCAAAATGAAGATTCTACATTGAATTATTCAAAAGTTACAGACGTTTTTCCAAACTGTGCCATTTGGCACAATTTGGCACAGTTCCAAAACGCCTGGGAACAACCTGAGAACAAAGCTGTGTAAAATATTCATTTTTTGTGGTATTGTTACAAAATTTGGACCTCAGCTGGATAACACTTGGTTCTACATTTCTGTTGCATTTTCCAGCCGGATCGGACAGCTGTGTGTTATTTGCAAGCATTTGTATCCAGAAAAACACCGTGGCCAAATTTATTTTCTTCAAGTTCAGTATGTTTAGATGACTGTAACTCAGTGGCCGGAGCACGTAGAGAGATTGTTTTTTTTGCCAAAAAATTCAAAGTGTTTTCTTTTAAATGAGACCAACCCCATGAAGATGCTGCAAAGGGTTGAAGAACAGCTTTCGATTTACTTTGGGCACGTTATTTTTTGGCGTTTTTAGGAAAATTGCCCGGAGTGCAAGGGGTTTAAACAATTCAGGTTTGATGTCTGATGAAAGAGTGAATCTTTGTATTGGCCACAGTAGTTTGAAATTCACTCCATATTTTATATTATGCTCCCTTATTCCTATTTCCATGGAAACGCTAATGCTCTTAATTTGAAGGGAGCCAGCATTTTGATGACGTGTTCAATGTATGGCAATGCGTGCAGCTGAACAGAGGGATAGAATGGTGATGTTTCAAAACTGGAAATAAACTTTCTTAGACAGGGATTAAAGCACAACAAAAAAGTCTTTTGACTGAAAATTTTCCCCATTCTTGTGTCAAGAACCATTTCCCTGTCAGCTGGGTTTCTCCTTCAGCTCCACTCCTCCAAACAGCGAAAGAAGCACTTGCTCATCGTGCTACTGTAAATTTCACTGGTCAACACCAAATTTATTGTCTAACTGTTTTTAGCTGATTTAGGACAATTTTGATGTGCTGAATCCAAAAATCACATTGGTTTTGCTCAATCAGGTCAACTTTTTGAATTATGGCCACATGTTTTTTATACGTTTTTGAATGAATGAATGAATGAATTTTTTTTATGAATGAATGAATTTTTATTTCGGATAGTACAGTACAGGTTAAAAGAAACTGTATAATATAACAACAAGGTCAAATTAGACAAAGACTCCTTCTACTATACAATTCCACGTGAGTTATCCGAAATGGGTGATGGCTGAAGCTGCAGCTTATATTGCCCACCCATATTCCATCCAAGAATTCAAAAGAGAAAAAAGAGAAAACAAGACAAGAGCGATTACAATTTATAACAAAGCTAAGACAAAATGTGACTGAGAGGAAAAAAAAAAAAAAAAAAGAAAACTAAGCTAGGCTAAGTTAAGCGGTTACTATTCAAAAACAAATCTAAGACAAAATGTCACAGAAGAAAAAAAAAACAAAACAACTAAGCTACAACACAACACAGGCTGGAAATGTCAATCCTTATGTGAGTTTACATGTCGTCTTGTAAATATGTTTGGAGTATTTCTTCCTTTAGTTTTTGTTTAAATTGTCCAAGCGTTGTACATGATTTTAATTCAGGTCCAAAATCGTTCCATAATCTGACTCCTTGCACTGAAATACAGTGTTGCTTGGTGGTTGTTCTCACTGTAGGCTTTTGAAATATACAGTACATGTTCCTCTGAAGTGATATCGTTTCTCCCTTGTTTGGAACAACTTTCGGATATTTGCGGGCAGTGATAAATTCTTCACTTTGAACATTATTATTGCGGTTTTAAAGTCAACCAGATCTTTCAACTTGAGAGTTTTTTGTTTAAGAAAAAGTGGGTTTGTTGGTTCCCTGTAAGCTGCTTTATTATTCTAATAGCTCTCTTTTGAAGCATAAAGAGTGGATATATGTTTGTTTTGTATGTATTTCCCCATACTTCATTACAATATGTCATGTATGGGAGTATTAATGAATGATACAAGGTGTATAGTGTGGGTTGATTCAGCAAATATTTCACTCTGTGTAATATTGCAATTGATTTGGATACTTTACCTTTAATATAATTAATATGTGACTTCCAACACAGTTTGTTATCAATTATTACTCCAAGGAATTTAGTTTCAGATACCCTTTCAATCTCTACACCATTTACACTGAGTTTGGGTACTGGGTTGTTGTGATGGTTGTTAAAGACTATAAATTTTGTCTTACTTAAATTGAGCGTTAATTTGTTTGAATCAAACCACAGTTTAAGCTTTCCTAATTCCTTTCCGAGTGTATCCAGAAGTTGTTCCAAATTGTTTCCACTGCATAGCAGATTAGTGTCATCGGCAAACAATATTAAGTCCATTTTTTCTGAAACTTTACATATATCGTTTATATACATATTGAATAATAATGGTCCCAAAACTGAACCCTGTGGGACTCCACAGGTGACCTTCAGTAACTCTGAGTTTTTGTTGCTAACACATACATACTGATATCTATTCTTTAAGTAACTACTTAACCAGGACAGTGCTACCCCTCTAATACCACAATTTTGTAGTTTCTTTAATAATAAATTATGATCTACTGTATCAAATGCTTTTTTAAGATCTAGGAATACTCCAACTGAATACTCTTTATTTTCAATGGCTGTTGATATTTTTTCTGTAAATTCCATTAGGGCATATGCAGTTGTCCTCTTGTGTCTGAACCCATATTGATGCTCACACAATAAATCATTCTTCAGTATGAAGTTGTCAATTCTCTCATAGAATATTTTTTCAAGTATCTTGGAAAATTGCGGTAATAGTGAAATTGGTCTATAGTTTGAGAGTTCCCCTCTGTCGCCCGTCTTGTATATCGGAATTACTTTAGCTATTTTCATTGCATTGGGAAATATACCTGATTGGAGAGACAGGTTACAGATATACGTCAGTGGTTTTACTATGCATTCGATAACAGTTTTGACTAGTAGCATGTCAATACCATCACAGTCAGTAGATGTTTTACTTTTGAATGATTTAACAATTTCAATGACCTCTCTTTCGTCTGTGTTCTTTATGAAGATGGAGTCTTTTACAGCAGTGTTATTGCATATTGTATCACCTGTAGGCACCGTAGTGGGTATTTCTCGGGCCAGTTTAGGTCCAATGTTAACAAAAAAATTATTAAATTCATCTGCAGGTGAAGCTATATTCACACTCTGAGTCGTTTTATTATTTTTTGGAATATTAGTTGGGTAGCTTATATTTCTGCTTTTATTTCCAAGGATACTGTTGAGTATTGTCCATGTATTTTTAATATTGTCTTTGTTTTTCACCAGTTCTTTACTGTAATAGTCTCTTTTACTACATCTTATTATATATGTTAACTTATTTTTGTATGTTTTATACCGCTGCTCTGCTTCTTTTGTCCTTTTCTTTAGGAAAGCTTTATATAATAAATTTTTCTTTTTACACGCCTTTTGTAGTCCTTTGGTTAACCATGGCTTATCAGCAAATTTGTGTTTAAGCTTTTTTTTTACTAATGGGCAGTTTTTTTTCATAAAGAGTGGTTACAATGTTTATAAATGTGTCATAGGCTTCATTTACATCTGATACATAGACTTCTGTCCAGTCTTGCTTCAGCAAGTCCTCTTTAAGAGAACTGATTGCATTTGGTGATTTGTGTCTGAACGATTTTGAAATTTTTTCTGCGTTGGGCCCCGTGTGGCCATGGATAAGTGCAAAGGTTGGCAAGTGGTCACTTATATCATTTATCAATAATCCACTTTCTATTTTCTTATCGAAAACATTGACAAACAGGTTGTCAATAAGTGTAGCAGAGTGAACTGTGATTCTACTGGGATGTGTTATTGTGGGATATACTAGACTCATGCTGTACATAGAGTTCATGAACTCTGTAACTACATTTTGTTGATGTGGATTCAGTAAATCAATATTGAAATCTCCACAAATTGCTACCATTTTCTTACTAGTAATATTATTGTACAGCTCGACTAATTTATCTCTGAATGTCTCAAGTTTTGTTTACATGTACGGGTATTTTCGCTTTATATGATGCAAAATTCTTTTTTATGTATTGAAATTCTCTGAATTTTGAACAATGATGACATAACATTGAATTTACATGTACTTACCTTTATATAAAGGTAAGTACATGCACAGTACTAAGTAAGTACTAAGTAAGTACAGGTTTTTACTTAGCTCCTGATCGAGAGAAACGGATGTCATTTTCGGATTCAGCGGTGCAAAACTGTCTTAAATCAGTTGAAAAAAACACAGACAACTTACAAAAAAAATTATTTTTATAACCCTGTGTTATCAACAGCAAATTTGATAATCGACTATTTAGATCGATACATGGATGGATGTACTTTATTGATCCCAAACTGGGAAATTACAGAGTAACAGCAGCGTAACACAGTAAGACTATCCAAACCAACAGAAACACACACAGCATAATAGAAAAGGAGATAACCAGAGAAGTAAAAATGCTTAGATAACTTTATATACTACATAGGCTACAACTAGGTTGAATAAATGATGATCGTTATGAATCTATGGATAGTACCAACTGTACAAAGAAGGATTATGGGGATTAATCGTCAGCCATAACAGCTCACTTCTTCTTGGGGGCTGCCTTCTTAGCTTCAGCTCTGGCAGCTTTCTTAGCCGGAGCTTTCTTGGCAGCAGGGGCCTTCTTGGCCACTTTCTTGGGGCTCTTTGGTGCCTTCTTGGCCGCTGCTGGTTTCTTCACCCTCTTCGGGGACTTCTTAGCAGCTCCCTAATGCACCCTTTTCCAGTAAAAATTCTAAAAAAAATACTATTGTTTCAGCTTCTTAAACATTAAAATTTGATACATTTCTTGTTTTTGCATTACAAGTTAAAACATTTTTAGTTTTGTGATTTTTGTATTACAAACCGACACAGTTGATGACCTTGACCTCTGGGATGTTGTGATGGGCATTTTTGACTTAAGAAATATAGATCAAATGATAAATTGAATAATTAAAAAGAATCAACACATTAATCTGTAACAAAAATACTTGTTAGTTGCAGCCCTACTTGCTCATCGTAAACTCATTCCTGATGTCATGTGCCTTACCACAGAGCTACGACTGTGTGTGTGAAGGGGGGAAAACTTATCTGTAGATTATAGACATTAAATGCAGTTCTCATGACTGTATACTCTGAAAACAGGTTAAAAAAGAAATAACTTTATACATCTCTATATAAACAAAACCAACTGGTGATTTTGCAGTAATAGATAATTAAATGTACTCAACCCTATCATAATAGTGACTGTGTTTTTACTTTGAAACATTGTGGTTCCCTTTAATGTAATCTACATTAGCAGGTGCAGCTCAAAAATTTAGATTATCTTGAAAAAATTGTTTTCTTCATAACTGAATATATTCTGTATTCATCACACATGAAGTGAAATATTTAAAGCCTTTTTTTTGTTTAAATTTTCATGATTATGACTTAACCCCTTGCACTCCGGTCAATTTTCCGAAAAACGCCAAAAAATAATGTGCCCAAAGTAAATCGAAAGCTGTTATTCAACCCTTTGCAGCATCGTCATGGGGTTGGTCTCATTTAAAAGAAAACAGTTTGAATTTTTTGGCAAAAAAAACATGATCTCTCTAAGTGCTCCGGCCACTGAGTTACAGTCATCTAAACATAGTGAACTTGAAGAAAATAAATTTGGCCTGGGTGTTTTTTTGGATACAAATGCTTGCAAATAACACACAGCTTCAGATCCGGGCTGGAAAATGCAACAGAAATATAGAACCAAGTGTTATCCAGCTGAGGTCCAAATTTTGTAACAATACCACAAAAAATGAATATATTACACAGCTTTTTCCTCAGGCTGTTCCCAGGCGTTTTGGAACTGTGCCAAATGGCACAGTTTGGAAAAACGTCTGTAACTTTTGAATGATTCAATATAGAAGCTTCATTTAGGGCTCTAATGAAAGGTCACACTCAGGGCTGTCTGTGTGTGTGTGTGGGGGGGTTGTCCCCCCCCCCCCGCTCGCTACAGAGGATGGACTTCGGCCATCGCTACACAACGGATTAGCCTCATGTGGCGATGTGGGACAGCAGCGCAATCACCGCGGCGCCCCCCCCCCTCACTGCAGAAGAATAGCAGGGGTGGGGGGGCGTTCACAGTCTGTACGCGGCGAACAACCCCTTGTACCGCGGTGCACGAACTGCGCCGCGAAGCACAGTTGTAATTTACTGATCGGTCAAAAGTCATTCTGGATTACAGTTTTCAGGGATAAAAAATAATTTGGCTTATAACAGCTTACCTCTTCACAGCCGCATTGTCCTGGCCAACTTCTCTTCCTCATTGTCAGATGAACCGACGCTGGTCCGCTCTGGTTCTGGTCCCGCGACCCGGTCAAAACATAATTCCATTATTGCGGTTTTGTGCTTCCATGATTGCGGTTTTTGGCGAACGATTTTTCAAAACAAATAACAGTAGTAATTAAAAAAAGACTGGCGAAGGCGTGTGTGTCACTCAGCCTTCGTCGTCAGCCTCCGTCGGTCTATGATGACCATGGAAGAAATCATAACGTCTACTCTGCTGGAAGAAAAAACAACAGCGTTGGGAGGCGGGTCCTTCTGGCTAGGTTTTCATTCATTGGCTCTTCAAGGTTTCACAAACCCAATTCAAGGCTCTTATTAGTCGAATGACAGGTCAATCAGATGAACTAATCTGTTCGCGGCTGTGTCTGCAGCTTTTATTTCCAGTGCGCGCTTGGACGCCATCACCATCTCCATCTGCACCATCAGGATCATGCGTCGAGAGCGCACGAGGGCACACAAGAGCGCCCTCATGCGCACTAGGACGCAGAGACTTGCCCGCCCGCGGTACAACGGAGCGCAAGAGGTTAACAGTTTTTTGATTCTTTTAATTTATTTTTTAATGCAGCCAGTGACATTGTTTAATATTTAATTGTTTAATGTTTTTAAAGCAGGACCCTGAATTAAATATTCCTTGAGCCACAATAGGAAAACAATGATTTGAAGAAAATAAAAACTATAAATTCACAGAATCACAAAAGATGTAGTAATTTCTTTTATATATATTTAAGCCATTACATTCACAAAATGGTAAAACGTGTATTACCATATTATACATTGTTATGCTCAAATATTTGGACAAAGTGCTGAAAAATAAAGGCTGTATCTAAATATCTGACTATGACTGTGTTTATTCAGTGTGTAGGTATATGGTGTCAATTTTGCAGGTTCTTATTTTAATTTATTTTTGGTGTATAGTTTTCAGTTATCAGCACCACATTCAGTAACTTTTTTAAATCTGAAAATATCCATCTCATGTTCAGCAGTGATCACAAAGCTTTCTACAAGAAGGGACAGTGCAGGCTGTTCCTGCTGAGGAGACTCAGGTCTTTTGGTGTACAAGGGGCGCTGCTGAAGACATTCTATGACACGGTGGTGGCATCAGCCATCACTTTTGGAGTGGTCTGCTGGGGCAGTGGCATTACTGCAGCTGATAGGAAGAGACTGAACAAACTGATCAAGAAAGCTAGCTCTGTCCTGGGGCAGCGCCTTGATCCGGTGGAGGAGATAGGAGAGAGAAGGACGGTGCTAAACTGTCATCTCTGCTGGAGTCCGAGTTCCACCCTATGCAGGACATACTGAATGCACTGAGGAGCTCATTTAGCAGCAGACTACATCATCCCAGGTGCACAACCGAGAGGTTTCGTAGGTCCTTCCTACCAACGGCTGTCAGACTGTACAACCTAAGCAGGGCTGCTCGCAGAGATAGCAAAAAGACGTAACAAACTAATAGTTTTTTGAATGCAAAAGATGCAATAGACTTACACAATGGTCCCCTCCGGCATACAACTAGGAAAATACCGGTCGCTATGGAGGGTGAGAATATGTATGGGTACATAATCATACCATGTAGGATAACTAAGTAGACGGTTATGCTGTTTCATCCCATCTAGCAACAATGCTCTGCACTGTGTGTGTTTATATATTTACATATTTATTCCATCTAGCTACAATGCTCTGCACTGGGTGTGTTTATATTTATATATCTATATATTTATTCTATCTAGCTACAATGCTCCGCACTGTGTGTTTATATATCTACATATTATTCCATCTAGCTACATTGCTCCGCACTGTGTGTGTTTATATATTTACATATTTATTCCACCTAGCTGCAATGCTCCGTACTGTGGGTGTTTATATATCTACATATTATTCCATCTAGCTACAATGCTCCGTACTGTGTGTTTATGTATTCATATATTTATTCCATCCAGCTACAATGCTCTGCACTGTGTGTCTCTGTGTGTGTATATATATATTTTATAGTAATATGTACATATGTATATTAGCTGCTCTTGCTTGCTTGTTTTTTTTCTTGCCTTCTGATTGTTGCTCTGAGTGTTGCTATCCCTGTGCTGTTGCAATCCTGGAATTTCCCCATTGTGGGACTAATAAAGGCTTATCTTATCTTATCTTAATTTATGATGTCTTAATAACAACTACAGTTTAAATTCATTTAGATGAAGCTGCTTTTCATACCAGTTTAATTTTTCTTCCCAAAACTCCTTTATATCCATGCATATAAATTTATGTTCTTTGCCTATTCTTTGGGCTAAGTATTGAATTGGAAAAAAATATTAGATTGGTTGACTAATGACAACTTACCATTTATTCTAACTCTGAAACATAATTCTAACTGTAATTAACTTTTGCCAAAGTCTCTGTCTTAAATATCTGAGTCGCCATTATCAGTATTAGCTAGCAAGCTAGCGGTTACCAAGCAAAGTACAGAAAACATCCTAAAAAAAAATATATAGCACTCACCTCTACATCAGTCAGACAGCCAAAATCCTCTCTTCTTTCTTCCCCCTCATTCAAACTCTGTCTACAAAGTAAATTGTCAGAAAAACGTGCAGCTGTAAAGTTGCCATTTTAAAACAAATTTATCCAGTTGAGTCCTTTCATAATAAAAGCACATAAAGAAACCAGTTCATTCTGATAATTTAAATGACAGCTTTTATTTTTGAATAATTTTAGTGAGCTGTGTGATAGAAACAATACATTAATCTCAGAACATGCAGCTTTTTATTGTTTTCTTCTGCTTTTTCTAATTGACGGAAATCCATTGCAGCAACGGAGAACTTTACTTCCTGTTGGGAGCTTCGGTGAATGTAACAAGGCCATTGAAGGAGTCCAAGCTGTTTTATCAGTGTTAGGCAGAATGGCGTTATGTGGTTGTTAAAGTTCACTAGCTGATCGATGAATTAGTTCAACATATTGTTGGTTGTTCATTCAAGCATCAAGGAAGACTGTACCGGGAAAAGTTGGGCTCAAAAGGCTGCATAGGTACCATGAAGAACTTGAGCCTGAGCTGTAATATATAAAAAAACCAAAACAAAAAAAAAAAAACATGGTGGCCACAGTGAACAACTGCTAGAGTCTCTGAATACAGCCAGCAGCAGGTAGAGCGACAGCCACCAAGGTCAGTAGAATTCATCCAGTTATAAATATCCCAAAAGTCCAGAAATATTTAATAGGAGATGACAATAGAACACTAGATATAACTCTTGAACATGGATGAAAAAGTGAAAACCATACCAGTGTCCTCTCCTCCTCTTCAGTTATATCAAATTTGTTTTCAGAAATAGGAGTTCAGTGGAGCTGCAGGCCCACAGCAACCCTGTAACTTTGGCCTACTGACTTTACAATAAATGAATGTACAAGAACACTCCAAGTACTGTTAGTTCCCCAAGTCTGATGTTCATATCTGCAGACATTCTTATTTGCCAATCATCTATTAAAATGTAAATCTGGACCTTAACATGTTTCTATACTAATGTTGGGATAAACATAAAAGCTTGTCCAATAATGACAAAAAAAAAAAAAGAAGAAGAAGAAGCTGGTTCTCTAGTGAATGCAAGTGCCACAAACTTGAGTTTTCTGCTTTGGACCATCTGTGTGTTTGTTGCAGTGTTACATCAGTGCAGTCTCACCGAAAAAATGTCAAATTGCACGGTTTTTTTTCACTCTGAGAAAACGGAAAAACATTTTTTACATGCAGTGGGTACGTGGCTTTTACAGCTTTAAGAAATGTACATATCTGCCAGCACCCTAATGTCTGTCTGCCACTTTCTCCTTCTTTCCCTTTCATTCTCCTTAACCATCAGAGGTGACACCCAACCAAAACATTTTCCCTAACCCTAACCGTTACGGGATGTGACGTCTAAACCTTACCTTATCCTAACCTTAACCATTAGTGGGGTGAAAAACAAACAAACAGAAAGAAAATAACAAAAAAGTCACTCACAGATCAGCATGGGACTCAAACCCGCGTCTTGGTGGTCTCTGGTTGAAACAGCTAGTAAGTAACCGTCTGCCATCCCCCACCCACCAACTGAAAGGGTTGAGGAAAACTGGCTTAAATAGGTGTTGTTGTGCTCATGCGCAGTGAGTACAGTGTTTTCTTTTCTTCTATGCATTTGTGCATGTGCAGTGAGTAAAGGCATGGACTCCATTTGTAAAATGTATCCAGGTATGTTTGTTTGTTTGTTTGTTTGTTAGGTTAATTGGCATCAAAAAACTGGGGATTCTAAATTGTCCTTAGGTATGGATGTGAGAGTGAATGGTTGTCTGTCTCTCTGTGTTGGCCCTGCGATGGACTGGCAATCTGTCCAGGGTGGACCCTGCCTCTCGCCCAAAGATGCTGGGATAGGCTCCAGCCCCCCCTGCAAGCTGAAAAGGATTAAGCGGAAGAAGATGGAGGAATGTTTGTTTTACAGACAAATGCATGGTTTTTGAGGGGTGGAAAATGTTCATTAGGTACATTTTTAGTGAGATTGGGTTGGTTTGATGGCAAGATGGCACCCACTGTTGGCGCCATCTTGCCATCAAACCAACTGGATATCGCCAAGTCAAGCAGCCACATGGAGTTTACTGGCTTTATACCACCCGACCTGCAATGCATCATCCGCCCTCGCAGTGACCATCGGCACCCCCAGAAAGACCCCAAAGCACCGAGCCCACGTGAGCATGCTGACCCCAAGAGAGCGCATTGGAGGTGGGGCCGAAGGTGAGGCAAGAGAGGAGGGCTACATGCTAGGCTAAAGGCTTGCTCCAGCTGGCCATCACTACCCAGTCTCTTAATGGCAAACGTTCGGACTTTGGAAAATAAGCTAGACGAACTAAGAGCAAGGATTGAAGACCAGCAGGAGACAAGAGAGTGCTGTACCTTTTCTGCCAGACCTGGCTTTCAGACAGAGTTCTGGAGAGCGCGATTCAGCTGCAGACAGAACAGGAGACTCTGGTAAGACGAGGGGAGGCAGTGTGTGTGTGTATTTATAAACCACTTGTGGTGTGGAGATGTACAAACCATCTACAAGCACTGCTCGCTTGACGTGGAGATTTTACTGCTGAAATACAGTCCCTATTATTTACCGAGGGAATTCACCACTGTGTTTTTGGCTGCTGTATACATTTGTCCACAGATCAACTACACAGTAGCGCTAAACAAACTCCATGTCGTCATCAGCACAGTAGAGACGAAACATCCCAATGTTGTTTTTATTGTTGCTGATGACTTTAACCAGTGCAATTTATGGCCTGTACTCCCCAAATATTACCAGCATGTGGACATTCCCACCCACAATAAAAGCACATTGGATCATGTTTATTCCAACATACATGGCGCCTAGAGAGCGGCATCCTGCCCCCACTTCAGACAGTCAGATTACATCTCACTGTTTATGTGCCCGGCCTACAGACAAACACTGAAACAAACAAACCCTGTTATTAAGCAAATTAAGCGCTGGACTCCAGAGACTGAGACCACCCTACAAAACTGTTTTGCCTGCACAGAATGGGATGTGTTTAAAGCTTCAGCCACCCGAGAGGACTTTTCTGTAAACATACAGGATTATGCTGAATACATGACTGGGTACATCAGCACGTGCATTGATACCATCGTACCCACCATACAGGTCAGGAAGTTCCCCAACCAGAAGCCCTGGATCAACAGTCAGGCATGTCAGATGCTGTGTGCTCACTTTCGTGCATTTAAATCAGGCTGTGAGGTCGAGTACAAAGCTGCAAAGTATGGACTGAGAAAGGCTGCAACAACAGCCAAGATGCAGTACAGAGAAAAGCTGGACAGCCTCTACTCCACTCCTGACCCGGGGTGCATGCGGCAAGGCCTGCAATACGTCACAGACTACAAGAGGACCAACAGCAGCACCGCTGGCTTTACAGACAGCCTGCTGGACGATCTCAACATCTTTTACACAGGTTTTGAGACCACCAGCCACAGCACAGAGAGGAGACACACACTCACGCACCCCCCTCCCTTCTTCTCCACTAACAGTCTGACCAGGCCAGGCAAGAAAAGCACTGAGGAATATCAACCCCCGCAAGGCAGCAGGACCAGACAACATATCTCGGGGGCCCTCAGAGCATGCGCTGCCGAGCTGACCGACGTTCTCACAGCAATCGTCAACCTCTCCCTCAACCAGAACATAGTCCCCTCCTGTTTCAAAACGACAACCATCATCACCCTTCTCAAAAGGAGCCCGCCAACCTGTCTGAATGATGACAGACTGATAGCACTCACTCTAATCATCATGAAGTGCTTCGAGAGAGTGGTGCTGCCCCTCATTCAGGACAGCATACTGGGCACCCTGGACCCCCTGCAGTACGCCTACTGGCCCAACAGGTCCACCTCAGATGCCATCGCTGCAGCACTCCAGTATTCTCTCTCCCACCTGGAAGATAAAGACTCCTGCATCAGGATGCTCTTTGTCAACTACAGCTCCGCCTTCAACATGGTCAACCCCCACAAACTCACCGACAAACTGTCTTCACTTGGTCTGCACCCCACCCTCTGCGACTGGCTACTGGACTTTCTAACTGGCAGGCCCTAGTCTGTCAGGATGGGTAAAAGGACCTCAGCCAGCATCATTACAAACACAGGTGTCCCACAGGGTTGTATTCTCAGCCCCATCCTCTACATCCTCTTCACTCATGACTGTGTTGCCTCCCACAAGGGCAATGTCATCCTAAAGTTCGCGGATGACACAGCAGTGATAGGACGCATCACTGGTGATGATGAAGAATCCTACAGGAGGGAGGCGGCCAGCTTGGTGTCATGGTGTGAAGGCAACAACCTCACCCTCAACACAGACGAGACAAAGGAGATGATAGTGGACATGAGGAAAGGGAGGAGGAGACCCCATCGGCCGCGGTTCATCTGGAAGCTTGAGGTGGAGAGGGTGAGCAGCTTTAAATACCTGGACATCCACATCAGTGAGGACCTTAAGTGGACACACAACACCACAGAGTTGGTTAAGAGAGCTCAACAGCGACTGTACTTTCTGAGGAGGCTGAAGAAGTTTTAGCATGTCCTCCAGGATCCTCAACAATTTCTACAGCTGCATCATCGAGAGCATCTTGACCAACTGCATCACTGCGTGGTACGGCAGCACCACTGCGCTGGACCGCAATCGCCTGCAGAGAGTGGTGAAGACAGTGGAGAATATCATCAGGACTCCACTCCCCTCTCTGCAGAGCATCTACCACCACAGAGTCTAAAGGAGAGCTGACGCCATCCTCCAGCTCCCCACCACCCCCAGCACAGACTGTTCACGCTTCTATCCTCAGGCCGGAGGTACAGAAGTGTGAAATGCAGGACATCCAGACTGAAGAACTCCTTCTTTCCCACTGCCATCAGACTCCTGAACAGATGATAACTCCCAAAACTCTGTAACACAGCTTTGCAAATAGGAACTCACATACCAGCTGCTAAATTTGCACACTGCTCACCTGTACAGTAGATATAGTCTCACCCGTCTGATGTCCATATCATCTCTGCTGCTAATTATCATCTCTGCTGCTACTTATCATGCACAGTCTACTGGTACTGCCGTTACAGAAATTGGCACAGGGTGCTAATTTGTAATTATATACTGCTTGTTGCACAATGCTAATTTGCATACTGTGCATAGGTCTATGCCATCTCAGGTTCACATCATCTCTGATATCAAAATACCACTATCACTTTAGTCATCCAGTGAATTTTCAATTTCATTCCTCTTGTCTGACTGCTTTAACTGCCCAGACTGCCTAGTGTGTGTTATTAGTACTCATTAGATTTAGTATTTAGTGTCAAGGTGTGCTTAAGGAGTCCTGACTGCCTAACTGTGTGTTGGTGTGTGTGTTATTAGCATTAGAATTGAGTTACTGTGTTAGTGTGTCATGACCTTATTAGAATTGTTGTTTCTGTACCTACCTTTCACCCTGGCATTCGTTCAGAGAGCAAAGTAAGAATTTCATTGCTCAAGAAATGTAGCATTTCTTAGCTGTGCACATGATAATAAAGCCTTTGAATCTTGAGTCTTACATCAACTATTTAACTTTAAACTTGTAGTATATTACTAGACAGAACAAGATTTGGGTTCAGATTCAAGATTCAGTCCATACAACCAATCATGCACAGTAGAACAAAATTACGTTTCTTCTATCTACCTTGTTAATCACATGTAGAATCAGACGGGTCACTGCCATGCAAGGCACCGCCACAGACAACTTCTCTTTCCCCCATTCTATTAGGCTGAGCACCAACCTAGAAGGCGGGAAGTACCATTTTTATATGGTCTTTGGTATGACCCAGCCGGGACTTGAACCCCCAACCTCCCAGTTGTGGGGCGGATGTTCTATCAATTACGCCACCACACCAAAGGCTGTGGTTTTTAATATGCCTGAGCTCTATATGTGCGGAAAGCGTTCTAATAATTAGTTGAACAATTAGTTGCTGTACAGCCACAGTAGGGACCTTGGAAATGAAATTTACAAAGCTTTAAAGAGGAAGTGATCAGAAAAAGTAGTTTAATTAAACACCATAAAGAAACACTTTATTAATGTGATCCAATAAAATTATATCACATCACAGTTCATAGAAGATACCCGTGGAACCGTCAAGATTTGAAGACAGTTTGTGTGGAAGAATGGACTACAGTCACTCCTGAGCAATGCCTGAACCTAGTTTCTCCATACAGGAGGCATCTGGAAGCTGTTATTACCAGCAAATGCTTTTCTACTAAATATTAAATGAATTTCACCAAGTGTGTTCAATACTTATTCCCTGTGCCATTCCACTTTATTAAATACAACTTGTTTTGTGAACACAGTTGCCTAGATTTCTTTGTATGTATAGATTACTTGGGTTGTTAGTGATATCTGGTGAAAATCTCACGTCAATGGCTCCATCAGAAATATGTTTAATGAGAAAAATGTTGACGTGTTCAATACTTATTTTCCCCGCTGTATACATATGTACACAGTTATATACACAGTGCAGGAGCATTACAGTTAGATGGCATTAACAGCATTACAGCTAGTTATATTACCAGCAATATATAGATATGGGCGATGCGGTGGCTGCAGCAGCACAGCAGTTCACCCTTGGCCATGGGATCCCTGGTTTGATCCCAGCCCCTGACCAACAGTGATCTGTGTGGAGTTTGCATGTTCTCCCCGTGTCTGCGTGGGTTTACTCCGGGATTTCTCCGGTTTCCTCCTACAGGGCAAAAACATGCAGGTTAGGTTAATTGGAGACTCTAAAGTGGCCCTAGGTGTGAATGTGTGTGTGAATGGTACAGGGATAGCGCTGTACCGTGGCTGCTTCATCCATCCAGGTGGATGCCCTCAATTTCCTCTCTGGGGATCAATAAAATAAAAAAATAAAATAAAAAAAGTATACAAAATCAAAAAAAATATATATAAATATAGACCCAGCCAGTATATACTGCTCAAAAAAATAAAGGGAACACTTTGAAAACACATCAGATTTTAATGGGAAAAAATAATCTGGATATCGAAATTGTGGCAGGCTAGTCCAGTTTACTCAGATTAAAGGAACACTTTTTAATCTGAGTAAGCTGGACTAGCCTGCCACAATTTCGATATCCATCTTATTTTTTCCCATTAAAATCTGATGTGTTTTCAAAGTGTTCCCTTTATTTTTTTGAGCAGTATATTTCACATTTGAATGAACAGTGTTGTTGCCACTCTCAATAATAATTGTAACTATACAAGTTGTGTATTGGAGGGGATGATCTCTATTGTGTAAAGTTGTGATGTTTAATATGGCCTCTATGAGCAGCACTGGTTAGACTGTAAAGTCTGACATCTGTAGGTAGGAAGGACCTGTGGATCCTCTCCCTCGAGCACCTAGGATGACACAGCCTACTGCTAAATGAGCTCCTCAGTGCGTTCATCGTGTCCTACATGGGGTGGAACTCAGACTCCAGCAGAGATGACAGCTCAGCCACTATCCTCCTCTCTCCTATCTCCTCCACTGGTTCGAGGCGGTGCCCCAGAACAGAGCTAGCTTTTTTGATCAGCCTGTTCAGTCTCTTCCTGTCGGTGGCCGTGATGCTGCTGCCCCAGCAGACCACTCTGAACATGATGGCTGATGCCACCACAGAATCGTAGAAGGACTTCAGGAGCACCCCCTGCACTCCAAAGGACCTGAGTCTCCTCAGGAGGAACAGCCTGCGCTGCCCCTTCTTGTAGAGTGTGCTGGTGTTGTGTGGCCAGTCCAGTTTATTGTTCAGGTGAACACCCAGGTACAGTACTTGTAAGAGGTCACCATCTCAATGTCTCAATATCTATTGTAACACATATAGTATTATCGTGTTGGACCATCATTTTTCTTCCCAGAGGCCTTAAACATCATATGTCTAACATGCAAACTCCTTGCGGGTGAAGCATATCACACTTCCAATCTCTTGGTCACAGAGAATTTTTGGAGTTTGTTGGACATGTCCAACATCCTCTGATAATGGAATTGTTTCTGTACTTGTCCTTTTAGACCTTAGTGCAGCTTTTGATACTGTTGATCATAATATTTTACTTGATAAATTGGAACACAATGTTGGACTTAATGGAACTTTATTGCAGAGGTTTAAATCTTATTTATTTGATAGGTTCCAGTTTGTTCATGTCAGTAATGAGTTTTCTTCCATCTCAAAGCTCAGTCACGGAGTTCCACAGGGATCTGTGCTAAGCCCTATTCCTTTTAGTTTATATATGCTTCCGCTAGGCAACATTATTAGAAAGCACGGTATACATTTTCATTGTTATGCAGATGACACACAATTATACCTGTCAATGAAGCCAGATGTTAGTAATCACAGTGACGTAGCCAATAATTTGTGAAGGTGGGGCTGAACCCCAACCACCACCGCCATTCTGAACGCCCGGGGTGTTTGCCCGGGGCAAAGCTTTAGCTTCAGCCCCCTGTCAACTACAGATTTCTTAATATTTTCAATGCAAACTACTCAAAACCTGCTCTTTATTTACATTTTCTTTTTTTTCTTCTTTTTTTTTAAGAATATAAAGAGTCGAGCCCCCCCCCCCCTTCCCCCCGGCTACGCCCCTGAATCAATTAGCCAAGTTAGAGGCCTGTCTTAAAGAAATTAAAGCTTGGATGACTTGTAATTTCCTGCTATTTAATTCAGATAAGACTGAAGTCATTCTAGTTGGTCCATAAAACCTTAGAAATCCCTTTCCAAATCAAACTCTTAGTTTGGATGCGGTTACTCTTTCTCTTAATAGTTCTGTGAGGAACCTTGGAGTTATTTTTTTTATCAAGATCTGTTTATTAATTCATATATTAAACTTGTTTCTAAGACTGCCTTCTATCATTTGCATAATATTGCCAAGATTAGGAGCATCTTGTCTCAGAGTGATGCTGAGAAACTAATCCACGCTTTTGTTAGCTCTAGATTAGATTATTGTAACTCTTTATTATTAGGTTGTCCTAAAACGTCTTCAGTTGATCCAAAATGCTGCAGCAAGAGTTTTAACAGGTACTAGAAAGAGAGATCATATCTCTCCGGTTCTGGCCTCCCTTCATTGGCTTCCCATAGAGTTTAGAATTAAGTTTAAAATCCTTCTCCTCACTTACAAAGCTCTAAATAACCAGGTCCCTTTTTATTTAAAAGATCTGATACTACCCTATTATCCAAACAGAGCACTACGCTCCCAAAATGCAGGATTACTTGTAATAACTAGAATCTCCAAAAGTACAATGGGAAGCAGAGCCTTCAGTTATCAAGCTCCTCTCCTTTGGAACCAGCTGCCAATCTGGAATCGGGAGTCAGACTCGATCTCTGTTTTTAAGAATAGGGTTAAAACCTTCCTTTTTGATATAGCCTATAATTAGGGTGGGATCATGTTCCCCTGAACCCTCCCTTAGTTAATGCTGCTAATAGGTTTAAACAGCTGGGGGACCTCCAACAATGAACTGGGCTTCACTCCTTTCTTCACTCTCAATGAAATATTTTTGCTGGTCATTAACATCTGTTTGTTCTCTCCCATAGATTGAGTCCCCATCGTGCTGTTTGCTCTCTACATGTCTGTTCTTTTCTTCTTCTTCTCTATCTCCTCACCCCCTAGCCAGTTGCAGCAGATGACTGCCCCTCCCTGAGCCAGGTTCTGCTGTAGGTTTCTTCCTGCTAAAAGGGAGTTTTTCCTCTCCACCGTCGCCAAGTGCTTGCTCACAGGGGATCGCCTGATTGCTGGGGTCTTTCTGCAATTGTGGGGGTTTCCTCTACAGTTGAAAGTGCTATGACATGACTGTTGTTGTGAAATGGCGCTATATAAATAAAGTTGAATTGAAAGTTGAATTGAATCCTCTGTACATGCTTACATATTCTATAAATTTGCAAGAAACACTTGTGTGTGGCATGTGACATTCAGCCCAAAGTCTGCAAGTAGACAGGTTGTAGCAGCCCATACAGCCTGTTGTGACCCAGACTTTACACAAACTTCCATTTAACCCTAGCTGATTAGGAGAAGATCTTCCTCTTTCAGCTGCTCCCTTTAGGGGTCACCACAGCACATCATCTGTCTCCATCTCACCCCATCCCTTCCATCTTCCACTGTAACACCAACCCTCTCCATGTCCTCCTTCACTACATCCATGAGTCTTCTCTATGGTCTTCCTATTTTCCTCCTGCTTGGCAGCTCCATCTTCAGCATCCTTTGTCCATTATATCCACTATTCCTCCTCTGCACATGTCCAAACCATCTCAGCCTTGCCTCTCTTACTTTGTCTCCAGACCATTCAACTTGAGCTGTCCCTCTGATATACTCATTTCTAATCTTGTTCCTCCCAGTCACTCCCAATGAAAATCTTAGCATCTTCAACTCTGCCACCTCCAGCTCCACCTCCTGTCTTTTTGTCAGCGCCACCGTCTCCAAAACATACACCATAGCAGGTCTCACTACCGTCTTGTAAATCTTCCCTTTCACTCTTGCTACTACCCTTCTGTCACAAATCACCCCTGACACTCATCTCCACCCACTCCACCCTGCCTGCATTCTCTTCTTCACCTCACTTGTGCATTTTCCATTGCTTTGGATCGTTGATCTGCTTTCACTACCGCTACTCCTTCCATCTTCACTGTTACACCTGCCTCTTTCTCATTCACACTCATGTATTCTGTCTTGCTTCTACTGACTTTCATTTCTCTTCTCTCCACAGCATACCTCCCCTCTCCAGGTTCTCTTCCACCTGGTCCCCATTTTCACTACAGATCACAATGTCATCTGCAAATATCATGGTCCACGGAGACTCCTGCCTGACCTCATCTGTCAGCCAGTCCATCATCATGGCAAACAAGGAGGGGCTCAGCGCCAACCCCTAATGTAATCCCATCCCCACCTTGAACCCATTTGTCACTCCTACAGTGCACGTCACCACCGTCTCGCCATCCTCATACATGTCCTGCACCATCCTCACATACTTCTCTGTCACTCCTGAATTTCTTATACAGTACCACACTTCCTCTCTTGGCACCCTATCATATTCTTTCTCTAGATCCACGAAGACATTGCAACTCCTTCTGACCTTCTCTATACTTCTCCATCAATACTCTTAAAGCAAACATTGCATCTATAGTACTCTTTCTTGGCATGAAACCATACTGCTGCTCACTGATTGCCATCTCTCCTCTTAACATGGCTTCAACAACTCTTTCCCATGTCTTCATAGTGTGGCTGATCAACTTTATGCCTCTGTAGTTACTACAGCTCTGAGCATCACCTTTGTTCTTGAAAATTGGTACCAAACACTTCTTCTCCACTCCTGGGACATCCTCTCACTCTCCAAGACTGTGTTAAACAATCTGGTTAAAAAGTCCACTGCCATCTCTCCTCAACATCTTCATACCTCCTCAGGTACGGTATGTCATCTGGACCAACCGCCTTTCCATTCTTCATCCTCTTCAAGGATTGATTTGGAGAAAATATAGTAGAAAAATACACCTTTTGTCAAAAGAATGGTGCACATCACTGTTTAAACAAAATATGCAAGCAAGTAATACCAGCAGATCACTGTAGGGATCATAATATATCATACAATATGTAACTTTGCTGTGCATCGTACAGTATTAATTAGTTTACAAATTTTATGTGATAGCATGTTATTTGAGTGAACTTTGAGCTGCTGCAGTGCATGTCCTACTGGGGTTTTGTAATATTAAGACATGCCTGTTGTACAGCTTGCATTACAGGCCCTTTGGAAGAGACTCTCCTATCTGTTAGGCTTTGAATTGAGGCCAGATGGCCTCCAGTAATGGAGTGGAGTAGGAAGCTTTGCTGCTGTGATAGCCTGTGGCCTCCTCTGGGAGGAGAAACAGGAGACATGTAGGATCCACCTACCTACTTTGAAAGCTATGAGTAAATGTGTGAGGCTGGAAATGTTTAAGAGCTATGCTCTAAATGTCAACCAACAGAAAACTTACATAGTCTGCAAAATGTGGTAGGATTTTTATTTTAGATACATACATTGGTGCATGTTGGTTTACCCATGGTCTCTAAATAACTTTTTGATTATTATTATTATTTTACAATTATATCTTTTATAATGTTCAGGTTTGGGTTTAATTATGTTGTATGCTTATTTAATACTTTTACACTATTAATTAGTTTGAGGATTGAGTTCAAAGTTTTGTTGTTGGCCGAAAAAAACACTGAATAGGTTAGCACTGTAGAAGAGCTTGGAAGAACGAGGCGATGTGATATATAAACCAAAGTTTATTATCAGCTCCTCTAACAAGTCTCATCCTAGTGCAGCAGCAGAAGAAGGAAAAAGAGACCGAACACCTTCGGCTCTATGAACTTATACTTGCACATAACAAAAGACATGCATATCAAAAGCTGACATCCCTCATTATCTTAATCCCCCCATTATCTTCGTACTCCTCCTCATGGCCCTGGGGGGTCAGGGCAGCTCCTCCGGTCTCCACCGCAGTGCCTGGGAAGCTCTTTGATCTTCACTGGCGGCTGAGACTCTTTGTCCTGTTCTGAGGTGTGAAGTCGCCTTACATATGTAATCACCAAACATTCTCACATGCTTCAACATATGTAGGTTATGGAATATATGATTAATATAGACCACAAGCACCATCATTTTTCCCTGACCATTTACAACCCTATCTGTCAGGTCTACTTGTAGCTGTCCCAAGGTCTAGAATTGTGCTGAGCAGAGACTGGGCCTTTGCAGTTATTGCCCCTAAATTATGGAATCATTTACCCCCTGCATGTTAGGCTGGTTCCGTCATTGCCTGTTTTCAAGTTTCGTCTTAAAGCACACTTTTATTCCTTGGCTTTTAATTCAGTATGATTGTCAACCACTTTGCTGTAACCAACCTTTTTGTTTAATTTGTTTATAGTCTTTAAAATTACTTTTGAAAATGTTTTTTTATGGTTATTTGCTTTTTTAATGTCACTTATTTTTCTTTCAGCTTTTATTTATAGCACTTTGGTCAATGATAGTTGATTTAAATGTGCTTTATAAGTAGACTTGAAAACATGTATATAACATGTATATAACATGTATATAAGATGGCGGCAGCGCACATGGACGCAGCGGCCCCTCTTGGCATCAGCGAGTGTGAGAGTTTTGAGTATTTTTATCTTCCCAGACGTACATTCTGTAAAACTTACAACCGTGAGACCTTATTAAACATCAAGGCACTGCACGCTGCAAGAATCGCGGCGATCGGTTGTGATTTGGACATTCTATGCCAGCATGGAATTCTGGCGGAGTCCCCGCTGGAAGCTACCCGAGAGAGGAGGAGGCATAAGCGGAGCGAACACAAGCAAAAGCGTGGAAAAAGGGCCAGGATCCATGCTAGGCTAAAGGCTAACCCCTCCAGACCAGCGGTACCGTCGCTCCTTCTCTCTAACGTCCGCTCCCTCGAAAACAAGCTGGATGAGCTGCGTCTGCTGAGAGAAACCCGGAGAGAGTGGAGAGACTGCTGTGTGCTTGCGTTCACGGAGACATGGCTCCACGGCAACATTCCTGACGAGGCCATTCAACTGGAAGATATGGCGATGTTCCGTGCCGACAGGGAAACGGCGAGCTCCGGTAAGAGCCGGGGGGGTGGGCTATGCATCTATGTTAACAAGAACTGGTGCGTTAATGCCACGTTAGTGTCTAAACACTGCTCTCCGTTGGCGGAGTTCCTTATTGTAAATTGTCGGCCATATTATTTGCCGAGGGAATTCAGCAACGTGTTTGTAGCGGCTGTTTACATAGCGCCAAGCGGTAATGCTAATGCTAAGAAGGCACTCGGGGAACTGCACAATGCGGTTAGTGAAATCCAAACTTCACACCCGGACAGTTTTGTGGTGGTTGCGGGGGATTTTAACCACACCAGCTTAAAGACTGTGCTCCCAAAGTTTAACCTCTTGCACTCCGTTGTACCGCGGGTGGGCAAGTCTCTGTGTCCCAGAGCGCACGAGGGCACTCTCGTGCACCCTCGTGCGCTCTAGGACGCATGATGGAGATGCGTCCAAGCGCGCACTGAAAATAAAAGCTGCAGACACAGCCGCGAACAGATTAGTTCATCTGATTGACCTCTCATTCGACTAATAAGAGCCTTGAATTGAGTTTCTGAAACCTTGAAGAACCAATGACTGAAAACCTAGCAAGAGGACCCGCCTACTAAATCTGTGAATGCAGTGAGCCAATTGAAGCAGAGAAGTTAGCCAGCTGTTTTTTTTTAGGCTGGGTGAAGAGACAGACTGCTGCAGCAGATAAAAAAAGGACCCGAAGGAGGAACCGTCACAGACCCAGCAGCACTGAGACCACCCCCTGTGTGACAGGGACAGCCATTCGCACATCGGCCTCTTCAGTCACAGGCGGTGCTTTTTTTTTTTTTTTTTATTCGAGCAGAATAGACGTTTACGATTCTCTTCCATGGTCATCATAGACCGACGGAGGCCGACGACGAAGGTCGTAAATCATTTGCCAAAACCGCAATCATGGAATTATGTTTTGACCGGGTCGCGAGACCAGAACCACGAGTGGACCAGCGTCGCGTTCGTCTGACAATGAGGAAGAGAAGTTCGGCAGGACGCTGCTGTGAAGAGGTAAGGTGTTATAAGCTAAACTAGAAAAGCACTCGGAGAGCGCAGACCTCCACCAAGCGCCACAGTTCCCCCCCATACAGTGTTTGTGTTTACG
Source organism: Pholidichthys leucotaenia (assembly GCA_020510985.1). Taxonomy (NCBI): domain Eukaryota; kingdom Metazoa; phylum Chordata; class Actinopteri; order Cichliformes; family Pholidichthyidae; genus Pholidichthys; species Pholidichthys leucotaenia. The sequence goes on from CM035839.1 coordinate 354,274,847, forward strand.
TTTTCAGATTCCTTGACCACGAAAACATATGACTAGCAATTTGATTGACAATGATATGATTAGTGGTTCAGTACGGTGGTTATTCACGAAAATGACATGTTCTGTAATGGCGGCCACAGTTCCCCCCATACAGTGTTTGTGTGTACGTTTTCGGCTTCCTTGACCACGAAAACATATGACTAGCAATTGGATTGACAATGATAGGATTAATGGTTCAGTAGATATTCGGGAAAATGGCATTTTCTGTAATGGCGGCCACAGTTCCCCCCATACAGTGTTTGTGTGTATGTTTTCAGATTCCTTGACCATGAAAACATATGACTAGCAATTGGATTGACAATGATAGGATTAGTGTTTCAGTAGTTATTCAGGAAAATGGCATTTTTCGTAATGGCGGCCACAGTTCCCCCCATACAGTGTTTGTGTGTATGTTTTCAGATTCCTTGACCATGGGAACATATGACTAGCAATTGGATTGGCAGTGATAGGATTAGTGGTTCAGTAGTTATTCAGGAAAATGGCATTTTCCGTAATGGCGGCCACAGTTCCCCCCCATACAGTGCTTGTGTGTACGTTTTCAGATTCGTTGACCATTCGTTGACCATGAGAACATATGACTAGCAACTGGATTGACAATGATAAGATTAGTGTTTCAGTAGTTATTCAGGAAAATGGCATTTTCCGTAATGGCGGTCACAGTTCCCCCCATACAGTGTTTGTGTGTACGTTTTAAGATTCCTTGACCATGAGAACATATGACTAGCAATTGGATTGACAATGATAGGATTAGTGGTTCAGTAGTTATTCATGAAAATGGCATTTTCCGTAATGGCGGTTTTCTTCTGGACGGTGATCCGGATCACCACCAAAATTTAATCAGTTCTTCCTTGTACCATTTCCAACAATGCCTGAAAGTTTCATTGAAATCCGTCCAAAACTTTTTGAGTTATCTTGCTAACCAACAGACAAACAGACAGATAAACAGACAGACAAACCCCGGCAAAAACATTACCTCCTTGGCGGAGGTAATTATTCTTTATCCCTGAAAATTGTAATCAAAAATGACTTTTGACCGATTGGTAAATTACAACTGTGCGGCGCACGAAGTCTGAAGTTCGTGCGCCCGGTACACGGGTTGTTCGCCGCGTCCAGACCGTGAACGCTGCCCCCCCCCCCCGCTATTCTTCTGTAGCGAGGGGGGGGGGGCCGCGGTGACTGCGCTGCGGTTGCCACATCGCCACATGAGTGTATTCCGTCATGTAGCGATGGCCGATGTCCGTCCTCTGTAGCGAGGGGGGGGACAACCCCCCCCCCCCCACACACACACACAGACACAGCCCTGAGTGTGACCTTTCATTAGAGCCCAAAATGAAGCTTGTACATTGAATCATTCAAAAGTTACAGATGTTTTTCCAAACTGTGCCATTTGGCACAATTTGGCACAGTTCCAAAACGCCTGGGAGCTACCTGAGGAAAAAGCTGTGTAATATATTCATTTTTTGTGGTATTGTTCCAAAATTTGGACCTCAGCTGGATAACACTTGGTTCTACATTTCTGTTGCATTTTCCAGCCCGGATCTGAAGCTGTGTGTTATTTGCAAGCATTTGTATCCAAAAAAACACCCAGGCCAAATTTATTTTCTTCAAGTTCACTATGTTTAGATGACTGTAACTCAGTGGCCGGAGCACTTAGAGATATTATGACTGTTTTGCCAAAAAATTCAAAGTGTTTTCTTTTAAATGAGACCAACCCCATGAAGATGCTGCAAAGGGTTGAAGAACAGCTTTGGATTTAATTTGGGCACTTTATTTTTTGGCGTTTTTAGGGAAATTGACCGGAGTGCAAGGGGTTAAACAATGTGTAGACTTTAAGACCAGAGGAGAGAATATGTTGGACTTAGTGTACACAAACACAGATGCATATAAGGCTATACCCCGCCCCCATCTCGGCCTTTCTGACCACATAGCCGTGATGCTGCTGCCTGCCTACAAACCTTTATTGAAGCGCAGCAGGCCAGCAGTGAAACAAATCAGAATTTGGCCAGAGAGTGCAACCTCTGCACTGAAAGACTGTTTTCTGCACACAGACTGGGAGGTCTTCAAAATAGCAGCCTCCCAGGAAGACAAGAGAGATGTGGAGGAGTATGCTGAAACTCGATGACCAGCTACATCGCGAAGTGCACAGAGGATGTCACTACAGTGAAGACCATCACTATGCGGGGTAACCATAAGCCCTGGATGACTGCAGAGGTGCACTCACTGCTTACAGCCAGGGATGCAACCTTCAGAGCGAAGGACAGGATCTCCCTCCGCTCAGCCAGGTCTGCACTCTCGAAGGGAATTAAGGCGGCAAAGCGCGCCTATGCGGAGAAAATCCAGGGACACCTCTGTGACACTAGGAACACCAAGCAGATGTGGCAGGGAGTTCGGACACTGACGGGCTGTAAGTCTAGGCAGGGGGTCGATGATGACGACACTTCGCTTCCAGACAGGCTTAACGACTTCTTTGCACATTTTGAAGCATCAAACTCGACAATCAGAGGGAGGGCTGGCCCACCCCCACCATCAGTCGGATCAGCTTTTACCATCAACACAGCGGACACACGGAGGACCCTAACCAGAGTCAACCCACGTAAAGCTGCAGGTCCGGACAACATCCCGGGACGTGTGCTCCGAGACTACGCGAGCGAGTTGGCGGATGTCCTGACTGACATTTATAACATCTCCCTGAGTCAGGCCATCGTTCCCAGATGCTTCAAGACCTCTATCATTGTACCGGTGGCAAAGAAACCAGTTGTGTCCTGTTTGAATGACTATCATCCTGTTGCACTGACACCAATTGTGATGAAGTGTTTTGAACGGCTTGTCAAACCACACATTACAGCCTGCCTCCCTGCATCACACGACCCACTCCAGTTTGCATATCGTTCAAACCGCTCCACGGAGGATGCTATAGTCACCACCCTACACTCTGTCATCACCCACCTGGACCAGAAAGACACCTACGCCAGACTCCTGTACATTGATTTCAGTTCAGCATTCAACACCATTATTCCTCAGAGACTGATGGAGAAATTACTCGTTCTCGGTCTGAACACCGCCACATGTCTCTGGATCCTGGATTTCCTGACTGAGGGACCTCAGTCTGTCCGGGTTGGAAACAACATCTCCAACTCTGTCACGCTGAGCACCGGATTCCCTCAAGGCTGTGTACTCAGTCCACTGTTGTTTACACTTCTAACACATGACTGTGTATCCAGACACGAGGGGAACCAGATTATTAAGTTTGCAGACGACACCAAGGTGGTGGGACTTATTCAGAGGGATGATAAATCAATGTACAGGGAAGAAGTGAGAGACCTGGAGGGCTGGTGCAGGGAGAACAATCTGGTGCTCAACGTGGACAAAACGAAGGAGATGATTATCGACTTCTGGCGGTCACAGCCTGAGCACGTCCCCCTCAGCATCGGCGGCCGTTTAGTGGAGAGAGTGGAGAACATCAAGTTCCTCGGAGTGCAGATCTCGCGGGACCTGGACCTGGAGCAAGAATTCCTTGGGGATCAGGAAGCGGGCTCAGCAGAGACTGCACTTCTTGAGGAAGCTCAAACAGGCCTCTCTCCCCATCTGCATCCTCAGGACCTTCTACAGAGGTGTGGTGGAGAGTGTTCTGACGTACTGCATTGCTACATGGTACTCCAGCTGCAGTATGTCAGACAAAAAAGCCCTGCAGAGGATAGTCAAGGGGGCTGAGAGGGTAATTGGAGTCTCCCTCCCCTCTGTCCAAGAACTGTTTCAGAACCGTTGTAGGAGCAGGGCATTGAACATTGTCAAGGACCGTTCTCACCCTCTGCATAAACACTTTGAACTTCTTCCATCTGGTAAACGATTCCGGAGCATCAGAGGCAGAACCACCAGACTGATCAACAGCTTCCTTCCACAAGCTGTCAGGATGCTGAACAGTTGACCCGGAATCTCTCATACACACTACTGCACCTACGGACATTTTGTATATTATTTGTATGTTATAGTTAGCTAGTTTTTTCCCAAGTATGTCTCAGGGATGTGTGAATGGATGGGGGGTGGGGGTGGGGGGTGAAGCTATGTGTGAGTGTGTCTTAAATCATGCTGCTTCAATTTATATGGATGCCGAGAGAAACGCAATTTCATCTTGCCTGCACTACAGTTGTATGTACAGCAATATGACAATAAAGTTTGATTTGATTTGATGTATATTAATTTCACAAACTGTTTCTACATTTCAGTTCAATTCAAGTCATCTTTATTTATATAGCACCATTTCACAACAACAGTCATCTCATAGCACTTTCAAACTGTAGGGAAAAAACCCATAATTGCAGAAAGACCCCAGCAGTCAGGCGATCCTCTGTGAACAAGCACTTGGCAGTGGTGGAGAGGAAAAACTCCCTTTTAACAGGAAGAAACCTCCAGCAGAACCAGGCTCAGGGAGGGGCAGTCATCTGCCCGTGACTGACTGGGGGGTGAGGGGATAGAGAAGGAGAGGAAAAGAACAGATATGTAGCGAGCAAACAGCACAATGGGAAATCCATCTGTAGGAGAGAATGTTAATGATCAGCAAAAATATTACATTAAGGGTGCTTTCACACCTGCAGGCTTTAGTTTGTTTCTATCAAACTCGAGTACGTTTTCTCTGTTAGTGTGGTTCATTTTGTCTGGTGAGAACACAGTAATCGCACTCAGGTGCGCACCAAAACAACCGCACCAAGACCACCTGAAAGAGATGATTTTGATTCACATCAAATGGCGAACTCTGGTGCGGGTCCTGCAGGTGAAAAGGGACCATACTAAAACAGGACCAGCAGCAAACTGTAAAACATTTTATGCCACTGCACATACAGTGCATCTGGATAGTATTCACGGCGCTTCACTTTTTCCACATTTTGTTATGTGACAGCCTTATTTCAAAATGGATTAAATTCATTTTTTCATCAAAATTTTACACACAACACACCTTAATGACAATGTGAAAAAGTTTTTTTGAGATTTTTGCAAATTTATTAAAAATAAAAAACTAAAATCATATGTACAGTACATAAGTTTAGTTTATTGGTTTATTTGTCAGGGACAATGTACAGAAAAAACATTAAATACAGGGTAAAGATGTTCTGTTTATGATTATAGCATTTTCACTAATTTCCATCTGTTGTCCCTGAGGCAGGCAGGAAGATATTAAAAGAAAAGCAACTCAGGTCGGGTTTCAGAAACTGTTGACCCTGAAACAAGCAGGGAGTAGGTTAAAAAGGTAAAAAGATATGAGAGACGGCACACATAAAAACAATTTTAAGAGTACAATTTCAAATCCCATTTAAGGGAAAGAATCACTGCTGGCAAGCTTGATTACTTAAAATCCATTTTTTAGTCTCTGTGGTAAAGTCTCTGTAATTTGTTCTGGTCTTCAATGCAGTGGGGAGCTTGTTCCATTCCGTTATAGCTTTGTATGAGAAGGCTGATTGTCCAAAAACAGTTTTACGTAGTGGGATGCAACAATGCTACTTAGAGGAAATCCTTGTTACTCTGGTATTTTGTTCAGAAGTCAGGTACACAAAAGTCTTAAGGGGTGGGGGTGCAGAACCATAGATAATTTCAAGACCAACCGTATATTTGCATACACGATCATATTTTCAAAGCTTAACATCTTGTTTGTCAAGTATATCACAATGGTGATACTGTCGTGTTTTCTTATCCAGAATTTTGATGGATTGTTTATACAGGGATTCCAAGGGTTTCAGAGTTGTACTATTGGCTTGTGACTAACAAGAGATGCAATAGGAGAAATGTGTCAAAATCAGGGCATTCAGAAAGGTTTTTGATCCTTTTAGAGTAAGTGAGTTTCTGAATCAGCGAAAGTTTGCAAGGTTATATTTCAGAGTGCGGCTCATCCGTTTTGTGCTCTTTAAAGCTGAGCGTGGGATCTAATGTGATACCCAAATACTTAAACTGTTACATTTTCTATATTTGCTTCATTTTCAGTTATAGCTGGATAGTGCATATGATTTTGTTTGTTGGTAAAGTACATGGTAGCTATTTTCCCTATGTTCAGAGTGAGGCATGATTGATTCAGCCATTTTGACACTTTCTCCATTGCTATCATTAACTTGTCAGCCACTTGTTTGGCATCCTTCCCATGTGTGTAGATGACTCTGTCATCTGCATGCATCTGAATTTTGATGTAATTTTCACATACTGATGGAAATCATTAATATACAAAGTAAACAGCAGTGGGCCAAAAATTGAACCCTGTATTCACAGCCTTTGCTCAATACTTTGTTGATGCATCTTTGGCAGCATTTACAGCCTCAAGTCTTTTTGAATATGATGCCACAATCTTGGCACACCTACCTTTGGGCAGTTTCACCCATTCCTCTTTGCAGCACCTCTCAAGCTCCATCAGGTTGGATGGAAAGTGTCGGTGCAAAGCCATTTTCAGATCTCTCCAGAGATGTTCAATTGGATTCAAGTCTGGGCTCTGGCTGGGCCACTCAAGGACATTCACAGAGTTGTCCTGAAGCCATTCCTTTGATATCTTGGCTGTGTGCTTAAGCTGGATTCATGCTGCACCTCTGCTGTCCGCATATGTGTAACCGGAACCCTTGTGTGACGAAATTTACATCATCATCTCCACTCCGTTAGTGTCCGCAGTGCTCGACCACTGACGACCACGTGCAGCCCAAATTTTGCAACCGCGCCACCTGCCCACGACCTGAACGCATTGAAAAGCGCATGTGCAAGACTGAACGTCCCATTCACGAGGTGGTGATATCGGCACAGCATACCAAGACAAAGTAGACGAAGAAGACAACGAGGAAGCAGAAGGCGAAAATAAACATACATGAATCATACATAAATACTTCAGCAGCAGCATCTTCGTGGAAAAGGATTGAAAACCGGGAAGTCAAGCAGCAGAAAGCAAGCAGCATTTCTTTATTGGTGAAAATCCTGCTGCGTCAGTGCATTGGTGCTACCTGTCGGGCGGGAGTGAAACTACAAATGATGGTTGTGCACATGCGTCAACCGCTTGGCCTGGGTAGATGAAAAAAGTGAGCATGAACAGCACTGCATGCGTGCTGGGCTTGTCCAAAGTGCACGCGGACCAAAGTGGATTAGAGGGAAAATGCAGCATGAATAAGGCTTTAGGGTTGTTGTCTTGCTGAGAGATGAACCATCGCCCAGTCTGAGGTCAAGAGTGCTTGTAGCAGGCTTTCATTCAAGATGTCTCTGTACATTGCTGCATTCATCTTTCCCTCTATACTGACTAGCCTCCCAGTTCCTGCTGCTGACAAACATCCCCACAGCATGATGCCTACAATCTGTTGGTATGGTGCTGGCCTGGTGATGAGCGGTGCCTGGTTTCCTCCAAACATGATGCCTGGCATTGACGCCAAAGAGTCTGTCTCATCAGACCAGAGAATTTTGTCTCTCATGGTCTGAGAATCCTTCAGGTGCCTTTTGGCAACCTCCAGGCAGGTTGCCATATGCCTTTTATTAAGGGGTGGCTTCTGTCTGGCCAATCTACCATGCAGGCCTGATTGGTGGATTGCTGCAGAGATGTTTGTCCTTCTGGAAGGTTCTCCTCTCTCCACAGAGGAACGCTGGAGCTCTGACAGAGTGACCATTGGGTTCTTTGTCACCTCCCTGACTAAGGCCTTTCTTCCCCAATCGCTCAGTTTAGACAGCTGGGCAGCTCTAGGAAGAGTCCTGGTGGTTCTGAACTTCTTCCATTTACGGATGATGGAGTCCACTGTGCTCATTGGGACCTTCAAAGCAGCAGAAATTTTTCTGTACCCTTCTCCAGATTTGTGCCTTGAGACAATCCTGTCTCGGAGGTTTACAGACAATTCCTTTGACTTCATGTTGGTTTGTGCTCTGACATGCACTGTTAACTGTGGGACCTTATATAGACAGGTGTGTGTCTTTCCATAGCTTGTCCAATCAACTGAATTTACCACAGGTGGACTCCAGTTAAGCTGTAGAAACATCTCATGGACGATCAGTGGAAACAGGATGCACCTGAGCTCAATTTTGAGCTTCATGGCAAAGGCTGTGAATACTTAAATGTACATGTGATTTCTTAGTTTTTTATCTTTAATAAATTTGCAGAAATCTAATAAAAAACCTTTTTTTCACATTTTCATTATGGGGTATTGTGTGTAGAATTTTGAGGAAAAAATAAATTTAATCCATTCTGGAATAAGGCTGTAACATAAAATGTGGAAAAAGTAAAGTGCTGTGAATACTTTTCGGATGCACTGTATCTGATGGATCTTCAAAAATATCTGTGGCTGAGCATGTCACAGTTCTGGAGGATTAATGAACGTTAACATGTTATTTTGCTTCTGTAGCTACACTTCATTTTCAAACTGTATGATTTCCCGAAAGTGATATATGCACGTAATGTAATAAACAATAACTGGGGCGATGAAAACCCTCCGTAGATTACGCTACAGTTTGTATTATTTTTTCCCCAGAAATGCATAAAGGCACACTTCTCATCCTACTTCCTGTATTTACCCTTCTTGTCCTCATGGCAAAAAAATCTAACCAGTAAGAACAGAGAACATTCTGATGCAAGTCTCATGGGATTTAACATGAGGGAATTCAGTCCACTTGAATTTTTGCCTGTGTGAAAGGGAACCGAACCAAGGAGAAAATGATACAAAGTAACAAACTTTTCAACTGATTTGGACCAAAGTAAACAAATTTAGGTATGAAAGCACCCTAAGGGTGCATTCAGATGGCCACTGTTTAGATAGGTCGATAGATACATACTTTATTTCAAACAAAAAAGTGAAAAAAACCAAAACAAATGACAAGTGCGATAAAGTGACAGTATACAGTGCTTGAAAGGGAGAAGGAAGAAGTGAACACTTATTAACTCCAACTCCTCTTTTCCATAAATACAACCCATGTGAAATATATACAATTTACCACATTTAAGACCCCAAGTAAACAATTAACTATATTTTGTACATATCAACATTAACACCCATCCATCCCATCATACATACAGTCCATACATCAAAACCAGCCCCAAACAACACAGATATACACAGCACTGTCCCACCCACCATTCCATAGTGTCCCAGAGTGAGCATAGTGGATCGTACATACAGTATAAATACTACCCTTCTAACATATATTCAAAGTCAAAGTGCCTTTATTGTCATTCCATTGTTAATGAACAATGCAACGAAATTGAGATGCTGCTCCTTAAAAACAAACTATAAACAAACTATCACATTCACAGTTCACTCATGCATTTAACATTCTTATGATTACAACAATAAATAATGCTTGAAACAAAATTACCTAAAAGTTGAATACAGTATGTACGTAGCAATAATGAAAAACATACTGAGCGATAAATACAAAAGACCAGCTTATGCACACAGGGTTGTTGCTACAAAATAACCTAAAATAACAAAAAATATCAGCAGTCTGTGCGTGTTACATAAATCCATTCAAAATACGTAATGCTGCTGGGAAAAAACTATGATTAAACCTGGTAGTCCAGGTTTTACGGGATCTGTACCGCTTTCCCGAGGGGAGCAGGTGAAAGAAGTCATGGCCTGGATGAGCACAGTCTTTAATGATGGCAGTAGCTCTGTTGAGGTACCGAGACCTGAAAATCTCTTCCAGAGAAGGGAGAGAACAGCCAGTGATTTTTTGCGCAGTCTCGATCACTCTCTGGAAGGCTTTGCGGTCTGCGGCTGAACAGCCCTCATACCAAACCGTGATGCCATATGACAGAATGCTCTCAATAGCAGAGCGATAAAATGAAACCAGCAACTGTGCATTCAGGCCATTCTTCTTGAGGAGCCTCAGAAAGTGTAGACGTTGTTGAGCCTTTTTTATCGTAGCTATGGTGTTAACTGCCCAGGTAAGGTTGTGAGAAATATGAACACCCAAAAACTTAAAAGCCTCCACACTCTCCTTGCCTATATATAGAGGAGGCGGTTCACTGCTATGCTTCCTAAAATCAATAATGAGTTCTTTTGTTTTTTTTTTATTCAATAGCAGATTATTATCTGAGCACCATCTCACCAGTTTCTGGACCTCATCTCTGTATGCGGACTCATCTCCTCCTGATATGAGCCCCACTACTGTTGTGTCATCTGCAGACTTCACTATAATGTTTGTGGGATGAACAGGTATGCAGTCATATGTGTACAATGAATACAAAGTGGGGCTCAACACACAGCCCTGTGGCGAGCCTGTGTTAAGCATGACTGTAGAGGAGGAATGGGGTCGGAGTCTAACAGTCTGTTTTCTGTTTGTTAGGAAGTCCTTAATCCAGCTGCAAGTGTGAGTAGGCAGACCAAGCTGAAGCAATTTGGTGATGAGAATGTTGGGAATAATTGTATTAAATGCCGAGCTATAGTCAACAAACAACATTCTTACATAGCTCTCCTTGTCTTCTAAATGGCTGAATGCCGAGTGGAGAGCTATAGCAATAGCATCTTCAGTGGATCTGCCCCGCCTGTAGGCAAACTGGTGCCGATCAAAGTCTGGGGGGAGACTAGGCAAAAGATGTTTCAATACCATTTTCTCAAAGCACTTCATAACAATGGGTGTTAATGCTACTGGTCGATAGTCATTCAGACTTCTAACAGTATGTTTTTTTGGTACAGGAATAATGACTGCAGATTTTAAACACTGTGGAACAACGGCTGCCTTGAGAGACAAGTTAAAAATGTCAGTCAAAACAGAGCATAGCTGATCTGCACATGCTCTGAGCACCTTTCCTGGCATTCCATCGGGACCAGTAGCCTTTCTCGGGTGAACTGCTCTCAGTGTCTGTCTCACCTCATGATCCTGCAGGATAAGCACATCAGAGCTGGCATTCAATAACATCTGTGGGTCCGGGCGAGGTGTATTTGCCTCAAACCGTGCGAAAAAGCAGTTCAGTTCTTCTGCCAGTGAGGCGCTGATGTCACTGGAAATGATGCTGCTGCCCTTATAGTTTGTGATATGGTTAAAGCCTTGCCATACTACACATCTACTATTCTTTCAGCAAATAATGTTTATACCTCTTTTTGAATTGATTTCTGTTTGTACATAGTTTCAGTTCCAGCTCCAGACTGTTCCACAAATCCACCCCACAGATATGCACATACTTTTCTTAGTAGTTCGTATCTTAGGTTTTGTAAAGTTTAAGTCTCCTCTCAAATTATAATCATTGTCTCTTTTTTTTTTTATATTTTTGTATATTAGTTGGGAGTTGATTATTAATTGCCCTGTACATGACTTGTACTGTCTTAAATTTAACTAAATCCATGAGCTTTATGGCATGTAACTTTAAAAACAACGAGTTAGTATGGTCTCTATATCCTACATTATTTATTATCCTTATAGCTTTTTTTTGTAATGTGCATATTGGCTGTAGGTTGGTCTTGTAGGTGTTTCCCCAGACTTCTACACAGTAGTTAAGATAAGGTAGAAACAGTGAATTGTATAGTAAGAACAATGATTTATAGTCCAAGATATGTCTTGTTTTCCCCAGTATCCCTATACATTTTGCCAACTTGGCCCGGATGTGACTGATGTGAGGTTTCCAGCAGATTTTATTGTCTAGTGTCACCCCCAGAAACTTATTTTCCTGTACTGTTTTTATTCTGGTATCATCTATCATTACCATTATTTCATGATTTATTTTATAATTTCCAAACAACATAATCTTCATTTTTTTCAGATTTAGAGATAATTTATTTTTGTTGAACCACTGCCTTAACCTTTTCATTTCAGTTGTGACCACCTCTAAAACCTGCTGCAAATTCTCACCAGTGCAAAGGATATTTGTGTCCTCCGCAAACAAAATAAATTTCAGAATTTTTGATACTTGGCATATGTCATTTATAAACAAGATAAAGAGTTTGGGTCCCAAAACTGACCCCTGGGGCACACTACAAGTGATGTCCATGAAGGGTGATTTGTGCTTATCAATTTGTACAAATTGTTGTCTGTTACTTAAATAACCCAGACCAAAGGACCAAACAGTGGCTTCTGCGGATAGTTCGGTTCGTTTGGTGCAGTCTAAATGCACGTTGGAACTCTGGTGTGCACCAAACAAGCGAAGTCTGGTCCCCCTGAAAATGGAAGTCTCGGTTCACTTGCAAATGAAGTCTGGTGTACTCCACTTGCAGTGGGAATCCAAACGGACTATCCAGCAGACCAAAGGGCGGAAGTGCCCCTTGGCATTTTTGTAACCGTAGCAACACATAGTCTGAGAAGAGAAACTGGCTTTTACTGTAGTACATATTGAGTAGAAAATAACAGTAAAGACAACTGCGCGAATCCGAGAAATCCTTTTACCGGAGAAAGCCAAGGAGAAAAGTTAAAAAAATGTCTTGTTTGTGGCAGACAAACAACCCGGCTGAAGGGAATGGATTTCTGTTTTTGGTCCTGACCAATCGATGAGCCTGATTTTTCTTCTTTGCTGAGATTTTTTTTTTCCTATTCAGTGGTGGTTTTGGCTACAGTGCCCCAAACGAGCAGTTGTTGTAACTGCGTGACGTTGTCCAGGCAGTTTGGTCTACTGCAGTGTGAATGCAAGCCAAACGAAGGTCTAAAAATTCTCAGCGTTCCCCGCTGAGTCAAACCGAGACCCCTGGACTATCCTGGTCTGAATGCAGCCTAAGATTGAAGAAAGGAGTGAAGCCCAGTGTATTGTTGGAGGTCCCCCTGCTGTCTAAACCTATTAGCAGCATAACTAAGGGAGGGTTCAGGGTCACCTGATCCCACCCTAACTATAGGCTATGTCAAAAAGGAAAGTTTTAACACTATTCTTAAAAACAGAGATTGAGTCTGACTCCCGAAACCAGATTGGCAGCTGATTCCAAAGGAGAGGAGCCTTATAACTGAAAGCTCTGCCTCCCATTGTACTTTCAGAGATTCTGGGTATTCAAGTAATCCTGCATTTTGGAAGTGTAGTGCTCTTTTAGGATAATAAGGTACTATCAGATCTTTTAAATAACAAGGGGCCTGATCATTTAAAGCTTTGTAAGTGAGGAGAAGGATTTTAAACTTAATTCTAAACTCTATGGGAAGCCAATGAAGGGAGGCCAGAACCAGAGAGATATGATCTCTCTTTCTAATACCTGTTAAAACTCTAGCTGCAGCATTCTGGATCAACTGAAGACTTTTTAAAGATGTTTTAGGACAGTCTGATAATAAAGAGTTACAATAATCTAATCTGGAGCTAACAAAAGCATGGATTAGTTTCTCAGCATCACTCTGAGAAAAGATGTTCCTAATCTTGGCAGTATTGCACAAATGATAGAAGGCGGTCTTAGAAACAAGTTTAATATGTGAATTAAAGGACAGATCTAGATCAAAAATAACTTTAAGGTTCCTCACCGAACTGATAGGAGTTAGTGAGCCCATACCCTCTAGTGATGATTTCACAGCTTCACCATGCTGTTGTGATGTGGTATAGATCTGGATTTTAGTGTCAGTACTGTTCAACAATTTGCTAAAGAATGTTTGAACTTAAACCAAAAAACCTGTGTTATTAAGATTTCTCATTACCAAACAATAATAGCACCTGAAAAGTGTAGCCTTCTACAGAGATGAACAAGTTAACCCGGCAGTGGATCTTAAAGCCTTCATCTTCATGTTGTCATAAATTAATTAATCTGTAACCTCACCAAAGTAATGAGGAATAATATGAATTAGAACAATAAGCAGTTGCACTCAAAATTATTTGACCACTTTGAAAATTGATCATTTTCAAAACTTGCAAACTATGAGCTGTTTGCAAAAAATGCATTAAACAAGTAAAATAAGTACTATAGTTTCTCCTATAGTTTTTTTTTTTTTTTTTGCAATGGGGGTTGAATAATTTTGAATGCAACTGTAGGCATTGCGCAGTGTGTAAGAAACAAATATCTCTCTGTTGTTATTTCTGCTTTGCTATGTCAGTGACTACTGCTATTTCCTGATAATTGAGCTGTATAACAAACACAGCGAATGACACCTTGCAATCCACATTTGCCAGACTATGAATAGATGTGGAATTTTTTCATCCAAGTAAACTTGATTCATTTCTTGGCCTTGATTTGCTGCCATATAGAATTTGTACTGCTGATGTTACAGGTAGCCTAATATCTATAAATGACAAGTCATTATTGGTATTTATGACACTGAATCCAAGGCAATTTCACTGGATTTTACATTGATTTGCCCAAAAGAAAAACTTCTACTTCAGTAAACAATGAAATTGGACAGTTTGTCTTTAGTATAATTGGACTGAAATAAAAGTAAATCAAAGCAAGAGCTCTCTTGTGCAGCCATTACAGACATTAAATTTAAGTGAAATTAAGTGAAGCATTCAGCATATACTGACAAGTATAAACAGGCAAATATATGTAATGTACACTATGCAATAGACATACAGTATATATTTGAATTACCATGTTTAACAACTTTCTCCATTTACCATTTTGCAGCATCACTGTTTTCTTTTTTATTACCTCCGCCAAGGAGGTTATGTTTTTACCGGGGTTTGTTTGTCTGTTTGTCTGTCTGTCTGTTACCAACATAGCTCAAAAAGTTATGAACGGATTTTGACAAAATTTTCAGGACAAGTCCGAAATGGGACAAGGAAGAAATAATTAGGTTTTGGGACTGATCTGGATCACTGTCTGGATCCAGGAATTTTTTAAATGATTCTTTATCATTGCGAGATAGGGCCATTTTTAGAATATGTGTATATAACTCCACAATAAATGGTCAGGACGCTTGCCAAAAAAACACAGGATAAGATCCCAATAGGTTCTAGGAAATATCAAAGACTGAACCGGATCCAGCAAAAAATCCCGATACTGTGATCCAGAACAGGAAATAATAGGGGATCTTCGGAATTTTCATCACTGTAAGGTAACAAATTAAGATATAAACATACAACAAACACCAAAATATAGCCAAGACACTGAGGAATCAGTAGTTTGCCAATGGATTTGTTGTATCTTCAAAAGCTATGGAGCTACAGTATATCCAGAAGAAAACCGCCATTACCAAAAAAGTGATTTTTGTCAATAACTACTGAACTAATAAAGATATCAATGTGAATCCAATTGCTAAAGGTATGTTTTGATGGTCAAGGAATCTGAAAATATACATAAAATACATGTAGGACTACTATATTTGGGGAAAATCCCAATATTAGGGGGAACTGGGGTACTTGGCGGAGGTCTGCGCTCTCTGAGTGCTTTTCTAGTTCTCAATGATATTTTCACCTACTTTTCATCTTTCTCCATGATTTTTTGCTCTGCTAATCTTTCTGACTGATGTAGTTGTCACCCCATCAGCCCATATATGGCCTAAAAGAGTCATATTACTCATCAGCACCCATTTTTATGAAAATGAAGGCAAAATCTGAAACAGAATGCCTGAGTTAACAAAGAAAGGTTACAGTCGCCATGGTGATGTGACGTCTGCTGTCTAATACATCTTACCTGGCATCCAGAAGTATTTTTTTTAATTGCTGCCCTGGTAATTTAGTGTGTATGGAAGCCAAGAGCAGCCATAGTCACAACTGTATTTGTTTCTGTTTTCTTGATATCATAGTATAAATTAATACATTATAGCAACCTCTGATCACGAGAAAACAGAAGGAAAAAGGATAGTAGTCACCAAGGCTGCGCTCCACTTCTGCAAAAGTGCTGCATTTGTGAACTTTACTTCAAAAGGTTTTTTCTTTTACTTTTGCTTTTATTGAAGTCACTGCAGTGCAGTCAAATTCTTGCACAGAGTCCTCACTTCAAAGTGTTGTAGAACTTCAGTTCCTGACACTTAAATGAGAGGTTTACAGCTTTTGGTGTTGTGAGAGTGAAGTTGCAGCAGCTACTTGAGGATATAATGCTATTGATATTTTTATTATTATTTATTATTCCTACTATTCAAACACCGCTGTCCAACTTCAGATCCCCATCTGAATTTGTGGCTCTGTGGTGTGGGATACTGTTTCTTCCATCTTGTCAAGACCAAAGTCACACTCACTCTATTCTACTAGTTTATGGGATCTCTCATCACATTCTCCCTGTCTCTGTGAAAGCAAAAGTGCTAATGAGTGAAATCCCACAGATGGACAGCCATTGTCAAAATCCTTCAGCAGTCAAAGGGAGATTTTAACCCTGACAACACGCATCATAAATTGGTTATTTAGAGCCACTGTAGGCTTTAACTATAACCTTAGGAACTTGGAGAAAATAATATGACCACAATCCCACACCCATTTAAGTTTTCCCTGAGCAATCTAATAAGTAAAGCCTTATCTGACTCTAACAGCAAATCATACTGTATGCTGACCTTTTTTACAACCAGAATTTCAAAAAGGCTTTGATGGTATGTAAACTGTATATAAAAACAGAATCCGATGATTTGCAGATCTCACAATAGAAATGATGTGAAATGTTAAAAGTGAGACACCGATTTTCATGAAAAAATACTTGCTTATCTTGAATTTCATGGCAGCAGTATTTGAAAAGAGTTGGGACAGGGCGGAACAAAAGCTTAGAAAGGGGAGTGGCATGAAAAAGAAGCAGCTGGATGAACATTTTAGAAGTTCTTAAGTTAAAGGGAACATATGATGAAAATTGTGCCTTTTCAGTGCTGATGTGCATCTATTGGGTATCAATGAAAGAAGCAGAAGAAGCTTTATTTGTATAGCACTTTTCACAGATAAGAACCTAAAAGTTCTTTAATAATAAAAGTGCAGAAT
This sequence comes from Pholidichthys leucotaenia, assembly GCA_020510985.1. Lineage (NCBI taxonomy): Eukaryota > Metazoa > Chordata > Actinopteri > Cichliformes > Pholidichthyidae > Pholidichthys > Pholidichthys leucotaenia. The sequence continues at coordinate 354,291,603 of CM035839.1, forward strand.
GGTCTAAAACAAGGCTAGGAAAATTAAAATAGCACATTAAAGTAAATAATGTTAAAATTGTAGTGATCCCGAGTGCGGGTCTGCTCCGTGCTCAAGTCACTTATTATTTTCCCCATTTTCTGTCTTTATATTCAGTCTTATTTATTATTGGGATTATTTGTGCTTTTATTTTGACAGCGCCGCAGCAGGACTTCCACCTGTCAGTCTGCTGGTGGTCTGTCACAGCTGTTTGTGTTTTAGTAATTACTTTGTCTTCACACCGGTTTGGTATTTGGACTTTTGGCTTGCTATTTAAGATTGCTGGCGAGGTTCATTCCTCGCCGCAACCTCGCCCTTTCCAGGCTGGAATCCCCATCCCTGATTCCAGCCCTTTTCAGCGTCAGGTTTCACCCTCGCTATATTTATGTAAGTGTTTGTATTTGACTCTTTATATTTCTCTTGTTATTCACCCTTCGAGGTCATATGTCTAGTTGTTTGTATTTCACCCCTCGTGGCACATTCTTTAGTTCCTTTTCATTAATAAATAAGCAAACTCACTGCTGGCGTCTGGTGCCTCATTTATGCCCCGAAAGGGGCATACAAAACAAAAATACCATAAAACAACCATAAAAACATATCATTAAAATGATCAAACCAGGCTGCCAGTCAACTAAAAGTTTGCGTAAATAAGTGTCTTCAGCTGTTTTTAAAAAAAAAAAAAAAAAAAAGCCAACCAAATCAGTCAGACACAGATGGAGAGTGTTCCACAAACAAGGAGCAACAAACTGGAACTACAGATCACCTCTGGTTTTATGGTGTTTTTTAGGGGCCGATAAGAGATTCTGGCCCTCAACACCTGAGTGATCATCCTGAAGAATGTGGGGTTAAAACATTACATATGTATTTTGGGGGCTTGGCCATGTATTGCTCTAAAAGTCAAAACTAAAATTTTAAAATCGTATGAAATTTGACTGGTAGCCAGTGAAGAGCAGCTAAATTGGGGTGATGTGGTCCCGTTTGCGAGCTCCCGTTAAAAGCCTGGCCGCAACATTGTGAATGGTCTGCAGGTAAAAAGACCGTGCAGTAATCAATTCTGGATGAAATAAAAGTGTGAGTAATCATCTCTAGAGCTGAGCTACTACATTTTTATCCCCCACCAGTCGAAACCCAAAGGGGTCGAAGAGCCCTTTGGGCGAAGACCGAAGGGGGATCATGTTATGGGTCCGTTCATCCGTCTGTCCCACCTTTGTGAAATCAACTCCTCCTACAGTTTTGGTCCGATTGTTTGAAACTTGGTACCATGGTTTGATATACACTGATGATGCGCATATTGCAGTCTGGTTCTGATCGGGTGACTTTTGCAGGGATTGTAGCCCCTGACCTATGACCTCCTGTTTCACCTCACTTCATAGACAGTAACTGTCTTGTGAAATCAACTCCTCCTACAGTTCCGATTGTTTTGAAACTTGGTACCATGGTTTGAGATATGCTAATGATGCACATATTGCAATTTCACTGTCATTGGCTGACCTTGAGGTCAAAGGTCAGAGGTCAGATTTTTCCCTAAATCTTCTAAGCACAGTAACAACTGAAAGAAATTATGTAGGCTTTTCAAATCCATACAGGAGTTGTATCTAATACACATCATGGATGACTAACACCCTCAGCTATGGGTTTGGGGTCAAGAGGCCAAAGGTCAAAGTTCAAAGTTAACATTGCAGTTGCACTATGTAAAGGCTACATTTACTATTACTATAAAATGAGTAATGCTAGGGCCACCAAACCTGGTATACAGGTTCCCCTTGGAATCCTGACTTCTATGGGTTTGGGGTCAAAAGGTCAAAGGTCAAGGTTGCCATTCCTTATGCGTTATTACTGTATAATGCATAAAGCTAGGGCCACCAAACCTGGCGCACAGGTTCACCTTGGATTCCTGACCTCTGACTATGGATTTGGGGTCAAAAGGTCAAGTTTGGTATTCCATTTGTACTACTACTAGAAAACGAGTAAAGCTAGGGTCACCAAACCTGGTCCACAGGTTCACCTTGGGATCATGACCTCAGACTATGGGTTTGGGGTCCAAAGGTCAAGGTTAACATTCCCTATGCCTTATTACTGTACAATGAGTAAAGGTAGGGTCATCAAACTTGGTACACAGGTTCACCCTGTGACCCTGAAGTGTGACTATGGTTTTGGGATCGCAAGGTCAAAGGTCAGCATCAAAATGGCTTATAAACTATATCTCAACAACGAAGATTCAAGATTCAAAGGCTTTATTATCATGTGCACAGTTTTCCTGAGCAATGAAATTCTTACTCTGCTCTCCGAGAGAATGCCAAGGTAATGAATACACATCAATACTAATAAAGGTAATAAACACACCTTAATACTAAATACTCATACTAATAAATACACATTAAAAGCAATTAGGACAATTAAAGCAGTTAAAACTAGAGGAAACAAGAAGAATGAAAATTGAAAATCCACTGGATGACTATAACATGACCCTGAGTAAGTAAAATTCACTGAATGAGTATGACTCGCCTCTGATAATACCCAATAGACTGCACAATGGTAATTTTAATATCAGAGATGATATGAACCTGAGATGGCATGAGACTATGTACAATGTGTAAATGAGCAATATACAAATTAACACCCAGTGTGAGAATTTCTCTATGTAAAGCTGTGTGCCCTGATAATACCCAGTAGACTGTACAATGATAATTTAGCAGCAGAGATGATATGGACATGAGACGTGGTGAGACTATGTACAGTATGCAAATGAACAATGTGCAAATTTAGCATCCAGTGTGTGGGTTCCTATATGCAAAGCGGTGTCTGGAGTTTTGTTATTTAAGATAAGATAAGCCTTTATTAGTCCCACAATGGGTAAATTCCAGGATTGCAACAGTACAGGGACAGCAACACTCAGAGCAATAATTTAGAAGATAAGAAAATAAGAGCAGTGAATATACATATGTACACATAAATATATAAATATACATACTATATACACAGTGCTGACCATTGTAGCTAGATGCAATAAACAGCATAACTGTCTAATTAGTTATCCTACATAGTATGTACCCATACATATTGTCACCCTCCATAGCGACGGATATTGTCCTAGTTGTATACTGGAGGGGACCATTTGTGTAAGTCTGTTGCGTCTTTTGCATTCAATGCTATTAGGTCGTCACGTTTTTTGTTGTTTTTTTTTTTTGCTATCTCTGTGAGCAGCCCTGCTTAGGTTATACAGTCTGACAGCCGTAGGTAGGAAGGACCTGCGAAACCTCTGTCGCGCACCTAGGATGATGTAGTCTACTGCTAAATGAGCTCCTCAGTGTGTTCAGTATGTCCTGCATAGGGTGGGACTCGGACTCCAGCAGAGATGACAGTTTAGCCACCATCCTTCTCTCTCCTATCTCCTCCACTGGATCAAGGTGTTGCCCCAGAACAGAGCTAGCTTTCTTGATCAGTTTGTTCAGTCTCTTCCTATTGGCTGCTGTAATGCCACTGCCCCAGCAGACCACTCCAAAAGTGATGGCTGATGCCACCACCGTGTTGTAGAATGTCTTCAGGAGCACCCCTTGTACACCAAAAGACCTGAGCTTCCTCAGTAGGAACAGCCTGCGCTGTCCCTTCTTGTAGAGTGCATCAGTGTTGTGTATTTATTCAGGAGTCTGATGGCAGTGGGAAAGAAGGAGTGTTTTAGTCTGGATGTCCTGCATTTCACACTTCTGTACCTCCGGCCTGAGGGTAGAAGTGTGAACATTCTGTGCTGGGGGTGGGTGGGGTTCTGGTGGATGGAGGCAGCTCTCCTTTAGACTCTGCGGTAATAGATGCTCTGCAGAGAGGGGAGTAGAGTCCTGATGATCTTCTCAGCTGTCTTCACCACTCTCTGCAGGTGTTTGTGGTCCAAAGCAGTAGTGCTGCCGTACCACGCAGTGATGCAGTTGGTCAAGATGCTCTCGATGATGCAGCTGTAGAAGTTGTTGAGGATCTTGGGGGACATGCCAAACCTCCTCAGAAAGCACAGCCACTGTTGAGCTCTCTTAACCAGCTCTGTGGTGTTAAGTGCCATGTAAGGTCCTCGCTGATGTGGATGCCCAGGTATTTAAAGCTGCTCACCCTCTCCATCTTAAACTCCCGGATAAACAGCGGTCATGAGGTCTCCTCCCCTTCCTCATGTCCACTATCATCTCCTTTGTCTTGTCTGTGTTGAGAGTGAGGTTGTTGCCCTCACACCATGACACCAGGCTGACCACCTCCCTCCTGTAGGATGCTTCATCACCACCAGTGATGTGTCCTATCACTGCTGTGTCATCTGCGAACTTTAAGATGGCATTGTCCTTGTGGGAGATGACACAGTCATGGGTGAAGAGGCTGTAGAGAATGGAGCTGAGAACACAACTCTGTGGGACACCTGTGTTTGTGATGATGCTGGCTGAGGTCCTGTTACCCATCCTGACAGACTGGGGCCTGCCAGTCAGAAGGTCCAGTAGCCAGTCACAGAGGGTGGGGTGCAGACCAAGTAAAGACGGTTTGTAGGTGAGTTTGTGGGGGATGGCCGTGTTGAAGGCAGAGCTGTAGTTGACAAAGAACATCCTGATGTAGGAGTCTTTATCTTCCAGGTGGGAGAGAGAATAATGGAGTGCAGCAACAATGGCATCAGAGGTGGATCTGTTGGGCTGGTAGGTGTACTGCAGGGGGTCCAGGGTATCTGGTATGCCGTCCTGAATGAGGGCCAACACCACTCTCTCGAAGCACTTCATGATGATTGGAGTGAGTGCTACTGGCCTGTAATCATTCAGGCAGGTCAGCAGGCTCTTTTTGGGGAAGGGGACGATGGTTGTGGTTTTGAAGCAGGAGGGGACTATGTTCTGGTTGAGGGAGAGGTTAAAGATGGATGTGAGAACATCAGTCAGCTCGGCAGCACATGCTCTAAGAACCTGCCCTGGGATGATGTCTGGTCCTGCTGCCTTGCGGGGGTTGATTTTCCTCAGTGCTTTGTTTAGCTGGCCTGATAAGACTTTTAGTGGAGGGGGAGGGTGCGTGTGTGTGTGTGTGTGTGTGTGTGTGTGTGTGTGTGTGTGTGTGTGTGTGTGTGTGTGTGTGTGTGTGTGTGTGTGTGTCTCCCCTCTGCACTGCATCTGGAGGTCTCAAATCAGGTGTAAAAGGTGTTGAGATCATCTGGCAGCCTGTCTGTGGAGCTGGTGGGTCTCTTGTAGTCTTAGGCGCTTTTCCACTAGGGTCAGTACGGGACGGGACGGTACAGTTCGGCCCGCTTTGTGTTTCCACTGCACTAGGTCCCACTTGAAGTGGGTGGGAATAGTTACGGGGAGGCGGTGCAATCCTCTCCCTCCTGTTATGTAAAACAAGTGTAACATTACGCAAAACACAAGCTGGCAGGATACGAGGCATCTGCGTTCTCTGGCTTTTTTTGCCAGAATAAAGGCAAAAAAGGAGAACAGAAGGCAAAGGCGGTGATACGACACACTCTGGAAAAGTACTGGAGCGTTTAGGAAACCATAGAGCAGTATAAAGGGGAAGACATGAGGATACCAACTACATCACGTATGACGGTAAGCTAATGATTGCTAATGCTACTTTGCTTTTAAGTCCGCCGTACAACATTGTAATGTCGGCAAGTTATCGGTATTAGGTACTAAAATATGTATTCTGTGTGTGTGTGTGTTTCAGATGGCTCTCTTGTGGCAAAAATATCGCTTCAAACTGTGGGTCTGAACGTTCAACACAGTGATGTCACCCCAGCTTCAGGAACGCGAAGTGGTTACAGAACTGCAGAATGTCTGTGCAAATGTTTAGCTTCCTGTGCAACAAATTGCTCTGATCTGTATCAAAATCATGGAGAGACTGTTGAGACGTCATGGGATTTACCTGCTCCAGCCAGTGGTGTCGTGGCAAAACATGGATCAGCCAGGTGCCGTATTGTAGTATATGAGCCGTAAAATATATATTTCAACAGGTAAACAGTACTGAGTTAGGCATAAGATATATTTAACAATTATGATGCATTTTAAGCCAAAACAAATGGATCCAGGATTAAAAGTAATTAAAATAATGCAGTCACAAGGTTACATGGAGAAATACATGGATTAACTGGAAATATATCATACTGAGTATTGCTGACTACATGTAGATACTGTATAAATATATATTCTCTGCATCAACAGAGAACTATGCATGTATTCATGTAGTATTGCCCTGGGAATTTTGACAATAAACCTTTTGTACTTTTGCAGATGTGTCTCTACTTTTGTTTTATGTGTGAAGGTGACATAAATACTAAAAGACTGGAAAAAGCTGTCTAAGAACAATCCAGCAGTTTGAGAAATCACTTTTGGTTTGGTGTAAGTCTGCCAACAGAATTAAGAACCATAAAGCAGTTTGTGTTAAAATGTTAAATCCCAAGCTCAAACCAAATCAATAAATGTACGTCTTAAACTGATACATTTTAAATGGTTAATGTGGATGTATGTTACACCAGTGGAGTTAAATAGATATAACAAAAACATACCAGATACATGCACAAAATGTATGGAAAGTAAAGGAACCCTATTTCACTGTTTATGGGAATGTAGAAAAATCAGAATGTTTTGGGAAGAGGTGAGGGTAACAATTGAAAAAATAATTTCAAAACAATTCACATTGAACCCTAAACTGTTTTTGTTGGGTCTGTATCCAGAAAAACATAACTTTAATAAGAGTGAAAGAGCATTCATAAACCTTGGTTTGCTTAATGCCAAAAAATGTATTGCACTACTGTGGAAAAAGACTCATAGACCAGATGTGACTCAGTGGTTAAGACAGATGTTAACAAACCTTCCACTAGAAAGAATAACATACATACTGAAATCAAAGGAAAATGTGTTTGAGAATATATGGAGACCTTTCATTGATTGTGTAAAGAAACTAAACATAACTTCTGAAGAAGAAGGTGAATGATATGTGTGGACTTTGCAAATTCCAAACTGGTGAATGTATATTATGTATTCTTATGTAATAGATTACCTAGACTAAACAGAGGAGCATTGTTGTTGATTTGCTTTTGTTAATGGTTGTTGTTGTTTTTAGTATATTTTTTTGTTGTTGTTAGTGTTTGTTTTTTAATTTTTAAATTACTTTAGTGTTAGTGTTTGACTGTCTGTGCCATGTGTGTAAAAAAAAAAAAAAAAAAAAAAAAAAAAAGGTTCAATAAAAATATTGTGGAAAAAAAAAAGTTAAATCCCATTAAACCCTAACTCAGGGGTGTCCAATCATGTGTCATGGAGGGCCAAGACCCTGCAGGATCTCTCTTCTATCCCATTATTAGGAAATACAGATGCTAATATGGCCCAGAATTCCTCCATATACTGGGACTATCACTAAAGTGTGCAGGGTCTTCTGCACTGGCACATCCAACAATACAGTCTTCAGCAGATAATTATTTTGTTTACCTTTCTTAAAAATGAGCCATTATTTTCAAAGTCACTGATAAATGGTTTGTACTGTTGACTCTTTTCACACCAGTGTCTTAACAGACAAAATAGAAAATCATGATGCAAACACATAAATCACTAAATTGTTTATTACAATCAGCAGCAAATTCCAGATTATTTGGAATGTGCAAAATTCAAACTGTAAAAAAAAAAAAAGAAATTGGAATGGGTCACATACACTGGCCACACTGCCTCACTGAGCAGCAACTGGATCGGCCCCTCATACTGGTCCCGGTTCAGCAGATCTTCAGCCTGCATCTCTGTAAATAGTGAGGCAAGGTCTGGTTTAGGTAGATCGTTTTCCTCTTGCCTAGATGAAAGACAGAAATGGGTGGTGGATAATTAAAGCAAGTTTAAAACATATTTGAGAAATGAATGAATGAATGAATCTTTATTTTAGATAGATTAGATTAAAAGAATAAAAGAAGGGAACAGAATAATATAACAAAGGGGAAAAAAATCCAACAGTCAAATTAAACAATAACTCCTCAGATTATACAATTCAACATAAGTTATGGGAAATGGGTGATGGCTGAAGCCGCAGCTTATATTGCCCACCCATGTTCCATCCAAGAATTCAAAAGGAAAATAAAATAAGAGTGATTACAAATCAGAACAAAGCCAAGACAAAACGTGACAAAAACTAAGCAACAGCACAACACAGACTGGATATGATAATCCTTATGTGATTTTACATGTATATATGTTTGGAGTATTTCTTCCTTTAGTTTTTGTTTAAATTGTCCAAGTGTTGTACATGATTTTAATTCAGGTCCAAAAGCATTCCACAGTCTGACTCCTTGCACTGAGACACAGTGTTGCTTGGTGGTAGTTCTCACTGAAGGTTTTTGAAATATACATGTTCCTCTGAAATGATATTGTTTCTCCCTTATTTGGAACAACTTTTGGATATTTGTGGGCAGTGATAGATTCTTAGCTTTAAACATTATCACTGCAGTTTTTAAAATCAACCGGCTCTTTCAGCTTGAGAGCTTTTAATTTAAGAAAAAGTGGGTTTGTTGGTTCCCTGTAAGCAGCTTTGTTTATTATTCTAATAGCTCTCTTCTGGAGCATAAAGACCGGATATATGTTTGTTTTATATGTATTTTCCCATACTTCAGTACAATATGTCATGTATGGGAGTATTAATGAATGATACAAAGTCTATAGTGTGGGTTGAATCAGCAAATACTGTATTTCACTCTGTGTAGTATTGCAATTGATTTGAATATTTTACCTTTAATATAATTAATATGTGACTTCCAACACAGTTTATTGTCAATTATTACGCCAAGAAATTTAATTTTGGATACCCTTTCAATCTCTACACCATTTACACTGAATTTAGATACTGAGTTGTTGTGATGGTGTGAAATAACGTTATCAATAAAAGTTTAGCCACTGCTGTGTCGCCCTTGTTTCAAGTGTGGGTGGTGTTTTGTGCTTGTATTGTTAAAATATAAAAGGAAGCACTACAATGGGTCTCAAATATTTGTAATGTGTTCTTTTACTGGATGAGTTTAACCCCTTGCACTCTGCTCAATTTCCCTAAAAACGCCAAAAAATAACGTACCCAAAGTAAATCAAAAGCTGTTCTTCAACCATTTGCAGCATCTTCATGGGGTTGGTCTCATTTAAAAGAAAACACTTTGAATTTTTTGGCAAAACAGTCATAATCTCTCTAAGTGCTCCTGCCACTGAGTAACAGTCATCTAAACATACTGAACTTGAAGAAAATAAATTTCGCCTGGGTGTTTTTTTGGATACAAATGCTTGCAAATAACACACAGCTTCAGATACTGGCTGGAAAATGCAACAGAAATGTAGAACCAAGTGTTATCCAGCTGAGGTCAAAATTTTGTAACAATACCACAAAAAATGAATATATTACACAGCTTTGTTCTCAGGTAGTTCCCAGTCGTTTTTGAACTGTGCCAAATTGTGCCAAATGGCACAGTTTGGAAAAACGTCTGTAACTTTTGAATGAATCAATATAGAAGCTTCATCTTGGGCTCTTAATGAAAGGTGAAGGGCTGTGTGTGTGTGTGGGGGGGGGGGGGGTTGTTTATTCATTCATGAATGAATGAATGAACAAACAAGCCCCCACACACAAAGAAGCATGCCACGTAAAAAAAATGTGTGGCTTTTTTTTACAAGAAAAAATAACCTACAGTGCACTAAAAATTATACTAAAATATTTGTAATGTAGAAGATAACAACTCCCACCCCACCCCCCCGCTACAGAGGACGGACATCGCCCATCGCTACATGACGGAAAGCGGTGACGGTGCGCCGCGGTCTACTACACACAGATGGACTAAAATATCTGCAATATATCTGCAATCCGCTACAGAAGAGTAGCGGGGGGGTGGCGTTCACATCATGACGCACAATTGTAATTTACCGATCGGTCAAAAGTCATTTGGATTACAATTTTCAGGGATAAAGAATAATTTAGCTTATAACACTTACCTGTCCACAACAGCAGTGTAGCTGGCGAACTTCTCTTCCTCATTGTCAGACGAACGTGATGCTGGTCCGCTTGCTACAGACTCGTGGTTCTGGTCACACGACCCGGTCAAACCATAATTACATTATTGCGGTCTTGTGCTTCCATGATTGCAGTTTTGGCGAACGATTTTTCAAAACAAATAAGAACAGTAGTAAGAAGAAAAAGACTGGCGAACGCCTGTGTGTCACCCAGCCTTACACAAAACAGATTTTAGGCAAGGGAGGCACGCTTTCGAACTTCTGTGCTTCAATTGGCTGGCTGTATTTGCAGCCATTGGTAGGCAGGTCCTTCTTGCTAGGTTTTCAGTCATTGGTTCTTCAAGGTTTCAGAAACCCAATTCAAGGCTCTTATTAGTCGAATGAGAGGTCAATCACATCTAAACCAATCAAAGCACTCCTTTGGCTTTCTGTTCGCGGCTGTGTCTGTAGTGGAAGAACGGAAATGCAGCTTTTTTTTTCAGTGCGCTCTAGGACGCAGCACCCTCGTGTGTTCTAGGACGCAGAGATGTGTCCGCCCGCGGTACACCGGAGTGCAAGAGGTTAAAGATGAAATACTATAGACTACACATATAAACTAAATTCTAATGGTGACTGAACAACTCCCATTCCCTAAAGTGCAAGATACACTATGACTACAACTCATAAAGGATCACAGAAATGATCTGATAAAAAAATTAATAAGTGGTTTATTTTACGGTGGCTATTATTGGATGTGCCATTCATTTTCAATTACTCTGTAATTAATATTCACACAATCAAATACACTACTGTTCAAAAGTTTGGGGTCACTTAGAAATTTCCTTATTTTTGAAAGAAAAGCACTGTTTTTTTCAATGAAGATAACTTTAAACTAATCAGAAATACACTCTAATATCTAATATACATTGCTAATGTGGTAAATGACTATTCTAGCTGCAAATGTCTGGTTTTTGGTGCAATATCTACATAGGTGTATAGAGGCCCATTTCCAGCAACTATCACTCCAGTGTTCTAATAGTACGATGTGTTTGCTCATTGCGTCAGAAGGCTAATGGATGATTAGAAAACCCTTGTGCAATCATGTTAGCACAGCTGAAAACAGTTTAGCTGGTTAGAGAAGCTATTAAACTGACCTTCCTTTGAGCAGGTTAGTATCTGGGAAAAAATTATTATTTCAAATACAAATCATTATTTCTAACCTTGTCAATGTCTTGACTATATTTTCTATTCATTTTACAACTCATGGTGGTAAATAAGTGTGACTTTTCATGGAAAACACAAAATAATTGTCTGGGTGACCCCAAACTTTTGAACGGTAGTGTAAATCTCAGTCCAGTCCCTAACATATTAATTGGAAATTGTGCTACTTTAAATTTGGCACTTTACCTATACTTTAACTTAAAAAGCAAAAGATTTGACTATAAATAACAAGATGTGCAGCTTACCAGTCAGAATTGCCATGTCGTGCCAAATGCAGCCTGGTCCGACTCTGCAACGAAAATACACACAACTTAAGTACATGCACAGCACGAAAGTGCAACATGTAAAAAAAACACCTTTCATCAGCTATTGTCAACACAAGCGTAAAATACAAGGACGGACGTAGCATTGATGGCTAACTAGCTAGGTCATCGTTTAAACACGAGCAAGTTTTCATCTGTCCAAAGCGAACTTTCCACTGCTGGGATAAATAACGAAAAACATGCATATCACATCACTCACCGTCCTCTATATTCCAATATCACAGCTTCAACTGCTGAAGTTGGGTGCTCCCGTGGCTGTACATTCAATTCAGTTCGGGCGGCTCCATCTATTTCCCAGTGCAGCTCCGTCTACTTTCCAGGGTGGCTCCGTCTGCTTCCCTCTGGATTCTCTCATCAGCCAAAACGCACAGAAAACTCTGCTGGACCACGGTGTTGATTTCTGTTGATTTCTGTTGATTTCTGTGAAGCCATTCTATCGTTGTTGTTTACAATATCACTTGCTGGCTGGCTCACGGACGAATCATTGCAAATGGCGGCTCGCCAGCAATTCTGGAAAGTCAGCGTTACGCCCACTCTCATGACGTTACACTTGGACCAATCAGTGGGCTGCAGTGATTTTACATCACCGGGACAGTACCCATGGAACCTCAATTGAGGGGTTCTGAAAAAATAGGAACAGTTCCGAAAAAACAGAACTGAAAGCAGTTACGGTCCCTAATGGAAAAGCGGACAAACCGTGCCGTCCCGTACCGAACCGTACTGTACTGACCCTAGTGGAAAAGCACCTTTTGATGTGCTGCAGGCCTTGCCACATGCACCCAGGGTCAGGAGTGGAGTAGAAGCTGTCCACCTTTTCTCTGTACTGCCTCTTGGCTGTTGTTATAGCCTTCCTCAGTCCATACTTTGCAGCTTTGTACTTGGCCTCATTGCCTGATTTAAATGCAAGAGAGCAAGCATGCAGCATCTGCCGTACCTGACTGTTTATCCAGGGCTTCTGGTTGGGGAACTTCCTGACTTGTATGGTGGGTACAATGGCAAGTGGATGACAAGTACTAAAGTGGGATTATGGGTACATAATCTTACCATGTAGGATAACTAAGTAGACGGTTGTGCTGTTTCATCCCATCTAGCAACAATGCTCTGCACTGTGTGTGTTTATATATCTACATATTTATTCCATCTAGCTACAATGCTCCGCACTGTGTGTTTATATACTCATATGTTTATTCCATCCAGCTACAATGCTCTGCACTGTCTATATATATATATATATATATATATATATATATATATATATATATATATATATATATACTGTATATATTTATATGTACATATGTGTACTTGCTGCTCTTGTTTCTTTTTTTTCTCTTGCCTTCTGATTGTTGCTCTAAGTGTTGCTATCCCTGTGCTGTTGCAATCCTGCAATTTCCCCATTGTGGGACTAATAAAGGCTTATCTTATCTTATCTTATCTTAAAGTACCCAGTCACATGTTCAGCATAGTCCTCTATGTTTACAGAAGATTCTTCCTGGGTGGCTGTAGCTTTAAACACATCCCAGTCTGTCCGGGCAAAACAGTCTTGCAGGGTGCTCTCAGCCTCTGGAGTCCAGCATTTAATTTGTTTAATAACAGGGTTTGTTTGTTTCAGTTTTTGTCTGTAGGCCGGGTACATAAACAGGGAGATGTGATCTGACTGTCTGAAGTGGGGGCGGGGTGCCACTCTCTATGCATCACATACAGTATGTTGGTGTAAACATGGTTCAATGTGTTCTTATCGTGGGTGGGAATGTCCACATGCTAGTAAATATTTGGGAAGTGCAGTCTGTAAATTGCACTGGTTAAAGTCACCAGCAACAATAAAATCAGCATCGGGATGGGACGTCTCTAATGCGCTGATGACGTCATGGAGTTTGCGGAGCCCTGCTGTGTGGTTGCCTCAGGGGGGAATGTAAACAGTGGCCAAAAACACAGCAGTGAATTCCCTGGTAGATCATAGGGATGGCATTTCAGCAGTAAAAACTCCACATCAGGCGAACAGCACTTGTAAACAGTCTGTCCATGAAGAGTTCTTTTGCAAAAATAGATAAGTCCAGTTTTGTTCAAAATGAGAAAAAACACTTTTTCATCTGTAGGTTTATAGGTGTTAGTACTTCCAGATCAGCTTCTAAGACATGGTCGCTTGAAATATGAGTATCTCAGACATAATAAAGCAAAAAATCAAACATCAACTTATTGTTACTTTTTGGCAATTTATTAGTACTTTCTTTTTTGCAAAAACAGATAAGTCCACAACCAATTCTTTTGCAAAAACAGACAAGTCCCGAAAGCCATGCTGTTTTGTCTGCAACATACTTGAATGTCTATAAGCATCAATGTAGTATAATTGACACACTGACTTAGGCATATCCACTCAGTAAAATGGTATATTATAGCTATAATAAAGCTATAATTCAAGATTCAAGATTAAAGATTTAATACATATTTACGACAAATTACATGCAGGTATTCATTTTTTTTACCACTGTTAGTCTGTTACATTTTACTGTCTCACGTCATTAACCGTGCTGCGAAAACAAGCCCAGTAGTGTCCGAAAGCGGTTAATTTTATTGTTATATTGAGTTTACTGTATAGTCTATAGTATATGGCTGCACGGTGGCGCAGTGGTTTAGCACTGTGGCAGCACAGTTTTACCCTCGGCCGGGGGATCGCGGGGATCATGAGATCGTGGGTTCGATCCCAGCCCCCGACCAACAGTGAGCTGTGTGGAGTTTGCATGTTCTCCCCGTGTTGCGCGGGTTTACTCCGGGATTTCTCCGGTTTCCTCCCGCACACCAAAAACATGTAGGTTTAGGGCGCTCGCGCACGCAGCGACCAGCAGCCGGTGGCTTGTCACCAGACTGCAAACCAAGTCTACCTACGGGTACAAATAAGTAACAAAAAAAAAAAAAAAAAGTCTACTATATCTAAATTCACTATATAGCGAGTAGGGAGGGAGGGAGGGAGTGAGTGAACATTCCGAACACAGCCAGGGAAATCAGTCAGAGAGAGCAGAACGGGAAGGCAGCCAAGATGAGTCACGTGACCCAAATACCAAGCGATGATTTGCCCTGTGGAGTTATCTGCTTTTGTAAAAAAACAAAAACAAAAACGCTCCTGGCGTTTATCAGCTTTTGTAAAAAAAAACATGAATTTGTAGCATCTATAACATAGGACATATCGGCTTTTGAGACAAAATGATTTGAACTTCTATAAGTAAGTAATGTTAACAGTTGTTTGATGTAAAGAGTGAAATTTTAATGGAAGTGGCGTTTATCGTTTTTTGCAAACAAACTCTTCACATCTCCACACCATAAGTTGTTTATAAACATACACACGCCCCCCCTCCGTCTTACCCGTGGCTGATTTCCGGTCTGCCCAATGTACGGAGTGGGTCTGTAGCTGAATGGCGCACTCAGGGACTTTGTCTGAGAGCCAGGTCTCACAGAAAATTGGAGCACAGCACTCTCTTATCTCCCGCTGGTCTTCAATCCTTTCAATCCCAAAGAAAGCTAGGGTCACCAAACTTGCTACACAGGTTCACCTTGGGATCCTGACCTCTAACGATGGGTTTGGGGTCAAAAGGTCAAAGGTCAAGTTTGGTGTTTCTTTTTCTTTTTTGCCTTATTGCCGTACAGCGAGTCAAGCTAGGGCCACCAAACTTGGTACACAGGCCCATCTTGGGATTCTGACCTCAGACTATGGGTTTGGGGTCAAAAGGTCAAGGTTAACAATCTCTATGCCTTATTACTATACAATGAGTAAAGTTAGGGGCACCAAACTTGGTACACAAGTTCACCCTGTGACCCTGAAGTGTGACTGTGGTTTTGGGATCGCAAGGTCAAAGGTCAACATCAACATGGCTTATAAACTATATCTCAACAACAAAGAAAGCTAGGATCACCAAACTTGCTACACAAGTTCACCTTGAGATCCTGACATCTGACTATGGGTTTAGGGTTAAAAGGTCAAAGGTCAAGGTTAGCATTTTTTTATGCCTTATTACTGTACAACAAGTAAAGCTAGGGCCAGCAAACTTGGTACACAGGTTCACCCTGTGACCCTGAAGCGTGACTGTGGTTTTGGGATCGCAAGGTCAAAGGTCAACATCAACATGGCTTATAAACTATATCTCAACAACAAAGAAAGCTAGGGTCACCAAACCTGGTACACAGGTTCACTCTGAGACCATGACCTCCTTCTGCTCCTCTTCGACCGCCGGCGATGTCCCTTCCAGTCTCCAGAACATCCACTGCAGGGACGGGACCAAATGCAGGAGTCCGGTGAGCTGGGGATAATGCTGCAGTGTGGGAATCAATCACCTCGGTGGCGCCTCTGAGGCATCTGAGGGCTTTCTCCGGCATGTTGGCAGCATAGGTGTCCTTGATGAGGGCCTCGATGCGGGAAGCAGCCCAAACTTCCTCCTGATTGAGGCCCATTTAAAAAAACTCATTGTCCACTGGGTCCATACTGTCGGGTTCCTTCTGTCACAGTAGAGTGGAGATTGGACCCAAATGCTGGACGTGAGTTTTAACAGAGTTTATTAGGAGCTGGTCACCCTGACACAGCTTGAGGGCTTAACAGAAAATAACTGTAGCTCGGAAGCTGTAACCAAAAGCTACGCTGAAAAAAACAGGATAGACTTAGGACATTATACAAGGCAGGATATGAGACAAGGCAGAACATGAAGCGTGTTGTTCACGTCATATGACCAAAGGAACCTGAGCAGAACAGAGGTGAAACAGAACTTAAATAACCAAGAGGGCAATCAAGACAATACAGCACAGGTGGGGAGACCAATCATGACTGACAGCTGACACATGAGGAAACAGAGGTGATAGGATGGGCGGGATTGCACATACAACCACAGATGGAGGACACACAAAACATGAACAAAGGATCAAGGGAGACGAGACCATGACAATAGTAATGCTAATAAAAACCAGACTAAACCCATGATGATGATGATGATGATGATGGTGATAATGATAATAATAATCATAAAATCCCAAGGCAAACCAGGAGAAAATATAAAACAAGAACAGAATCAAGACTATAATAACAAATAACAATAAATGCAGAAAATCCTAAGATGCAAACTCAAAGCAAGGGCATGGTCTGGGGCCTACCCTAATGAGCGGTATTGATTTGGTTCCAGTTACGACGTGAGAACCTGAGATCTCTAGAATGATACCATCCTCCCAGCTTTATCTCCACCCATTTCAATAATGGTGGGAGTATCCCCATGAGTCTCTAAACCCATACACTGACAGTGCTGCTATAGAGCCGTCTGGCTTGTTGTCAGCGCTCATTTCAAAAACCTGCATCTCTGGTAGCATGGGGGTACATTAGTGTCTCTGGAACTAGCAACCTTCACATCTGGAAAGCCACCATCAATGCTGAAAGGTATATAGGGGTTGTAGAGCAACCTGTGTTTTCATCCAGAAAATGTCTTTTTCAGGGAAGGCCTTGCACAGTTGCTGTATCACATACTGCATCTATCAAAACAGCATAGCTTCACAGAAGAGTCCAGGAGCTAGACTGACTTGCCGAGAGTCCAGACCTTTCACCATATTAAAATATTTGGTGCATCATGAAACACAAAACATAACAGAGATTACACAGGACTGCTGAGCAGCTAGAATCCATTATCAGAAAATAATAAGACTATGTTCCTCACACAAATGGCCAGCAACTGGTCTGCTACACATTGGTAAACATGCGCCTGTCCCAACTCTTTTGAGATGCGTTGTTGCCATCAAATTCAAAATTAACTCATATTTTTGATAAGAGTAGATATATCACTTTGAACATTTGGCATGCTTTCTATGTTCACTTGTGAATATAACAGTGGTTTGTGAATTTTTTCAAATCATTGCATTCTGTTTTTATTTAAATTGCTGTTTTTAAGTAGTGCAAGTTGATGAACATTGATATCAATCAGTGTAAATTTGCCAGATTGTAGCCAGTGGCTAATTTCCATCTGTTGTCCGTGGGTTACAATTTTTCCTTCCCCCATTCTATTATGGTGAGCACCAAGCTAGAGGGCGGGAAGTATCATTTTATATGATCATTTGATATGACCCGGCCGGGGCTTGAACCCATGACCTCCCGGCTGAGGAATGAGTGCTCTACCACAAGATTTTACACAGCATCCCAACCTTTTTGGAATTGGTTTGTACTTTAATAATACAAGGGAGGAATTCTTATTGTGCTACACTACATTCAGTCACGTCTAGTATTTGCTGTACTTAGTGGAAGCAACTGGGTTCCTGTTTGCTGTTCTGTACTTAATGATGTAGTAGAAGGGGGAATAAGTCGAGTCCAGATTCTCCGTTATTCATCTTTTTTACTTCGCTATTCCTCATTGTCCAAAGGCATGATGTGCATAGCATAGTAGTTGATGGGGGGGGGGGGTGGGGGGGGATACCAGCCAGCAGGTTTTATTTATGGATTCACTGACTTTTTTTTTGACCAGGCCTAGCTATGGGCATTGGGGCCACCAGTGAATTTATTCCACACTCTCCACAATGATGACATACACCAGTTTGGGTGGGGGGTATGTTTACTGTGAGGCTGTAAGCTTCCCTGCACAGTTGTTTGGTCTGACCTCTCCTCCCCGTCAGTGACATACCATTAACTACTACACGTGCTTCTCTGTGCACCTACCATCCCTAGTCAGCACAGGCAATATATTTTGTTTGTCTTTTTCAAAGGTGGCACTGCTAGGCTCCGCTGCTTACCATACAGAATGCTAATGGGCCTTACAGATGTCCTTCAAAGGATGGGTGAGAAAGGAGTTTATTTTGTAGTCATGTCACATTACTGTTCTTTCAGATCTGATGTTAGCTGCTGACAGTTGCAATTATGTGTAAAATGACATGCTGTTGCTTTCCGGTCAAAGCAGGGGGCTTCAGCAGAGTGCCTTCTCCACAGAATGGCCAGAGGGATAAATCTCCTGCACTGCCCCGTTTAATGGAGATGGTGGATTGTGCCCATGTGTTGGCAAAATGAAAGTGACTGAAAGTTTCACTTTCCCCCCTTTTTTCCTCCTTATGTTGTGACAAGCATGCAGTTTTGGTCCTGCTCCCCCTCGCATTCTTTTCTGTCACACTGTGTCAGAAGGAGGCTGGAAGCTTATCTGACACTCAAGCTGAGATTTAATGTAAAAGTGTAATAAGAGCTCTGAAGTCAGCCAGTCCTCCCTCTAATATGTTGTCCCTTCAGGTTTCACAGTTTTTGGAGAGTATTGTTGTGGGTCATTGGGCTCTCCAGTGAGAGTGGTGTTCAACTTATTGGCCTGTCGTCCTTGGCGATGATGGAGCCGATATTTTACAGGAGCTGCGTTCTAAGTGAAACTGAGAGGTGCTCCTGCAAAACAGGAGATGGGGGGGTGGGAGGGGTCACTGGGATGACCATGTTATTCCCAGATGACTGTTTTAACTTTGATATAACTGGTCAAGTCCCACGGTATCAAAGATAGCAAAATGACTTTTCAGACAGGAAGCACGTGTTTTTCTCCTGCGTTTAGTTTCAAAATCCCAGTCACCTTGTCAAGAAAACATTTCATACGGTAGCACTCTGCCTGCAAAGTGAACAGCAACAGACAGGGTAGATGGTTAAAGGACGTTTCACAGCAAGCTTGGATGTTTGGCAAAAAAAAAGGTCCTGAAATTCACTTCAAGAGGTTCAGTGGGTATGTTTTACAGTTGAGATTGAGCTTAGGGTTTTTTAACAAGTTGTCGTTTTATTATTTTACCATTTTTGTATATTTATACTGTAGGGAATAATCTCTTCTGTGAATACTGTGCTAAATTAATATCCTTAAAAGTATTCCTTTCAAATTTTTGTGTTATGTAGTATTTGATAATTGTTATCCTTCACGGATTTTCTGTTAACTCCACTGGCACAACAGAGCTTTGTGCACACAGAAGTGCACTGGCCGAGGTGATGCGCTGCATCAGAGTTGTGACAAATGCTTCCAATTACGAGAGAAATACTGCTGTCCATACTAGAGATAGTGTTGGGGAATTATTTTATTTTCCATGTGCATTTCTGCACAATATTGCTGGGTGCCAGAGAGCTGTGGCCAAGCCGAGCCAATGCACAGAGTGCCCTGCTGTGATGGAGATTGGACTTGTTTTGGCACTTGAAAAATGTAAGTAATAAATTCTTATGTTTAACAAGTATGCTTTAAAATGACCAGACAAACAACATTTAATCAAACCCCACTTCTGTCTGTAATAACCGATGTAGGCATACTCACTCCTCTGTCTGAGACAAAGTCCGACCATTTTTTTTTACTGTAATAGAAAGAATTGCGATTGGAAATATAACTGAGATACACAATTAAATTACAGTTGTACAGATTTAGATTATAACCCTCAGCTGGAGATCAGTTAGTCAAACCAACAGCATGGCACAGCACTCATCTCCAGGACATGGTTCTTTTGCCTTTAATGCAACTTTTGAAGTTGCCACACATCACTACTTTATTATTTTTCATTTCTCACATAACATCAATCTTTACTGCAGAGAGGTTTCTCTTTTTGCTGTCTATGTTCTGCTGGGTCATAAATGCTGATGCCGAGGTGGGGGCATGATATTTAAATGACAACAATTTCCAGCCATCAGATTTATCAATGAATGATCGATTGCACAATGAGATTGACCAGATACACAGGATTTCATAAATACCACATGGACCCTGGTGTATTATCAGTTCTACACCCAATTTCCACACACTTCTGATAAATGAAGCCTATGCTGGTACTGAGAGAAGCTAATGTTAGTCACAGCAGCTAATGACAGTGGCTAGCATAGCATCAAATCTGGCCTTCATGAGAAACTTATAGCACTTTGTAACATTGTTATGGCCCTCATTCATGCAGCATAAATAAGCTTGAGACTAGCCTGCCCAAATTGCTTTACTGTCGGCCAAAAATATTGCCTTTGATGAAAATAGAACTCCACTTACTAAAAATCTTGCACAAGATTACTGGAAATCATTGATATCATGGGGGGGGGGGGGGTGTCACAGGGGTTTGTGCACTGCTGCACTGAATTTTCATTTTGGAGCAGTGTGAAACAGCCTTTAGTGGAGTGGTTTGTAAACTGATGTCTCTATTAAATGTCTTTATACTGATTCTATGTATCTTTGTAGGGGGACTTTAAATGTACTAAAAATGCTGGATTCCTTGAGGTTGGACTCAGATGCTTTACTGTTGTCAGACTTCATCAGCTGATCGGATTCTTGATGTACCTGCTCTGCTGATGATGCCAACTGCATACTAAAACCAAGTTTTGCCCACCATACACAACAATGCAATTTTTCTTCTACTTGCATCTTTTATGATCTTACTTCTGTATCAAGCCCCCACAGAGCTGATGGAGTAAGCCTGTTTCATGCTTTAAACCTTTTGTGATTAATGTATCATTACAGTAGACAAATGAATGTCAGTGCCACTCTTTCATTTTCCATCCTAAACATAATGCTTGTATTTAAAACTGTTGCAGAAATTAATGGGTTGGGCTATCTTTTAATTAGTTTTCCCCCCACTGTTGCAAGGAAAAAAAACAGCAAACACCAAGGGGTCAAGGTTAGAACAAATTAATTACATTTTCATTTCAAAGCAGGAGAATGCCTTTTTCTAAAGTATTTTGTATCAGGATGTTTGGGTTCAAAAAATATGGGAAAGGGAGTTGAGAGAAGAACTTATCTATAATATAACGTCTTCCACAGGAATATAAATGTAAGTTGAATCTAAATATGCCAGTTAATTGAGTGAGTGCCTTTCATGTGTGCACGCTGCCAGTTCAGGGATAGTGTGTTTCAAACTGTAACATAATAATAAGCCCGACTTATTAAAGGTATATGGCATTTTTATCTAAATATAATTTTAACTCTGTCTTAAAATTTGATGTAAATGAAACCAGTACTATTTATTTGCAGTTACTCCTTTCTCATACAGTGTAAATAATAACATCCTGTTAAAAATTAACTCAAAACAATGACTATAATAATTTTAGAAAACATGAAAAATGGTTCTGGTTTAGATTGTTTAGATGTATTTATTAATAGAGAAATATTGATAATAATCTGATACAAACTATATATTTTCACACAATCTTACTTTTACGTAGCTGCCTTATTAGCAGCGTTTTTGTAGTATTTTCTGTGTGCGGGCACGCATACACGCGCATATGCCCCGTGCACGCATGATCAACTGTGCACCGACAGCAAGCCAAGTGAGAAGGGATAGCTGAGAGGCTTCAAGCTGCGTCAGCCCTAATCTGTCTCTTGACAGTCAGGCCTTATTTTGTAGCAGAATACTCATATTGATCTGTGGGCCTGTTACACAAATAAATAAATAAAGTCAACCACTCTGCACCTGAGTTCACAACCTGCCCTTGACAATACTCCGGTGTAGCATGTGTAGAGAGATGGGGTGTTGAGGCGGAGGGTTGCAGCTGTGCAGCAGGGGAGCAGAGAGTCAGAAAAGGTTCTGCATTGTTGATCCAGTATGACATTGATAGACAGCAGCTGAAGGAAAGCTGATAGCCATGTTTGGCGTGCTGGTTTTTAAAGGACGGACGTGGCTGTCGATCCAAAGTTGACTGAGCATGAATTCAGCAGGCGATCGCCCCAAGTGGTTGTGCTGAGGAGAGGTGAAGAAGCAAACTTTCACATATGACTTGCTTGACTTTCCTCCTTTTTCATCATTATTATTCTCTCCTTGAACTACCTGTTTCTGCCAGGGCTGTTTGTGGGAGTCTGCTTCTTTTATTGAAAGCAGCGATACATGTCCTAATAATGGTTGCTTTCTGTCAAATCTCAAAAATTTCTTTTTAATAAAGGGTAGCATTGGTACAGTATTTAGATTCAGAAAATATATTGGTTAATCATGCACTTGTCTTCAGAATTGTCCTATAAATCCCTACTGGAGATTAAAATGATAAGAGGTAAAATAATAAAATACATCAGTATATGCAGCAGTTAACCAGAATTAATGAAAAACTACTGAAATATCATTATAATCCATCCATCCATTCATCTTCTATCACTTATCTGGGGGTTTGAGTCACGGGGGCAGCAGTCTAAGAAGCCCGGACTACCATGAGCCTCTTGCGGCTGGTGGGCCCACTGGAGGGCAGACCCATGTGGCTTCTTTGGGTACACTGGGTCCTTGATGCAAGTTTTTTCGTGGGAATCCACTGGACTGCTCTTGGTCTGGCCCTTCACCTGGGACTAATTTTTCTTGGGAGAGCCTACCAGTGACAAGTTGCCCCCAACAGCATATCTCCGGGTATCATTAAGGCACACAAACCCCTCCACCATGATAATGCGGCAATCCATGGAGGGTTATATTACTAAAAAAACTTAGCAACGCTTAATTTCTAAATATTAATTTTGCATAAATTATTCCAAGATATTATTACAATAAAGACAAGACTGAAATCTGTATAAATAATAAAAATCTAAAATAATAAAAACAGGTCCTAATTGAGTTTTGAATTTGCATCGTACATCATCTGAAACCCGTTTCAGTATCTCATAGTGAAATGGCTGAAAGCAGCGTCTGTAACTATTGTTCCCACATTCATAAACCAAAACCATTGAAGTAGTGTGGTAGAGAGCTAACTATAACGCTGTACCTATAATTATATATGATTTGATTTTAAAATCTTGGACACTTTTCAACAAAAAGACAAACGATAGGTGCATGATGACAAAATCAGCATTTAGATTGATTTGATATAAACTTTGTTGTCACTTTTTAATCTTCTTTATGAGGTCTTGTTTTTTTCCCAGGAAAGGAAAAAAAGATATTGTGATAATTTAATAATATAATAATAATAATGGATTAGATTTATATGGCGCTTTACATGTCAAGTGACATCTCAAAGTGCTTACAGTGAGTCCATTATCCATTCACTCCAGACAGACATTGATGGTCATAAGCTGCTACACAGCAGCAGGATGGCTGGGGAGAGCGGGATTCAAACCACCAACCCTCTAGTTATTGGACGACCCGCTCTACCTCCTGAGCCACTGCCGCCCACATTTTCCCTCCTACGTTTGCCTGTGGTTTCCTTGCAGGAAAAATGTAAATATGTCAGGATGTGCGTAAGTGAAGGAGAGGAAACCTGTTGTACATTAAGGATAACTGCAATGATCATATCGGTAAAAAGAGAGGGAAAAAAAATACTCCCTTCTTTTCCCACCGTATCCACAGAGTTCATGAGGCAGGAGTTTTCACAGGGAGAGCTTCAACATGATGAGTTAAGGAGCTTCTCCGGTAGTTTTCCCCTCAGATTTAATACATCTAAACCCAGGTAACCCCAATCTGGCTCGAATCCCTCAGGCCAGAAGACTGGAGTCACACCAGATGTGGGAGTGAATGACATGCCAGAATCTGTCCGACACACCGCGCCAGATGTGGGCCGAGTCTGCCTGCATCTGGCGGTCAGGTATTAATAATAATAATTCATATTATAAATACTGATTAGATTCATTAATATGTATAATTGTATATAAATACAGTATAGGGAAATCCCCTCCCCTCCCAACATCATCACCAGATCTGTATCTTGGGCAAATAAAGTGACCACAGTCTGTTCTAAATGTGCCATATCTCAACAGTCAGTGGGCCTGATCCAGGCACCCAAAGCCCAGCCAGATCCAGCAACCATTAATCGCCCAGATGTGGCTGGGTTTTGGCGAGCTGTTGCCAGAGCACAGCCGAAGGTGCCGGAACTCAACCAGAATCAGCCAGATTCCGTTGGCTTCCTGTGAAATAATCTAGAAGTCATCCACATTTACTGTATGACTGAAAATAGATGCATAGGTCCTTCAGACTTTTCCTTTCCAAAAGAGCCACAGGAACAACAACGGTTTGCTTACTTGAGCCCACTGGAGACAAATGCACACAAAAGCTTGATCAGCATGACTTGAATGTTTCGATATTATATTCCAAATAAGGAAACTAGATAAATGCGCAAGTTAAAGTTTATTAAATTGTTAACAGTTCAATTCAGGATCAGAAACAAATGGAAAACAGTAGAATGTCACACAAGTAATAAATTGATGCTGAAAATAGTTGATTCATAATTTTTTGTAATCTGATTGTAATGGGATTTTTTTTAAATGTTGTTTTCTTTGTTCTTCACTCAGGCATTAACTGAACATATTGATCACTGTTTCACCGCATTTTGGTTCAAATGTGTTCGTCTCTGTAGACTGTCTTCATTTACTCACAATGTGTACATGCAATGTGTTGTGACCGTTTCATTTTACTATAGTTCAAGGTCTACATTCAGCTCTGTTTCAGTCAATTCTTAGTAGCAAACTTGTAGCTGTTTCTCACACATCTCAAGGACAGAGGGCATTTATGCTGTGTACTCCCATGTATCAGATACTGCAAGTTGCTGTGTGCATCATATCTGCTTCCTGTACACTGTGATCTCTCCGCCAAACAAGGGTGTAACTTTGTTTCAAACATTGGGGGGTTGAGATCTCTGCCCGTATAGACAGCCTAAGTCACGCCCCCTCCACTTCTGCATATTGGACATTAAATCAAAAAAAACTCTCTATTGAAATGAATGACAAGAGTGACATTATCATTTGATCCTGATCAAATTTTGCCACAAGTTACACATGCGATGTTTGTCAGTTTAAAAGATAACTTTCTATATAATTAAAGTTGTCGGCTGTCATATAATAACAGAGTAATATTTAGTGTTTGTTTAAACGACTAGCGGACAACAACTCCAATCAACCCAAATCACTAAACATGGTTACATTTTAGTGATGTGAAAAGCATTGATTTCTCATAGCATTGACCCCTGCACTGACATACAAGTCACTAGGATTAATCTTAGCCTGACTCTTAGCTAAATCACTATACAGTGTTAATAACAGAATGGATTTGCCTGACTGCTGCCCTCACCCTGTGTCTCTCTGAGAAGAAATCACATGAACAAAAACAAAATGTCAATCTCTTATGAGGACAAGTCTAAAATTCATTAGTCTGTCCAACAGAACATTACGATGATCTAGTCAGCAGTCTGTTCTCTAAGGCGCAAAGTTCATTTTTTATTATTACCTGGTCACTTGTGCCCCCTGTGCTGCCTCACTGTCCCTCTGGTCACCTGGGCCACCTCTCTCCTCCCTCTCTCCCACTGATATCCCTGCTGCTGTCACTGTCACATTCATGCTCCTAGCATAAAATAAGTTCAATTAATGTTCAAATGGTTTAAGAGAGGTACTTCACTGACAGTTTTGGAAGATGTAATTCATGCAAAAAAGCTTGGAAAGATGTAAATGCCCCCCCCCCCTTCATAATAACATTTTAACAGTGCTGTCAGCAGGTGCATTAGGCCGTCTAGTTTATTTTGATGCCGTGTTCATCATTCTAGCCACAGAACTGAGGTTAAGTGGATGAAGCTTACCACTGTGTAGCTATTTTGATGAACTAGGGACACTGTGTGATTTAGTCAATTAGACTTTGACAAAAGTAACAGTTATCCTGCCTGCAGAGGAATTATGAACATAGCACACCACACCTTAGGTGCATAATATTTCACTCATTAAATGATAATAAATCTGTTAAATTTGTGACAAAATCATCCTGGTATTAAAAACTTGCTCTGGATTCATTATCTAGATATTTAATTTTTTACAATGGCGTTCAGTTTTCAAATTTAGGGTTCAGGTATTTGCCCCCCTCCCCTCGCAAAAGCTAAATAATAAATTTACCTTTACCAAATTTACCAGAACCAAATGTACAAATTTAGGAGAAAATGGTATAAATTCACAAGAAAAAGGTAGCAACTTGATGATAGTCAAAAAATTATTTAAAAAAAATCTGAAATTTGTATATGTAAGGAAAAATGCTTGTTTTCCATGACAAATTTAAGAAAAATGCTACATTTTTGTGAGAAACTGAATTTAGGTGGGAAATTACATGGGGGAAATGCTGCATATTTATACAAAAAGTAGGCAATTTTACAAGAAAAAAATGTCTCTGATTTAAAAGAAATGCTGTAAAACTGTGACAAAAAGTTGCACACATGAAAAAGTGACATTAGAAACGTCACAATGCTTCATAAAACACTGATGACATTTTCTAAGGGCGAAAAAAGGTTGGAGAGAATATTTGGAGCCCCAAAAGTTGGTAGTGAGGACAGCTCTAACTTTAAATGGGTTTATATATGCTTTCTTTAGGTGCAGCACAGCGTTCTGCAGAGACTTGTACTTGACAGGAAAAGCAACAGGCTGGAGGAGGTAACAAAAAAAAAATGCTGAAAGAAGCATTGCAACTTTTTAGGTTTTTTTTTTAGCACTCCCTTTATTGCAAATGGACCCTTAAACACCAACAAACTCAAAAGGTACAGTGTTAAGGTGATGAATCTTGTTATACTAGGAGCTAAATCATTATACAGTGATAATAAGCCATCAATATCTCAGTATTTGGTCACTGCCTAATTTGTGTAATATTGTCTCCTGGTTAAATAAAATGGGAACGGAAAACTAGAAATGTGATTATAAGATCAATTATTAAATAAATAAATCAGTGATGCTGTATTGTAGTGCTGTTGAACTCATTTTAACACGTAAAAAGTTTATAAAAAGTTTAGGAATATGAAATGCATCAATTCTTTCATTCATCTATTTGGTGTTTATTTCTTATATATTTGTTTAGATACTCTTTTGTGCAGTTGTGGTATTTTCACAGAGGGTAGAAGATCTGAAAATGATCTGCAGGGAAAATAATCAACTTCTTTTAATGTGGATATTTAAGAATAGCTGTCAGAGTAGGGCTGTTGTGATAACCGCAATTATGTAACACCATGCTATGGACAAGCCTACCGCGAAAGATAATGAGCAACCACAACAACTGCGGTGCTCACTTTTTTGTGTGTGGGGCTAAATCTCGTTATTCACTAATGTGACCCTATTGATTAATAAAAAAAATTGTTAAATGTTAAGTGTATTTTTATTGCCAACAGCATGTTTGCACCCGGTACTGATGGCGGCAGCATCCAGTACTGTGTAAGCTTCCATAGCAGCGGGTGCTGGCGGCGTCAGTAACGTGTGGGGCGCTCTCTCTCCAGATGGACTCCAGCAGGCAGTTAGTGAAGAAAGCGTTTGGACTCCTTGCTAAATACAGCCATGACAGTGAGCACTGAAAGGGCACAAACCATGTTATTTCCTTCTGAGTGGAGTGTGAGCTCCGAGAGTGAAACAACTACTGTGTAATGCATTGCTTGTTTGAACGTGATTTTTCGGACAGCGGCAAAAATCCAAAAATCACGGAGACAAGAGCCATGCAGGGTCCTGTACGGCAACTGTCCTGTTTAAATAAGCTGAATGTCGCTGCAGTCTCCAGTCCACACATACTGTAGTATACTGGAGTTCCCGCCACTGCTTTATGAAAATGATTGTTGTTGTTTTTTTGTTTTTTTTTTGTTTTGGGTTTATTTTTGCAGAATCAGCAGTTCATACCTAGTAAAACCAGGGGCTCCACACAATTGTCACACTTGCACATAAAGTTGAGAGTGGAGCTGCAGCGAGTTTCTCACAGCTTCCATCGTTTGCCACATAAGTTGTGAACCCTGTTTAAATTACAAGACCACAGGATCTTAAAAACATTTGCAATAATACCACATATCGTGGTGTTGAGCTATCCACTGTCACCGCAGAGGAAATTCCTCTACCGCGACAGCCCTATTTCAGAGTGACTTGAGCTGGATTCATGCTGCACCTCCGCTGTCCATGTACGTGCAGCCGGAAACCTCGTGTGACAAAATTTACCTCCACTCCATTAGTGTACGTGGGGCTCTACTGCGGACGACTACGTGCAGTCCAAATTTTATGACTGCACGGCCTGCCCACGATCTGAACACATTGACAGAGCATGCGCAAGACTGAACGTCCCATTCACAAGGTGGCGCTACCAACACAGCATACAAAGGCAAAGTAGATGAGAAGACAATGAGGATGCGGAAGACGAGAATAACCATACATGAATCCTTTTCATACATTACATTTACATTACATACATTTCCTACATTACATCCTGCAACACCTCGACTCCCCAGGGACGTACGCCAGGATCCTGTTTGTCGACTTCAGCTCAGCGTTCAACACCATCATCCCAGGCATTCTTCATCAGAAACTCCTCCAGCTCAAGGTGCCCCCCTCCACCTGCCAGTGGATCTCCAGCTTTCTGACTGACAGGTGGCAACAGGTGAAGCTAGGGAGATTTACATCCAGCTCCCGAAAAATTAGTACTGGCGCCCCCCAAGGATGTGTCCTTTCCCCACTGCTCTTCTCCCTCTACTCCAACGACTGCACCTCAGAGGACCCTTCGGTGAAGCTCCTGAAGTTTGCGGACGACACCACAGTCATCGGTTTGATCCGGGATGATGATGAGTCTGCATACAGGTGGGAGGTGGAGCAGCTGATCCTCTGGTGCAGCCAGAACCATCTTGAACTTAACCCAGCCAAAACGGTGGAGATGACTGTGGATTTCAGGCGACACCCCCCTTCATTCCCCCCACTCACCATCCTCAACAGCACAGTGTCCACGGTGGACTCCTTCAAGTTTCTGGGTACCACAATCTCCCGGAACCTGAAGTGGTCCTCCCATATTGACACTGTCCGGAAAAAGGCCCAGCAGAGGTTGTTTTTTCTGCGTCAGCTCAAGAAGTTTGATTTGCCTCAGGAGCTGCTGGTTGTCTTCTACACCGCCATCATCCAATCTGTCCTCTGCTTTTCCATCACTGTCTGGTTTGGATCTGCCACTAAACAGGACAAGACCAGACTGCAGCGGATCATTAAGTCTGCGGAGAGGATCATTGGTACCGACCTACCCTCCATTGAGAACTTATATCGGTCCATAACCAGGAAACGGGCGGGAAACATCTGTGCTGACCCATCACACCCCGGCCACAAACTGTTTGAACTTCTATCTTCTGGTCGTCGTTACAGATCACTGAAGGTCAAAACCACCCGTCACAGGAACAGTTTCTTTCCTCAAGCCATCACTCTGATGAACTCCTAACATTCACCTAGTCCTACCTGTTGCTGTACTCATGACTTTTCATCCATTATTACATTGCACATAACTCTCACACTGCTTTTTACTTCATTCACATTATATCACTGAATCTGAGTCCACATTGAAATACTGTGTGATTGTATATTTTTTCATATATTTCTGCAAAGTGTGGTTAGTCCGAGTAAATAACTGCATATATTCCTGTATATATTTGCATCCTTTTATAGAAACGTGGACAGACTGTAATTTACTGTACATACTGTGGTTGTCATTGAATCCTTATTTAAATCCTTCACCTGAACAACGAGAGCAAGTTTTTAGCCAAAGTCAAATTCCTTGTATGTGTTGTGCATACTTGGCCAATAAAGCTGATTCTGATTCTGATTTTGCAGCAGCAGCAGCTTTAGCGGAGAAGAGCACTGGAAAACGGTAATTCCTCCTTTTCCTTGAAATGACACCATTGTTGTTGCTACAAAAAAAATGTGTATCGCTCTTGTGTTTAAAGCTGGTGAACAAACTGGCGTGTTGGCACATTTGCCCAGCCATAGGGCTGGAGCGAAACTACAAATAACAGTTGTGCGCATGTGTCAACTGCTTGGCCTGGTAGACAAAAAAAGTGAGCATGTACAATACCGCATGCGCGCCGGGCTCGTCCAAAGCGCACGCGGACCAAAGCGGGTCAGAGGGGAAATACAGCATGAACAAGGCTTTAGTCTGTCATCAAAAGAGGTAAAACTTGCTTTTTAATTGAATTTTATAGTTACCAAAATCATGACATTTTAAAAATACAGAACAGTTTAAGGTTAACCTGAATTTCATGTGGATGGCAAGCAATATTTAAACACATTTATATTTAAGGACCGGTGGTTATAGTAGATTTGTTTGTACTTGATAAATGTTCAGAGCTGCTAACATTTTGATGAATGTTGAAACATAAATTTCACTCAAACAGTTGATGAGCAAATCCATTCTGATCATGAATAATACAATGTAAAGACCAAATTTTCATGAGAAGAGCTAATCATTTCTCAGATCAGCTAAATCCTACCAGGCAGCACAGTTATTCGGTGGTGTAACTAGCAAACTAGTTAGTTAGTTATGGAAGTCCATCGGTGGTCAATGATGACATCCATCTCTCCTGGGGTAAAAATAAAAACTATGAAGTGGTGTTGCGCCGCCTATGACTTCTCAGATGGGAGCGAAGGCCGAATTTGGAGGCACACCTCCGTCCACAAGTGGGGCAAGGGATGCCGTCACCGGGTGGGGTAGGTTGACACTCCTGACGCTCGCGCCTGTGCTGGCGGCGCTCCTCACGGGCACGGGTACAGTCACTTTCAAAAATGTTGACAGCCTGGTGGCAGGTTGTGCGCCAAAGTGTCCTGGAGGTGGCAGCAGTCTCCAGATTGGAAGGTCGGACATTGCACTTCTTCAGGACAGCATGGAGGTGGTCCTTGAACCGCTTCTTCTGCCCTCCTTGAGAGCGCCGTCCGGAGGTGAACTCACCATAGAGGATCTGGCGGGGGAGGCGGTTTTCCGGCATCCGAATAACATGGTTGACGTAGCAAAGCTGGCGTTGCACCACAAGTGCCTCGATACTACGGAAGTTAACTTTCTGCAGGATCTGGACATGTGGTACGCGGTCCTTCCACGTGACGCCAAGGATCCGCTGGAGACATCTGATGTGGAATGCCTCAAGGCTCCAGACGTCTGCCCTGTACAGGGTCCAGGCCTTACTGCCATAAAGCAGAACGGAAATGCAGACAGCCGAGTAAACTGCAATCTTAGTTCTCAGGGAGAGATTCCTATTCAGGAATACCCTAGCACTGAGCCTGCCAAACGCCGAGGTGGTCTGCCAGATGCGGCTCTGAATCTCATCACTGAGTGAGCATGAGGAGAACAGGATGCTGCCCAGGTAAGTGAAGTGATCCACCTTCAGGATGGGCTTTTCTCCAGCCAGGAAGTTATGCTCGGTCTGAGGTGCACCTGATGAAGGTTGGCAAAGAACCTCAGTGTTTCGTGCATTGATGACTAGGCTGACATTGCTATATGAAGCATCCATGATGTTAAGTGTACGTTGTAGGCCCTGAGCAGTTAGTGAAGGAAAGGCAGCGTCATCTGCATACTGGCGATCGAATACTGTGGGTAGTACTGGTCTTGGTCTTAGCGAGTAGCCTATGGAGGTTGAACATGCTGCCCACCAACCGGTATCTAATACAGATACTGTTGGCTAAGTCAAGCCTGTGTCGACAGAGGAGGGTAATGGCCGCCAGGTAGATGTTAAAGATGACGGGTGCCAGGACGCATCCTTGCTTGACTCCTACATTGACGGGAAAGGGCTCAGAGACCAGACCTCCAGCTACAGCATGTGCAAACATATTCGCGTGGAAGTCTCTCAGGATGGCGGTGAACTTGGGGGGACAGCCGCACTTGGTTAGGATGACTCAGAGAAGATCTCGGTCCACAGTGTAGAAGACCTTGGTGGGATCGACAAAGGCCATGAAGAGGTCCTGGTGTTGTTCCCTGCACTTCTCCCGGAGAAGATGAGCGGCAAAGATCATGTCAGTGGTACTACAATCCTTCCGGAAGCCACACTGCGATTCAGGGAGAATGACTTCTGCGACAGAATTAAGGAGTCTGGCAAGGAGGACACGAACAAGAACCTTTCCAGCAACTGCAAGAAGTGAGATGCCGCGGTAGTTGCCGCATGCTGCTTTGTCTCATTTCCTTTTGTAGACGGGAACAATGTTGGCGTCTTTCCACTGCTGGGGCAGGGTCTCGGCGAGCCAGACTTTGCTGATAAAGTGGGGGAGACGATGTGCCACACAGTACCCTCCGTACTTGAATATCTCCCCTGGGAAAGCGTCCGTGCCGGAAGCCTTGTTGTTCTTGAGGCTTCTGCAGGCTTTATGGACTTCGACGAACGATGGAGAATTGTCGAGCTCGAGCATCAGGGGAAGAGTACGGAGGCCGTCTATGAAGGTAGCATCAAATGGGTCGATCCAGTTGAGCAGCTCACTGAGATGTTCAACCCATCGCACAAGGATGCCCTGAGTGTCCTTGATGAGCGAGAAGCCATTGGAGGAACGGAGGGGCGCGTTGGAGCTGCGGGGTGGGCCATAGATGGTCTTGATGCCGTCATAAAACTGGTGTAAGTTGTGCACGTCGGCGAAGCCCTGGATTTTGACAGCCTTCTTCAACCACCAACTGTTCTCCATTCGATGAAGAGCTGCCTGGACGGTGGAACAGAGGCATGAGAACCTCTCACGCAGTATGGGGCAGGATGGATTGCCGATCGCTGCTTTGTGCACGTTGTTCTTCTGCTTAATAAGCTCGCAGATCATATCAGTGTTGTTGTCAAACCAGTCTTGATGTTTTCGACTGGAGACACCGAACACACTAATGGTGGTCTCGAGAAGGGCGATGGTGATGGAGTTCCACTCCTCAGTGATGGCTTCACGAGAAGTGTTGTCGGGGTTGTCCGGAGTGACGTCAAGTGCAGCAGCAAGAGCACCGCGAAGCTCAGACAGCTTCTGCGGGTTCGCAAAGGGGGCGCGATTGATGTGCTTCGCACCTGGACACTTGCGGATCGGGGGACATACTCTTATGTGCAGGAGGGACCGAATTAGGCGGTGGTCAGTCCAGCATTCGGCACCCCTGAGGGATCTGGTGATGATGATGTCTTGACGATCATGTTTCTTGGTGATGACGTAATCGATTGAGTGCCAGTGCTTTGACCGCGGATACATCCACGAAGTCTTGACTTTGTCAGGCAACTGGAACATGGTGTTAGTGATGATGAGGTCGTGTTCCATACAGAAATTGAGGAGGCGGAGGCCGTTCTCGTTGGCATTCCCGACGCCGTGCTTCCCGATGATACTGCCCCAGATAAGATAAGATAAGATAAGCCTTTATTAGTCCCACAACGGGGAAATTCCAGGATTGCAACAGCACAGGGATAGCAACACTCAGAGCAACAATCAGAAGGCAAGAAAAAAAACAAGCAAGCAAGAGCAGCTAATAAACATATGTACGTATTACTATAAATATATATATATACACACAGACACACAGTGCAGAGCATTGTAGCTGGATGGAATAAATATATGAATATATGAACACACAGTGCAGAGCATTGTAGCTAGATGGAATAAATAGATGGCGTGATTGTTACCAACCCTCACGTTAAAGTCACCCAGCAGAAGGATCTTGTCAGCACGGGGGATAGAACTGATGCAGTGGGTGAGCGCGTCATAGAAAGCATCCTTCATGTCGTCTGCTGAGGGGAGCGTGGGAGCGTAGGCACTGATGATGGCTACGTACCTTTTGGAGGCCAGCAGGATGCGCAGCGTCATAAGTCGCTCGCTGATACCGGTTGGAGACTCAGGGCACTGATGGAGAAGCGAGGATTTGATGGCAAAGCCCACACCATGAATCCTATCAGAGTCCTCTGACAAGCCTCTCCAGAAGAACGTGTAGCCTGTGCCAACCTCTTGGAGTGAGTCCTCACCATGGAGACGTGTTTCGCTGAGCGCGGCGATGTCGATGTCATAACTGCCGAGCTCAGATGCGATGAGGACGGTGCGATGATGTGGGCGGTCACTATTGGTATTGGTCTTGGAATCCAACAGGGTCCGGACATTCCACATAGTGACCTTCAGGGCTCAGAATTTCATAGACTTTCTGTAATTTCGACCGCAAAAAGGGATGCCTTAGTGGGTGCGGCTACCCACTCAGGGCGGGGTGAAGGGGGCAGTGTTTGGGCCACCCTTTTTAGGCCCTTCCTCAGATTGAGGTGGGCAGTGCGAATCCTAAAGAGGACTGCCCAGTCATGCAGGTAGGACACGAAGGGAATGCCGCTTCAATCCACTACCACAACGGCCATCTTGCCTGCACCGCCAAATGTGCTGGAGGCAGGCTAGCGGCTTCCAGCTTCATCCAAAAGCCTGCCCCCGTTGCCGGCCTACCAGTCGCTGCTTGACTTTGATAAGGGGAGGAATGGAGAGAAGGATCCTGCGCGATGAAGGGATTAAGGTGACGAGGGGGCTGCACAGTCCACCAACACCACCATCTTGACCCGCTGGCGCTGAAGCCCAGTGGCAAGAAGAGATCCAAGACGACTGGCAACACCGATGAGCTGCAACGCCATGCCAGAGCCCGGTCATTGGTTGGGGACTGCCTCAGCGTGGTGGTGTGCCACTTTCCTGGTTATAGGCCAAGGTCCTAGGGCAGATGCCGTCCAAGGCTCCCGAGTGTCCTTCTTGAGGCGGCAGTGGCTCAGGAAGTAGAGCAGGTTGTCTCATAACCCGATGGTTGGCAGTTCGAATCCCTGTCTCCCAAGATATCCTGCTGTTGTGTCCCTGGGCAAGACACTTCACCTGCATTGCCTCCAGTGCCCATAACACTGGATATGAATGTGTATAAATGTTCGGTGGTGGCCGGAGAGGCCGTTGGCGCGGATTGGCAGCCACATTTCCGTCAGCCTGCCCCAGGGCAGCTGTGGCTACAGTAGTAGCTTGCCACTACCATTGTCTGTCTGGAGTGAATGAATAATGTATCTACTTGTAAAGCGTCTTTGAGTGTCTATGATAAAGCGCTATATAAAATCTGATGCATTATTATTATTTTCTGTCAGGGTTTGCTCCCTTAGCCTTGCCTAAAGAGGCTTACCCACAAGGCAGTGGGGCGGAGCTGGTGGCTGTCGAGACTTGTCCACGCGCCGGTGGGCCCAGCACAGCGCATCTCCAGGGGACTCCAGCTCCTCCCCTTCCAGCTATACCGCTGGAAACTCGGGCTCTTGCGGGAACTTAGCTTGCGACCGTCAGGAGGCCTGTTCATCGCAGTTGCCACCTCCCGGGTGTACTGCCCCAAGGGAGCAGTCTCAGACCTATCCTGCAAGGAATTGCCTGCATAACTCTGTGCCCAGGGGCAGCGAGCTAAGGAGGCTCAGAAGGCCTCCTTAGCTCGCTGAGGAACTAGCAAACTAGCTAACTTCAGACAACAATTCACCGGCTAACTCAATAATATGATATTTACCTAATTTTGGACAGAGGGTTTGGTCCTTTTGTTTGACAAGTTCAACCAATTTAAAATGGTTTGTTGGCCTTGTGGAGCTTGTTTCATGTTCTCTTACTGAGCTGAATGCATTCCATACTAGCATCCCCACCTGCCGCCCTTACAACTGACTCCCAGTGTTGCCAGGTTTCACGAGAGAAACAAGCAACCAGCTCTATGGAAACAAGCCCAAAAAGGCTGAACAGCCAACCTACCACATTGTAAAAGAGAGGCTGCTTGATAACATAAATCAATACATTTGTTTTTGTTTGCAGTGAATTGACTGTAAATATAGCATTGAAAAACGGAATTTTATAAACTCTAATTAAAGGAAAATAAATATGCATTCTGCATAAGCATCAGCAAATTTATAGTAAACACAGTCAACATAAAAACTTTGAATAAATTAAATTTTTAAACTCTGATCAAAAGAAAAGATGTGCATTCTGCATAAGTAACAGCACTAAACATGATTACAGTTTAGTGATGTGGGATGATGGGGTTGTTGTCCGCTAGCTGTTTAAACAAAAACTAAATATTACATGACAGCCAACAACTTTAATAAACGTGGAAAATTATCTTTTAAATTGACAACAATATATGTGTAACACATGGCAAAATTTGATCGGGGTCAAAACATAATTTTGCTATTACCATTCATTTCAGTGGAGAATTTTTTTCAATTTAAGGTTCCATATACACTGATCTGTACAAATAACAAACCTGTATATCTCACGCCCCATTAGTGAGTTCAGAGCCAAGTGGAGTCAGGTGGGCCACTGAGCTCTATAGAAAAATTGGATGGATCATTGGCCGACAGAAGTGAAGCCCCTGGCTGGCCACTTTTACTTCAATAACTTCCCCAAAAATTAACAGATTTTGAACTTCTTGGTATGGAGACACAGCTTATAATCTTGCGCAACCGAGCTGGGAGAGCTGTCACACAGACAGCAAAGTAAGCCCAAATAAGCAACTACACATTAAAAAACAAGTCCAGAAACCCGCAACCAGCGACTGACGAGATTTGCAAGTGACTTTTGAAAAAAAAACAAGCCCAAAGTCGCTTATAATTAGCGGACTTGGCAACCATGCTGACTCATACTCACGGAAGGTGCAAGTACCAGTTGGGCAATACCAAGTCAGCAGGAGGGGAGATACATTGTTTGATTATTAGGAATGTTCCTTTTTGTTGCTTCGAATGGAAAAAAAATGACAACTTCTTCATACTTGCCTGAGTTGAAGATATTTTCTATTAATTATAATTACTGTGCATCCGGGAAGTATTCACAGCGCTTCACTTTTTCCACATTTTGTTATGTTACAGCCTCATTCCAAAAGGGATTAAATTCATGTTTTTCCTCAAAATTCTACACACAATACCCTATAATGACAATGTAGGCAAAAAAAATTGAAATTTTTGCAGATTTATTAAAAACAAAAAAAAAACTAAGAAATCACATGTACATAAGTATTCACAGCCTTTGCCATGAAGCTCAAAATTGAGCTCAGGTGCATCCTGTTTCCACTGATCATCCTTAAGATGTTTCTACAGCTTAATTGGAGTCCACCTGTGGTAAATTCAGTTGACTGGACATGATTTGAAAAGGCACATACTGTAAGGGACCCAGTCAGTACGTTCTCTACTCAGACTGAATGGCACAGCAGGAGGAGATGCGTAAAGCTGAGAAACGGATATGCAGGGCAGTCTGTGGTTTTCTCCTTAAGACCACGTGATATTATGCATTCTCCTCCGGTCTGCATAATAATGTGCCAACAGGCTGGGTGACAAAGGGAATTGTCATTGTAAATGTATGTATGTTAATGCGGACACCCCAGGTCGCGGGGCGAGATGTATGGTGTAAAAGAGAGATGCCCGCCACCTGGTTCATGCTGCTTCTTCTTCTTGTTGACTGATGATGGAGAGAGATTAATAAAGTCTGCCCTGCTCCAGCTACTGCTTCACCCGCTCATTCCTCTCTCTACACTGGTGACCCTTGACGCACAATGGAACTCGACGCGAACACCCCGGAGATGACCCGGACTGGAGGCGCCAGCACCACATGCGCCATTTTGGTCAAACTCACAGAATTTTGGCTACATGACCCGAAGTCTTGGTTCCTCCACGCCGAGGCCCAGTTTGCGCTCCGGGGAGTGACGGCAGATGACACCAAATACTACTACGTGGTTGCAGCACTGGACGCACGCACAACACAACAGGTGGCAAGCCTACTCCAACAGCCCCCAACCCACAATGAATACGACGCTCTCAAAACCGCTCTGACCCGGCGCTACACGCTCTCGGACTGCAAGAGAGCGGAAAGGCTCCTGACACGCTCCGAGTTGGGAGATTGGTCGGCGGTCGAATTAATGGAGAAGATATTGGCGTTGATGGGCACAGATGACTGGCATTTCCTCTTTGTCCACCTTTTCCTCTGGAACCTCCCGAGAGCGGCCAGAGCGGTCCTTGCCAATTCACCGCAGCTGGCCACGCGCAACTACCAGGCAGATCGGGTTATCCTGACCACCACATCTTTGCTGTGAACACAGCGGTGTTGGAACCCATTGAGACGGCCAGCAGAGGCAAGGAGCCAGCGACGGTGGCTGCAGCGGAGGCCAAGAAGCACCGGAGAGACACGCTCTGCTTCTACCACCATCGTTTTGGAGAAGACGCACGCTGATGCATGCCACCGTGCCAATTCAAGCGCTCGGGAAACACCAGGGCCGGCGGTCGGTAGCAGCTGCAACCACTGGTGACACAAACAAGCTGCTCTATGTGACAGACTCACGCTCGGGGAGACGGTTCCTTGTGGACTCCGGCTCCCAAAAGAGCCTCAACTTGCCGTCCTACGCAGACCGGCTGGTGGGAAGTAACGGCCCCGAGCTGGCAGCCGCAAACGGCTCAGACATTAAAACTTTTGGTGAGAGGACACTGACTATATCCTTGCACGGCCGTACATACCAATGGACATTCGTCGTAGCGGCATGTAACTTCCCCATTTTGGGCGCTGATTTTTTGTGTGCACACGGACTATTAGTTGATGTGGCTAACAGACGCCTGATTAACACAATGTCTTTTGATTGTACAGCTAGAGGAGCCGGGTCCACAACACTAGCCAACGTCACAGCTCCAGGGGGTAAATTCCACACAATACTCACCCAGTTCCCAGCACTCACGGTTCCGACGTTTTTGGCGGCCGTCACTAAACATGGGGTGGAGCACTTCATTACCACCATGGGGCCGCCCGTTTTCGCACGACCTCGACACCTGGATGCAGCTAAACTGGCCACTGCGCACGGGGAGTTTCCCAACTTAGAAAGGTTGTGCATCATCAGGCGCTCAAACAGCCCATGGGCATCCCCGCTACATATGGTGCCTAAAGCCGAGGGATCGTGGCGACCATGCGGAGATTTCCACAGATTAAACAATGCCACAGCACACGATCGCTACCCAATCCCCCATATTCAGGATTTTTCCATTGACCTTACCGGGGCACACATTTTTTCCAAGATAGACCTAGTCTGCGGTTACCACCAGGTCCCGGTGCGCGCAGAGGACATACCCAAAACGGCAGTAATAACGCCGTTTGGTCTTTTTGAGTTCTTAGGCATGCCTTTCAGATTAAAGGGCGTGGGGCAGATATTCCAACGCATGATGAATGCGGTGCTGCGTGATCTGCCGTTTGTGTTCATCTACTTGGACGACATCCTGGTGGCTTGTGCGTCCGAGGACAAACACGTAGCCCACCTCAGGACGGTTTTCCAGAGGTTGGAGGAGCACGGGTTAATAATCAACCCGGCAAAGTGCCAGTTCGGGGTTATGCAAATCGATTTTTTGGGCCACCACATCTCACTGGAGGGCACGATACCCTTACCGGGCAAAGTGCGCGCAGTGGCAGATTTTCCCCAGCCTCAGACGGTCAGGGCGCTGCAGGAGTTTTTGGGGATGGTTAACTTACACAACCGTTTCCTCCCCCGTGCAGCCCAGCTCATGCAGCCATTGTACGCCACGCTTAAGAAACGGAAACCGGCGGACAGAGTTAACTGGACTCCTGAGCGAGAGCAGGCGTTTTCCAAGGCCAAAGCGGCTCTAGCGAACGCTGCACTACTGGCGCACCCGGACCTGGCGGCTCGGATAGCGCTCACTACCGACGCATGGAAGTGGCCATAGGGGCCGTCATGAAGCAGTGCGTCGCCGGTTCTTGGCAGTCGCTCGCCTTTTTTAGCAGGTCTTTGTGCAACAATGAGCGCAAATACAGCGCCTTTGACAGGGAGTTACTGGCTCTCCACCTGGCCATACACCACTTCCAGTTCTGGCTGGAAGGGTGCACCTTCACTGCATTTGTGGACTACAAGCTGCTAACGTACACTA
Organism: Pholidichthys leucotaenia; assembly: GCA_020510985.1. NCBI lineage: Eukaryota > Metazoa > Chordata > Actinopteri > Cichliformes > Pholidichthyidae > Pholidichthys > Pholidichthys leucotaenia. The sequence continues at coordinate 354,331,586 of CM035839.1, forward strand.
TGGCCAAGGTTTCGGAACCATAGTCGGCCCAGCAGCAGAGACAGCTGGCCCCGATCTCGGAGTTTACGACCAACATTCAGCATGTGGCCGGTAAACTCAATGTAGTGGCAGACTGCTTCTCACGCACATTAGCGGCCCCAGTCTACGTAGGGATAGATTACACGGCCATGGCCGCCAAGCAGATCGGCGATGCAGACGTTTGTGCGCTCCAGTCTGGACCAACAGGGTTAAGGCTGGAGGGCAGAGTACTGCAAGACGGAGCACCACCCCCCCCCCCCGCCAATCTGTGATGTCTCCACAGGCCGCCCGCACCTGGTGGTCCCACGCGCTTGGCGCCGCCGCGTTTTTGAGTCGGTTCACTCTCTGGCGCACCCAGGAGTGTGCGCGTCAGTCAAAATGGTGGGAGCAAAGTTCGTCAGGCCGAGCCTGCGCAAACAGTTGAAAGAGTGGGCTGCAGCCTGCGTAGCATGCCAACGAGCCAAGGTGCACAGGCACACAAAGGCCCCCCTTGAGCCATTCCATGTCCCGGCTAAGAGGTTCGACCACGTTCACGTGGACCTCGTGGGCCCCCTCCCGCCATCGCAGGGGTTCACGCACCTCCTGACAGTGGTGGACCGCACCACACGCTGGCCCGAGGCAGTCCCGCTAGCTTCCACCTCATCAGCAGAAGTTGCACATGCTTTTTTGATGACATGGGTGGCACGCTTTGGCGCCCCTTTGGATATCACGTCCGACCGGGGCCCGCAGTTCGTTTCCGACCTCTGGTCCATGATGGCCTGGAGCCTGGGTGTCACAATTCATCGCACGACCACATACAACCTCCAGGCCAATGGGTTATGCGAGCGTTTCCATAGGTCGCTTAAAGCAGCGCTCAGGGCTTAGCTTACGGATGCAAATTGGGTGGACCGGTTGCTGTGGGTTCTATTAGGGTTGTGTTCAGCACCGAAGGAGGATTTGGCGGCCTCCCCAGCAGAGCTGTTTTTTTCCCAGCTGCTACGGCTGCCCAGAGAATTTTTGCCGGACAATCCCGCACCGAACACCGATCCATTCCCGCCTTCATTGCATAGCGCAGTGGCAGGGACGGTACCCAGCCTGGCCCACCACTGTTTTCTCCGTGCTTTCATGCCAAGGACCTTGAAGGATGCATTGTTCGTGTTTGTCAGGCACAATGCCCACTGGACCCCATTGCGCCCACCCTGTGACAGCCTGTTCAGAGTGCTGGAACCTGAGGAGAAACATTTTGTGTTAGACTTGGATGCAGAGAAACAATCTGCATAGACAGGCTTAAGCCCGCCTTTGTATTAACAGACGAGCAAGTGGTGTTGGCCCGAGCTCCTCGGCGCGGACGACCCCCACTGAGAACTCCTCAGGTAAATGACTTGTCAGCTCAGGCACAAGGGCATGCTGAAGATGTTTCCCCACCCCTCCTCAATGTCCCCCCACAGATGGACGTGCCTCCAGGAGCACCCCACCAGCACAGCAGCACCTCGGACCCGCACCCCCACCCCCCGTTACAGCTGCTACGGACGGCAGCTGAAGCCCACAGGGCATGAGGGTTAAGGCCCAGTCTGAGTTTCTGGGGGGCGGGTGTGGGGGACCCAGTCAGTACGTTCTCTACTCAGACTGAATGGCACGGCAAGAGGAGATGCGTAAAGGTGAGAAATGGATATGCAGGGCAGTCTGTGGTTTTATTCTTAAGACCGCATGATAATATGTATTCTCCTCCGGTCTGCATAATAATGCGCCAACAGGCTGGGTGACAAAGGGAATTGTCATTGTAAATGTATGTATGTTAATGCGGACACCCCAGGTCCCGTGGCGAGTTGTTTGGTATAAAAGAGAGATGCCCGCCACCTGGTTCATGCTTCTTCTTCTTCTTGTTGACTGACGATAAAAAGAGATTAATAAAGTCTGCTCTGCTCCAGGTACTGCCTCGCCCGCTCATTCCTTTCTCTACAATACCTGTTTATATAAGGTCCCACAGTTGGCAGTGCATGTCAGAGCACAAACCAAGCATGACGTCAAACGAATTGTCTGTAGACCTCCAAGACAGGATTGTGTTGAAGCCCAAACCTGGGGAAGTGTACAGAAAAATTTCTGCTGCTGTAAATGGAAGAAGTTCAGAACCCCCAAGACTCTTCTTAGAGCTGGCCGGCAGTCTAAACTGAGCGATCGGGAAGAAGGGCCTTAGTTAGGGAGGTGACCAAGAACCCGATGGTCACTCTGTCAGAGCTCCAGTGTTCCTCTGTGGAGAGGGGAGAACCTTTCAGAAGGACAGCCATTTCTGCAGCAATCCACCAATCAGGCGTATATGATAGAGTGGCCAGACGGAAGCCACTCCCTAGTAAAAGGCACATGGTAGCCCACCTGGAGTTTTTCAAAAGGCACCTGAAGGACTTTCAGACCAAGAGAAACAAAATTCTCTGGTCTGATGAGACAAAGATTGAACTCTTGACGTGAATGCCAGGCATCATGTTTGGAGGAAACCAGGCACCGCTAATAACCATGCCAGTGGTGGTTGCAGCACCATGCTGTGGGGATGTTTTTCAGTGGCAGGAACTGGGAGACTAGTCAGGCTAGAGGGAAAGATGAATGCAGCAATGTACAGAGAAATCCTGAATGAAAACCTGCTCCAGAGCACTCTTGACCTCAGACTGGAGTGACGGTTCATTTTTCAGCAGGACAACAACCCTAAGCACACAGCCAAGATATCGAAGGAGTGGCTTCAGGACAACTCTGTGAATGTCCTTGAGTGGCCCAGCCAGAGCCCAGACTTGAATCCAATTGAACATCTCTGGAGAGATCTGAAAATGGCTGTGCACTGACGCTTCCCATCCAACCTAATGGAGCTTGAGAGGTGCTGCAAAGAGGAATGGGGGAAACTGCCCAAAGATAGGTGTGCCAAGCTTGTGGCATCATATTAAAAAAAAACTTGAGGCTGTAATTGCTGCCAAAGGTGTATCAACAAAGTATTGAACAAAGGCTGTGAATACTTGTGTACATGTAATTGCTTAGTTTTTTATTTTTAATAAATTTGCAAAAATCTCAAAAAAAAAAACTTTTTTCACATTGTCATTATGGGGTATTGTGTGTAGAATTTTGAGGAAAAAAATTAATTTAATCCCTTTTGGAATCAGGCTGTAACAAAACAAAATGTGGAAAAAGTGAAGCGCTGTGAATACTTTCCGGATGCACTGTATATGATTATTGGGGGGGTTATAACCCCTCCAACTCCCCCCTAAATTACGCCTATGCTGCCAAGGTATAGGAACAAAAATACTTCCTAGTATGGATGTCTTTACTTCCACTCTCCACAAACTATCACATTTTTTTGCTACTACAGTGACTACTTCCACTCCTGCTGTAGAAGCAACAGCAAGAAATAATAGTCAGACTTGCAGACAAGCAAACAAATTAATTGGTTGAAGCATAAAAATGTGCTATCCTTTCTTCACTCTCAACAACTAACAGATACTAGAATCTGTTTTAAGATCTTACGCAAGATTTGAATAATCTCCCAGGCTTTTCAGACATCATTACCACTTTTGAGTTTCTCCATTCTATACAGTGCAATATCTGTAGGAGCCCCAGTCTGCTTAATACTTAGCATTGTGTGAAATTCTAACAAAAACAATATCAAATGCACTTATCTTGCTACAGAAGGTCTCTGGTTATCCTTACCTTTCAAGCTGACACATTACACTCTTCTGGGGATCTTGTAGCAGCTGCTGTTTTTCCAAGCAAATCAGTGTAAGGCCAGCTGAAAATCCAACTAAAAGCCCCAGACAAATTAATGTTAAATGGAGACTGAAGGCCAGCGAAGTGCTGCGGTGTCTGTGAGGGGCTTTTGGCTGCTTTCTTTTTCTACCCTGTGCCCACACTCAACTCAATATCCATGCAAGGTCATCTTTTGTTACTGGTGCCAAGAATCATCGAGTGCTGCATGTACATGTTTGAAAATGGAGAAGTGGCAGGAGTTTTCCATCCATCCATCCATCCATCTTCTACCGCTTTTCCGGAGGTCCGGGTCGCGGAGGCAGCAGTTCAAGCAGAGAAGCCCAGACTTCCCTCTCCCCAGCCACCTGCTCCAGCTCTTCAGAGGGGATACCAAGGCGTTCCCAGACTAGCTGGGAGACATAGTCTCTCCACCGAGTCCTGGGTCTGCCCCGGGGTCTCCTCCCAGTGGGACGTGCCTGAAACACCTCAAGTGGGAGGCGTCCAGGAGGCATCCTAATCAGATGCCCATACCACCTCAACTGACTCCTTTCAATGTGGAGGAGCAGCGGTTCTACTCTGAGCCTCTCCCGGATGACTGAGCTCCTCACCCTATCTCTGAGGGTGAGTCCAGCAATCCTACGGAGAAAGCTCATTTCAGCCGCTTGTATCCGCGATCTCGTTCTTTCGGTCATTACCCAAAGCTCGTGACCATAGGTGAGAGTAGGAACGTAGATTGACTGGTAAATCGACAGCTTTGCCTTAGAACTAAGCTCCCTCTTCACCACAACAGACCGGTACAACGTCCGCATCACTGCAGATGCTGCTCCAATCCGTCTGTCGATCTCTCGCTCCATTTTCCCCTCACTCGTGAACACGACCCCAAGATACTTAAACTCCTCCACTTGGGGCAGGAGCCTGTCCCCAACCCGGAGAGGACAATCCACCTTTTTCCGGCTGAGGACCATGGACTCGGACTTGGAGGTGCTGATTCTCATCCCAGCCGCTTCACACTCAGCGGCAAACCGTCCCAGCAAGAGCTGTAGGTCATTGCTGGATGAAGCCAACAGGACAACATCATCTGCAAACAACAGAGATGAGATCCTGTGGTCACCAAGCATGACACCCTCCATTCCCTGGCTGCGCCTAGAAATCCTGTCCATAAAAATTATGAACAGGACCGGTGACAAAGGGCAGCCCTGGCGGAGTCCAACTCTCACTGGGAATGACTCTGACCGAGTGTTGGCAATGCGAACTAAACTCTCACAACGGTCGTACAGAGACCGAATAGCTCGTAACAACAAGCCCGATACCCCATACTCCCGAAGCACCCCCCACAAAAATCCACGAGGGACGCGGTCAAATGCCTTCTCCAAGTCCACAAAACACATGTAAACTGGTTGGGCAAACTCCCACGAACCCTCAAGAATTCTCGAGAGGGTAAAGAGCTGGTCCGATGTGCCACGGCCAGGACGAAAACCACATTGCTCCTCCTGAATCCGAGGTTCGACCAACGGCCGGACTCTCCTCTCCAGTACCTTGGCATAGACCTTCCCAGGGAGGCTGAGGAGTGTGATCCCTCTAAAGTTGGAGCACACCCTCCGGTCCCCTTTTTTGAAGAGAGGAACCACCACCCCGGTTTGCCATGCCAAAGGCACTGCCCCCGACCTCCACGCAATGTTGCAGAGGCGTGTCAACCATGACAACCCAACAACATCCAGGGCCTTGAGGTACTCGGGGCGAATCTCGTCCACCCCCGGGGCCCGGCCACCAAGGAGATTTTTAACCACCTTGGCGACCTCAGCCCCTGTGATAGGCGAGTCATCCCCCTCGTCCCCAAACCCTGCTTCCTCTGTGGAAGGCGTATCAGTGGGATTGAGGAGATCCTCGAAGTATTCCTTCCACCGCCCGACGATATCCCCAGTTGAAGTCAACAGTGTCCCATCCGCACCATACACAGTGTGGACGGGGAGCTGCTTTCCCCTCCTGAGCCGCCGAACAGTTTGCCAGAATCTCTTTGAAGCCGACCGAAAGTCTTGTTCCATGGCCTCACCGAACTCCTCCCATACCCGGGTTTTTGCTTCAGCAACCACCCGAGCTGCACTCCGCTTGGCCTGCCGGTACACCTCAGCTGCTTCGGGAGTCCCACAAGCCAACCAAGCTTGATAGGACTCCTTCTTCAGCTTAATGGCCCCCCTCACCACTGGTGTCCACCACTTGGTTCGGGGGTTGCCACCACGAGATGCACCGACCACCTTGCGGCCGCAGCTCTGGGCTGCCGCTTCAACAACAGAGGTGGAGAACATGGCCCATTCAGACTCCATGTCTCCAGACTCCCTCGGAATGTGGTTGAAGTTCTTCCGGAGGTGGGAGTTGAAGACCTCCCGGACAGGGGCCTCAGCCAGACGCTCCCAGCACACCCTCACTATACGTTTGGGTCTACCAGGAGTTTTGTGATCATTTATTTATTCAAAGCAACAGTGTGAGGTGGTATTGAATTCTACAAAAATACTGTTAATAATATTAGTAACTAGAAAAGCACTCGGAGAGCGCAGACCTCCGCCAAGCGCCACAATTCCCCCCATACAGTGTTTGTGTGTACGTTTTCAGATTCCTTGAGCATGTAAACATATGAGTAGCAATTGGATTCACAATGATTATTTGTTTATTTGACAGGGACAGTGCAATAAACACACAATTAATCAATGACAATCAATGTGATAGTGATAGGATTAGTGGTTCAGTAGTAAAAGCATTGCCTCCTTGGCGGAGGTAATAAACTGAAGCGTTGCTGTTGTGTCCATCTCCCCCACTGACGGATGCAAATTGGGTAGACAGGTTGCCGTGGGTTTTATATTATATTATTTTGGGGTTGCGCTCCGCGGCAAACGAGAATTTAGAAGCTTCGCCGGCAGAGAGCTCGTTTTTGCGCAGCGCCTATGGCTGGACGGTGAATTTCTGCCAAATGCGCAGCTCCTATGGCTGGCCGGGGAATTTCTGCCAAAGAATCCGTTGGCGGACAGCTGCCCGTGTGAGGTTTTGCAGTTGCGCGCAAACACAGGCACGCTGGCGGGCCCAGGCCAGCAGTGTTTTCCGCGTGCTTTTGTGCCTAAAACGTTGAAGAACGCAGAGTTTGTGTTGCAGACACGACGACCAGCGCCCTCCATTGCGCTCGCGCACATGTTGAAAATGGCCCTATGTCACAGTGTTGAAAAATGCTTTAAAAAATTCCTGTATCCAGACGGTGAACCGGATCACCCCCAAAATTTAATCAGTTCTTCCTTGTACCATTTCCAACAACGCCTGAAAGTTTCATGGAAATCCGTCCAAGACTTTTTGAGTTATCTTGCTAACCAACAGACAGACAGACAGACAGACAGACAGACAAACACAGACAAACCCCGGCAAAAACATAACCTCCTCCTGGCCTTTTCGGCCTGGCGGAGGTAATAATAAAGAACATAGAAAAAGGCTATACAGTATACACTTGATGAAGTTTAAACTATGTCAAAATGCGTGATATAGGCAAAACAATAAACATGAAATAAAATGAAGCCAAATTAGACAAAAGAAATGGAACGCTTTACCCCATTAAAAGCAATAAATGCATATGAACAAATGAACTACATCAAAAGCTACATTAAAATAAGCCCTTAAAAGATGCATCTTGAGGTTCACCTTGCAAAATCTGAAAAATATTTCCAGCTGTTTCAGAAATGTATGTATTTTATTTACATAACAATTCTGGGTAACATTTGGATGTAACTTTTTTTTTTTTTTTTTTTTTACATTTGACACACTTCTTCTTCTGCTTTTGACTGCTCCCTTTAGGGGTCGCCACAGTGGATCATCTGTCTCCATCTCACCCTATCCCTTGCATCTTCCTCTGTAACACCAACCCTCTTCATGTCCTCCTTTACTACATCCATGAGTCTTGTCTGTGGTCTTCCTCTTTTTCTCCTGCCTGGCAGCTCCATCTTCAACATCCTTTGTCCAATATATCCACTATACCTCCTCTGCACATGTCCAACCCATCTCAGCCTTGCCTCTTGTACTTTGTCTCCAAACCACTCAACCTGGGCTGTCTCTCTGATATACTCATTTCTAATCTTGTCCCTCCTAGTCACTCCCAATGAAAATCTTAGCATCTTCAACTCTGCCACCTCCATCTCCTGTCGTTTTGTCAGCACCACCGTCTCCAAACCATACATCATAGCAGGTCTCACTGCAGTCTTGTAAATCTCCCCTTTCACTCTTGCTGCTACCATTCTGTCACAAATCACCCCTGACAGTTATCTCCACCCACTACACCCTGCCTCCACTCTCTTCTTCACCTCTCTTGTGTATTTTCCATTGCTTTGGATGGTTGACCCCAGGTATTTAAACTCATCTATTTTCACTACTGCTACTCCTTCCATCTTCATCGTTGCATCTGCCTCCCTCTCATTCACACTCATACAGTATATTCTGTCTTGCTTCTATTGACTTTCATTCTTCTTCTCTCCAGAGCATACCTCCACCTCTCCAGGTTCTCTTCCACCCTTCCTATTTAATAGCTCCCTATTTTCACTACAGATCACAATGTCATCTGCAAATATCATGGTCCACAGAGACTCCTGCCTGACCTTGTCTGTCAGCCTGTCCATCACTATGGCAAACAAGAAGGCTGAGCCCTGATGTAATCCCACCCCCACCTTGAACCCATTCGTCACTCCTACAGTGCACCTCACCACCGTCTCACTGTACTCATACATGTCCTACACCAGCCTTACATACTTCTCTGCCACTCCTGATTTCCTCATACCACACTTCCTCTCTTGGCAACCTATCATATGCTTTCTCTAGATGCACGAAGACGGTGCATCTCCTTCTGACCTTCTCTATACTTCTCCATCAACACTCTTAAAGCAAGCATTTCATCTATAGTACTCTTTCTTGGCATGAAACCGTACTGCTGCTCACTGACTGTCACCTCTCCTCTTAACCTGGCTTCAACAACTCTTTCCCATATCTTCATAGTGTGGCTGATCAACTTTATTCCTCTGTAGTGTTACGACCCACTTTCTGGGCCAAGGCAAGAACCTTCAGAAGTTTTCTGTGCCCCAATTCTAAACAAAGTTATAATTAATTCAAATAAAATGAAATTGATGTAAACACTGGTATGCCACTTTTATATGTGTAGTTCTATTTGTTTTCAGTTAACACTTCAGGTATTAATTTAAGAAAAAAAAAACACCATATAAGGAGCACAGGGACACAGAGTCACCCACAAATTAATATTTACAATATTCATGAAATGAGAAAAATAGTTAGTGAAAAAGCTTTTATGTCATCTGGAGAAGACTGAGTAAGGACAAAGCAAACAAGCTATACAGTAACAGCACAGAAAATTACTCTTAATATTTTAACTCTTTAACTGCCCTAGGTGCCATGTGGTGCCTGGGGCAATGCAAGGCAACTCAAACCCCCTCCCAGTGGTCAAGAGTGGTAAAAAAAAAATTGTCAATAAAATAGTTCAGATTTCTAAGGCTATAACTTAAAAGTTACAAGAGATAATGGCTTACTGTCAATTAGAAAGATGTAGACTATGATCCAAAGTTTCAGATAGGAATAAATTTACGCATCTAATTTGCATAATGTCGCAACAGCTATATAAATTACACAACTCAATCAAAAGTGGACTTTGGACACATTTACATAAAATATGGTCCGGTTTTTTTGACGCCGATTTGTCTACAGGGATATGTTTTTATCTAATCTTCAAAGTATATGAACCAGAAAATCAATAAAATGTCAAAAAAACATATTTCTCTCTTACCTGTTACCGGAAGGGGGGCTCACCTGCCCACGTGACCGGTCCGTTTTCATCCATCGTAGCCGATGTTTGTGTGTTTGCTCAGCCATTTACATTGTGTACTACATCTACAAACTCTTATGATTATCCCACGTGAATTTCATTTGTATTACGTGGCTATTTTTTCTGTTGGGTGTATTTTTCCTGTGGGAATCCATGCCTCCTGTGAGCGCCGCCATCTTGGTACGGGGAGCTCAGTTTTTTGTTACATCGACCTCGATGTAACACGTTTACTTAGTAATTTACACCCATGTACCACATCTACAAACTCTTATGATTATCCCACATGAATTTTGTTTGATTACGCGGCTATTTTTCCCGTTTCATGCAGTTTCCGTCATCATCGCTGATGACCAGTCGTGAAGGTATACACATTGGTGTGTGAGTTCAAAGAGGAAAAAGGAAGAATAATAATGAGGATTTCTCCTTCTTTGCTATATTCCATGTCAGCCATGATTCCTTCGGCGTGTGTCTGCCACCTTCTAAACTGTCAGATCAATAGAGATTAGTACAAATTCTCAGTATAGCTGGGGGACATCAATAAGTTGACACGTGCAGTTGCTGCACTGTGCCACTGGGGGCGCGTGACATTTAATCTGGGCAGTTAAAGGGTTAACACTGTTATGACAGAAGCAGTACAAACCCTGAGGATTTATAGCCTTGATCATAGCAGTGCTTATTTTTCTCAGCACTCACCTGAGCCAGAATCATCACTCCAACTAAGCTTTTTTTTTTTTTTCTTTTTGGGACTGTGGACTTGAGATGGCTTCATACCACTTTGCTGTTTGGAGTTTATCATTGTTTGTGTCCATCACCCCTCACTCTTGTTACTGTCTTTCTCCATTTTTAAAGTTAGTTTCCTCTAATGAGTTTGTGGTTGTTCTTGACAGGACCAAATCGGTTCCTTCTCGTGTTTAAATTAATTTATTGGATTAATTTGGTTACAGTGACTGTATTTTCATTAATTTTTCTATTTCTACAGTGATATTTGTTTTGAAAATATGGAACAGTTCACATATAGCAGAAGGCAATTCAGTCACAAACTGCCATATTACATTTCTTGTGCTGCTACTGCTCTGTTCAGCTGGCATTTATTTCATAGAGGGTGGTCAAATGCAGAGGTGTGTGTTGGTGTGTTGCCTTTGCTCATGTACTCAATGCAATTTAAAAATAATCATGAGTATTTTTTTTGCATAGTACTTTTTATTCTTAATTGAATGCATTTTTGAAGAAAAACTACTTTTACTGAAGTACATTTGGTCATACTTTTTTCTTCCCCATTGTTATGGATCCCTCCTCCATAAGAAATTAGTCAGTGGTGCAGTTTCCTGACACCTTAAGGTTCACCTCCACTACTAGCCCAGTGCTAGTTGAGGAGTTCCAAGCTCAGTGGTAAGAGTGGGAGGCTTTAGATCACAGTGTCATTCAAATGCTGGCCTGGGATGTAGCCGTGAGTCTACCTTGCCTAAGGGTGAAGAGGACTACAGGTTTGTCCACCTTGATAACAGAGGGTTGAAATGGACTTGAGATTCTGGGTAGGGGCCGTAACAACCATCAGAATCAAAAGCATTGATTTCCCAATGCCTGCTTAGAATTTTTTTTTTTTTAATATTTACATACAGTTTTGGGTTTATATTAAAGGGGTACATGTAAGTAGTTTAAATTTCATTTTGCTTAGACTAGCTTCTGAAGAGGACAAAACCTCAGAGGTGGTGAGAGGAAAATGTCATATTTATAAGAAAAAAGCAAAAAGTTAACAAGAAAAAGTTGCACATATAAGTGAAATTTATATATTTGTGTGGAAATAGGTGACAAATATACCTCCACAAAGTTGGCAATTAATAAGAAATGGTAATAAATGTATTAGGAAAAAATACACAAATGTAACGGAGAAAGGGGTTATTGGAAAAAAAGTTGCAAATTTACAAAATCAGTATCACAGGTTTACAGAAAAGATCTTACACTTTGGTGGGAAATTTGCCATCTTATGAGAAAAAAGGGGCCATTGTGGAGAGCGTGAAATGAAGAGGCTGAATTTATTTCTCAATTCAGGTTTATTAACAATCACATGTCTCCAACATCCTCTCAAACAGAAAAGAGGAAGAACTTCCCACATCTCCCCTTTTTATACCCGGGACATCAAAGCACAGAGTCACATTGTCATTCACTCCCCAGAGACAATACATCACCCCCCAGGTCTTCTCTTCTCCACCTAAAACCCTGGTGGTCAGGAAGTCTTCTCAGAACCATTTCTAAAGACAGATTTCACACCCTCCTGTTATCCCCAGGAGGTCCAGACTTATTGTTCCTTCTAAGACGTGAGGTAACAGTAATATACATATGCAGCCTAAGCATCTCAAATATGTGTACCACATGACTGCCCCCCAAACGTCGAAGATGAAACAATACAACATAGTCTACACCACATGATAAAATCACAAACATCAGTCCATAAGCTGTCTGGGCTTCAACGGTCTTCCGAACTTGCTTTAAGCGGGCTTAGCCGCTCCCGCGGCGCCATCCTGCAGTGGATCCGTTATCTGAGGATGAGAACTGTTAGTCAATCCCTGAGGGGACTCTGGGGCATGCTCCCTGGGGGGTCTGCCGCGTCGAGGAGCCCTCGCCACTTGCACAGTTTCATCAGCCATCACAAAAGCAGGTTTAAGTCTGTCTACACCAACTGTTTCCCTCCTGTCCCCTAAATCTAGCAAAAAATGCTTATCACCTGTTTCCAGCACTCTATATGGGCCGTTGTAAGGTGGTCGCAGGGTTGGGCACTGAGCCTCATGCCTGACAAAAACAAACTCAGCGTTTTTTAAAGATTTAGGTACAAAAACACGCGGAAAAGTGTGATGAATGGGGCCCGGAAGCATGTCCGCTCCCGTGTCGTTGAGTGACCGCTGAGCAGGGGGACGCTCTGGCTCCGGATTATCAGGAAGAAATTCCCCTGGCAGCCGGAGTGGTTGCGCAAACACCAACTCAGCTGGGGAGGCTTTTTAGTCCTCTTTAGGTGCAGAATGCAACCCTAATAAAACCCATGGTAGTCTTTTTACCCAATTTGCATCCGTAAGCGACGCTCTGAGGGCTGCTTTCAATGACCTATGAAAACGCTCGCATAAACCATTAGCCTGGGGGTGGTACGTGGTAGTGCGGTGGATTGTTATCCCCAGGCTGCGGGCCATCGCTGACCAAAGCTCGGAAACAAATTGAGGCCCCCTGTCGGACGTAATATCCGACGGGACCCCAAAACGCACTACCCAAGCCGTTAAAAACGCGCGGGCCACCTCTGCGACTGTGGTTGATGCCAGTAGGACCACTTCAGGCCAACGCGTGGTGCGGTCCACCATTGTCAAAAGATGCGTGCACCCCTGCGACGACGGTAGGGGGCCTACGAGGTCGACATGCACATGATCGAACCTCTTGGCCGGGATGTGAAACGGCTCTAAGGGGGTAATACGTAAAAAAAAAAAAAAAAAAAAAAAAAAAAAAAAAAAGCTCTAAGGGGGCTTTTGTGTGTTTGTGTATTTTGGCCCACTGGCAAGCCATGCAGGCTCTTGCCCACTCCTTAACGTGCTTGCACAGGCTCGGCCAAACAAACTTCTCTCCTACCATTTTTACCGACGCGCGCACCCCCGGGTGCGCCAGAGAGTGAATCGAGTCAAAAACACGGCAGCGCCACGCAGCCGGCACTACCGGACGCAGTCGTCCGGTAGAGACATCGCAGATTACGGGGGGGCATACCATTTTGCAGCCTCCTGCTCTCCAGCCTTAACCCTGTTGGTCCAGACTGGAGCGCGCGCACGTCCGCGTCGCTATCCTGATCCGCAGCCATGGCTGCATAATCTATCCCCACGTGGACTGGGGCCACGTACGTGTATGCTTCCGCGCTGCTATTTTGCTCTGCGGCCGCGGTAGTATAATCTACCTCTGCGCGGGCTGGAGCGGTTACGGCGCGAGAGAGGCAGTCTGCCACCACATTAAGTTTACCCGCTACGTGTTGAATATCGGTAGTAAATTCTGAAATTGCAGCCAGCTGCCTCTGCTGCCGGCCCGACTCATCGTTCCGAAACTTTGGCCATCGCAAAAGTGAGCGGTTTGTGGTCGACAAACGCGGTGAAACGCCGACCTTCTAGCCAGAACTGGAAGTGACGAATGGCTAAGTGGAGCGCTAACAACTCCCTGTCGAACGTGCTGTATTTTCGCTCGGCCTCGCGCAAGGTCCTGCTGAAAAAGGCCAGCGGCTGCCAAGCCCCGGCAACATGTTGCTCCACTACCACCCCTATGGCCACGTCTGACGCATCAGTGGTGAGCGCTATGCAGGCCGTTGGGTCTGGATGAGCCAACAACGCAGCGTCTGCAAGGGCTTTTTTTACCTCCGAGAATGCCCGCTCTGGGGACCATTCGATTGCATTTGAGGGTTTTTGTTTTTTAAGCGCGGCATACAATGGTTGCATGAGCTGTGCTGTGCGGGGGAGGAAACAGTTATAAAAATTCACCATTCCCAAAAACTCCTGTAGTGCTTTGACCGTTTGTGGCTGGGGAAAATCTGCCACTGCGTGCACTTTGTCCGGCAGCGGAACTGCTCCCTCTGGGGAGACGCGGTGCCCCAAAAAATCAATTTGCGCCACCCCGAACTGGCACTTCGCTGGGTTGATTATTAACCCGTGCTCCCCCAACCTCCGGAAAACTGCCGTGAGGTGCTTTTCATGTTCTTCTTCGGACGCGCTGGCTACCAAAATGTCGTCCAGGTAGATGAACACAAAAGGGAGATCGCGTAACACCGCGTCCATCATGCGCTGGAAGGATTGCGTGGCGCCTTTAAGCCCAAACGGCATGCGCAAAAACTCAAAAAGTCCAAACGGAGTTATTACCGCTGTTTTGGGAATGTCCTCAGCGCGTACTGGGACTTGATGATAACCGCGGACCAAGTCTATTTTAGAAAAAATGCACGCCCCCGCCAGATGAACCGAAAAATCCTGAATATGGGGAATTGGGTAGCGGTCGTGCGCTGTGGCGTTGTTCACCCTGCGGAAATCACCGCAAGGTCGCCACGAGCCGTCAGCCTTAGGGACCATGTGGAGCGGGGAAGCCCATGGGCTATTTGAACGCCGAATGATGCCCAACCTCTCCAGGTTGGCGAACTCCTCGCGCACTATGGTCAGTTTAGCTGCATCCAAGCGCCGAGCTTTCGCAAAAACGGGGGGACCAGCGGTAGTGATAAAGTGCTCTACCCCGTGTTTAGCAACGGCTGCTGAAAACGTGGGAACCGTGAGTGCTGGAAACTGAGTGAAGAGTGTGTGAAACTTACCGCCTGCTGTGGCAACGTTGGCTTGTGCTGTGGGCGGGGACACTCGAGCTGCACAAGGGATAGAGTAAAAAGAGAGTGCATTAACCAAGTGTCTATTGCAGGGGTCGGGAACCTATGGCTCGCGAGCCAGATGTGGCTCTTTTGATGGCCGCATCTGGCTCGCAGACAAATCTTTACAAGGAACTCCGACTATATTCATCCGTCACACTGGCGCACAAAGCGCACACTCGTGCGCTTTGCGCGATATTGTACTTTATCATAGCGTGATTAATACATATGTCAGCTCTATCAAGTGTTGTGGGATGTCTGGTGCGTGTGTTTGGATCGGGCAGCTCGGTGCGTGGACGTGAGTGATGGCGTTTGCGCAGCAGAGGCACGCCCCCCCTCCCCGGTGTGTGTGGCAAACAGTGTGTGATTTGGTGCGGATAAGTAGAAAGAGCGAGGCGACCAGAGCAGGTAGAATTTGTTGCTGACAACAGTGCGGTATATAAATAAAGCCCCAACGCTTCAGCAAAACGCCCTGTGCTTCTGTGTACCACAAGAGTGAGATTTACTCGGGAATTGACCGCGGAGGAAGATAGATCTCCCCTGCGTCCCAAAACCACGGTTAGGAGAGGAAAGGCAGGAACGGTCAACACAAGCGTGCGATCACAGACATGTCTCATGCGCGCGCTTTGAGCGATATCGTGCTTTATCACAGCGTCATTAATACATATGTCAGCTTTATCAGGCATGCGTTACAGCGCGCGATCACAGACTCAGAGTGAAGGAAATGTGGCTGCCAGTCCACGCCAACGGCCTCTCCGGCCACCATCGAGCATTTAAACCTTTTTACACATTCATACCCAGTGTTATGGGCACTGGAGGCAATGCGGGTGAAGTGTCTTGCCCAGGGACACAACGGCAGGATATCTGGGGAGAGCGTGATGCGAACCGCCAACCATCGGGTTATTCGACGACCTGCTCTACCTGCTGAGCCCCACTTTTTCCTCCACTTTCCCTCTTTAGGAAAGCTATGGAGGCTCACCCCGCTCTCTTTATTTCCCTTTGATTTGAAATTACATCCAACATCCGCAATGTGGCATTTTCACTGACAAATGGCAGTAGTTAGGAGCTTCGCTTCTTGGCTTGTATAAGACAGAAAAACGGCTGCAACCCTTCTACGTCACTACCCAGAATGCATTGCGACGTAAACAAAAATCGTAATAAAGTTTTTTAAAAATATATAAAACTGGGAATTATTTTCAAAAAAATTATATTATAGTTATGTTAGTAATGTAAAAATAAAGCATATAGAGCTAACATGCCAATATAATTGGAGTTCCTTTTAATTATAAGGTTCAAGTTCAAGTGGGGTTGTCGTATGGCTCTCACGGAATTACATTTAAAAATATGTGGTGTTCATGGCTCTCTCAGCCAAAAAGGTTCCCGACCCCTGGTCTATTGGGAAGATCAACCAACAACCCATGTGAGCACAGAAAATCAGCACCTAACATGTTGAAACTCACCGCCGCTATAATAAAAGTCCACTCATATGTGCGGCCGTGCAGGGACAGAAGTAGAGTCCTTTCACCGAAGGTCTTAATGCTTGAGCCGTTTGCCGCTGATGCTCCGTGACTCCCGGGGCCAGCCAGCCGGTCAGCGTAGGTTGGCATGATGAAACTCACTTGGGAGCCTGTGTCCACGAGGAATTGCCTCCCAGAACGCGCATCCGTCAGGTAGAGCAGCTTGTTCTGTTCACCGAGGGCCGCAGCTGCTACCAACTCCCGGTCCTGGAGTTTCCCGAGCTCTTGAACTGACACGGCGGTATACACTTGCGTGCCCTCTCTGTGAAACGACGATGGTAAAAACAGAGGTCGTCTCCTCCGCGATGTCGGGGCTTCGCCGCTGCCGTTGTTGGTGTGTCTGCCTCCGTCGCCTCTGGCCTTTTGCCGTTCCCGGTCGTCGCACCGAGGTCTGCCGCTGCTGCGGTGGCCGTGTGCCGTCCACTGGCGTTGAGGATCCGCTGCGCCTCCTGGGCCAGCGCGCGGAAGTCCCGCTGGGTCACAAACTGAGAGCCCGCCAGGGTCGCCCTCGTCTGCGATGGTAGAGTTCTCAGGAAGGTGTGAGTGAAGAGGAAATCGTCGTTGTCTGAGCCTCTCAGCTTCAGCATGTCTTCCATCAGGTCAACAGGTGTGCTTTCTCCCAAGTCGTGCAGGGCCAGGAGTCTCTCAGCTCTCTCCTGGGCTGAGGGAGTGAAACGCTGGATGAGGGCAGCTTTCAACCCGCCGTATTTGTCGCCAGCGGGTGGGCGCTGCACCAGGCTCCGCACATGTCGAGCTGTGCGGCTGTCGAGTTTGGCGATGACGTGGTAGAACTTTGTGTCATCTGCTGTTATCCCCCCGAGAGCGAACTGGGCTTCGGCCAGGAGGAACCATGAGTCCGGGTTGTCCTGCCAGAATTCTGGTAGCTTGACTGAGACTGTGCTTGCCCAGCTGGTCCCTGGCGAGTCTGGTTCGGGGGAATCGTCTCTGCCCATTATACGTCTTAAGGTCACCAGTGTGGAGAGCGTGAAATGAAGAGGCTGAATTTATTTCTCAATTCATGTTTATTAACAATCACATGTCTCCAGCATCCTCTCAAACAGAAAAGAGAAAGAACTTCCCACATCTCCCCTTTTTATACCCGGGACATCAAAGTACAGAGTCACATTGTCATTCACTCCCCAGAGACAATACATCACCCCCCAGGTCTTCTCTTCTCCACCTAAAACCCTGGTGGTCAGGAAGTCTTCTCAGAACCATTTCTAAAGACAGATTTCACACCCTCCTGTTATCCCCAGGAGGTCCAGACTTATTGTTCCTTCTAAGACGTGAGGTAACAGTAATATACATATGCAGCCTAAGCATCTCAAATATGTGTACCACAGCCATGTTTATAAAAAAAAAAAACCAGGAAAACATTTATGAAAAAAAAAAAATCCTGAATTTAAGAGAAAAAAAATCACAAACTAGAGAAATGTTGTCATGATGTATTTTTTAGTAGATGCAGCTTTGGGCAGCTTAGTGGCACAGTGGTTAGCACTGTGGCAGCACAGTAAGAAAGTCACGGGATTGATTCCACCCCTGACCATTGGTGACCCTTCCGTGTGGAGTTTGCATTTTCTCCCCGTGTCTGTGTGGGTTTACCCCAGGTACTCCGGTTTCCTCCCACAGGCCAAGAGCATGCAAGTTAGGTTAATTGGGGACTCTAAAGTGGCCCTAGATGTGAATGGTGAAGGGATTGGCGCTACACTGTGGTATTTTTCGGGGGGGCAGAAAACACATGACACGATTGTAACCGGAAATGTTAATTAAATTAATGTTAAATTAATGTTCTTATTAATGTTTTTTAAATGTTGCACAGTAATATTGCATAATGGAACTTCTTCTCGGTTGTCCATCGATCCGATGATGACCGTCCCTCATGTGTTAAGTCCTCTTCTTGCGTGCGCATGGAGATGGCTGTTTAGGCCGACCCTCGATCGGCAGACACGGTTGCAGTAGGGGCAAGGAAACTGCCCAGGTAATAACGCCTTTCTTCGTGCCCGTGCTTCAGCTACATCAGCTTGCCTCTTCTCTTCAAAGTAGTCTTGCGCCTGGGTAGTGAGGGCGCGCCAACCTGGCCTGTCCATAGCCCGCAGCTCTAATTGTATGGGAAGGATGCCAGTGTGTCTGATGTTGAGCTTCACGCAGTCTTTGAATCTTTTGCGTGGTCTGCCTTGGTTCCGCTTCCCAGAGCAGAGTTCGCCATACATGAGCTGCTTGGGCAGCCTGTGGCCATCCATCCGGATCACATAACCAACCCATTGGAGCTGGGCTTTCAGAATCATGGCTTCGACGCTGGGCATCTCAGCTCTGTTCAGGACCTCAATGTTTGTGACCCGGTCTTGCCAGTGAATGTTCATGATCATCCATAGGCTTCTCGTGTGGAACTTCTCCATCTGCTTCAGGTGTTTTTTGTGCACGGTCCACGTCTCATATCCGTAGAGAAGCTGGTGAGGACAACGGCCCTGTACACTTTGAGCTTCGTGGATAGCTGGATGTTGTGCTGGTTCAGGACGCGAGCTTGAAGAGGACCGAGAGCTTGACTGGCCTTGCAGATTCTGGTGTTGATCTCCTTATCCAGGCTGCCATCGTTGCTGATAGTGCTGCCGAGGTACTTAAAGTCATCTACCGTCTTCAGTTGGGTACCCTCAATGGAGATAGAGGGGGGAGGGACGGTGGAGGCGGGTGCTGGTTGGAACAGTACCTCTGTCTTGCTGAGGCTGATGGTAAGACCAAAAAGGCGGGAGGCTTCTGCAAACTTATTCACGATGATCTGGAGATCAAACTCCAAGTGGGCCATGAGGGCACAGTCGTCAGCGAAAAGCGCTTCCAGTACAATCTTTTCTGCGACCTTGGTCTTAGCCTTCAGTCAGTGAAGGTTGAACAGTGAGCCATCAAGTCTGTATCACAGGTATACCCTGAGGTCCAAGTCCCTGGTGGCATGGTTGAGGACGCAAGAGAAAAAGAGGTTGAAGAGGACCAGGGCCAGTACACACCCCTGCTTGATGCCGTTGCTGATATTGAATGGCTCCGATACCTCTCCACCTGAGAGAATCTGCCCAGTCATGTTGTCGTGAAACTAGCGTATGAAGTTTACAAACCTGTCTGGGCACCCAAGCTTGGATAGGATGATCCAGAGGCCTTAGTCAGGTCGATAAAGACCGCATATAAGTCCATGTTTTGTTCTCGACATTTCTCCTGCACTTGGCGGATGGAGAAGATCATGTCCACAGTGTTGCGGTTTGGGCGGAATCCACACTGTGTTTCTGGCAGGTTCCCTTCAGAGATGTTGTTAATCAGTCGGTTGAGGAGGACCCGGGCCAGTATTTTTCCAGCAATAGATAGAAGAGAGGTACCTCGGTAATTGCCGCAGTCAGACTTGCTGCCTTATTCTTGAACAGGGAGACAACAGTGGCATCCCTGAAGTCTTTGGGCAGTTGTTCTTCATCCCAGATGCTGGTGAGGAGGGAATGGAAGATTTCAAGGGCCACAGGACCGGCTGATTTGAATATTTCCACCGGGATTACATCCATCCCAGGTGCTTTGCCTGAATTGGTCTGCCTAATTGCGTTCAAGACTTCGTCCATTGTAGGGGGGAGATCGAGGCAGTGGAAGGTGGGTTTTTGTGGGATCAGATCGAGGGCGTGGGGGTCTACAGTGGAGGGCCTGTTGAGCAGGTAGCTGAAGTGCTCACTCCATCGCGCATTGATGCTGCTTTTCTCCTTCAGCAGAGTTGAACCGTCTGCCGACAGGAGTGGGGCAGTGCATTGCTTGGAAGGTCCATATACTTCCTTCATGACACTGAAGAACATCTTGGAATTCTGCGTGTTGGCGTATCTCTGCACCTCATCTGCCTTCTTCTCCCACCATTCATTCTGCATCTTTCGCAGCGCTGCTTGTGCCTGTCTGTGGAGGTGCTTGAAGTGATCACGCTTGGAAATGAAAGTGGGGTCAATCTGCCACTCAACAAAGGCCTTCTGCTTGTCATCCAGGAGTGTCTTGATGTTCTCGTCGTTCTCGTCAAACCAGTCCTGGTGCATTCGTTTCCTGGGGCCGATGGTGGTTTTTGCTGACTCCATCACCAGTGCTCTAAACTCTTCCCACCTTTGTGTTGGACAGCCAGTCAGGGGCCCATGGGCAAACAGTCGGCTGTCCAGATCTTCTGCAAATTCACTACGTCGCTGAGGTTGTTCAAGTTTGGCGACGTTGAATGCTGGCCTGATGACTTTCGACGTCTTGCGGTGTGTTGGGGCAATATGTGGGGATAGGATGGATCTGACTAGACGGTGGTCCATCCAACACTCTACTCCGCGCATGGCCCTGGTGATCCTGACGTCACGGATGTCTTTCTGACAGCAAATGGCAAAGTCTATCAAATGCCACTGCTTGGATCTTGGGTGCATCCATGTTGTCTTATATTTGTCTGCTTGCCAGAGTGGTTTGTTTATGATAGCGAGGTGGTTTTCAGCACAAAGGCTCAAGAGCATCAAGCCGTTGGGAGTTCAATTTTCCAGTGCGGTGTGGCCCCAGCACGCCTTTCCAGTTACAGCAGTCTGTTCCAACTCTGGCGTTGAAATTGCCTAGCAGAATGAGTTTGTCATTGGGAGGAGTGTCCTTCACAAGGGTACTGAGCTCCTCATAAAAGGCTTCCTTCACTTCATCGCTGCTGGTGAGAGTTGGGGCGTATGCACTGATGAGGGTAACGTGCCGGTTATGGTTGAGGGGGAAACGGAGTTTCATCAGCCGTTCATTAACTGATGTTGGTAGGTCAGGAAGTTGCTTGAGAACCGATGTCTTGATGGCCAGTCCTACTCCATGGATCCGCTCTTCATCTTTGGCCTTGCCTTTCCAGAAGAAGGTGTAGCCTCCTTTTAGTTCGGCCACAGATCCTTCTTCAGCTAGTCTGGTCTCGCTGAGGGCCACGATGTTAATGCGGTAGCGGGCCAGTTCCCTTGCAATGAGGGCTGTTCTTCTCTCAGGCCTCAAGGAGGCCTCTCTGTCCATGAGCGTGCGTACATTCCACGGACCAAGAATTAGTTTCTTTCTTCTTTGGTTTCGACCGCTTGGGGGGTAGAACTGCCAGCTGCGGTATGCTGGCCAATTGGAAGGGACAAGCATTTGTTTGGGACACATTTTCTAGTCCCCTCCTTCATGTGAGGGTGAGCAGTGCTGTCCTAAAGAGGCTGCTCAGTCGCCTGGAGGAACGCCAAACTCCACTGTTGTCCCGGGGTCAGAAGAAGAGCAACTATTCTCGCCAAGCCACCTGTGTGCAGGGTTCAAGCTACAACTGCCAGTGGTCAGCTCCACCTGTTGCTTCACTCGTTTCCCATCACCGCAGGACTGTTGTAGGGTTGTGAGGACTAACATACATGAGGAAAACCTGTGCGGGAAAGTTTTTTTAAAAGTGGGAAAGTCGATGCACAAGGGCAGTCCCAATCCCTCGGCCTCAAAAGCCAGGATCTGGTGGTACAAAAAGAGCCGTCACGACCAGGGACTTCCTCGGCTGCAGTGGATGACCACGATGTCTATAGTGCCTTGCCATGCCCTTGCGTTCTGCAACGCCTGCTGTCGCCGCCTTCATGACCATTGGGACAAAAGATGACCTCATCCACTCAATCCGCCAACTTCAGTCTTCACGTGCTTGGGTAGGTATACCCTGTTTAACTCACCGCAGGGTCTGAGGCCCGACCTGCTACCCTCACCTGGCTCAGCCCACCTGCCAAAGCGGTTTACCAGGATGCGGCCGCTGCACATGCTACAGCTTCGAGGAGCCACAGGTGAGAGTTGGGTGCCAGGAGGGAACCAATGTAGAATGAGCTGTCCTTAAAAGGACATGGCAAGCCCCCCCCTACAGAGGTACTATCCCTCCCCCAGACACCCCAATGGAACTTACCATTTGAAGTATTGTACTACCAAGGCTTGAATGTTGGTATATTGGGCCATTTGGGGTCCCACCCAGACGTCCTGTGTTTGGACTTTTCACCGGTGTCATCCTTCTCTCCTCTCTCTGCTCTCACCTCTCCTGGACCCCCTGCCTGAACACTTTCCTCTTCTTGGTTCCTCTCTTCTGTCTCATCTTTCCCTCTCTGAGCCCTGTCTAATTCAGGTTCTCTCTCTGTCTCTGGTGGTATACAAACAGGCTGGAAAATACCAAGTGTCATGTTTTGTCCTGCAGGATTTGTTTTCATGGTTTACATAAATAACCAAAATGTGTATTTTTTGTATTTTTATTCTAGTGTTTCTTTTTTCCACTGACAAAGGGTGGGAAAGGGAAGGGGGGAAAAAACATTCATAATAGTAATTTACTCATTCATACTTAAATTATATGATCAGAGGTGGGTATAGTGGCCAGAAATTCTGCTCATGTAAAAGTAGTGCTTTGAAATTAATAATTAAAAGTAGACACCCAAAAATTTCTAGTTAAGGGTACAAAGAGCACCTACTTAAAAACTTGAGTAATGACTTCAGTCTTGAAGGTTTGAGGTTTTTCTCCAAAATTTATAACAATTTTCTTATAGTTTTCTACTTTTCTCAGTAAATGTATCTAAATTTGCAACCATTTTCCTCGAATTTGTAATTTTCTCTTGTAAAATTATGACTTTTGTTGTACATTTGAGACTATTATAAATTTGTGGAT
Source organism: Pholidichthys leucotaenia (assembly GCA_020510985.1). Taxonomy (NCBI): domain Eukaryota; kingdom Metazoa; phylum Chordata; class Actinopteri; order Cichliformes; family Pholidichthyidae; genus Pholidichthys; species Pholidichthys leucotaenia. The sequence goes on from CM035839.1 coordinate 354,354,664, forward strand.
TATTTTATGGCTAATGTTTATCTTTTTTTAATCCAACTTTATTTATAAAGCTCTTTAAAAATGACCATTGACACAAAGTGCTGTACATCAACAATAAATAAAATATGAAAACAATAAAATACAGCTAAAGTACAAAACAGCATAAACAAAACAATAGTCATACAGCAGAGAAAATAAGAACAAATAAAATGAATGTCTCAAATTGGTTCAAAAGCCAGAGAATAAAAATGGGTTTTAAGAGGAGTTTTAAAACTGGACAGTGAAGAGGCCTGTCTGATGGACAAAGGCGGATTATTATAAAATTGCTGTTTTTTTTTAAATAAATTTGAAACAGAATGTAGCATTTTTTTTTACTTTTTTGCACATACATTTTAAACTTTTGACCATAATTTTGTAGAGCCAGAACAGAACAATAACTCTGAATTCAAAGAAATTATTAAAATTATATTTAAAGAAATAAATTAACTTAAATGACCAAATATGCCGTTATTTCTGTTATAATTGCATTGTATGTCTATGTATATATAGTTTTTTAGAAATCTCCTCACCAACCAGACAGCAGGAAAAACCTCCCTTATTCTGAAATCCAAATGTTGGCACGTTTAGTTTGTCTGAAGGCTGCTGACGGATTAAAGTCATTGACTTCGTGAATTTCGGTTATCTTAACTTGCCAGGTTCATAATAATGAACATAAATTATTAGTAAATATTGTAGTAGCTGGTGAAGTAAATCCTCAGCGTTTCATCAGTCACTCTTGTCTTTCCCTGCAGTGAAGCCTAACCAGACCTGTTAGCTAAGCGACTCCTCATTGTTGTTCCAGTTACCAGCGGGTTAAAACCACCATAAATGCCACCACTGTTTATCTTGTACTTTTTTCCGCATTTAAAGTACTTTAATAAGCTCATGCTTCTCTCGGACAGCGACGCTAGAGAAACACGCTCTGCCTGCAGAAACGGTCACGCAGGCACCAGGCGAGCGGGGCACTTCCGCGCGGATGACAGTCACACACATTGTTTGTGTGCGCGCCTGCAGAGCGTTTCTTTAATATTTAATTTTTCTTAAATTAATATAGGTGCAGCGGTGTACTTCCTCAGGGCAGCAGGCCACCACACAGAAATGTTACTAGAGGAAACCCTGAACTTGCATGAACCCACCGCTGAGATGACATCACAATGGTGGTTCTGGTTTTGGGGCAGAAAGACTATAAGAAAGACTTATGTACAGCCCCCCCACTCTTCTAAGAAATTTTTCAAGATGATTCTTAAATAAATTAACCGTCATTGCTTCCACAGCTATCTTAGGTTGTTGGTTCCAGTAGTTGATGACACGCTGACTGAAAAAGTATTTCCGGATATTGAGTCTGCATCTAGACTTAAAAATTTTAAGGTGATGTCCTCTGGTTGTTGATTTGGATAAAATGAAAAAATCTCTGTAGTCCAAGCCTTCCCATCCCTTGAAGATCTTGAAAACTTCCAATAGTTCTGTCCATAGTCTCCTACATTCTAATGTTGTTAACTTATATCCCTTCAACTGCTGGTATGGTCTCCAGACTTGGACACAGTATTCAAGGTAGGGTCTGATGAGTGACTTACACAATGTTAAAAAAATGACACCCTTTTCTTTATAAATAAAAGTTGTTGTTTTTTTTATCATTCCAAGCATCCTGTTGGCTCTATTAACTGCTTGGGCTATATGATTACTAAATGTTAAAGTACTGTCCATGGTGACTCCAAGATCCTTTTCTTCAGCAACAGATGGAATAACATCATCATGCAGAAAGTAATCATAGCAGCAGTTATTGTGCCATATATACAGTATATAACATAAATATAGGAGTCAAGCCATCATCCCTTACTTAGTAAGATGCATTCCCACATATTTGTGGAATAAGTTGTTGAAGACCAATTAATTCAAGAACAAATGTCCCCAAAGGCTGCAATTAATGATAAAATTATCAGACGTGGTGGTGCCCACAAGGGCTGGATCTCATCACGGCATCCATGCTCCTGGTGGTGTTACTTAACCCAGCTGCCACTTCAAATAAAGTAAGGAAGGGAGCAGAAATGCACCGGTGCGAGAGTGCATGTACACTTGTGTAAGTCTGACTTAATAATTCCATTTTTCAACATACAGTCAGCCTTCAAATAACCCCTCAATCTGGTTCTATCACTTGACATTTGACATGGCTCTGTAAGGTTTTTTATTGACTAATGAATCTGTCAAAACTGAAGTCTCTAGAGAATGGATGTCTTCCTTAGTGCCTTATACAAACTGTCAATCCTGAAGAATAAGGGGGGATTCTTTGACCTCCCATTTCGTCAACTCTTCAGACTACAAAAGCAGAACCCTCACCATTTACGATTTTGTTAAAATGTCCCCCTGAGCGCAGAAAAATGCAGACAGGATCTGTGCGTGGGGCTGTACTATATGTGTGAGTGTGTATGTGAGAAAGAGAGAGAGAGAGGACAGAGAGCCTATAAGAAAAATAAAACAATCTAAATTCCAACAGGCTCTGTTCAAGGTAGCCTCATGCCCCACCAGTTTAATGTGAGTTTTACATCTCAGGAGTTAATACCTCCCACTACATTGCCCGGCTCACGTCTAACAATGTCGGGTGACATCGGATGTAGAGCCAGTAACAGCAAATGCAAACACCGTTTAATGCCATATAGTACTTACGACCTCTGATGATGTTACTATTTATTCTTTATCAGTTAAAATACAAGACAGCAGGAACGTTCCCGTGCTTTTGAATGCACACATGCTAACAAGTAGTCATATGTCACTGTAAACACATAATTTACCTTTGAATTTAACGACAGAGAAAGGTCATGAATGTGTTTTTATTGAAAATACATATAGTAGCTCAAGCATTTCTATTTCTCCTGGTGAAAATCATTGAGGCTGAATACAAAGCTGCTGACATTGTACTCCATGCAAAACACTGCACAGTCACAAAGGAACGGCATGAGCAAACTTTGAACTGTAATGGGCTTCCAAGTTAAAACAGTGAATCAGGTGGTAACACCCATTTTAAGCTCACAGCATACTGTTAGTTCTGAACTCTTTTTGTCAAGCATTTTGGTTTTAAAAGCATATCTTGTCTTGTAAACATGTAATATCAGAAATGGTTTTGTAGAAAGTCTAAGAGTGCATGATAATTATCTTGCTTTCACTCAACTGAATGTTTTACCATAGTTAAGATACACTGATGCAAAAAATGTCAAACCAGTGGGATAGAGGTAAGTGGGAGTTTATGATGACAGACCCTGTACTCTCTTCTCAGTGTGACAAAAACGGCAACCTCAAGGCTTAAAATGATTAAAGTCAGTGGTTCATGGACCTGTTTATAGGAATTTTCAAATTTTGCCTTATTAGGGATACATCTGCTTCAAGTGGCAGTAGATGACAATTCAATTGGCAGACTTTCCACTGCAACAAAAAATAAATGAAGGAGCACAAATGATACTTCTTCACAAGCATGAACAATGAGCTAAACAGCTGCACCATTGCAATATGCAGGTCCATAAAAAAAATCTTGAATTTGATTATTCAAACTCAAGGTCTTAATTATCCTTAAAGCAGGAAAATAATCTTTAAATTCCTACTCAATAGTATAGTATACCATATAGGCACGGAGGACATCTCCAGGTCTTCCCGTCTCAGAAAGATCAAGGCCATCACAGGAGACCTCTCACATCCTGCCCACCACCTGTTCGACTTGCTCCCCTCTGGACGACGGTTCAGATCAACCAGGTCCCACACCTCCAGACTGACAGTTTCTTCCCCAGGACCATCCAGACTGCAAACAGTCAGAGGCCCCACCCCACTCCCTCCGACCGCTCACACGCACAGAACTGAGAACCTTTTCAGTTATCTTATTTGACAATGATGATACATATCACGATATACATTTTCTGTAAATTCTATAGTTTATATATGATAACCAATTAAAAGGACCATCGCTTTTTCTACATTTTAAATTGCTTACTGAAAAAATTCATGTTATTAATTTTATGCACTTTTTCCCTTTTAATTTTGCAGTGTTGTTATAAAATAGTTTTTAATATGCATTTGAGATTACTTTAACTTTATTCTTTATACCTATTTGACTAATTAAAAATTATGAGAAATCAAGTTACATAAAGAGCCAGTTTGTTCTTCTAACACGTTTTAATTAATTAATTATTTAGTGTGTATGTGGCCGCTGTCACGCACTTTTGCAGCTTTAGTAATATTTTTTCAGACAAAATTAAGAAACTCGGCAGTGATTTAAACCAGAACGATAGGCTGATACATCATAATGTTTCCCGTTTGCGACAAGTTGGCATTGTCATTTAGCATTTGCTGTCTTATAATTGGAGAGAGATGGCGTTAACGTTACTTACCTCCAATTAAAATGAGGTTAGAGGACTATCCTCTCTGACACAGCAGGGTGGGGAAAACGTCCAACATCCCTGGTTAGCAGGCTCCACGGGAAGTAGCGGCAAAACATTAGTTTGCAGTTAGCTGCTGTGGCGCACCTGCTGCACTGCAGGGGAGAGGCAGGGCGGTGACAAGTAGAAATGGGTATGTCTCTTTTAAATCCCGATAGAAACGATACAGTTTTATATGAAATGGTAGGCGTTTTTTATCACGTCACCGATATATATCGTCATATGGCACAGCCCTAACCATACCTGTGTATATTTCCATAATCGTGGGCTATTTTTGTTTCAGTCGTGTGTTTAATCATGTGTTCTGTTTTTATCTAATCCTTCTTTTTTACTTTATTGCGCAGTAGCCTAGTGGAGCACCCACAGTTTCGTTGTGCTGCACAACTGTACAATGACAATAAAGTGTATTCTATTCTATTCTGTTCTTTTCTGTTCTATAGTATACCATAAACACTACATTCACTTGACCAGACAGAGTTAGTGTAATTGTTTTCACTCACACAACTCATTCCAAACTCCACACATCCTAAAATTATTTAAAAACTAAAGAAGCACTCAAGAGAGTGCATACCTCTGCCAAGGCGCCTTCCATCTCTCATGGATCACCTCCAAAATGTAATGGGTTTGTGTGTAGGCCTAGGGCCACTTGTGGTGAAAATTGCATCGAAGTCTGTCCATTAGTTTTGGAGTGTTGTTGCTAACACACTGTGAGAAGATAAGAGCCTTGGCGGAGGTATGGATTCTCAGCTCCTCGCCAAAATGTTATGGCTTCCTTGCTAGCCCGAGAACCACCTCTGGTGAAAATTTCATCCGAATCCATCCAGTAGTTTTTTGTGTAATCTTGCTGCGCAAATACAAACTCAACCCTTGTTGGAGGTATGCACTCTCAGATCATCACCAAAATCTAGTCCTCTGTTCCCCGTGCCATTACACACCTTTCCTAAAAAATTTCATCAAAATCCGTTCTTAACTCTTTGAGTTATGTTGCTAACAGTCAAACCACCCAACGCCACTAAAAACATGACCTCCTCCCTCGGCGGAGGTAAAAATAAAACCCCACTATATCAAACACTTGTCTCAAAACAGCAACAGAAAGCCAACAGTTTTTCTGACAATTTGTAAATCACTAAAACTTTGTAAAAGTCATGCAAATGAGAGGAAGGAATGAAGAGAAGATTGCAGTTGTCATGTAGAGGTGAAGCTTTCATTTCTAGGATATTCTAAACTTTTTCTCTGCAGGGTAAATAATAGCTTGTTAGCTACTGTTGTGAATGAACTTTGGGTAAATAGGGATTTAGGATAGTATGCGCAGGCTGTCAGTGTCAGTGCAGCATAGTACATATTTTTTCTTGCCTTTAATTTATCAATAGAGATATATTAGCTCAGCAGCTGCTCCTGCGACTCACAAGTAGTTTTTTCTTTTTACTTTTTTTCCCCACTCTCTTCATTACTTCATGTTTGAAAAATGACCCTTCATCAGAAAGTTGTTTTATCTCAAAATAAATCAATATGGATTACATGTAGATAAGTTATTATTAGACAACCAATTAAATACTGAAAAGCCCAGAGAAAAGGTAAGGGAGGTAAATTTATATTAGATATAAATAAGACGTTTTGTCAGGAAACACAAAATGAATGTGGAAAGTAGCTTCCTCAAATTGAATCTAAACTAGTTTCTAAAATGTCAGGACCTGAAGCTGTGTGATCACTGTTGAAAGTTTAGATGAGTGATATTTTTCAGACTTGAAAAAAACTTGACCAATGTGCTAAAAATTAAAAACTATATAAAAAAAAACAAGGGTAGCGCGGTGGTGGAGTGGTTAGCACTGCAGCAGCACAGCAACTCACCCTTGGCCAGGGGATCCTGGGTTTGATCCCAGCCCCCGACCAACAGTGATCTGTGTGGAGTTTGCATGTTCTTCCCGTGTCTGTGTGGGTTTACTCCGGGATTTCTCCGGTTTCCCCCCACATGCCAAAAACATGCAGGTTAGGTTAATTGGCATCAAAACTGGGGATTCTAAATTGTCCTTAGGTATGACTGTGAGAGTGAATGGTTGTCTGTCTCTCTGTGTTGGCCCTGCGATGGACTGGCGATCTGTCCAGGGTGTACCCTGCCTCTCGCCCAAAAGATGCTGGGATAGGCTCCAGCCCCCCCGTGACCTGAAAAGGATTAAGCGGAAGAAGATGGATGGATGGATGGATAAAAAAAAAAAAAACAACTTGCAAAATTGCAACTACTGTATATACATACACTACCGTTCAAAAGTTTGGGGTCACTTAGAAATTTCCTTATTTTTGAAAGAAAAACACTGTTTTTTTCAATGAAGATAACTTTAAACTAATCAGAAATACACTCTAATGTCTAATATACATTGCTAATGTGGTAAATGACTATTCTAGGTGCAAATGTCTGGTTTTTGGTGCAATATCTACATAGGTGTATAGAGGCTCATTTCCAGCAACTATCACTCCAGTGTTCTAATGGTACAATGTGTTTGCTCATTGCGTCAGAAGGCTAATGGATGATTAGAAAACCCTTGTGCAATCATGTTAGCACAGCTGAAAACAGTTTAGCTGGTTAGAGAAGCTATAAAACTGACCTTCCTTTGAGCAGGTTGAGTATCTGGAAAAAAATATTATTTCAAATACAAATCATTATTTCTAACCTTGTCAATGTCTTGACTATATGTTCTATTCATTTTACAACTCATGGTGGTAAATAAGTGTGACTTTTCATGGAAAACACAAAATAATTGTCTGGGTGTCCCCAAACTTTTGAACGGTAGTGTACATGCTGAAGAAATACAGTCATAGATATTTAGATATTCAGATAAAGCCTATCCACCTTATTCCTGGCCGCCATGTTGCCTTGTGTGAATTATGGCAGCAACTTCAGGTACTAGTTTAGAACGTATGGCTGTCACTGAAACGGGTTAAAAAACTTGTTAAAAAACAGTGACTTTGGCATCTAAAATAGGGGAACACGGCCTTTTACACTTCAAAAACACTAATATAATCATACCACTTCCCACAACTATGGAGGAATGAGAAGATGACCTTAAAAAGTGGCCTGGCAGACAGTAGCTCCGTTTGCTAGCACCGCTGCTAAGATGCTAACGCTGTAAACAAATAAAAGCTCTGAGATATCAATGTCTCCACCACAATAAAGTCAGCTGCATTTTGTTATAATATGTTGAACATAATCAAGTTTACCTTAGAGCAGACGTCCACCACAACACCATGCTTGGCTGTCATGGTAAAAACGGCTGCAGCCATTCGTTTTACCCTGAAATTAAAATGCTCATGCTGCTGTCACGCCATAAATGCTTGTTATTTAACTTTAATGAATAAATGAATGAATTTATTTTATTCGGTGATAATAATAATAAACGCATACAATACAATAAGAACACACAAAAGAACTTAACACATACAGACAATTTCTGACAATTGTTCAGAATTTTATTGACCTATATTTTGTGATGATTTAAAAATGAATGCATGCTGAAGCTTGCTGAAGACCATATTGTTCCAAGGCAGTGCGACGAATGCAAAAAAAACCAAAAAACTGTTTGCTGTCTTTCTTAAATCGTTAAGCCTTAGGGAGCAAACTGTTACTATTTTTTATTTATTATTTTACTTCTTGCAGCCTTCATTCTGGTGACGTACATGACACATAAACGTCAGATCTGTGACATTCATATAAGTGAAAACATACCTGCTGTGCTCTTGTGTCTGTCCTGTCTGTTCCACCGATCACACCAACAGTCCTGTTTCGTTCAGTGCATGATCTACGCATTGCCAGTGAGAAGCCTCCATTTATGCAGTCTATGGCACAACCATGAACACCAGCAACAAGTACCAGAACTATGACAAAACATTAAAAAAATACAAAAACTACAAGTGCTGAAATTAGCTGCCACTTCAGTGTGAAACACGTATGTGGACTATACATTAAAATGAATTTGAAAAACTTTTAAAAACACTATTTTAAATGCCCCTGCTACTCCACTCTTACTGACTGATTTAACACTACTGCAGCCAAAACCGGAAGCTCTGCCATAATTGTTCCTACAGCGGCACCCCCAGGAATAAGATGGATGTTTTTATAGTCCAAATATTTGAACAAATTCAATTTTTAAAAAAAAGTATTTTTAGGCAACTTTTAATTGCATTTTTTCGTAACATACTTGTGACCCTCATATTCAACAAAAACATCGCTGGAGCAACATACGCGGTGGGGGGGGGGGGGCTGAAAAGTTCATAGGCTGACTATGAAGGAGTTATGCCCGTAGGTGCTGAGCCAGTAGTATTTGTGCTAAAGTGGATGAGGAACAAGAGCACAGCAGAGCTGGGAGTGAGAGAACTGTCAAGAGTATGGGTACAATAAACCACATTTGGTCAAATTTGACCACTGCATCATGGTCAGCCTATGAACTTTTCAGCCCCCCCTCGTAAAACACTTGATAATCATGAATGTATATTCAGTTTTTAAAAATTGTATTATCAATTTGGAATATTCTTTTTCAGTTTTTTATAAAGAGGGAGTCGATTTCTCTGCAAAACTACAATTTTTAATATTGGTGCCCCTTTTTTCTGTTTTTTTTTGAAGTGGTCAAAGAAGAAGTCAATGCTTCTACTTAAGGTAATTTTCCTAATTACAGTGATCTCTCACTTATCGCGGTTAATGGGTTCCAGAACCGACCGCGAAAAGTGAAAAACCGCGAAGTAGCGTCACCCCTAATGACGTCACCCATAAATGATACGTACGTTCATTCTCTCACTCTCTCTCTCATATGATACGTGTGTGTGTGTGTGTGTGTAAGTGTACATACATGCGTAGATGTAAATAAAGTGTACATAAATATGTTTTTAGAACTCTTTTCTTCTTATAACAAGATACGTAACTCAAGATGAAGATGATTTACTGCACAGGTTAATGAGAGCTTTACTGCTCCTCAGGTGACGCCTCATCGTCAGGTGCTAGAGGCGCAGGATCGTCGAGGGCAGCTGGAGAAGCTGCAGGAGGCGGCGTAGTGGCTCGATGGGAAGACTATTTCGCACAAAAAGGCACAAGAGAACAGCGAAAAGTTCCACGCGGTGAGACTAAGCAACACGAGCTATAAAGAACAATGAATGCGGTCTTCCTTCGTTGGGTATGGACGCTTTCTGTGTCATAATTCTGTACTTTCACTTTGTTCTCAAAGTTTTGGAGAAAAAAAAAAACGTCTCGGCCAATCAGCTTGCGAGATTCCCGAGCCAAGCCAACACGAGAACAGCGAACAGAGAGGTGGATTTTGAGTTGTGTGGGCTCTCCATGTTGATACCTGATGTTCTAATGTGGTCTCCCTGCCTTCTGCTAGCGCCCGCCCATTTTTTCTCAACTTTGAATTTTTGATGAATATTTTTGAAAAATCCGCGATGCACTGAGGGCGCGAAAGGTGAAGCGCGAAGTAGCGAGGGATCACTGTATCTCAATTCTTAAAAGTATGAACAAACAGAGCAATTCCTAATTAATTTCCAGAACTGATGACCTTAATGGTGTGCTAGAAACTTCTGTTTACTTAATATGGAAGTGTGTGTTTTTCATAACTCGCTCGGTCAAACTCTGCCTCTTTTCATACTGCGAGCAGCCCCAGTGAATAACACTACATCAGGTGTGCGTGTCTGCTTATAAGTTCATGCTTTAAACGGGGTTTGTGTACTGAGATCACTCCGAGTACCAGAGTTTAGTGTGGTGTAAATATAAACCCTGGAAAACGAGACCTATTCTCATTTTAAGCTGAGCCATCTTCTGAAAAAAAAAAAAAAAATAGTCACCACTGCTGACATCACCTCAGGAAGTGACCTCCTGACAGCAACAATTTTTAGCAACAATTTAACAATTGTGATAGTGATTTATTTATGCAATAAAATAAAAATGGCTGAAGATGCCATAGACACAGTCTGGAAACCCATTGCTTTTAACCCTTAGAGCACTCGGCCTATTTTTTAGTTTAGTTTAGAACATTTATTTCAAACATACAATACAAAACAAAAATGAAAGAAACATTATACATTTTAACCCATACCAAAACACCATGTACTGTCAGTCCGAACAGGAACAGGAAGAAGTAAAACTTATTTAGATCCTACCCCTTTACCATCACATCAGATTAATTATTCCTCCTGAAGTGCAAACTGAAATACCCACTTACATGTAAATACATACTGTATATACATACATACAGATATTGATATACAAATCTACCTACTGTACATTCATGCATTATATACACACACATATATATATATATATACATACCCTCTACAGACAGTATATACAGTACATACTGTACATACACACACAACATACAAAATATATTATAAACATTCATACATATATGTACACATTTATACACCCTACACATATATACATACCCACTTCAATACAAATACAGTATATACACACCACATATGCACACCTATACATACACTCCACATACCAAATCATTCTTCCCTATACACACATGCAGTACATATACATTTTATGCATACACAACCACAAACATATACAGTAGTGTGAAAAAGTGTTTGCCCCTTCCTGATTTCTCATTTTTTTGTACGTTTGTCACACTTAAATGTTTCAGATCATCAAACAAATTTAAATATTAGACAAAGATAACACAAGTAAACACAAAATGCAGTTTTTAAATGAAGATGTTTATTATTAAGGGGGAAAAAAATCCAAACCTACATGGTCCTGTGTGAAAAAGTGATTGCCCCCTAAACCGAATAACTGGTTGGGCCACCCTTAGCAGCAACAACTGTAATTAAGCGTTTACGATAACTGGCAATGAGTCTTACAGTGCTATGGAGGAATTTTAGCCCATTTATCTTTGCAGAATTGTTGTAATTCAGCCACATTGGAGGGCTTTTGAGCATGAACCATCATTTTAAGGTCATGCTACAGCATGTCAATCGGATTCAGATCAGGACTTTGACTAGGCCACTCCAAAGTCTTCATTTTGTTTTTCTTAAGCCATTCAGAGGTGGACTTGCTGGTGTATTTTGGATCATTGTCCTGCTGCAGAACCCAAGTGCGCTTCAGCTTGAGGTCACGAACAGATGGCCGGACATTCTCTTTCAGGATTTTTCGGTAGACAGCAGAATTCATGGTTCCATTTACCACAGCAAGTCTTCCAGGTCCTGAAGTAGCAAAACAGCCCTAGACCATCACACAACCATCACCATGTTTTAATGATTGTTCCTTTTCTGAAATGCTGTTACTTTTATGCCAGATGTAATAGGACACACACCTTCCTAAAAGTTAAACTTTTGTCTCAAAAATTCACAGAGTATTTTCCCAAAAGTCTTGGGGATCATCAAGAGGTTTTCTGGCAAAACTGAGACGAACCTTTATGGTTTTTTTGCTTAGTGGTTTTTGCCTTGGAACTCTGCCATGCTGACCATTGTTGCCCAGTCTCTTTCTTATGGTGGAGTCATGAACACTGACATTAAGTGAGGCAGGTGAGGCCTGCAGTTCTTTGGATGTTGTTGTGGGGTCTTTTGTGACCTCTTGGATAAGTTGTCGCTGCACTCTTGAGGTAATTTTTGTTGGTCGGCCACTCCTGGGAAGGTTCACCACTGTTCCATGTTTTCGCCATTTGTGGATAATGGCCGTCACTGTGGTTTGCTGGAGTCTCAAAGCTTTAGAAATGGCTTTATAACCTTTTCCAGACTGATAGATCTCAATTACTTTGTTTTTCATTTGTTCCTGAATTTCTTTGGATCGCAGCATGATGTCTAGCTTTTGAGGATCCTTTGGTCTACTTCACTTTGTCAGACAGGTCCTATTTAAGTGATTTCTTGATTGAGAACAGGTGTGGCAGTAATCAGGCCTGGGTGTGGCTACAGAAATTGAACTTGGCTTTCCTAAGATGTGATAAACCAGAATTAATTTATGTTTTAACAGCGGGGGGCAATCACTTTTTCACACAGGGTCATTTAGGTTTGGAGTTAACCAAACACCTTCAATAAATACTTAATTTAAAAACTGCATTTTGTGTTTACTTGTGTTATCTTTGTCTAATATTTAAATTTGTTTGATGATCTGAAACATTTAAGTGTGACAAGCATACAAAAAAAGAGAAATCAGGAAGGGGCAAACACTTTTTCACACCACTGTAAAACCACATCACCCTTCTCCCCCCTCCCCATACCCTGTGTGCAGCATATTTTTATACCTTCTTTTAAACTGTTTTATGCTTGAACATTGCTTTAATTCCACACTCACACTGTTCCACAGTTTCACACCATATATTGACACACAAAAACTCTTCCTAGTTGTACGTGTGTTAAATCTTTTAAAATTGTATTGATCCCTCAAATGATAATTCCCTTCCCGATTCCGAAACAGATTTTGAATATTTTCAGGTAGTTTGTTGTTTTTATCCTTGTACATCAGTAGTGCTCTTTGATAAGTCACAATGTCAGTAAATTTTAATAGATTTGATCTTAAAAAGAATGGTTTAGTATGTTCTAGATATCCTACTTCATGAATAACACTGGTCAACACCAAATTTATTGTCTAAGTTTTTTTTAGCTGATTTAGGACAATTTTGATGTGCTGAATCCAAAAATCACATTGGTTTTGCTCAATCAGGTCAACTTTTTGAATTATGGCCACATGTTGTTTTATACGTTTTTTTTTACATATACAGGTATTTTTGCTTTATATGATGCAAAATTCTTTTTTATGTCTTGAAATTCTCTGAATTTTGAACAATGATGACGTAACATTCAATTTGCAAGTACTTGCCTTTATATAAAGGTAAATACATGCACAGTACTAAGTAAGTACTAAGTACAAGTTTTTACTTAGCACCTGATCGAGAGAAACAGATGTCATTTTCGGATTCAGCGGTGCAAAATTGTCTTAAATCAGTTGAAAAAGCACAGACAACTTACAAAAAAATTATTTTTGTAACCCTGTGTAATCCTTATTGCTCTTTTCTGTAGTATGATTAGTGACTGCAATGAATTCTTGTAGTTGTTTCCCCAAACCTCAGCACGATATTGTAAATATGGCAACACTAAGGAACAGTAGAGAGTGTCGCGTGGTTTAATGTCTAGACTATCTTTGGCTTTGTTTATGATGGCAATGTTTCTTGATACTTTAGACTGAACATGCTTAATATGCGGCCCCCAGCTAATCCTGTCATCAATTGTGACCCCTAGAAATTTAATGTCTTGCACGCTTTCAGTTGTAACCCCATCTATTTTTATCTGTGCCTGTGTGCCTATTCTGTGATTCCCAAATAACATAAATTTTGTTTTGTTCACATTTAATGATAGTTTATTCCAGTCAAACCACAACTTAAGCATGTTCAGTTCTCTCTCAATAGTTTGTTGCAGTTGTTTTAAATCTTCACCTGCACCGAAAATGTTTGTATCGTCTGCAAAAAGTACCAGTTTTAGTAGTTTAGCTACATTACAAATGTCATTGGTGTATATAATGAACAGCTTGGGTCCCAACACTGACTCCTGGGGAACACCACAAGCAATGTCCAAACACACTGCGCAGTGATTGTCCAGCTTCACAAACTGTTGTCGTTTATCCAAATAACTTTTGACCCATTCCAGTACAATGCCTCTTATACCTAGTTTGTCTAATTTGATGATTAGTATGTCATGATTAATTGTGTCAAATGCTTTTTTAAGGTCAATGAATACTCCAATTGCATATTTTTTTTATTGTCTATTGCGTCTGTTATTTCCTCTATGGATTCAGTTATTGCATGTGATGTTGATCTGTCAGATCCAGACTCATAGTGACTCTGAGAGTAATTTATATTTTTCTAGAAATGAATCTGACCTATTGTTGAATAGTTTTTCTAATATTTTTGAAAATTGTGGCAGTAATGAGACAGGTCTGTAGTTTGTGAAGTGGTATTTTCTCCCAGTTTTATACAGTGCAATTACTTTAGCTGTTTTCATTTGGTTTGGAAATGTACCAGTCTGGAATGATAAATTACTGATATAAGTTAATGGCTTTGAGACATCTTCAATGACCTGTTTATCTAGTGACATGTCAATATTATTATAATCAGTAGATGTTTTGCTTTTACATTACTAAACTATTTCCAGTGTTTCGTTTTCCTCCACTTCTTTGAGGTACATTGGGCAGGGATTTCTCTCTACCAGTCTACTCATTTGGCATTATTAACAATGAATCCTGCATCCGGCAGTGATGTGTGCTGTAAGAGTTAAGGTCAAAGGCAAAGAGGTCACAAGGTCAAAAAATGTCAAACTTGGTATTAGTTTTATCAACATGGGTCTGCGTACATCTCTACTGAGTGCCCTCTAGTTTTTGCACTAATTGGCCCACATTAATTGAAAAAGTTAAAGCATTAAAATTCCAAGCCCTGATATATAGCAGTCAACTGCTCAATATCTATCAGTTTCAAACATGGTTTGAGCTGATAACATTCAGAAAAGTTTGTTTCAAGCACACAGAAATTATCCCAGTGCTTAATGAACGATATACCTGCTGATCACAACATTTCCCTATTATTCCCTGGCTCATGTGCACTTCAGCATTTAGGGGAAACTGCTTAATGCCTTGTGATTACGTTTATGCTGAATATACTGCAAGTTTTGAAAGGCAGCCAATTTCCCTTAATGTATATACAGTACATACTTGCGTGATGAACGGCTATTATTATTTTTTTCCATTCTGCAGACCTGTCAAAATGAAGAAATCCAAATGTACAAAAGTAAACTTGGCCAACATTATGACATGTGGACCAAAGTGCAAAGAAAATGCGTACATGTGCACTCTACTGCGTGTTTTCAGTCCTCACTTAATCATTTCGTTGTGCGTGTGTTGGTGCGTGGCTAGCTCCATTCCCAGCCTCTCCCAGCAGTTTAAGGCCAAATGGGCTTTCCAAAAGCACTGAAAGTTTAATCCAAATTCCAGATCCCTCTGTGCACCGTTTGACAGTCTTCCTCTTGCTTCCTACTTTAAAAATGGAGTTGTGTGTATGTCTTACTGATAACCCCGGCTAAATTAGGAGGTAGACTGGTCGTGGGCGAGAAGGATGTGGTTGTGGTGGGTTTTGCTGCTGCCAAAGGGTGTGTCGGGGCAATTTATTAGCTTGCTATGCCTGTGTGTGTGAATGTGTGCAAGAGCGAGCTCAGCCCTTGGCTGCATAGGGAACTCAATGGCTGAGACACAGCTGTACCACTATTCTAATATGGAGTCATTATGGGTATGCACTGTGTGCCTCCAGTTAATTTACAAATTTGACCATTACGCCCCCTTTTTTTTCCTCAGAAACTTGAACGACAATCTTGTGGCCCATGCTTTAAAAAAAAAAAAAAAAAAAAAAAAATCACATTAACCTGAAGCGACAATGTAATTTTACTCTTCTGCTTCGTTTCCAGGTACCACTCTGACTTTGCAATACTTTGGCAGTAGGTAACAGGTGTTCAGCATAAAAACATAGATTGGTCCCTCTGGGAGGAGGAGTATATGCCGCAGTGTGGTGGCTCTTTTTGGCTATGTCTTAGAATACATGGTTGCGTGTAATCATTATGTTAATGACACACCCCTCCCCCCCCATGTTATACAGCTGTTTGTTGAGTAGATCTTGCCGAAAATATGGGAAAACATTGTGGTAAGGCTTACATACTGCCGGCACCTGCTCCACTCCCAACTCCCTAGCTTTCTTCAGAGGCCAAAAAAACAGATGCTGGGGGACACTTAGCCAGCGAAATGCAATCTGCAAGACACATTCATCGTGTTTGGGGAACCAAAATAACAGAACATAACAAAAAAAAAAAAAAAAAAAGTTGCTATCAGAGTCGGTAAGCACCTGCAGCTCTTGCTCGCGCTGGAACATTTTAATTGACCGAGCTGAGAAGACTGGCGCATCCCCACCTACTTTGAACAAACGTCTGATTTCAAAGCCCCATCAGCAATCCTTTGCTGTAATGAGGGACGTTTTGGGACACTGGGAGATGGCGTCAGTGCAACCGTCGCTGAGCCGCAGGTCCTGCTGCCCAGAATGTGGCATAGCGGGACAGAGGTGGTGTTGTTACGACGAGATGGGCGCGGATATCGGCACAAAGTAAGAGGACGGGGGCTCAAGTCACCAGTGCCTGGACATGCAGTTCTTTTTGAGCGCCACAAAAATGAAGTCTCCAGACTATTATGAGGCAGAAAACACGCACACAAATTGAGTCGGTAACAGCAGCCCCACCTTCTATTTTTCTCCAGCTCGTTGATTAACTAAGTTTCACAGCAAAGGACCACAGCACCATTGACTAAGGGAACAAAGCCCCTTATTTGTCATTTGTTTTGAAAGTAATCATTGCTCACCCAGGCACAGTGAGGTAATAAATATTTATACCTCTTTTTGGAAATGTAAACCACATATTTCCCCCCCCCAACCTTTACTTTGAGAGCAACTGCCCTTGATGATAACAATATCATTTAACTGTCTTTTTCTCACCGTTTCACTTGTTTTCTCTCTCCCATTATCTCCCTCCTGCTTGCTCCAGTTTTCCCACCAACACAGTGTTAACAAGCTCCCTTTTTATTTTTTTTTTTTCTTTCCGCCCTATCTCGTGCAGGTGACACACAGAGCCGCACGGGGACAAGGTTAGAGGGCGCGCGGTTGTGTGGTGTTTTTTTTCTGCACCCCGCGCACGTCTGTGTGCGTGTTCTTCTTTGTGTAGCTGCGCCGTGAGTCACGTGCGGCCGCCAGCCCCACTGTCGGGGCTCGTGTTGCCCTCGACGGTAACAATAATCATGGGATTTGATTGCCAGCTCCCTCACCTCCCGTAATTGATGAGTCCAATATTTACTCCGTTACCTGTGTGTTGTAAACATTCATTACGGGGTTTCTTCCCAGATAGGTGAGCAGGAGAAGGGAATGGGACAAGTCCGGCCTGCAGGGACCAGCTGTCAGTTTGACTAATGACAGAAATGAATAAAATCTCATAATTACTTAGGAAAAAAAAAAAAAGGGACAGTCGCCACCTTATCTCAGGCCAATATGCATTTTAAATTTTTTTTTTTTTTTGGTGGGTTTATTAAATTCCACCCTCACACCCCCCCCCCCCACCTCAACCCCCACGTAATACATTACAGAGGCAAGTTCTCAAATTTCAAACTTAATTTTCCTTTCGCCATACACACAGCCTCTCTAATCAGATTGGGACATTATTGTGTTTCTATTGACATTAGCATTGTTATTATTTTGTACTGTGCAAATATCACTAACTGGAGCATGCCTGGTTTCTCTGCCAGGAAAGGATTATTTTGCATCTTTTTTTTTTTTCTAATGCTCTAAAAAAATGTACTTTCAAGATTATATCAGATACTTTCCATTAACACAAGAGTCTGTGGTTTTATTTTATTTTCATATAGACCTTAAGCCACATTAAATCGGGTACTGGTTTGTCGTACCTACTTTGTCGTGACACACCATAAAGGCGCGGTGGATACTACAGCGACCTGCTATATGCTATAGAGCCCCAATCTGGGGTGTTAGTGACGTTATTAGATAGCAAGCCACCACAGGTCTTGCCATGCTTTTAGAGCTTTTTTTGTTGTTGTTTTTTTGTGGTGCATGCATGTATAATAGGATAAACAGTCATAAAAATGTGTGTAAATATATATGTTTTTAAGTTGGCACATCCGGTTCATACTGCATCTACTGTTAGGAACATGCTGCAGCAAAGTGCAAAGCTCTCAGCTAAATCAGATATTCAAGATAGAGGAATGGGGAGATGTATTAATGGCAGCAGGGATGTCGGGAGAGTGGAGTAGACTGAGGGACAGATATGGAGAGAGACAGGCCGGTGATATACAGTAGGCCCTACTTAGACAAGTCGACTCCTGTGTGCCATTAGGCCTAACAGGAGGCAGACTGGGAGGGCCTTGAAGTAAAAGAAATGTCTACTATCGAATAAACAGGAGCATCTGCCTCAGTGTATGTGTGTGTGTGTGTGTGTGTGTGTGTGTGTGTGTGTGTGTGTGTGTATTTCTGCGTGACTCACAGGCACCCGTTATGTTTCTTGTCCTGTGATTCCAGTGAAGTGCTAAGCATCAGACCAAAACTCAGCTTGATTCCATTTGAGGAGCTTCTCTCTAATGTACTTTTTTTTTTTCTTTTTTTTTTTTTGCCGAGTGGAATCCCACATATAGAAGCGTGTAATATGGCATATTTGGGTCTTATGGGGCTAGACAGCTGATCTTGTCCATTTGTCATGCTGTCAAGCTAATTACCAGATTGAAAAGGAGAATGAGATTACCCCTCCCCTTGCAACAGACACTCACACCTCCACGCTTGCAGCACTCTCAGAAACTTGCACAGTTAAGGGCTACAAGGAAATTTTTAGTGTGCCATTGTAACAACCCACATGAGAAGAGTGAACATCAGAAAGTAAGGGAAGGAAACGCACAAGGTCAGACTAATGCATATAGCTGTGCGTGCTGAAATGAATGATGAAGCAGATTACTTTTGCACACACCGTCATGGGGGAAAAAGGACATTTTTCACTAGTTTTGAAGCTCTCTTTTACTTTATTTTTGCCCTCTTGTCTACTGAGAAATCAACTCTGAGAAACCAGTGAAAGTAATTTTTCTGTACTTCAGCTGCATTCTGTGCAAGGAGGTTTGCGTCCGCACTTGTGTAATCAAAGAGGACACTGAAAAAAAAACCCAGATAGATCATTAGCCTGTAATGAGCTGAAGTACTTTGGGCAGTGAGGAGGATATCCTCAATAAGCGATGGCTTACGGAGACGAATACAGCACAGTGGAAATCAGATTCTGTTGGCTGCAATCAACCTTTCTCTCCCCAGGTGAGTCTTTTATCTCTGTGCATGTTTGAAGTAAAGCATGGCTCACGCAAACTGGCTAAAAGCGTCAACAAAGCCTTTCTGGCATCACAGCGGTCTTGTGATGCCACAGCAGTCTTCAAGTCTCGGTAGTTCTCTTGTGGAGGCTGTAAGGACCTACTGTATGCTGACTGTGTGCGCTATATATTTCCAAGCTCCAGACATGTGAGGACACCACCCAAACAGCGTCTCAACCCCAACAATTATTATTTTTTTCATCAGCTACTGACAAACAAAAGTATCACAGGGAAAAGAAACTGGCTTTGATGTGCTCGCCGTGATACCCAACGAATTACAACACAGGATACAAGCAGGCTGTTGCAAAACTTGGAAGACAACCCAACACCCTGGGGAGCTGAGACAAAGAGTACAGGGATATCAAACAAGTGATAAAAGGGTGGTGCACATGTGTGGAGCTTAGTTATTCATATAAACCATGATTAAACACCAACTGCCCCGCTTTACGATTCATCTTGACAGCCAGGAGTTTTAAAACGAGCCTTCAGTAATTTGTTTACCTGTTTCAGAGCAGAGCGTCTAATGCAGCTATTCTCCAGTCTGCTTGTTGATCATGTTAACGACGAAGCTCTATTAATATCGCTAACCCCCTCAGGGTTTTGAAAAGTCACAGGCTGCTTAGTTGAGATGTGATGAGGCTCTGTGACGGCGCCCAGCTGGCCCGAGTTCTTCAAGGGTGGCCTTTGTGACATCACCGCAAGTGGTGCGTGACAAGACGCCAGCATGCCAGTCGCGACCCGCAAAATAATCTCCGACAGACGAGGACAAGGGCCATCTTGGTGTGCGTGCCCACCCGGTGCCCTCTTACCCCACATCATCATCACAAGAGCCACGCCGGGCTTTCGGAAGAAGGTGTCAAATACGCAGTGTGTATCACCAAAAAGGAAAGTTGCTCCTTGTCAGGTGATGACAAGTAAGTGGCAGGCGAGGAAAAAAAAAAAAAATCAGACAAATCACCCAGATACCCCCACCTACACACACACACACACACACACACACACACACACACACACACACACACACTTCTCATGCTGTCAATTAGTCTCAATCAATCTCGTTCGTTTCTGTTTAGAGCTGTTATGGCAACTCCAGTCTGTCTTGCCATCCGTCAATGCATAATAACTACGCTCCGCAATATATGTTATTTCAACATTTCTGTCAACCGCTGACAGAAGCGCCCTTGCATAATTGTGCTGCCACACTGGACAAAATGAGCGCTCCTGTGTTTGATCATGACAGGGGAGAATAGCAAACAAATGAAACCCTCCAGACTTGTTTTTGGTTTTGTCAGGACATGCTGCTCCCTCTAGCCCCATCCAGAGACGCAATCGCTTCTGACTCTTCTGATCGTAGATGTGAGGCCGAGCTGGGGGAATGAGGCAGCGAAAGGCGTCCCCTCAAATGAGAAGACGTGATTGGCTTCTAACGACTCTGCTCTGAGCTGCGCTTGACTAAAGTGTGAGGTGAAGTGGTGCTTATCAATAAAGCAAGTCTAGTGCAATGTATTATTAACAGGTGATGGCATGTAGGGTTTGCTCGGTTAAAAAGGACTTAAGTGACGTGGGAGCGCCATTGTCAATCTCAGCCTTCCTCTGAGAGTCAATTAGGAGATAAACAGGTCTACATGTCTGTGGCAGTGAGGAGAAGCTGATAGGCTGTCCCATGGATGTCCTGGGGCAAGGTAAACTGACAGTACAGCTTTGCCATCAGGGATGGAGGCAAAAAGAACAATGTGTGACTGGACTGCAACTTGAGAGACTATATGTGTTCTTATGTCAGCATCCGTATGTGAATTTTTTTGCAGTTTTTTTTTCTTTTGTGAGTCAATGCATTTATGTGTAAGTAAAAAAAATACGATAATGATGCAGTACCACCAACTGTCACTTTGAAGGTGTCTGCAGTATGATAATGTGACAATAACCGAAACACTGACGGCTGCAGTCACTGTTCCATCGAAACACTTTTGTATATGCGGATCCAATTGTGGATAGGTGATTTCAGTGTGGTGTAGTGCAGTGTACAAAAATGGGTTCACGCATACGTTTATAGTGTATGCATGTGTGGATGTTTTTTATGTATTGGCTTTATGAATGAGAAAAGCATGCAAATGTAAAATGCTCATTATTCATGATAAATTATGTATGCATTATACGTGTGTGTGTGTGCGTGCGCGCATGTGTGTGTGTGTGATATACTACATTATTAGCTTAGGTCATAAAATTGGTCTAAGAAAAGTAGGATTCAGTGCTTAACATTACAAACATGGCAACTCTTGTTCTTAGTATTTAATATTTAGTAATTTTTTTGTTATCCTGTCTTGCTTTTCCATGTACTATTCTGTGAAAAAGTATTTACCCCCTTCCTGATTCCTTATATTTTTGCATATTTGTCACATTTAAATGTTTCAAATCATCAACAGATTTTAATACTAGAAGAAGATAACCCGAGTAAATGCAAAATGCAGTTTTTAAATGATGATTGTATTCATTAAGGGGAAAAAAATCAAAACCCCAGACCGTCACACTAAAACCACCATGTTTGACTGTTGGTATGATGATGAAGCTTTGAGCCAGATGTAACGGGACACATGCCTTCCTGGCTTACTTCCCTTTGTCAGACAGGTTTTATTTAAAGGTGTATTAGACAAGATTTTGCCCACCTGCCCAGTAGGGGTCACACTCACTGTTGACTCACTATAATCTTGTACCAATTGCCAGGTAGAGAGATAAACAACACTTCCTGGAGACGAACATCAATATACTGCAGACTGCTAAAATCTCAGCTCTTTGGTGTTTATGAGCCAGACACAATGAGTCAAGCGAGGATTCTCTTGTGATATAGAATCTTGAATTTAACATAATCCCCTCTGATGCGCATCTCCGTTAAACATTTTTTTAAAAATAACTATATCGTACATAGGTGCAGCTCAATAAATTAGAATGTCAACAAAAAGTTGATTTATTTAGGTAATTCGATTCAAAAAAATTAAACTTCTATATTATATAGAACCATTACACACAGAGTGACATGTTTCAACTGTTTATTTATTTTAATTTTGATGGTTATGTCTGACAGCCCATGAAAACACCAAATTCAGTTTCTCAAAAAATTAGAATATTACATAAAATTAATTTTAAAAAATACTGTAGTATTTTAATAGAAATGTTGGCCGACTAAAAAGTATGTCCATGTACACACTCAATACTTGGTCAGGGTTTCTTTTGGATTAATTACTGCATCAATGTGGCGTGACATGGAGGTGATCAGCCTGTGGCACTGCTGAGGTGTTATGAAGGTCCAGGTTGCTTTGATAGTGACCTTCAGCTCGTCTGCATTGTTGGGTCTGGTGTCTGTCATCTTCCTCTTGACAATACTCCATAGATTGTCTATGGGGTTTAGGTCAGGAGAGTTTGCTGGCCAATCAAACACAGTGATACAGTGATGCCATGGTCATTAAACCAGGTTTTGATACTTTTGGCAGTGTGTTGGGGGGGGGGGGGTGCCAATTCATGCTGGAAAATTAAATCAGCTTCTCCATAAAGCTTGTCAGCAGAGGGAAGCATGAAGTGCTCTAAAATTTCCTGGTAGACGACTGTGCTGACTTTGGTCTTGATAAAACACAGTGGACAAACACCAGCAGATGACCTCTGTTCAGATAAAAGTAAATTTTGCATTTCATTTGGAAATCAAAGTCCCAGAGTCTGGAGAAAGAGTGGAGAGGCACAGAATCTAAGTTGCTTGAGGTTTAGTGTGAAGTTTCCACAGTCAGTGATGATTTCAGGAACCATGTCATCTGCTGGTGTTGGTCCACTGTGTTTTATCAAGACCAAAGTCAGCGCAGTCGTCTATCAGGACATTTTAGAGCACTTCATGCTTCCCTCTGCTGACAAGCTTTATGGAGAAGCTGATTTAATTTTCCAGCACGACTTGGCACCCCCCCCCCCCCAACCACACTGCCAAAAGTATCAAAACCTGGTTTAATGACCATAGCATCACTGTGTTTGATTGGCCAGCAAACTCTCCTGACCTAAACCCCATAGAGAATCTATGGAGTATTGTCAAGAGGAAGATGACAGACACCAGACCCAACAATGCAGACGAGCTGAAGGTCACTATCAAAGCAACCTGGACCTTCATAACACCTCAGCAGTGCCACAGGCTGGTCACCTCCATGCCACGCCACATTGATACAGTAATTAATCCAAAAGCAGCCCAGACTAGTATTGAGTGTGTACATGGACATACTTTTCAGTTGGCCAACATTTCTATTAAAAAACTATTTCTTAAAATTAATTTTATTTAATATTCCAATTTTTTTGAGAAATTGAATTTGGGGTTTTCATGGCCTATAAGCCATAATCATCAAAATTAAAATAAAAAAAAACACAAAATATATCACTCTCTGTGTAATGACTTTATATAATATAGAAGTGTAATTTTTTTTAAACTGAATTACCTAAATAAATCAACTTTTTGTTGACATTCTAATTTATTGAGTTGCACCTGTAGTGTAGTTAACTGAGTTTAGCAATGCTAATATAGTACAGCAGTGATTGAACCTGATATTTGTCTAATTTTGATGACGTAATTATGACAACATTTTAGCTCAGATTGTAAGGACTTTGTTGTTAGTCATGTGGTTTCTGTAAATATGCTGAATCACACTTTTATGGTCTGTTTATCTTCATCCGTTTTAGCTACACATGCTTGAAAAAAAAACCCGAGCTGTTGCTATTCAGCTCCAGTAGTCATTTATGTCAGTTCCAGTTCATTTTAGGTTGTAAATGTGTTAAACTTTTATTGTGTTTTAAATATACAAATAAATGTTGTAAAATGGTGGATACTTGAATTCATTTGTGTCCTTTCAGTTATCTGTAGAGGATGAAATCCATTGTTGTTTCAGTGTGACAAATTCACAAAGTCATGGTTTACCTCACCTTTATGCAAAACTGAAGTATTTTCAACCTTTGTATAACCTAGTGATAAGTAAGAATCTAAAATATACTATACATATCAGATATATACATAGCATTGTAATCAATAATTCTTAATCTTCCTCTCTGTCTGGGTCAGCCAGTCTCCGTGCATTTTCCGTTTGAAGTGTTTGCCAATCGTTGACTTTTGTTTATGTTCCAACACAGCGCTGCACATAGTACAAAACCGTTTATTCCCACTTTATGAAAAATATTTGGAAACTGTTAAGGACAGTCTTTACGGTGACTTGTGTAGATGAATTAAGAGAGATGCACGTTGACAACTTTGCTCATATAAACATGGAAGTAAAGACATGAGCATGTGCTGCAGGGTTGCATGAGAGTTCAAGGACTGCAGACATTCACAGACGTAAAAGCATTATAGTAAAAGATCGATCTGTGGATTTTGTGGATCGATATCGGCTCAGTCAAACATGGATCGATTCTAATCATTGAATCAATTTTTTGAACCCACCCCTAATTCTTAGCCATTACTTTGTTGCCAAGAATTTTCCAGAGATTCTCTATGGGGTTTAGATCTGGACTCTGGGCTGGTCATTTCATTGTTTCAGTCTATCTATAAATCCAAGGAATCTCTTGTCTGTGTCTGTTCCTCGCATATCGCTTGAACCGTTCGTCAGACTGACCTCAGATTTGATACGTGCTTTACTGAGATTATGCGAGTGTACATTTCCAAGTATGGAGTTGTTCAGTCACAATATGTAATTTTTATCAATAAAGGTTTAATCATCTTAACTCCTTATAAGGAGTTCTTATAAGGACTCTTGAACAACTCCTTATAAGGTGTTGTCTAGTTCAGCAGGAACTGAACAACTCCTTATATCAGGGATGGGGAATTGGCGACCCACCCCCTCATCCACTGCAGCCCACCAGTCTATTTCCAAAAATCGATTATTTATTTATATCACATTTGGAACGGCATCCTTAAATGCAGTTATAGAGTCCGCTAGCAGAGGGAGCTCTAATCAAAACCGAAGTACCACTCTCTACTACTACAAGTAATAGAGAGCCAAGAGTGAGGGAGCCACTAGTGGGAGCAGCAGTGACAGTGTGCACCAGAGTGTTGTCAGGTATGTTTTGCATGCTAAGACCACATTAATAGGCTGTAAACAGCATTAAATGTACAAAGTAGGCTGCTTTTAAACAAGAATAAATTGCGCAGCTGAGGAGCTGTAGCATTTATTCTTGTTTGGCAGGTGAAGCCCATGTCAGCAATGAAAGTTCAGAGACTGGTCGTTGTAATCTGCTGATGTTTATTTTGATGTTGTTGTTGTTCATTTATACCAGTGGCTCTTAATTTTTTTTTTAATTCCCCATTTTGGGGAGCCAGACAGCCCACACAGCTATTTCTCTGCCCCTCCACACCCACAATGAATCCTTGAGCAAGCAAAGCCTCATCATATTTTCTTTTCTTCTTGGCTTCTTTTGTTAATTATCATCTGAAATTTCTCTTTGCTCATCATTTTGATGGAGAGGGTTTTAAAAATTAGGTCATAGTATAATTTTATCCATCCATCTTCTACTGCAGGGCTATTCAATTACAAAATCAGTTGGGCCACAATTTGAAATCAAGACATGTAACTGGGCTGCACATGTTCAGCGATCTCTTGAATATGACAAAATTCAGACCAACTCAGATCAATATAATGAAAAATATAAACCTTTTATTCATTGTCTTGGTTTTAAATGTGTGCTTAGCACATGACAAAGGCACATCAAAAGTGCATAAAAACACAATAACAGTGCTGGGGTTTAGCAGAACTTGAAGCAGTAGAAATATTTTGCTTCTTGAACAACAATTAAAGTAATAGAATGAAAAAATTAAATTCTGTAAATAACCATTTTGGTCACATCTTACTCAGGCTTATCTCAAAGTGCATAAACACTGTGTGCACTGTTAGTAGCATTAACATTTGTTTCCCTTTTGAAATAAAATATAGTACATCCTGGTCATAACTGGCTTGGCACATCACAAAGTGCATTTAGCTGAATAAAAAAAGAACTGTCAAACACTTCAGTGCACAAATCCCCCAAGAAAAGACTGATAACATTAACAAACATTGCACATTCACTATTGTGGTTTGCTTTGTTTTAAATCACCACATATGTGAGTAGGAACCTCAGGGTACACGCTGGACAGATCGCCAGTCCATTGTAGGGCAGATATAATTTTACCAGTAATTTTAATTCTAATATGATAAAAGACTGAGTAGCTTCTATTTTAATTTGCATTTTCAATTTTAATTGTGAAACTTTTAACTTTGCAGGAAATACCCCCACCACCACCACCACCACCACCACCAACAGTAGGTTTGCATGTAAATCTGGCCCTCGGGAAGTGAGGAAAAAATTTTGTGACCCTCACTACCACCAGAGTTGCCCATCCCTGCCTTATGTGGTCATGTGGCCGGGTACTGCACTAGTATTGTTAGGTTCAGGGAACTGTTTAACCAGTATAGCAGTAGTATAGCCACAGCTGATATTCTGTCAAATTCTGAACAATGAAGAATAACAATATTTCAGAATAACTCAAGTATTAATACATTGTTTTCTAATTTTGATCTCCACTGTAGCTGAATAATTCACTACCTGGCAGCCCAAGAACCCCAAACAACATGATAGTGCATAACTTCAAGCTAGCGATGCTATTGGCTGTGACATCCTGATGGCACTGTGTTTGCTTTTTGACCAGCTGCTGGATGTAAATATTTACATTATTTTGGACATGTAAAAGATTTTTAAAAAATATTTTTTCATCAATATACAAATTTTTAGAAGAACATAAAGACTTGCATTCTATTCTGCACGTTTCTAAACACTTTGATGTTTTATTTTTTTTCCCCTGTCCTGTCTAGCAGCTAGGTAAGCAGAACAGAAATCTGCTTACCTTGTTGTGCCAAACAGATTTACTTTTGCCAAAAGGAGCTTTGCTCATATTTGATATGTACTGTATATAAATATTATTTATGGACGCCTCTTGTAATAACTTTTAATATTTTATTTAAATTCTTTTTCCCATGATAGACCCGACCGGGGGGGGGGGGGGTTTAGGGATAGGGATGGGAGGTGTTGGGAGGGGGGTAGAAAGAGAGGAACAAACAGAGAAAGCAAACCGAGAAAACAAGCAAACTGTCACAACTGAAACAAACAGAAGACAAACTGTTTCTTCTGAAGCGGTCTCATCACAAGTCTGGTATCTGCACCTGTAAAGGCATAGAGAGACACGTGTGTGTGTGTGTGTGTGTGTGTGTAGATGCGCAGCAGACAGACAGGTAGGAGTTACCCGGAAAGAGACATAATATTGTCTATAATTTTTTTCAGAAAAACAGACTCCAATAGACGATACAGACTAACAGAATAAATTATTTCTTTTTTCCTCTCCGCTCGGTACCGAGTGGTTGGGGACCGTAGGGAGTTTCAAATGAAGGTGCGCAAATAATTTCCAAATCTCTACTCTTTAACATGCATTCAATCCAATTTAGTTGTTGTAATGGATATATTGTTAAAGTCTGTATTGGCTGTTGCACAAAAGAGTTTTTCTGTATGGCAGAAGTTTCTGCTTAATTTACAAATCACTGTAATAGGAAATGTTTGACAATTCTGTGCTTTTCTTGTATTGTTATAAAGAATATCACTGCAGTAAGCTGGAAAAAACATCTGCTTTAAAATTTGTAATTCTTCCCACAACTTTTAGTGCAAAAAAAAAAACTCTCAAAACATTACAACTTTTATCGCAACTTTTTAAAAAAGCTCCCACAAATTCAGGCTTTTTGGGCCGCAACAATCATAAAAACATCCTGCGAAATCCTGGAAGGACTGGTTATTATTCATCACTCACTCACTCTCACTTGCTCATGGGTGGCGGCCCGGAACTGTCCACTTGCTTGCTCACTCTCTCACTTGCTCACTCCCTTACTCACACCTATTCACTTACTTGCGCATGCACACACTTATGTTCTCCTCTTTACCCTATCCAATCATAAAAACCCCACAAATGTATCCTAAGGAATTGTCCCGTAGACCGGTGGTGCCCCAGGGATGACAACATGATGTCCCAGGTCACCAGCCAGGCCCCAGACCCCCAGCAGAAGAAGGGCAGCAGAGGTGGATGAAGACCCCACCCCCACGTGCCAATCGTGATGAGTGAGTGCAAGTTATGTGGTGTGATTTGGTGCAGGTGTATGAACTACCAAAGTGCAGTTAAAATTGGGGGGACAGTGTGAAGGGGCACCACCGCCCACTGCTATGGGCAGCAGAGCTCCCATCACCCTCCACCCAAGCCCTCGGTGTCTACAGTTCAATTAAAATTGAGGTGAGGGTGGCCCCGCGGTGCAGCAGACAGAGGGATCCTCCTCCCCGACACCCGCGGCACACCTTCACCCCAAAACCCCAAGTGTATCCACTTAAGATGTGTGATTTATCTAAAATTGGGGGGATGGGGGGTAAGACTGGGAGGGAGGCGGTCCTAAAGAGAGCTTTTCCCCCCAGAAGCCAGCTCCCAAACTGGCTCAGGAAGCCACCCACTGCCCCCAGATCCCATCCCAGGGTGCGGGGCACCAGGCTGTGCAATCTAGGACCCGCCAATGTCGTACCCCAGGGCCCCACCAGCACCACAGGCATGATGGGGCACCCACCCGTACTCTCGCGCTTCTTGTACACACCCTATATGTACGTACACAAACACACATGCACACACACACACATACGAATGGTGCATCGGATCCATATAGTGCCCCACACGGACCCTCAAAGACACCCCGCAATGGATATACCATCCACCCACCACACTGACAGCCACCGACACTGGCAAGCCACCACTGCAGCCACAGCCGCCCAGGAGCAGACCGACAGAAATGCGTCAGCCAATCCATTCCATCAGCTCCCCAACCACCACCACTGAACACTCCCACACCCCACACCACCAACACTGGTGGCAAGACGGGAAAAGTGCCCCACCTTTATTTTTTTTTTTAAACATGTGTTTTCATGACCATGTGCCCCAGAAAACCTTTAAGTGATTTCTTGATTCAACGGGTCTGGCAGTAATCAGGCCTGGGTGTGGCTCCTGAAACTGAATTCAGCTTTCCAAAAAATGTGATTAATCAGTTAATTTCTCCAGGAGTTTGTGCCTGGCTGTCTTGGGACTAGATGGCCCCGGGGCACTCGTGCTCAGTGGGCCCAGGCGATGGGGGCACTGCTCTGCTTGCTTGCAGTCCTGGGCGGACGTTGCTGTTGCCTGCCACCTTCATTTTTCCATGTGTTCCCTGACAAACCACACACACGCATATGCGCACGCACGCACACACACACACACTGTATGTCTATCTGTTCTCTTTCAAGTGTAGATACCCAGCTTGTGCTGAGATCTTCTCAGAAGCAGCAATTGTTTCTTGTGATTTCTTTTTCTTACCCCCCCACATTCGACTACTTCATATCCCTTCAGCTCCCTCCACCATTCCCCTGTCAGTT
Organism: Pholidichthys leucotaenia; assembly: GCA_020510985.1. Taxonomy (NCBI): domain Eukaryota; kingdom Metazoa; phylum Chordata; class Actinopteri; order Cichliformes; family Pholidichthyidae; genus Pholidichthys; species Pholidichthys leucotaenia. The sequence continues at coordinate 354,384,472 of CM035839.1, forward strand.
CCAGCATAAATAAGACAGTTTAAATGAAGTACTAAAGTTATTATACAGCAAGAGGAGCCTATAAGTACTCTTTATATACAGTATATATCAAATACGAGCAAAGCTCTTTTTGGCAAAGTAAATGTATTTGGCACAACAGGGCAATGAGATATCTGTTTTCCAAGCTGCTGGACAGGGTAGGTAAAAAAAAAGAAGAAAAAAAATAAACAAACAAACAACAACAAAAAACAATTCAGTTAATTCATGATGTTACCTGGGTAGGGGGGTAGTTTTTCACCTATGGCCAGGTGGGTTTGAAATAATCATTTAAAAACTGCATTTTGCATTTACTTGGGTTGTCTTTGTCTAATATTAAAATTTGTTTGATGATCTGAAACATCTAAAGTGTGACAAATATCCAAAAATATAAGAAATTTGGTAGGGGCAAATACTTTTTCACAGCACTGAATAAACTGTTATTTTATATGTAACCAGCATGGTAAAAACCAAAATGTGGCTCTTGGTGTATAGAGAAATTCAAGTTGTACATCAAGAGTACCTATTTCCCATAAAATTAAGTATGTCAGTCAGAAGTTGTCCTAAACTTTTTTGTTATTCGTCATTTTGACAGACAGGGTTGTAAAAATTCTGTCATAATCTCTTATTACATGTCACTTGAGTTGATTTTAATTAGCTCACCCTTAGTGTCATCTGTCAAAATCAGACAGCTTTCAGATTTTGTTTTTTGTCACTGCTGAAAAAAATCTATCAATGAAGGACAATATTTGGTTAATGCAACCTCTGATGTCAATATAATGAGAAGATTTTTTTTCTCTTTGCCATTTCATTCATGCTGAGTACTATGCTGAAAACAAAAGACTCAATAAATGAATTTTAATGAGTGGTAGGCCATTATTACCCTCATTATTTTCCAATTAGCACAAGTGTACACCACATCATATAGCACAGGAATATCAAGTGCTCTACCATGCCATAAATACACCTTCTCACCCGTCTGTAAATAACAGGGAACTCAATACCAGATAGTAAAAGGCTCCACAAAGAATAGATCAGTGGAAATGTGCTGTATGAGAAACAATACCTTTGAGCCTGGATAAAATGCATTAAAGTTAATGAAGTGGCGTGGCAGCCCATACCTAGAACCATCAAAGGCTAGAAAATAATGGAATATGTGAATTAGGAGCATTTATTCTGCAGTGTGAGAGAAGGTGAAACAATTTGAATGAAAATATCAGTGGCCGACATAAGAGAACTGGCCCTGCTCTTTTTTTTTTTTTAAGTTTCATAGCACCAGCAGATGTTTTTCACATCAAAGTAAAGGAGATAAACAGAGCCCTTTATACAAAGCTCACAAAAATTCTGAAATATGAACAAATGCAAAATATGGCCCAGGGACCAGTGGTGTGTGTGACCAATTCTGGAAATGATTGAAAATTAAAAGTTCAATCCAGCCATTCTACATAGTTTTGGTACGTTGTCAAGATATTTGCTTTTCAATTTCAAAATCTGTTTCCATCATTTCAAAGATATAAACATTACAGATTGCAGTTTCTTCAACCATCACAAACTAGAGGGAGGTGGAACAGTATTATGTGACAGTGGAGTTTATTGTAAGTACAGTAAGAGCGCCACCCATCTCTTCTTGTTGCCACTGCATCCCTCCGTTCCAATAAACACCCCTCACCCCCGTACAGCAGCCATTTTCCATTGAACCACATCTATGTGGTGTTTGACCTATTTTCTGCCCGCTTGCCTTATATGTGTAAAAGAAAAAAAAAAATACAAACGGCATCACTGTATTTGAGTCAGCCTGGTTATTTTGGGGTGAAAAAAAAAGCCGTCTCCGAGTGCATATGTAGCGTGAAATGCAAGTGGCGGACGAGTGACACTGTCAGCTCGTTTTCCCCACCTTGTCTCTTGGTCGCGGAGCGTAAGAGCTGGTTGGCTAGACAGGCAGGGGCAATGGGGTCTTTGTGTGTGTGTGGAGTGATGCGCTGAGTGAATAACCTTTCCCAGTAACAGCTGTCAGATTCAGCAGAGCAGAGCAGGGCAGAGGACAGAAGAGCAGGCCCGGCCAGGCCCAACCCAGACACAGGGCTGATGGGGGTGGATGGCGGACAGGGTGGAGATGGGCTGGACTATCTGCCAGCCTCGAATGCCGGGCTCAAGGGGTTTTATGGGTGGCCACACCATGCCTTGACGGGGGTCCCAGCACCCAAGGATGCTTATTGTTTAACACACTGCTCATCTCTTTTATCCCCCCAATGCAGATTCCATGCACAGTGGTGCAGTGCACACAGGCCCAACAGTGGCCTGTGGCGCCGCCTTTGTTCAGGTGTCAGTCTCCAGCGCAGCGTCACAGCATGGTTCACCACCGGGCATGACAGGGGATGCAGACCCCATGAAGTGGGATTAGCACTGCTCCAATTGTCTGAAGTGCATGTGGTGCTGGATTTGGCTCCATGGCTATTCAGCTACTGTACTTCTATTCTTTGGTACTTGACAGAGACGCTCAGTGGCCCCACTTTTGTTCTGCTGCAGTATCAGAATGTGTTCGTGTCATGCCCCCAGCCGAGGACCTTATTATCTCGGCTGACACGACGGGGAAAGGTGCGATGGTGGATTCTGTTATTGCTGTCTGCTGCCTGACCCACAGGTTAGGTTGTTTTTTAATGGGTTAGGTAGAAGCTTGCTTCTCATGTATAATTTACTGTTGATTCTGTTAACGCTGAAAGGAGAGCATGTTGACCAAGACTTAACCTGAGATCATGCCTGATGTTATGAATACAAAATTAAGAGATTTTGGGACGGCTGTTGATTTTGTTTTGCTACTTCTTTTACATCAATATCAGTTTTGCTTCACCAAGTGATTTGAGCATTTCCAACTGACAAATCATTGTTAAGAAATAATACATTAAACAAAGATGTGTCCTTCCATTTATTTGAAGTAAATTAGCTCTACTATAAATAATATAGCATTTAAAAAATCATTTAACACTAATTATCTTAAAAGCATGTCGGTGAAACTGGCTACTTTAAATGAGTTGCTTTTTTATGTATTTGTCACACATGCGTAATGACACATTTTTTAACTTAAAATAATACTCTGCCTCCTTTTATCCGAGAGCAGTGGGGCAATAGATGTTTAATATACAGTATAACACACTGTAATATGTGTGTTTAAAGGCCAAAAACCTCTTCCCGGACCCAAAGTACTCATTTCTATGTTGAGAGGACCGTTTCTGGGCAGTAAAGCATGGTGGAAAATGATGACGGATGACTCCTTGTTCCCTCACAGAATAAAAAAGCAGTGGAGCCTTTTTTCTTGTCTCTTCTTTATGACTAAGGCAGCAGCTCAAGGAGACACAGGTTTACAGTAAATGTATTTTTCCCCCTGCTGTGCTCTCTGAGAAAGCTTTTCAACTCGCAGTTTCTTGAATTTTGGCATTTGGAGACCCAGTCATGTAAAGCTTACAGCTGCACGCTCGCTCCTTCGACTCTGCAGCTATAAGACACAGAATATATAGGTTGCTCTAATTCTTTACAGCTACTGACTCTTTCTGTTTGGACAATAAACAATGAGTCATTGACCACCCCTTCATCATACAGGAAAAACACTTTCACATGCAAACAAATTATGTGATCACTGCAGTGGTGCAAGACCCCGCCAGAGCATGCTTCCATGCCGATGATAGGGTAAACAAAAGTCCACTGTGACTTCATCTGGATTTGAAACTGAATTGCAGACATATGCTTCAGTGTACACCGCGCTGCTCTGAAGTTGAGCTTTTTCTTTTTTTTTTTACCCTTCAGCTCTGTTTATCAAAAGATTTTCCACATACCTTTTCAGGACACCTTTAAATGAAAAGACAGGAAAATCCTGCTAAGTATGGCTCACCGGTGCTTTGGCAAAGAGCAGTCGCCCAGACAAAAGAAGCGCCCGCCTCAGAAATGCCGCAAGTGCTGAAATTGATATTTCTATTAGCAGCTATTAGAAACACAGTAACCTTACAACTGCTTCCCATTTATGAGGATTAAGAGGAGAGGCCAGTGGAGAAGGATGTGAGGAGTGCCATCATTGTTGTTCACTTTTTCCCCTTTCATTTTCTCCTCTATTGTTTTAGGGTGAACAGCTGGGTGGAGGGGGGGGGGGGGAGGCCTCTGACGTTGTGATCCCTGTCTGACAGTCACAGTGAGCAGCTTCTGCTCCTCTCATCAGCTGAGAGTTGGGGTTGCCTTAATGGTCTCGATTATAGCCACTTCCGGACAGTTTTGCACACGACAAAAATCCTTGAGTCGCCTGCTTGTCCCATCGCCTCAGACAGCTGGTCAGTTTGTCACCTTTGGTTTTCCTGCTATATCAACATGCGGAGCTAGAGTATGATTTTAAGTTGTCTTTATATCTGCAAAAAGTTAGTATGTAAATTTGAATATATTTCTAAAAATACTACATCAGTTCCACAAATCTTGACAATGACAGTTTTTCTAATCTCTAACCTGTGGCTGAGGGATTAGTTGAAAAATAACCAAAGCCAACATTCAAACCCTTGAACCGATATCATGTTGTTGATTATTTCAAAATTTTCTCCCACAGTGCTTTCCCTGTTATGTACATGTTCATACACTGTCCCCAAAAAGTGATTAAAAAAGAATAACCAAATAAATAAATCACGATTAATCGCAGTCACTGATTAATCGCAATTAATCACGATTAAAATTGCTTTTATCACAAACTTTTTTTTTTGTATAATGTACCTTAAATTTGTCATTTTTATTTTTTTTTATACTTTTATTAACATGGGAGTGGACAAATGTGCTTGCTTTCTGCAACTGCAGGTTTATTATTATTTCAGCATGTCAACATAATGACAAAAACCACCCAGAATGTTCTCCACAAAAACCTCACAAGTGCTGCTTGTGCAAAACAGATGGGCAATTTATGTGGAAAAAAGTCCCAGATGTGTGAGGGAAAACGATGCAAATCTATCTGATAACCGTAACACATTTACATGAAAAGAATCACAAATTTATAGGCAAAAAAAAATTTATGCGAAAAGTCAAATTTACAATCACATATTTATCAGAAAAATCATTTAAAATTTGAGGGAAAAATGTGGCAAATTTACAAAAAGAAGTTGCACAATTACAAGAAAAAAATTGCAATTTTTTTTTTGAAAATGTTCACAATTCTTGGTCACAAATTTATGAGGGAAAAATGCTCAAAAATTTGCCCAAAAATGTCATAGGTTTTTTAATGACTGCTTTTTATTCTGCTTATAATATTAAAGCGTTACGATAATATCAGTGGTGTTAAGACCTCTGAAAGTCAGAATTAAGAATTGACATTTTATTATTAATGCAGTTCCGGGTTTTTTGTTCCACCATGAACACGATATACTGTATATATGTATGGACAGTTAAATTCAGTATGGAATATGGAGTATGATGTGTTACTTTTAACTGGTCACAATGTTTTTTGCACTGTCCCTGACAAATAAACAAACAAATAAATAAATAATAGTACTCAGTGACAGTGAATAACAAAGTGGTGATCTGGTACAAGCTGATATTTAATGCATTTAAATTAGTGCAAAGAAGTCGTAGCAACAGCCAGCCTCTCTTTTCCTTTGGATTTATCCTGCTAAAAAAAAAAAATTAATAAACTGAATGCCCAGTTTGAAAGTGAAGCTAAAGTTGCTCAACTGAGCTGACTGTAGCAACAAAAGCTTTCAGAAAATAAAAGCCTAGCCTTCACAATAAAAGTGAGATTTTTAATCATTGATTTAAGCCTCTCTCAACAGAAAATATACCAGAATTAATAATATTTATATAGAATTTCTAATGATAAATGGAGCTATTTATTGGCATACCTCTGTATACATCACTAAATAAATAAAAATCAAAATTTTAAAAACCAACGTAGCTCGTTAAATTAATTGTGACAGTGATTGACAGTCACATTGCCCAGCCCTGCTCTAACCACATGTAAACAATACTTTATTTGTATGTTCAAGCTCTTCATCTTTGTTACCATGATAACCCTATACGCCCCATTTACACCACATTGTGCTCTCATATGCTGTTACTGTAAGTGGTACCTTATTTCTGAAAAATTCCTTCACGCCACTCGTTTCATTTGCCAGCTTAGTGACAATTCTGATCTCACCTTACTCCACTAGCCTGGGATTTTTATTGATCCCACTGACTACCTACTGATCCAACATGGAAGAAATTAACTGAAAGCAAAAATTACACAAAACATCCATAGCATAGTGGAACATGTTTATTACTCTGTTACTGTAATTATACAACATGTTTGACTCCACAGAATGGACAAATGCAACTTAAACTTCATTTAAAATGCTGTCATTATTTCCATTTAAAAGCAGCATTTCATCTCATAGTTTTAAAGTACTGTAGATAATATGCAGTAATAGTCTGTTAACATTATTAATCTAAGTTTAACTGACATTGTATTCTATGAGAAAACCCTGTTTTTTTAATATTTGTGTGTAACTTACTTGTTGTAATGTGTTTCACAGTTTAATGTTGGGGAAAAACACCAATAAATAATTAAATAAAAACGCTTCATATGATATAATACAATTTATATGAAATAATAGAGTACAAGCAAAGGAATCATTGGACCTGCCAACTTTAATCTCACAAGAAAATGGTGAAAAAAAAGGTTTATATGTATATACTGTATAGTCAGAACAACATGATGGCCTAAAACAGCAGGCAGCTTATTTTTATTTTTATTTTTTAACAATCTTCAGAATATTTTTTTGGGGTGCGGAGGGGGGTCATATTCTTCAACCAATAATAAAATTAGTTCAGTTGATTTTTCAGGATAGGCCATTCATGTTTAAAAAATATAAGAATCTTCTTAGTTTCTGAATAGGTAAATTAAATCCTATAACTTTGTAATTATTTGTTAAAAACCCAGAGGTTTCCCTGCATCTCTGGCGGGGTAATGACAGTGTGGTGAAGTTGCCAGGCAGAGACAGATTCCTTCAGCGCTGTTTGGGCAGCCACGGCAGAGTGTGGGCGGCAACCAGGCATGGCAGAAATCTGGAAGAGGTGTCCCACGTTGTTTAGGGCGCTTCCAGTGCACTGGATCACCATGTTCATTTACAATCAGGCCCATAATTAAGGAGAACTAACCCAGAAATTATCAATCAGTTAATTACTGGGATACTGCATAACAAATTTAATCTCCTGATTGAAGCACAATAGCCGCCCTTCCAAGATGCTGTTGTCATCCAAATACAACCTTGTTTGTGAAATGACCAGCAAAACAGTTGCTCCAAATTGTCTGTGCTGAGCGTGGCGTGTTGTAGACATGTGGGAAATATATGAATTACTATTTAAATGTAGCTAAAATTAATCTTAGTCTGTTTCTGTGGTTTTGAGTCTAAGTTCAATCCCCCCTTTAATTTATATTGTTGCACCCAATGGCCCGGTGAGTCTCCAGGATTCAAGTTGTGGTGGTTATTTGCAGCCGTGTAACCAGTGACAATAAATATGTCCCATAACATGTAACAGTTAAACGTAACCAGCTATTAACTCTCCAGTGACGGAGAAGTGCAGCGGTAATGCAGTTGCACAGTCCCATATTTAGTGGCTTCTTGTGGTTGAAAATTGTACAGTAGAAAAATGCTTATGCTGTAAAATGGCAATTAATGTTGCAGCTTGGCTGGACAAAAAAGATATTTATTTCACTTTAGTGATGCATAGAAAAAAAGAGGCGTGCAATTTTGTCCCATACACACGGAGACGAACATGCACTCTGCTGTCAGTAATTTTTCTTTCCTTTTTTTAACTCCTCACACTCATCATCATAACTTTCTTATGACCTGATTTATTTACTCTTGAGTTGCACGCAATTGCACACAGTATCCAAACAATTAAATTCCTATTATAACCAATTTTCTGTTGGATGGAATACGCTTAATATATTTCATGTATTCTACAGAAGCATAAACACTCTTCACAAAAGCATACAAAGGCGGGGGGGGGGGGGGCAGTCTAAAACTCTGCACACCACATTGCAGAGTGATTTGCTTTTTACTGTCTTTTTTTCCCCACATATGGAAAAAGGTCCCATTGTTTCTTGGTTTGTGGCTTCTATTTTCCATCAGTATATTGTCTCTGATCCCCTCTAGGCTCAGAAGCATCAAAATGCATCGTGAGCCCCTAAAATAGCTCATATTAAAAAATAAACCATAAATGAATAAAAGAAGCTTTACATTTTTCTTGGCTGTATTTTTTTTTAGGGTTTTTCTGTTAAAGTTTTTGTCATGTGTGATTAAAACAAAAATGGTTAAAATGCCACATTATTGTCCAGTGAAAAACACCATGTTAACAGAGCTTGGTAATATTGCTTTAAAAACATATCAAAACCAGCTGGCCCCAACATTAATTGCATTAATTAAAAAAACAACACATTTTCTAACAGAATAACACTCCTTTTATATTGGTTTGAATTATATGTTAATTATTAATTTTCTCATTACCACTTCTCTTAATTTAGTCTTGTCTTATAATTGGTTGTTGGACCCCTGAGCGTAATGCAGATTGCTGCAGACTGGAGCTGGTTCCAATATATCTGATATGACCCCATGGATGGTGACTTCAAGATGTTTTCTAGGAGATGCAGAAGCTGGGAAGCAGCACGGTCCTCTGCTGGTGGCAGGCAAGAAGGGGTTGGGGTGGCGGCGGGGGGGCTGTTGGAATGACACTCGAGAGGCCAATCACCAAATCTGGGCCCAGGGTTTTTTTTTTTGGCAAGCAGCAGAGTGTGAAATTTACAGAATTTCGTTTGTTGGTCTTGCAGCTGCCTCTGTGCCTACACCATGGTGTCAGACAGTAACGATGAGCAAAGACTAAAGGTCTGGCGAGAGGGAGGTATATGATGTTTTGCCAGTTTTTAATTATGACACATTTGGTAGGTGACATTAACTTTCCTGTGTACATCTGGATTGTTCATGTAGCATTTCATCTACTGTACTGTACCAATTTGGAAATAACCATCATTGTAATGAGCATTAATGTTTAATGAAATCTTCCACTTTTTTTGTCATACAGTATGCTTGGATGTATAGTTGTGGTATGAGTCAATTTTAGGATATAGGTTAGGACAAAAAATTTGTCCTAATAGGATATAAATTAGGACAAGAAATCAGTGCTAAGATGTGCTTTAATAACATCATAAATACATTTAGATATGTTAAGATACTAACCCATAGAAACTTTAACAACTGACCCATTATACAGTTATTACTTTTGAAAGCATCATATGTATATTTGTTGATACTGATATAGATTTGTTGATTTAGTGACAAATTACATCAGAATTAAACCTTTATATTTTATTCTATTAATTTATGTACTTTGTTTTAAAAATCCATTTTAACTGTTAACAAATGCTATTCGGGGAACAAGGTGGAAACTGGAAGTGAGTTCATGTGATTATTTTGAATTTAAGGAAAGATGGTTAAAAACAACTATATAGCTTGTGACAAAATGTAAAATTTTGTGTATATTCATATGTTTTTGTGAGAAGAGAAAGCTCTTGAAATATTTTGTGCATAAACCTATAATTTCATATTTGTTGGAACCTAATTTGGCTAAGGCTGCATTGAGACCAGCACAGTTCGGGGGTCTTGGCTCAACTGGGCAGGGAATGCCGAGAATTTTCACACCTTCGTTTGGTTTGGTTTGGTTTGGTTTGGTTTGCATTCACACTGCAGCGAACCAAACTGCCTGGACAACATCACGCAGTTACAGCAACTGCTCATTTGTGGTGCTGTAGCCAAAACTACCACTGACTAGGAAGAAAAAATCTCGGCAAAGAAGAAAAATCCGGCTCATCAATTGGCCAGGACTGAAAACGGAAATCCGTTCCCTTCAGCCAGGTTGTTTGTCCACCACAAACGAGACATTTTTTAACTTTTCTCCTCGGGTTTCACCGGTAAAAGGATTTCTCAGATTTGTGCGGTTGTCTTTGTTATTTTCTACCCAAAATGTACTACGGTAAATGCCACTTCCTCTTCTCAGACAACGTGTTGCTATGGTTACACAAATGCCGAGGGGCACTTCCACACTTTGGTCCGCTGGATAGTCCGTTTGGATTCACACTGCAACCGGAGTGCACCAGACTTCGTCTGCAAGAGAACTGGGACCCCTGTTTTCAGGGGGACCAGACTTCACTTGTTTGGTATGCACCAGAGTTCCAACGTGCGTTCAGACTGCACCAAACAAACTGAACTATCTGCGGAAGCCACTGTTTGTTCCTTTGGTCCAGACCAAACAGTGGCCATCTGAAAGCACCCTTAGTGTTGGCAGTAGAACAGTTTAGACACTATTAGGACTATCTTAAATGGGTATTTGTGCCACACTTTGCATCTTCCACCGGCAGCGGTTTTAGTTTCTGTCAGTGCATTGTCTGTTTTTTGGTTGTGCACCCTTACCACCTGAATGGGAACTGACAGTGCACTTGTGTGACTTGCGCTCGTAGGAAGGGACTCATTTAAAGTCGGTGAGGCTTGGTGCAAAGTTTGGTGCGCCGGTACTATGTTGCCTTTTCTGTCAATGTGCCTTCGATCAGCAGAAAGTCAGCTGTGCATTATCAACTGCTATTTCAGAAGCACATTTAAAAGGCATGAACGTTCATGTATGCCTGTTCCTACACCGGGGCTAGAATTTCTTAGTGCCTGTTATTTTAAGTGATTTTTTTTCAAATCTGTCATAATCCATTACCTGATCTATCTTTTTAATTTTTATGTGATAAAAGACTGAATGGCTCTTGTTCACATTTACATTTTTAGTTTCTAATTGTAAACTTATAGAGAAGTACATACATTAAGCATTCATTTATTTATTTATCCTCTCCTTATGTGAGTGATCAAAACATGGGCCACTTTTTAGAAAAAAAAAAATGTAACCATGGGACTTAACCGTGCTTTTGCGCAGCAGGACTGGTGTGCCCTAGACCGGGAAATAGTCATCATCTGCTGCTGGAACAGAGCCAGCCGGCCGGGATTCTACAATGCCAACATCCATTGTTATGTGCAGTGGATATAAAAAGTCTACACACACCTGTTCAAATGCCAGGTTTTTGTGATGTAAAAAAATGAGAACAAGATAAATCATTTCAAAACCTTTTCCACCATTAATGTGACCTACTGTATAACCTGTACAACCCAATTGAAAAACAAACTGAAATCTTTTTTTTTTTAATTTAAGTTTTTGTAAAGGGTATACATGTCATTACAGCATTGCATTGTTTACATTTTCATCACATATTCCCCCTTTTTTTGTTTTTTGACAACATTGGAAAAAAATTATTACAACACCCTTTTTTTAAGTGAAAGAAAAAGAGAAATTAAAAGAAGAACCAAAAAAACAAAAAATAAAACAAAAAAAACCAACCAAAAACAAAAGAGCAGAAAAATAAAAGAGCATCTGAGTAGCGTTGGAACAAAGAGAGGTGCCATTATTGAAATGGTATTTCAATAATGAATGTTAAAATTTGGGTTTTATGCATGTTTAATTTGTACCCCGATAACTCTCCATACTCTGAAAAAACTGAGATTAGTTCTGGAAAAGAGGTGTCCGGCTGCCCCAGGTATATTAAAATGTCATCAGCAAAGAGTGCTATTTTATGTTCCTTCTGACCAAGTGCCAAGTGTAATACCTTGAATTTTTTGATTCTGTCTTATCCATTGGCTCAGAGGTTCTATGAAGATTGCAAAGAGCAGGGGAGACAGGGGGCAGCCTTGACGACATCCTCTTTCCAGTTCAAAAGATGATGATAATTTACCGTTAATCCTTATTTTAGCTGTTGGTTTTTTATATAATGCCTGGATAGTTTTAATGAAGTTATTATGAAAATTGAAACTGGATAAGATTCTATATAGGAAAGACCAGTCAACCGAATCAAATGCTTTTTCAGCATCTAATCCCAATATGGCTGCATTTAAATTATATTTTTTTATATGATGAATTATGTGTATAGTGCGTCTAATGTTATCTTGTGTCTGTCTTTGTCTTATAAAACCTGTTTGGTCTAAATGAATTAAGTCTGTCAGTATATTTTCTAACCTTTTAGCAAGGATAGCGGTAAAAAGTTTATAGTCCTGATTTAACACACTGATTGGTCTGTAGTTGGAGCAGTCTAGTTTATCCTTTTCAGGTTTAGGTATGCAATGACCCCTTCTCTCCAGGAGGGGGGGATTTCCCCTGTGTGGAGGACATAGTTAAATGTTTTCAGGAGGAGAGGAGATAGTTGCTGTTTAAAGGTTTTGTACCACTCTGCTGTATAGCCATCTGCTCCTGAGGATTTGTTAGCTTTAAGTTTCATAATTGCTTTTTCTAATTCTTTAGGTTGTATTTCCGACAGTATTGTTTTATTTTATGACTCAGTAAGTTGGGGAAGATTTATTGTATTTAGGAAGGCTTCGGATGCGTTTTTGTGTTTTTTGAGGGAGTATAAGTTCTTGTAGTAATTCTCAAAGCTTTTAAGAATTTCCTGAATTCTAAATTTTATTTCCTTTGAAATCTTTTAAGGGGAAAAATAAAAAACTTACAATAACCTGGTTGCATAACTATGCACGCCCTGTTATAACTGGGGATGTGGCTGTGTTCAGAATTAACCAATCCCATTCAAACTCGTGTTAAATGGGAGTCAGCACACACCTGCCACCATTTAAAGTGCTTCTGATTAACCCCAAATAAAGTTTAACTGTTCTAGTAGGCTTTTCCTGATATTTTTGTAGTAATATCTTACAGCACAAGCCATGGTCCGCCGAGCGCTTCCAAAGCACCAGAGGGATCTCATTGTTCAAAGGTGTCAGTCAGGAGAAGGGTACAAAAGAATTTCCAAGGCATTAAATATACCATGGAACAGAGTGAAAATCATCATCTAGATGACTCAAGAGTCATCATCAAGTGGAGAAAATATGGCACAACAGTGACATTACCAAGAACTGGATGTCCCTCCAAAACTGATGAAAAGACAAGAAAAAAACTGATCAGGGAGGCAGCCAAGAGGCCGACAGCAACACTGAAGAATCTGCAGGAATTTCTAGCAAGTACTGGCTGTTTAGTGCATGTGACAACAATCTCCCATCTTCTTCATATGTCTGGGCTATGAGATAGGGTGGCAAGATGGAAGCCTTATCTTACAAAGAAAAACATCCAAGCCTTTCTACATTTTGTAAAAACACATTTGAAATCTCCCAAACGCATGTGGGGAAAATGTGTTATGGTCTGATGAAACCAAGGTTGAACTTTTTGGCCATAATTCCAAGAACACAACACTGCTCATCACCAAAACAACACCATACCTACAGTGAAGCATGGTGGTTGAAGCATCATGCTTTGGGGCTTTTTTTCTTCAGCTGGAACTGGGGCCTTAGTCAAGGTGGAGGGAATTATGAACAGTTCCAAATACCAGTCAGTGTTTGCACAAAACCTTCAGGCTTCTGCTAGAAAGGTGAAGATGAAGAGGAACTTCATCTTTCAGCATGACAATGATCCAAAGCACACATCCAAATCAACGAAAGAATGGCTTCACCAGAAGAAGATTAAGGTTTTGAAATGGCCCAGACAGAGTCCAGACCAAAATCCGATCAAACATCTGTGGGGTGATCTGAAGATGGCTGTGCACAGGACATGTCCTCGCAATCTGACAGATTTGGAGAGTTTTTGCAAAGAAGAGTGGGCAAATTTTGCCACATCAAGATGTGCCATGCTGATACTCCTACCCAAAAGAATTGAGTGCTATAATAAAATCCAAAGGTGCTGCAACAAAGTATTAATTTAAGGGTGTGCATATTTACGTTTGCAACCAGGTTATTGTAAGTTTTTTTATTTTTCCCCTTAAAAGATTTCAGTTTGTTTTTCAATTGGGTTGCACAGATTATAGGTCACATTAATGGTAGAAAAAGTTTTGAAATGATTTATCTTGGTCTCATTTTTTACATCACAAAAACCTGGCATTTGAACATGGGTGTGCAAACTTTTTATATCCACTGTAATTTATGACAGTTATATTATTTTTATCCTCATTCGCTGTGAATCATTCTTTTACCAGAATGATTCAATATCAAAGTTGAAGCAGGCTTTATTTTATCTTTTTCCAATTAAAATAAAACAATTTTGCAGTTAGCAGAGGGAACATTAACGGACCACAGGCTGAGATCTGCTAGAGGGGTATCTCATGTCTGGTGATAATAACTGAATGAATTTTTACAACTCTGTCAAAATCACAGACAAAGAAAAAGAATGGTGAAGCCTCTGGATGGCACAGCTCTCATCAGTGTGTAATGATAATAATCCATCTTCGAAGGCTGCAGACTGATTTATTTATTCCCGGAGCAAATCTTGGGTGATGTTGATTTTATTTAGTAAAAACAATGAATTACAATGTATTATTTAAAGCCTTATTTAGAATTAGCAAGGCAGTCTCTAAAATATACTGTGCATCACAAAGTTGTGAACCTTGATCTCCAGTGCAAGAGAACGAGTGATGCAACTCAGGTCTCTGTGTTTGTGGAGAAGCACCAGTTTCCATGCTGCTTGTGCAGTTAGTACCGCTGTTTGCCATTGTAGTAAATTAGACCATAGCTGTGAATGGTCCCTAAACTCATATTTACTTCGCAAACAAGCCTGCACTGTCCCCAGCGCTAAACGGATTAGTTCTCCCGTTTAAACGGTGTCATATTAGTATAATGCCTTCGACCTCACAACCCTGTTTATTAAAATGTTTGTTATATGTTACGTCCAAAACACACCTCTGAATAATTAAGAGCATTAGGACAGCCCCTTCACACTTTCCGTCTGGCACAAAATTCATTTTTGCACTGCTGTAAAAGCGAAATGGAGTTGGACACACTCAAAAATTTGCTCTGCACCTTAGATAATAGACTGAAGACCATCGTAATATGACCCTTTATGTTTATTTGTCAGGGACCATGTACAAGAACATTAATCTCATAAGAAAAGGCATGCATTGTGCAAGATTTCACCACTAGTTAATTTCTATCTGCAGGCCTGATTAGAAACAACAAGCAACATAGCCAAATTGCTAACCAGCCTGTTTAGCCGCAGCAATTTTTAGTCAGCTGACAGAAGAAGAGCCAGTCACAACCACACAATAAAACGTCCAATCCCATCAAAAATTGCAGCTGTTTCAGTCTTGCTGAAACAGACTAAAATGGCAAGTAAGCTTTTCTATATATTTATTTTATGATTGATGAATAAGAGTAAATCAAGCTGAGTTGAGATGCTGATTGAAGTACACATGTTTCTAGTCAAAGAGCAAAACAAAAATCCTTGCAGGTAAGTTAATTGTTTTCCCCATCAAAGCTTTGCCAATGAAAGCTGATTGTTTTTGATAGAGATTAATTTTATTTTTAAATGCACTGCACAAAAAAGCAGACAACAATGCTGCCAATTTGAACATGACTGCTGCCTTCTTATTTAGTAACAAATGAAAATATTTGTAGCATGTGGTGCATGGTGCTTGCAGAGTGATATTTTTATTACAGTTAATAATGCACATCTTGAACTGCTTAGTTTAAATCCAAACATCAAATGGCCGAATGTTTTCACCCCAGTATAAATACATAAACAGCAAACAGGCAGTTTTGCTGTCAAGTTAGCATCCTAGCAGGTTGTTTCTCATCTTTCATAACAGAACACTTAAAAAAAAAAAAACAGTAACAGTAATAATAGTAATAGTGGTAATATGAGCGGATAAACACAACTTGCCAGCAGCAATACCAATTACTGATAATGATACAATTTTCTTGACATCAGTTGAAGCTTCCTGCAGTAAATATACTGTCAGCATTTTATTCATATTAAATATTGTGTTTAATTTAATAAACTAAAGTCACATATTAAACTTGGATTTTAGTAATGTAATTTAGACTGAAATGTTCCTTGGGAAGACGATCAATAATTACAAAACTGATTCTCTTTTCAGTGTTATATTGTTTTCTATGTTAAGCCCATATTGCCTGTTAATTACTTTTTGGTTCTCATCAAGACTTTAAGATTCATTTCTCTCAGCATAAGGCAAATGGACAACTCAAACCACTGTTGCAGTATCGGATGGATCCAAAATTTAGAGCAGCAAAGATGAACAGTGCATATAAACAAAGCCTCAAAACTGAGCAAAAACACTGTGAGATTCACTCTGCGGTTTTCTGTGCACTTTATCATCAGCACTTGTAATTTTCTGCACACATCATGTTTTCAGCTCCAGTCGCGTACCATTTAACTTCTCGTTATTAAGAAAAAGAAAACGAGAATAAAAAAACTCAAATGGCGATGGGGGGGGGGGGGGTACTGTCCACGAGTCTCATCCCTGGCTCCGGCTGCCTTCCCACTTCATCTCACTAACTGTCTCGGCCTCTGCCAGGATTTGCTGGAACAGATGTCTTCTTATTTTGATGGCCTGCTGCTTGCTTCAGTCTGCTGGGCGGCAGGTCACAAAATGCTCATGCACCCACGGGGGACACATGGGCGCGCACTCACACAAATTTAGGCTGTGATGACTGTGAAGCATGTATGTTTAACTTAGCAGCCGTTTAAGTAAGCTGAGAAGAACCCCCTCAGGTGATTAGTTCATTTCTGAAAGCCCAGCTGTTGAGGCTAGCACAGGTCTGGTGCCCCCATCGTTGTCTTTTAGTCCTTATCCTCTGCAGTGCTTTTGCTACCAGCCTTGCTTTCTCTCGCCACTTTTCTCCTTGTCATGTCTTCTTCTGTTCTTCTGTTTGTTTACATTTCTCTGGACTTTCTCTGGGAGAGAAAGGAGCCAAAAAAATAAGAGGGGGGGGGGGGGAGAGCGAGAGAGATGTTAAGCCGGCTGGAGTAATAGCGCTGGTCTTGGTCCTGCACTCATTATTTTCGCTTTGATTACAATCTGGAGGAGCTCAAGTTACCCTAATTCGGCCGGCTGAGACTCTGGCTGAAATTGTGCTGTGCTGAGTGATGGTTGAATTGAAGCTGCCAGGGAGGGAGTTTGTGTGTGTGTGTGTGTGTGTGTGGGGGGGGGGGGGGGTCAGCGCTGAATTAGGTGCAGAAAAAGGAAAAATCACAATTAAGATGAAATAAATAAATAAATAGAAATGCAAAGCTGATGCAATATCTGCGGTAATGATGTGACAAACATGGTGCTCATACCGTACACAGTCTCTGAGTGAGTTCCAGACTCATCCAGCATGGAGATGTAAACAATGAGACCAACCGTGTAATTCCTTCTGGGACGCTTTCATGCCAACAGGACATCTTGTTTATGCCAGAATGTTGAGAAATGGGGTTTTTTGTGTGTGTGTGTGTGTGTGTGTGTGTGTGTGTGTGTGTGTGTGTTGCGCAGCGTTGAGTGGATGGGAGAGCGAGCAGGCACGCTGTGATTCTCTGGCCAGTGACGGTGGTACCGTGGGATGGGTATGGGTACTGAGGATGCCGCCTGAGGGAGAACACCGCTGCTCACTAAGCGCTGCAGAGGTCTGGCTGCCATGTTGCTCTCTCCATCTGCTCTCCATCAGCAGCCTTACATTTCCAATCCACAGGTTTACCTGCGTGCTTTTTTCCTTCAGGCTGTTGCTCACATCATCTGTCGTTTTATCGATTTGTTACTTCTTTCATGATTGGTATGTTAGTGTCTAATGACGTGGCGTTCATTTGATAAACTGCTGCTAGTTGTAGTTGGTGCTAGCACTGTTGTCAAGTAGGATTTTCAGGTAAATGTAGTTCACTGAAGTATTTATTTTTCTGACAGTTTTTTTTTTCTGTCAGGCGAATACCTTGGATCTCCATATTTAGTTTTTTTTTATGTTTTTGTATAAACCCTTTCTATTGGCCACCCTTTCTGTTTGAATCTTTATTTTTTTTACTAATGTGAAACCAAAAATGAGCATTAAAAAAGCCATGTGAATTAATCCCATTACTGCTAAATTATTCAGAAAATACAGACTTTTTCTCATATCCTGAAAAATATCTGTTTTGGACATATGAGTTTGGGGCTTAACGGTCATGATTTACTCCCTATGCAGGACATATTGAACGCACTGAGGAGCTCATTTAGCAGCAGACTACATCATCCTAGGTGCACGACCGAGAGGTTTCGCAGGTCCTTCCTACCTACGGCTGTCAGACTGTATAACCTAAGCAGGGCTGCTCGCAGAGATAGCAAAAAAATGTGACGACCTAGTAGTATTGAATGCAAAAGACGCAACAGACTTACACTAATGGTCCCCTCCAGTATACAACTAGGACAATATCGGTCGCTACGGAGGGTGACAATATGTATGGGTACATATTCATGCTATGTAGGATAACTAAGTAGACGGTTATGCTGTTTATTCCATCTTGCTACAATGCTCCACACTTTGTATATATATTTATATATTTATGTGTACATATGTATATCCACTGCTCTTATTTATATTTTTTGTATCTTCTTAATTGTTGCTCTGAGTGTTGCTATCCCTGTGCTGTTGCAATCCTGGAATTTCCCCATTGTGGGACTTATAAAGGCTTATCTTATCTTATCTTAAATTTGAAACAAATGTTTGTACTCTCTACAGACTTATCAGTTTAATTTACATGCATTTGAAGTAAATGATTTTTTTTTTGTTAATTTTTTAACAGTGAGCGTTTGTCATGATTCTGAACAACATCAAAACAAATTTTCATCTAAATTAATGGTATTAAAACTACTAGCAAAGACGAAGATAAGATAAGCCTTTATTAGTCCCACAATGAGGAAATTCCAGGATTGCAGCAGCACAGGGATAGCAGCACTCAAAGCAATAGTAAATAAGATAATAAAATAATAAGATAAGAACTGGTTACCCAAAGCAATAAATAAATATACATATGCACACAGTTATATACACAGTGCAGGAGCATTGCAGCTAGATGGTATCAACAGCATTATAGTTTGTTAAATTACCCGGCAGGACATAAATATGTGCCCAGACAGTATATTTCACATTTGAATCAATGGTGTTGTTTCCACCCTCAATAATAATTGTAATGGTCTTAGTTGTGTATTGGAGGGGACGATCTGTATTGTGCAAAGTTGTTACGTTTAGTACATTTCATACAACCTCTACAAGCAGCACCGGTTACGTTATAAAGTCTGACAGCCGTAGGTAGGAAGGACCTGCGGAACCTCTCCCTCAAGCACTTAGGATGGTACAGCCTACCGTTAAATGAGCTCCTCAGTGCGTTCATTGTGTCCCGCATGTGGTGGGACTCAGACTCCAGCAGAGATGACAGCTTAGCCACCATCCTCCTCTCTCCTATCTCCTCCACTGGGTCGAGGCGTCGCCCCAGAACAGAGCTAGCTTTTTTGATCAGCCTGTTCAGTCTCTTCCTGTCGGCTGCCATGATGCTGCTGTCCCAGCAGACCACTCCGAACATGATGGCTGATGCCACCACCGAATCGTAGAAGCTCTTCAGGAGTGCCCCCTGCACTCCAAAAGACCCGAGTCTCCTCAGGAGGTACAGCCTGTGCTGCCCCTTCTTGTAGAGCGCGTTGATGTTGTGTGACCAGTTGTTTATTGTTCAGGTGAACACCCAGGTACTTGTGAGATGTCACTATCTCAATGTCTGTTCCCTGGATGTGCTGCGGGGGGTTGTCCTTGCCTGCAGCAGTCCACCACCAGTTCCTTGGGTTTCCTCGCATTGATCTGGAGGCAGTTCCACAGGCACCAGTCCATGAAGTCCTGGATAAGTCCTCTGTACTCTGTATCATCCCCATCAGAGATGAGGCTGATGATCGCAGAGTCGTCAGAGAACCTCTGTAGATGGCAGTGTGGTGTGTTGTGTGAAAAGTCAACAGTGTAGAGGGTGAACAGGAAGAGAGCCAGAACTGTTCCTGGGGGGCCCCCGTACTGCAGATGATGGCGTCAGACACACAGTCCTGAGTTCTCACAAACTGTGGTCGGTCTGTGAAGTAGTCCAGGGTCCACGATGACAGGTGCTGGTCCACCCCTGCACACAGCAGCTTGTCCCTCAGGATCACTGGTTGTATGGTGTTGAAAGCACTGGAGAAATCAAAGAACATGATCCTCCCAGTGCTCCCAGGCTTCTCCAGGTGGGACAGGGAATGATGTAGGAGGAAGATCACTGCATCCTGCACCTCGATGCCATGCTGGTGGGCAAACTGAAGTGGGTCCATCACTGGTCCCACCAGGGGGCGGAGGTGGGCAAGGAGCAGCCTCTCTAGGGTCTTCATTAGGTGTGGTGTGAGGGCCACTGGTCTGTAGCTGTTCAGGTCCTTGAGGTGCGGAGTCATCTGGTATAGGTACCACACAGGATATTTTCCACAACTGTGGTTCCCTCCCCAGCTTCAGGCTCAGACTGAAGATGTGCTCCACGATCCCGCACAGCTGGTCTACACAGGACTTGAGGAGCCTCGAGCTGATGCCATCCGGACCTGCAGCACTTCCTCGCCTTGATCTTCTTCAGCTCAGCTCTCACCTGGGTCTTAGTGAGAGTCAGGCAGGGGCAGGGGGCTTTGTGCTTGGAGGGGAGGATGTTGGGTCTGTGAGGGGAAAAACAGTGGAGGATGTATGGGGGTGGTGGAGGGAGGGCTGTGGACAGCAGGACTAGATGAAGGTGGAGGCAGCAGTGGTTGGTGGGCAGGCGGAGAAGAGGGCAGTTGATCAAACCTGTTAAAGAACAGGTTCAGGTTGTTCACCCACTCCCTACCCCCCGTGACCTGCGAGGAGGTATTCTGTTGCCCAGAGATGGTCTCGAGGCTTCTCCAGACACTGCTGACGTCACTCTGCTGCAGCCTGTCCTCCATCTTCTTCCTGTAGCTATCCTTCCCCTCTCTGATCTTCCTCTTTAGCTCCCTCTGTGCGGACTTCAGGTCCTCCTTGTTCTCCTTCAGCAGTGACTTTATCTCAGGTTGAGCCAGGGTTTGTTGTTTGGGAAACACCTTATGGTCTTGGTGGGTACAGTGTTCTCTACACAAAGTTAATGTAGTCTGTAATGGCGTGTGTGAGGCCGTCGATGTCCTCACCATGTGGATCACAGAGCTGCTCCCACACAGTAGATTCAAAACGGTCGTTCAGAGCATCCTTCGCCCCCTCAGACCATATCTTCACTGTGTGGGTAACAGGATGTTGTCTGTGTACCGGGGTTTGTACACAGGCAGGAGGTGAACCAGGTTGTGATCAGATCTTCGGGGGGGGGGGGGGATGATGAGGTGTAAGCCTCCTTGGTGTTTGCGTAAAATAAGTCCAGTGTTTTATTGTCTCTGGTGTGGCATGTGGCATACTGGGTGAAAGTGGGCAGAATGGGGGACAGGGAACTTTCACTGCACACATCAGTTCATATCACAAACAAGAAATGTAATGAAATAAGGGATTTACCAAGACAAAACAGGACTGATGGACTTGACTGCCAGGAGAACAAGTTAATATTGGGAAATTGGGAAAGTCCTTTTTTTTGTGACCAAGTGAGGGTGTGATGAATGGGTCATCAGCTCCAAAATGCTTGAGAAGCCCTGCTGTAGAAATTGAGTAAATTCATAGCTTAAGTAGACATTAAGTGCGTTCTTTTATTGATCCTATGCTTTTGCGATATGGTGCTGACATTGAAAACTAATTTGTTCATCAGTGCAAGTGTAATGTTAATTATTTTCATTTTTTAATTAGTTGTAATGGTTTAATATTGTATACATTCTGTTAATGATGCAATGTTCAGTTTGCTTTAGATGTCTGGTAGGAATGACCTGTAGAGAGATTCTTTTTATTTAAAAATTTAAAAATTCTTTTTATTTATAAACAGAGTAAATACAAGATGCAGTTTTTAAATGATGATTTATTTATTACGGGGGAAAAAAAGCTATCCAAACCTACCTTGTCCTATGAGGAAAATTAATTGCCTCCTAAACCTAACAACTGGTTGTGCCACCCTTGGCAGCAACAACTTGTTACATCATGAATTAATTGTGATTAACCACATCTTTTAGAAAGTGGAGTTCAATTTCACTAGCCACACCCAGGCTGGATTACTGCCAGACCTGTTGAATCAAGAAATCACTTAAATAAAACCTGTTTGACAAAGTGAAGTAGGCTAAAACATCTCAAAAAGCAACAACTCATGCCACAATTTAATTAAATTCAAGAATAGATGAGAAACAAAAACACGGAACAACATCTAAAGAACCGTAGGCCTCGCTTGCCTCTGTTCTTGCATTTCTTTCCTGGAATTTCCCCATTGTGGGACTAATAAAGGCTTATCTTATCTTTACGTGCTGCAACTACCTTTTTGAAATCCCACCAGAGATTTTCAGTGGGGTTCAAGTCAGGTGACAGTGGCAACCCTAGTATCTTCCAGAACTTCTTCTGAAACCAAGCCTTGGTGGACTTTGAGGTATGCTTGGGATCATTGTCCTGTTGGAAGGTCCAATAATGCTCAAGCTTCAGCTTCCTCACAGAAGGCATGACATTTTCTCCCAGTAGTTCCTGATACTTGATTGAATCCATCTTGCCCTCCACATGCTGCTGGTTTCCAGTGCCAGAGGAAGTGAAGCAGCCCTAGAGCATCACTGAGCCACCGCCATGCTTCACTGAAGGCACAGTGTTCTTTTCAGCATGTGCTTCATTCTCCCTCCTCCAGACGTACCACTGATCCATTGGCCCAAAAAGTTCCAGTTTTGTTTCATTGCTCCACAGAACAGAATCCCAAAACCTCTTTTGCTTATTTATATAATTTTGAGCAAACAGAAGCCGACTTTTCTTGTGCTGTTGGGTCAGTAGTAGTGGATGCCTTGGAGTTCAGGCATGGAGCCCTTCAGTGTTTACTGTGGAAACTGAAACCTCAGTGCCTGCTGCCACCAAGACTTGCTGCAGGTCTTTTACAGTCAGTCGAGAGCTTTTGACCACCTGCCTCCTCAGGTCCTTGGTGGTAGCCGTTGATAGCTTCCTCTTTCTGCCATGTCCAGGTAGTGTAGCCACTGTTCCTTTAATTTTAAACTTGCAAACTATGTCTTTAACTGTATTTAGCAACATTCAGGGCCTTTCCTATCTTTCTGTATCCTTTTCCGTGTTTGTTTGTGCAAGGCAATGATCTCTTCTCTGTACCTTTTAGACAATTCTCTTGACTCAGCCATATTTCGAACATGCAATCAAACATCACCATCAACAATCCAGGCACAGTGGTGTGAAAAAGTGTTTGCCCCTCTCCTGATTTCTCATTTTTTTTGTGTTTGTCACACTTAAATGTTTCAGATCATCAAACAAATTTAAATCATAGACAAGGATAACACAAGTAAACACAAAATGCAGTTTTTAAATGAAGGTGTTTATTATTAAGGGGGAAAAAAAAAATCCAAACCTACAGTACATGGCCCTGTGTGAAAAAGCGATTGCCGTCTAAACCTAATAACTGGTTGGGCCACCCTTAGCAGCAACAACTGCAATCAGACATTTGCAATAACTGGCAATGAGTCTTTTACAGTGCTGTGAAGGAATTTTGGCCCACTCATCTTTGCAGACTTATTGTAATTCAGCCACATTGGAGGGTTTTCGAGCATGAACTGCCTTTTTAAGGTCATGCCACAGCATCTCAATCAGATTCAGGTCAGGACTATGACTAGGCCACTTCAAAGTCTTCATTTTGTTTTTCTTAAGCCATTCAGTAGGTGGACTTGCTGGTGTGTTTTGGATCATTGTCCTGCTGCAGAACCCAAGTGTGCTTCAGCTTGAGGTCACGAACAGATGGCTGGATATTCTCCTTCAGGATTTTTTGGCAGACAGCAGAATTCATGGTTCCATTTACCACAGCAAGTCTTCCAGGTCCTGAAGCAGCAAAACAGCCCCAGACCATTACACTACCACCACCATATTTTACTGCTGGTATGATGTTCCTTTTCTGAAATGCTATGTTACTTTTACACTGGATGTAATGGGACGCACACCTTCCAAAAAGTTCAACTTTTGTCTCATCAGTCCACAGAGTATTTTACCAAAAGTCTTGGGGATCATCAAGTGTTTTCTGCAAAACTGAGACAAGCCTTTATGTTCTTTTTGCTCAGCAGTGGTTTTCATCTTGGAACTCTGCTATGCAGGCTATTTTTTCCCAGTCTCTTTCTTATGGTGGAGACTTGCCACACTTGCCTCACCTTAACTGAGGCAAGTGTGGTTTGCAGTTCTTTGGATGTTGTTGTGGGCTCTTTTGTGACCTCTTGGATGAGTTGTTGCTGCGCTCTTGGGGTAATTTTTGTCGGCTGGACACTCCTGGGAAGGTTCACCACTGTTCCATGTTTTCACCATTTGTGGATAATGGCTCTCACTGTGGTTCGCTGGAGTCCCATAGCTTTAGAAATGGCTTTATAACCTTTTCCAGACTGATAGATCTCAATTATTTTGTTTCTCATTTGTTCCTGAATTTCTTTGGGTTGCAGCATGATGTCTAGCTTTTGAGGATCTTTTGGTCTACTTCACCTTGTCAGGCAGGTCCTATTTAAGTGATTTCTTGATTGAGAACAGGTGTGGCAGTAATCAGGCCTGGGTGTGGCTAGAGAAATTGAACTCAGCTTTCCAAAGATGTGATAAACCACAGTTAATTTATGTTTTAATGGTGGGGGGGCAATCACTTTTTCCACACAGGGCCATGTAGGTTTGGATTTATTTATTTTTTTACCCTTAATAATAAACACCTTCATTTAAAAACTGCATTTTGTGTTTATTTGTGTTATCTTTGTCTCATATTTAAATTTGTTAGATCTGAAACATTTAAGTATGACAAACATACAAAAAAAATGAGAAATCGAGAAGGGGGCAAACACTTGTTCACACCACTGTATTTGAGGTGTTCTATCTCAAGCACACCTAATGCAATTAATGAAGTCCTTGACTGGTTGTGGAGGAATTGTATTCTGGAATTTGAATAATTTTGTTTCCAACTGTAACTGTAAAAAATATGCAAAAATATAATAAATTAGGAAGGGAGCACATACTTTTTGACAGTACTGTACTTCTATTTGAGTAAGGAATACAGTATGTGTACCTTTAACACCTCTGATAATCTGTCAGAATGTAATTTAATAAACATTAAGGATTTCTGATTTGCTTTTAGCTTGTGTGTTAAACAAACAAACAAACAAAAAAAAACATATATGGGACCCAGTATGTTGATCCTCAACGCTTTCATGCACTGCATCTTTGTCACCGTTTTACTACCCCTCCCTTGTGCCCTCAGTGCTTCCCTATTAATGCCCCTTTTGCCTTCTGGTCACAGCACGTAATCTGCTAGAGATGGCAGAAAGTGTCATCAGACAGATGTGGCTTTTTCCAACTCCACCGTTGCCTTCACTTCAATTATTAGCATGACTCACAGTAGTACTATAGCCATCCTGCCTTTTGCTGCCTGCCATGATCAGATTAGAGTTACTAATTAAAAAAAAAAAAAAGAAAAGAAAAAAAAGAAAAAGAGAGGGGGAAAAAACAATATTACGAGCTGGCCTAACGCTTCTCTGGGTGGTGATGAGTGAGGGCAAAGTTATTATTCTTTTGAACTCCTGCAGTGCGGGGGGAAGACTGCAGACATTCAAAGCAGCATGACGTTTGCTGTTTGTTATTTCTTTTTTACTTTTTTTAATTCCCGGACCAGAGATTTATGACTTGATAAGTGCCTTCTCAAACTTTTCATTTTTTTTTCAAAAGGATAATTTAAATACATCTTTCTTTCTTTCTTTCTTTCTTCTAATGTTTAATAAAGTTTAATATAATTTCTTGACCTGACATATTTGTAGCATGTGAGTTTTGGCTGCTGGGGCTTGCTGTAGCCGTCAAAACTATAATATTCACAACTTCTATTTCTCCTATACTTTTTCCATGCATGTGAGTGAAAAAGCTGCATATCACGCTGATTAAATAGGTCTCTTCTAGTGTTTTGGCCATTTCTGTCTTTCTGTGTTTTAACTCCATTACTTAAATTTCCAGACTTATTGCTAAGGGGATTCCTCTTGCACTGCCCTGCACTCCATTGGCATATCACACTTCCTCATCCAGCCATTACATCATTTGTTTCCATTTCCTGTCAAGCGTGACTGCTCGACAGCCCATCCGTATAATTAAAACGACCTTTAAGCAATTTGCTGCCGAGTTTCTAATATTTTTAGCCTGGTCATTATTCCCGATGCACAGATGTGGCACGTCGAGGAGGGGACGTGGGCTTGACAGCAACTCACTTCTATTGTTCATTTGGGCAAAGGAATTTGGTATAGGTAGTCAGGCTGGTGATGGAGCTATCGCCCAATTTATTCATACAAGTGTCACTTATACAGACAAATATGTGTAGCGCCGACGCGGGGCTGAGTTTTGGAGCTGTTACAGCCTGTCAACACTGTGAGAGCACAGCCATTAATCACCATACATTTGATCAGAATGCAGCAAACCTCTACGGTTTCCTGTGATGGAAGGACAATGGAAGGCTGCGTTAGATCTTGTTCCGCTAATTGGGTTAGTCCAGCTAATGGCCATTTAGATGGGAGATAACAGGGAGGCATTTTGCTGCACAAATGTGGCGATGGAAGCAGAAGCTACCATGTATTTCAATTGTTCTCAAGGTAAAATAAATAAAAGCTCATATATTTTGGTAATGCTTGATTTAACCTTCTAAAGGAGTGGCAGACTTTGCATACATTCAGTCTTGTAATGGTGCTTTTGTTGCCGGCTATGTGATTATTTTACTTCACTACAGCAAAAAATGCCCTGCAGGTATTTATTGAGCATTTGTCTCCTCTCAGAGACACCGTGTGATAGTTTTGACTGTATCATGGAGGGTTTCCACCAAAGTATGTAGAGTGGAAAACAGCGAGTGGGTTCTGCCTTGAACAAAATATTATGCGGATTCACATAACCCCGCTTCTCTGGTTCCCTCACAATTTCAGCATGCAGAGCAATTTCAATGACATCTTACCTCAAACTCGTTTGAGAAGAACAACGGCCCACTGTACAGGGACGTGGGAATTGAGAAGGGAATTAAAATTACAATACCTGCGTGCCCAGCTGCCCAACTTAGATTGCTCAGCTGTTATATGCTCCTCTATGCAATATCCTGCCACTGAGCTCCGTGCAAGGCATGCTAATAATGAAGCTGTCTCTGGCGTGCGGATTTCTATGTGCGGTTCATGAAAATTGGAATAGGGGGAATAGAAATGTGACCGTGCTGACAAAAATGGGCTAAGGGGCTCGCTATTCCCAAACCACAGCCACTGCTACAGTTTCTGTGGTGTCCAGTGGAAACCACTGGCCAGTTGCATTGTACACATGGCCAGCTGGAGACTGCAAGAGCAGCTGAGGAAAGAAAAAGATAACTTCGGAGCACCAGCCTTAAAAAAAGACAGAAGGAAAAACAAAGACTCGCTGGTGTCCTTGGTTCAGTATAGCTCTGGGGCATGGTTTCTGTTTGGCTGCCAGCACAGTTTCTGGCCCCCTTATTTCCTTCCAAATGAGAAAGAAATGTCGTTTGTCCCCACTATGAGCGGGCAGCCGCTGAGATGAGGAATAGGCCCACTGCCTCACCCAGACTAACGTGACAGGCTGCATGACATCACTTAGCCAAAATGGATTGCCACTTCAAAATGGGACAGTTCTGCCCAGTGTTGGGAGGGCTCTCACTGGAAGAAAATAATTGACTCTGAAACGTATTCAGTGTACTTTCATTTTTGTCTTAGTTCTGGCAGTGGTGCTGTTTTTCTGCGGGTTGTAAAAATGAGTTGGCAGTGTTTGGTGTCTTTGGTCTTGGATTTGTGTGGTAAAAATGAATTAAAGAATTAGAACTCCCTAATTAGAGCTGCTGAAGTATTTTGGTGACATCCTATGGTGCGCTTGATAACTCTGGTTGAGTCGTGTTTCCGAGGCATGATGTTTAAACATTGACAATCGCCTTAGTGAATCCCAAAAACTAAATTTAGGCAGATCTTATTGGATGTGTGTTATGAATATTGTATACCCTGAGAAATCCACTAGAAAAAGTCTGATTGGACTGGCAGGTTTTTTTGGGGTTTTTTTACCCCATGTAAGTGGTTATTTTCATTTGTGAATTGGAACTTTTTAGCTATTGCGCCATCAGAATGGCATAAATCCCAGTGTTCTTTTCACTGCACAGTGTTGCTTTGAATTTGAAATGTTTAAAAGTGTCGTAATCAGTGTGGCAGTTGAAAGACAATTCCCTAATTTCCTCACATGGCACAAGCACATCTGGCTTCCACAACAGCCCTGATGAATGCTGGCCTTCTTATGGGCAGACCGCTCATGTTAATGACAGGGGCATTCCTTGGCTCCTCGGGTGCAAAACGGAGGGAGCCGCTGCTTCGAAGAGCGGTAACCTGAGCCGTCCAGCAGCAGCTACATGTGTGAGAAAATGGCCAAAGGGGCTAGGCCAGCTAAAGGTTTTCGAGGTCTGAACAGGACTACCACAGTACCCCAGCACGTACGTGCCAGGTCTGGCTTCCTCCCAAACGTGCGGAGAGGTCACAGCAATTTCCCAAAGTCGGGACTGGGTCAGGCTCCCACTTCCCTTATGTATCAGTCACTGGAGGATGAGGAGGAGCGAGCGAGGCCTGTTCTTTGTAGAATTACTTTCCCTAATCCCCGGAGTGTTGCCACTGCAGCAAAAGTATGCTGTTGTTTGGCAGGGCACGGGGTTATGTGAGGGAAATTGGAACCGGTGACTCCGCTTTTCAGTCGGCGACTCTAAAATGTAATTGTTTCATTCAAAATTGGTGGGAAATTTCCTCACCGGCATCATTATCTTTCTGGTTATTGGCACCGGCCCACGCCTGTTTCCGCTGAGGTTTTTTCTTGAATGTCGGCACGTCGCCTAACCTCACTCAGCAGCAAAACACGAACAGGGATCATTTGTTCGGGAGCTGAAATGGAATACATTAAGGTGGAAGTAAAACGTTGCCCCTGAAATGAGCTCAATAATGATTTAAGTAGCTTGCAGAAGAAGGGATTATTTTACTCTCTATTTTTTTTCTTCTGACCCAAACAGAAGACTTCTCTCTTTCTTCTCTGCTCCCTTCCTGTTTCTGTTCACTTCTGATTCTCCAAAGAAAGGCAGCAGTCAAAGCATATTCCATATTCACGGCGATGTGGTCATTTAGTGGATTGCTTCGAAATTGCTTGGTCTCCCCAAAAAAGCCACCTGTGTGAAGTTAATGGGCCGCCGCAGCAAACCAAAGACCAGCCATAGGTGATGTCGAGGGACTTCATTTAACAGACTCAAAACTAATACCATCAATACATTAAATACCATGATCCTCGAGTTCCCCTCCATCTCTTGACAAATTCAAAATGTATTAGTGGTAGTAGAGCTTTCTGCTTGGCAGACATTTCTGTAGACTGCAGTGGCGATTAACCGTAATAAAGATGTAAATCCCCCCATCTCTGGGTAAGTCTGATTCCGACTGTCACTCCACAGCCCCCGAAGTTTGTGCAAGGGCATGTGAAGCCAGCTGATATAATATTATCATCAAAATGGGCAAGTCATTGGTAGCCCTCTGGTGATGAGCATTATAAACTCAAAAACCGATTGGTGCTGGTTTTTAATATCTCGAAGTGGAAGGGAAAGAAAAGGGGGTGGGGGGGACTCAATTTGAGCATCCGCATATCCTGTACTTCTGGCCCAAGACAGCACTATTGATATTTTTGGAACTTGAACCACAGAATATATTGAGAGAGTATTGAATGCTCATTTTTATGCAAGAAAAGCTATCCAAGGGCAGAAGAGAACATCAGAGTCCCCCTTGATATTTCTTCAGTTGTGCTTCTGTTTACTTCTAAATTTACTACACGGCCCGTCATGTTCTGCCAGCAAACCTTTACCATGCACGCACCCCACCCGAGTCATTAACAGTTAAGGAGTAATTATTGGCAATAAAAAAAACCCAACAACATGAGCATGCGTCCAGGGATAGTTACGTGGTCCACCGCCTCGGGAGCCTGTTGACCTGCTAAGATCGAAACCCATCAGTGCTCTGTCATCTCCAGCTGCCAGATAATTTTAATAAAAAATGAGAGCACCAGATTTCCCGCTCTCTTCAAAATTCTAAACCTGCAGAGGGCGAAATAATTTTAAAGAGAAGAAAAAGTCAGACATCTTTTTTTTTTCCTGTTGGAATAAGCAATGAAATAAATGCCAGAAAACTTGGCAAAATAATTGAGCTGCTTCCCTCTTCCTCCCGCTATCCCTGTTGTAATATCACATTTCAATGAATGCATGATTAACTTCACATCTGAAGGCACGGGTCGGCCACCCGGACACGGCGGTAAACAGGCTGCACGCGCGGCACTTGAGCTGTTGATAACAAAAGCCATCACCCTGTGCACCGCTAAGCAGTTACCACATGATTTTATGAGAGCCATGCTCATTTACGAGCGCAATCAGTTGCAACCCAATGCCCCATAGGATGTCAGCGTTAGCGCCCCTCTTTGTCCTATGATGATGGACTGTCAGTTCAATGGCGTTATTGTAGCTCTAGTGGCCATCCAGGGAGTAATACATTGATAACAATATCGGCTCATAAAGATGGGTTGTTGAAGAAAAGGTCACTCCCTTTCTTGCCTGCGTTGTATCTCTCTCCCTCTCCCTCCGATCTCACTATTCCTCTTTGGAATCTCCACCTCGCTCTCTCCGTCCTTCGTTCTCTCTCCCTCGCTCTCTATCCTGTGCGTCTCTATCCCGCTCTTTCGGGGTGACGATGGCCGCCCGTCAGTGTGTAAGGGAGCTGGAATGCCATGTTTTAACTGGAGTTAGAGGTGTGTTGACAGGCCAGACAGAGGGAACAGATGGTAGCGTGACATGCCCAAGGTCATCTGGCAAGCCGCTGCCGGAAGCGCCGGATTTGAAACCCAACACTTTTATTCCCGCTTTTCTTTTTCTTTCTCCTCTTTAATTTTTTCACATACCTTTTTTTTTTTTTCTTGTAGCCTTTACCACTTACTCCTTTCTCTGTCTTTGTTCTCCAACCCTTCCCCTCTCTCGCACCCTGTCACCTGTTCTTCCTCTCCTGTGTTTATCACCTTTTTTTTTCCACCTCAATATATAGTAGGTCACAAAGCCTCCTGAACAAGCTGCTGCCTATCTCTGCTTAAACACGCTGCCCCCTAACCTCTCCTGACTTCTCTATTCCCGCAAACACTTTCGTTCTATTTAACATCCATATTCCACTCCCACCCTCCCTTACGCTTTGCTCTCCCACACATGCTGATTCTGGAGTCTCGGCGTGAAAATGTGCCAAGCCACCTCTGTCTCCTGAAGTCTTGCCCCAAACACCCCTGTCAGCAGAGATGTAGAAAGAATTCAAATGAGTTTTAATTACCTGTGCAGCCATGCCTGGAAGGGTGTGCACCGGAAATCCCAACCACATGGGTACAGTAAGCATGCCATGTCGCAACACATAGATCCTTTGTCTCCAAGCTAATTTCCAAGAGAAGCAACAACAACAAAAAAAAAAAAGTAGGAAGGGGGGGAGAAAACAAAAATGGTGGGAAAAGAAAGGAGGGCGCAAGAGAGGGCAAAGGCTGAAAAACATTGTTTCTCCTTCTGCTCGCTGCCTTTCTAGTCTCACTAAATGTTTCTGAGGGGTTGGAGCAGAATATCAAGCAGAGCAGGGCAGAGAGCACTGTCCTCACCTTACCCAAATCTTGAAGGAAGAGTTTGCTTCGGCTCAGGAGGCAGAGCTGTTTGTCCCAAAACTGCATTTCCTGTGTGTTTGGGTTTTTTTTTTACTTTTTTCATACGATAAAACATTTCAGTAGTGATTCAGAAAGCAGGTTGTGAGTGTAAAAAGTCAGTAAGGCAGTGTAAGGTTTTTATTTTTCAGTTATGTAATTCATTTTGAGGATGGTCAGCTGCATTCAGCGCAGTATTTGTGGTACAAGACAGCCATCTATACCCGAAACTGACAACTACTAAATATTTTTTTAAAGCTCTAGGACTGTTTTGGCCATATTTGCAATTTTCTGACAGGTTCTCCAACTAATGCGTAAAAATATGTTGTGTGTTCCCAATGCCAAATATGACTATACAGTGCTGTGATAAAGTATTTGCCCCTATCTGATTTCTTATATTTTTGCGTACTTGTCGACTTAAATGTTCTGGATGATCACACAAATTTTAATATTAGATAAAGATAACCCAAGTAAATACAACATGCATTTTTTTAAAACAATGATTTCATTTATTAAGAGAAAAAAGCTATCCAAACCTACCTGGCTCTATGTGAAGAAGTAACTGCCCCCTAAACCTAATAACTGGTTGTGCCACCCTTGGCGGCAACAACTGCAATCAAGTGTTTGTGGTAACTGGCAGTGAGTCTTTTACATCACTGTTGAGGAATTTTGGCCCGTTCTTCTTTGCAAAATTGTGCATGATGTGTTGCTTTTTAAGATCTTTTAGCCTGCTTCACTTTGTCAGATAGATTCTATTTAAATGATTTCTTGATTCATCAGGTTTGGCAATAATCAGACCTGGGTGTGGCTAGTGAAACTGAACTCAGCTTTCAAAAAAAAAAGTAGTTAATCGCTGTTAATTAATTCATGATGTAACGGGGGGGCAGGGGCAAGGACTTTTTCACATAGGGCCAAGTGGGTTTGGATAGCTTTTTTTCCCCTTAATAAATTAAGTCATTGTGTTCATTTTCAACCGCTAAATCATTTTTGGGGACACAGGAGCCTATCCCGACATCTTTGGGCGAGAGGCAGGGTACATCCTGGACAGGTCACCAGTCCATCACAGGGCCAACACAGAGAGACAGACAACCATTCACTCTCACAGTCACACCTAAGAACAATTTAGAATCCCCAGCTGATGCCAGTTAACCTAACGTGCATGTATTTGGACTGTGGGAGGAAACCGGAGTACCTGGAGAAAGCCCACGCAGACAGAGGGAGAACAGGCAAACTCCACACAGAAGGGTCACCGATGGTTAGCGGGTGGGATCGGACCCGCGACCCTCTTGCTGTTCTGCCACAGTGCTAACCACTGCGCTACTGAGCTTCCCATTACTAGACACCCATTTACCCAACCAGGACGTCTTACAACCCTTGACCTTATATTTCACTCATAGATGTTATTTTATCTTATTTTATTATAGTTTTAAATGAAGTCATCATTTAAAAACTGTATTTTGTATTTACTTGGGTTATCTTTGTCTAATATTAAAATTTGTTGATGATCTGAAGCATTTAAGTGTGACAAATATGCACAAATATAAGAAATCAGGATGGGTGCAAATACTTTTTCACAGCACTGCATGTACAGTGTCAAAGATGATGATGTCGCTTCCTTTCATGGTATTTTCTAGGTTCAAAGCTGCTTAAAATCCTTGTAAAGTGGTGGGATTGGGATTAGGGCTGGGCAGAGTGACCTCAAATCACCATCAACATCCAGAACAGAGAAAGAGTTTAAATTTTATCGCTGAAAAATCTTCTTGTTTTTATTTTGAAGGCTAATCTTTAACTTTGAAAGCGCCGGTCAATGGGAGCAGTTTAGTTTGGATTTCTAACTGCAGTGTTCAGTTCATGATTTTTTTAGAATTTCATGATAAACTGAAGCTGCTGTCACTAACATTAAAGCATCTCTACGACACTTTAACTGATTTTCTGCCAGTTCCAGTGCGTTTATCAGGGTAAATCGGAAGGAAAAGAGATGAGCTTCTAGCAGGAGCTGCTGCTGCTCTTTGCACGGAGAAACTCCATGAATACTTTACATTCCAGATTGCTGCTTAGTAATTCACCGTCACAAATCAATATTGCATCATACTGTGTTTAATAAAGCCTTTATTTGTCACGTTTTCATTTTAAGTCACGGGCGGTGCATGAACACACACACACTGGGGAAATATAATAGAGGGAAAACATAAAATAAAATAACTGCATGGATAAAATTACATCAGTTTGAGGGTTTGACTGTCCGTTTCATTAATTTCTGGTTTATCCCCCGGCCCTATTTGGGATGATAGACAACAGAAAAAATTGCACTCCCACCTTGGGGATCCATGTCCTCATCTTGCCTTTTTGTTTCGGCTGTCTGTTTACTTTCACCTCCTTGTTTGTGACACTCCCCCTCTTTCTCAATTAACTTCCATTAGACATTAAATAAACAGTTTTATGTTGCTCAGGTTAGGCACCAAAAATACCAAGGTTAAGGTGAGGAAAAGGTGAGAGTCTTTTGTCACACATTCCACCGTGCCACTTCATGTTATTTATATACGTGACTAGTAGAGGTTGCTTAATGTCAAAAATGTGCATATAGGTCATAAGACCTGCTGGTAAAAAACAACCAAATAAGGCACTTCTGCTGGAGGACGGTCTCCGCCTTTCACAAGGTGTTTTCGGTCAGGCAAATAGTGTCTCTTAAAAGCTCTAACAAGGGAATTGGGGATAAAGCAGTCATCCAAGGTGACATTTCCTCTAAAAAATGAGCGGAAGTGAAAAACAACACAGATTTGTTTTGGAGCGACCTTGTTCATCAAGGTTTATTACCCCCTAACCCCAGTTCCCGCCCCTTCAACCCTATCAGTGACTCCAAACAGCGCTGCGTTTATTAGCACGTGCTTATGGCTGCTATTTGTAGTCACTGGGAACCGTGTTTGCTGCTGCTGCTGTTGCTGTTGCTGCATCTCAGGCCCTGTGATTATGCTTGTTTTTTGGCAGAGGGCTGTCTGAATATTAACAGAATAACAATGCAAGGGCTGATTAGACTTGAACATGGCATAGACAGCAGCTCTCTATCTGATACAGCATCAAAATCAAGCTGGGAGAAAGTGGGAGAGAGAGAGAGAGAGAGAGGGGCAGAGTGAGAAAGGAAGCACAGCGAAGGGAGAAAAGTGGGAGAATGGAGGGGGGGGGGGAACTGTTTCAAATCTCATCTACAAAGGTTATTTTCTGAATAGTGAGTCTTTCAGCATAAAACCGCATGTTTTTCCTTGAACAGAAATATGTGTAGCCACAAACAGAAAGCATATGGATGTATTTACAGCACCACTTTGTTCTTGTAGTGTTGGATGTGTAATCTGGAGACTTAAAAGACCCTCTTTTCATCTCTTGTTTTTCCTTGGTTTTTTAGAAAAGCATTTTACTCTGCGAGAATGGAACTATACAAGGTATATTACAGTTAAACAGGGTAATTTGTTGCAATTACACCTTATAAATGTAATCTTAGCTCAACATGTCTTACTCTGTTTTCTGGCTGTTGGGGGGGGGGACAAAACAGAAGTTTTAAAGTACTTTTAAAAAAAAAAAAAAAGAGTTAAATTTGCTCACTTGTGGGGCGGGGGGGCAACAAAACTCGATAGCAGTCAAACTGTGGATTCAGACTGACGTCTCGGCGAGAAAATTTGATTTTGTGAACAACTCGAAAGTTGTTGCTTCGCCCATTAATCATCCATCCCTGGAGAGGGGAACTGGGTGTAGCACGCAGCCCTCTGTGTGTCGCCACAATAGACTGGGAGCCAGACCCAGCGTTCTTGAACAATAGATGCCCCAATGTGACACCATTTTGTTACACTGTGCGACTGCATGTTTTTGTGTGCGTGTGAGTGTGTGTGTGTGGGGGGGAATTCTTGAAAGTACAGTGACACCTAAAGGCCTAATCCTAAGCGCCCCCCCCCCCAATCTCTCTCTCTCTCTCTCTCTCTCTTGCTCTCTCTCTCTCTGTTTTTTTCTGTCTCAGTTGAGTCAAGGTCACGCTGGAATTTGGAGGAAAACTGATGAGTTTCACTTTTACTGCACTTGATAGTTCTAAGCACTTGTGCAGGGCATCAAATTTTTCTCCTAATGACATGCCTGGGGCTGCCTGCAGGAAGAGTGGCATTTTCATCTCACGACCTGAGCATCTGATTGGACATTGGGTGGGAAAGCCAAAAATGGATGCTGCTCCCTCTCTCTCCCCCCCCCCCTCCCAATGTTACTGCAGTTTACAATAGCACTGTATCTTTTTTAGGTTGGTTCCAGTTGTGTGCCCTTAAACCAATTGTTTTTCTTCTTCTTCTTTATTTTTTATTTTTCAAGCTTTTCATTGTGAGAGTCGAGCCCTGAGTGTAAGTATTTTGTGTTATTTTTACGGTACACACAGGCCACACACGCTATCACGATATGCCCTTTACTTTTTAATGCATTTCATTTTATTGTTATTATTGTTTTGTTTTTTTTTAATCAGACATGGCACCCTTGTCATAAAAGACCAGTTCAACAATATAGGTCAAATAGATTAAAAATATCCTCCAAAGTTTGAATGTTACTGCATCGCCATCGTGGTTTTCTTTTTAATCTACCAGTTATTTTCTGTATCTTTGTGGTCACACAGCACACACTCACATGAACTCACATTCCCCGACTGCACCGTACCACTGTAGTAAAGTGAGATCCTCCCTGGGCAGCCCTTTGATCTCGCCTTCGTCTCTTGTGTCCGCTTTGACGGCCAGCCCTGCATGCAAAGCCAGTTTTTAATATGACGGCGCAGCCCGGGTCCCCGAGTAACAATAAACTTTACCTTCAACTGTCAGCAGGTCTTAATCACGGGGATTACCAGAGCACTAAATGTTGGATTCCTGTTAATATTCCTGCTGTTGGGAAAAAAAAAAGTAAACAGACTCGGAGAGATATCGCCCAGCCCTCCACACAAATATCCTTTGGACTTTCCGGTCTCATTTTCATCACTTGCAAATATGGTGCGGAAGTCAGAAAAAAAGGAGAGAAAAGGGCTCAGTTTCGATGAATGCAGACAATCACAAAGGATTTTTTTTTTTTTTTTTTTTTTCTTGGCTGTGAGCTTTTTCCCACAAATGTACGATCGGTCATTTTCAAAGAGCCTTCAGCGGAGCGGTTATTTGCTGTCCCGTGAGGTAGCAAGGCTGGAGCTCACCAAGCCAGCTAATGGAGCTTCAGAGGGCTGCAAATGGCAGGCAGCGAGCACACAGCAGCCTCAGTGGGCAAAATAGATTTTAGATTTAGATATCCATTTAGTTTAGCTTCCCGCTGGAGCTTTTTTTATTATTATTATTTTAGAAAACAAACGAGAAATTACAAAAAAAAA
This sequence comes from Pholidichthys leucotaenia, assembly GCA_020510985.1. Classification (NCBI taxonomy): domain Eukaryota; kingdom Metazoa; phylum Chordata; class Actinopteri; order Cichliformes; family Pholidichthyidae; genus Pholidichthys; species Pholidichthys leucotaenia. The sequence continues at coordinate 354,421,561 of CM035839.1, forward strand.
AATTATTAGTAAAATTAAGTTATAGTAATATTGCTATTTCAGCTTCATACTTCATATATTTAGATCAGTGTTTTTCACCTGGGGGTCTGTGGAACGTTCTAATTTCATTTTTTAATTCACTTCTTCTGCACTGCCATCAGTGCATGTGTGCGTGGATGGATAGCTAGTTTAATCTAGCACTTTGGTGGTCCAGAGATGAAAAAAGTGCGATACAAGTGACCATTAACTGGTCCAAAAATCTGCAAAGAGTTTGCCTTTGTCGTGCATAGGTGCCTACAGAACCCAGCTTCAACGTGTCAAATTATTTGCAATTTTTGGGCCCAATTTAGAAGGAAAATTAGAAAATTTCCCACGCAAACCGGAACATTCCAGGGACCCCCATTTGAAAAGCATTGATAACAGCAGCGTTGCATTCTCTGTGTGAGAATGTTTTGTTAGCAATATATAGAAATTATTTTTGAAAATATTTTCAAAGTCAGGATGTCAATCACTTGTCAGTTGTTTCAGATTTTCACTCTCACAATTGTATCTCATTGTGTAGAGTCGTCTTATATGCTACCAAGGAGGCAAGACATGAGAAACGAGCACAAACCCAATATGACAAATTCCAATGTCATCCATATATTCACACACCCTAAAAATGGCGCCTAGTGGAGTGGAGCGTGCTGCTTCAAAAGCCAAATCCCTGCTCTGCTGGGTCCAAATATTTTACCATAGCTTAGCTGCTCCACTAAAATCTGCACTTGTGTGCACTCCATTGCCCCTTCATCTTGCTTTGAAAACACCACTGGATTAGGGGCCGTTGTCTCCCGACTCAAGCAGCTTGACTCCTCTGTGACACGGGCTCCGTTCCCATGTCATGTTGTGGGGATAGTCAACAGGAAGAGGGAGAGTGACTTAAACAATTCAAGAGTACAGTCCCTTTAGGGATGAGCCGCTGAAAGGTCGGCCCTGTGAGCAAGTGTTCATGCATTTTCATCAACAGTGAGATCATTCACAGGGAATGCAATTCAGGTTTGTTTGAATGAATGCATTAAGTAACCCGGAAAAGCCAGTTGTTTGGCTTCTGCTGTGTGTAGGCTGTGCATCAATGCACGACGGTGACAAGTGATTTTTTTTAATCTTTTTTTTTTTTCAACCTTACCCATTCCATTGGTGTGTGTGTGTGTGTGTGTGTGTGTGTGTGTGTGTATGTGTGTGACCCCCACCTCATTTTTTTTTTTTCCTGACACTCTCCAAAGATTTGAAAGTCTGAATAAACCTCACATGCCTTTAAGATCCCCAACCTAGACTACAATTGCATGCATTTTGCTTGAAAGGCATTACATTCTCACACATTTCTTTTTTAGGTTCTCGGCATCCAGCTTGATGAGTGAAGGAAATGCTATTGCACAGAAATATTTCCAACCCCCCTTTTTTTTTTAAAGCTAATTAAATTGCCGTGAATATTACTATCACAGCGTTAGCACCACGGATATATGATGGCAGTCTATTGAAATGATTTCCATGGGTGTTTGTCTCACTGCTGGCTCTGTGTCAGCCTTTTAGGGAAGGGAGACTTAGAGAGAGGGTTGGGTAGCGGGTTTGGGGGGGGGGGGGGGGATATGAAATTGATTAGTGAGCTGGGATGGAAAATAAAGACTTCATGAGGATGACTTTGTGCAGTCCTCACAATCAGCTGTGAAACAATGCAGTCATCCTGATGAGAAGAGAGGGAGAGACGGCGTCTGCGTGTGGTCACCTGTGTTATGTTGGTGTGCGACTGCATCGTTTTGTACTATTTCACCCGGTTTTTGTCACAGTTACTTGGATCGTTCACCTTGATAAAAAGTTTATTTAGATTTTTTTTTTTTTTTACAAGCCTGCCTCACTCTTCCTCTGACCTTCAGGAAAATAAATGAATGGATCCTTTGATGCTTTCGCTTGAATACTGTTAGAGTTGTTGCCTTTTAAGTTTCAAGATTGCAGATTTAATTATTGTTCACATTTATGGTGGAAGGCAAAATGGTGCCCTTGTGCGGCAAGTTTTATTGTCTCTGCCGGATTTTCAGCAAATTGCATTTTTTTTAGAGAAAAGATGAGTACAGGAAAAAATCATTTCTGCAGAAAATGTTACTTTTTATTTAACCAATAAATGTATATGCAGTACATATGTGCAACAGAGACTAATATTGCTAATAATTTAAGCTTTAAGTGACAGTCACAATACGTTTTTGCTTTGTTTTAATTTTTTAAAAATATTTTTTAGAATTTATTTCTGTCAAATATATATTAAAATATATATATTTTTTAAAATATAATTGAGATTGTAGCTCCATGTTCTGGGGGTAATCTATCATGTTGTCAGAAAATTTTGCAGCAGATATAAAGAAAATTAATTTTCCCATGATGGGTTTTAAAATTCATTTTCTCAACTTTTTTTTTTTTTTTTTTTTACTACAAATGTATCATACATTGTTAGAAATCACACACACACACACACACATTCAAAATTGATAACCATATCACATTCTTAGTATGTGTCTTGCACTGGTAAAAAGCATGAAATTCTAAAATGATAATGTGAAACCTATCATAACACACTTCCCTGTGATCAATAGCAATTTATGTTCCTGCTTCACGACTGTCCGACATCCCCCCCCCCCCCCCCCCCTGCAGACCTGGATGCCCGCTGAAACACGGTCTCTAAACGGTGGCTGGATGCCTGGCATGGACCAGCATCATGTGTTAAATACTGAGCAACAGCACATGTTCCTGAAGTACAAAACCAAAACGCATTTTAATATATTTACCCGAGTAATCAAAACCTTTTCCAGAATCCGCCTCTCTTGTAAAGGCTCTTTAGCTCATCATCAGGGTGCCAATAACTTTGTCAGGAGGAGTTTGCCAATACACAAGACAATCATTTGGAGGGCTCATTGTAAAGTTTTTATTATCAGCACCATGGACGTTGGTGAGATTCATTAAAACTCAAGTCTCCAACCGCAAAGGGGAAGATATGCACCAAACTGGGGCATGTTGTAATAACCAATGGTGACAAAGCTGCTAAAGCAGGTGGCCAATCAGGGCTCGGCTCCAGGTTGTGCTGACGAATCACTCAAAACTTTTCTTTTTTCCCTCCACCCTCCATTCTCTCCCTTCTCAGTTATCTCTATGCTGATGGAGTACTCTGACTGAATGTGAGAATGGCTGTATTGCCACAACGTTGCTCTCGCACTCACCCCTCCCCTGGTTATTTTGGTGTGTTAGAAAAAGTGAGGCCGACTCCTGGAAGAAACCCTCTGGCGACTGCTATTTATAGGGAAGACACACAGACACATTTGCATCTGGAGCTTATGAGAGAAAGACGGAGGGAGAATGAGAGGAAAGCATGAAGGATGCAGTCAATTTTTTGAAATAAATAATTTATCCCATAACCCAAGTTATTTCTTTCCAGGACAAATAAAAAAAAAGAAAGTGTGTGTGTGTGTGGGGGGGGGGGACAAAGAAGGAGTCACTATGTCCAAGATTCTCTTTTTTTGTCCATAAGTGAAAAAAGACAGGCTGACCCAAATTGAATTAAATCGATTTGGATTCTCCTGAGCCTGCTTTTTCCACAGTGTACACAGTATTATCCTCCATTTCCTGTGACAGTGTCGTGAGCAGTATGCATTACTCAGCTCCTTATAAAAATACTCGGAAGCTGTGGTATTGATTCTTGAGCTTCAATAATTGAGCCGCCAATGCAGAACAATGACGTCTCCATTGTTCCTATTTGTGGCGTTGAAAGTGCACGTCCCTTAAGGCCTGCTCACAGGGAAAAAGCCGGCGGGCCGTGCACTCGGAAGCGAGCGTGATCAGCCACGAGATCAGCAAAATGTGAATGGATTCACACGGAAGGGACGGCGCCTGGATCCGTTTGGGGAGAACATAGCTGGGTGCTGATTAAAACCAGGATATGTTCCGAATTCGGGCTTGATTCCTTCCAGAGAAAACTGACGAGAGCGAGGAAGGCAGAGGCGGGAGAAATACGTTGAAGACATCAAGAGTCCCCCTTTCCCCCCCCCCCAGTCATTCTGTGATGCTTTGCTCCATTTTAAATCGGGCGGAGCGCGGCCGTGAGTCTTTCAAAGTGTGCGGCTGTCAACGTGAGATGGCGCGTACAAACGGGGTGCTTGCTACGTCACCGAGAGCATCAGAGCGGGGCCTCTCTGACACACGCAATATCACGAGAGACTGAGCTAATGCTCAGTACGTGAACCGTCTGTTTTAAAACCACCACTGGATCCAAGTGGCCGTTCCTGGAGCATTTGGGTTCACCGACACATTAGAACGGCATAATTAAAGAGCAGCAGTGAAGTATGAAAGCAGTTGTGTTCTGTGTGCTTTCAAATCAGCCCATTTACATCCGTGTTGTTACTTTTTTTTGGGGGGGGGGGTGGAGGTTAAGATATAAATATGTTAATGTGTGTTTACCCCCATTCACCACAAGGGCACGGGAACATCGAGTGTGGTGGAGCACGCTGTTGTGTGGTGTAAAGAGTGGAGTGTGGGGGGGGGGGGGTAAAGGAAGAGAAGCAGAGGGAGACGTGGGGGGAAAAAAGAGAGGGGTGGGTGTGTGGGGAGGCGTATACATTATTAACTACGACTTCATCACATGTTCCCAGTTTCTTGGGGACTTATTATTCCGAGGCGCTTTAATGAATAACAAGAAGAGAGGGGAAGAAGGAGAGAAAGTGAAAGGGAGTGATTGATGAAGCAAGTGCAGACACCGCCACCAGCTGGCTCACCCCAGTACTGCTCCGGCAACCAGGAGAACCGGGGGAGAGAATTCACGGTTTACGAAAACAGCCACAGAAGGCAACCACCTCTAAAGTGTCCCTGGCATTAGCATTTGACAAGGTCCTCGCCTGCCATGCTGCATATAGATTGGGATTTGCTTTGTCAAGGATACTTGTCAAACGGACGCCTGACAGCCAGATTTCATGAGCCCCGCGCAACGGCGGGGTTGGACATTGAGGCGGGCGCTGAGTAAGCCTCCCGGCGGGGTGTGCGCGCGTACGTGTTTACGTGAGTGCAGAAAGAGGCAGGAGGAAAAGTACGTTAGAGTTAACCTTACCCGTTCCATTGTAGTGTGTGTGTGTGCGCGTGCGCGCGGTTGCATCCACGCGTGCCTGTGTGAACAATAAAATTGGAGTGTAACATTTACTTATCTCCAAGGTGACCGCTGCTTCTGTTTTTCTTTCTTTGAGCTGGTGGGGGCATGTCTGTCCACCGTCGTCCTGCTTCCCTCAAGTTTACCCTCTCACACGGATGCTTCTGTTCACCTCACTGTCACAGCAAAGAAACTTAAAAGAAAAAAATGCACCTCGTTGTTTTAGCACGGCTTATGCTTCACGTGGTTTACAGGGTGAGTGTGAGTGTTGTCGGGCATTTGTTGTGTATTGAGTATCTGGATTTTGGAGCGTAATTCTGGAGGAGTTCCTGCAGTGAGCAGCCTCTACTACGCTGCTGGGTCTCAGAAGAACAAAGGCAGAGTGGGCTCGCTGGTGGGGGGGAGCGAGGATCTTTTGGGGAAGAGGAAAAAGGGGATGCAGTATCAGAAGTTGTCGGGTCCATTTACCGAGCGGCGTGATTCAGGCCCCTGAACTCCCTGCTGCTGACTTTTATTCTAACTGCAGTGTGGAGGGCCGTTGTGAAGGGAACTCACAACCAAAATAACAGCTTTTATACTTTTACCTGATCCCTCCGCCTGTCCAGCCCAGACCTTTTTTCCCCCTGCTGCTCCTTTTTTCTTCAAACTCTTTCTGGATCCCATTCATAGAAGTGAATTTAACCTGGAGCCATGAAGACCTTATCCTTTGCGCGTCTGCTCAAGTGCGAATCTTGTGTGACGGAAATTTCGTCATCCGTCCGTGGGGTCTATCCGTGGGAACCCGCCACGGCTGAGTGTGTACAGCCCAAATTTTGTGACCGCATTGACTGTGCGTGCTGAAATATGGTATGCGCAAGCTCCAGCCTCCTGTTCAAAAGGTGGCGCCACTGACACAGTATACAAAGAGAGAAAGAGGAAGAATCAAAAAAGAAAAGTGGCAAGATAAGACTAGAGAGGAAAAATAAAAGATGATTAGTGGTAAAAGTAGTAAAAACAGGACTTCATCTTCTCGCCTTTGTGCAGTCGCTATTCTCTTTGCTGAAATGCTTGTAGCTCTTTCTTTTCTTCTCCTTCATATATGTAGCTGGTTAACAAACTGGCACATCAAGTGCATTTGCACTATCTATCAGACTGGGAGAAAACTGCAGATGATGGTTAAGCACATGCATCAAACAGTTGATGCAAATGAAGGACATATGCAGCCACATGCACGCCAGCCTTGTCCAAAGCATAAGCACATCATAGATGCACAAAGCATCAAGCCAGCTTTAGAATAAAGATTTCTACATCTATCTTTTTTTCAACCTTTTTTGAGCCAAGGAACCCTTTTTACATTGAAAAACTCTCGTGGGACTCCACCAAACAAAAATGTTACAAAATGCCACAATGTCGCCTATTACAGCACATGTAATGACAATTTAGTTTTGTAATTAGTTTATACTCACTCAGTGTGAAACTTAGGCCTATTTAGATGAACACAAAGCTGATATCCTGGCAGGAACTGACTCGGTGCAGTTGGATCTCTGGTGAAAGTAAATCCAAACAAAAGATAGTTTTCGCTGTACTGCCTTGTCTTCACCATCTTACCTTTTTTTTTTTTTTTTTTTACCAACGGCTCTGTTCTTCACCTGAGTTAAGAATTATGTTCAGTGCCCAGTTCAGAATCTTTGCTCTTCAAATATTTATTCAGCACTGTTTTTCATTTTGTCACTGTGACCTCTAGCATTTCTTAACAAGGCCATTAAGTTCTGTAAAACACACGAGGAAGAAGAATGTGGTAGCCATGATTAATGTATTCATACTGCCACCTTCTTCCTGTTGCCTTCAGAGAGAGCAGTCGCATTTTTCCTCCCTCCTCCTATCCTGCCTTCCTGACCTAATCCCAGCTTGCTGCATCTGAATGAGTGTCTGTGCCGTCTCACCATCTTGCTGATCTCAACCCAAATGGAAAATACGGAAAATGGATATAAGCTGGGCTTTAAACGCAACTGACACCACCTTTTCAAACAGAAAATTGGGCCCGGGGGAGCCCAAATGTGGAGAGACCCATGGATTGGAACTCATGTGTCTGTGTGATTCGACTGAAGATGTAGAAAAAACATCTACCTGTTTTGGCTTTACGATCACAGGATTTCTGCTGATTGGGCTTTGGAGTTCTCCTGGTGTATCGAAAATTTAACTGGAAGAGCTAATCAAAATGCGGACCCGGCGGAGCTGCTTCTCAATAATTCGACCAGATGGGGAGTGCACGAAATAGCGGCAAATGATCAACATGGAATTTACCATCTGCATGCACTGTAGAGAGATGGACTCTACCGGACATGTTCATCTGTGTTTAGAAGGGGAAACATCTGGAGTCGCTTCGTGCTCTCCAGGGAATGATATGAATTTAAAGCCAGTGAATGTTAATTTGAATTGTAAGCTCAGAATATGAGAACTGGGAAAATCCTATACTCTGTCTGTGCAGATTCAGCCTTGAATCGGCGCCCCTGGATAACTCACTCCTCCAGAGTTGAGATAAGCGGATGTGTCAGCTGGCTCTGCTAACCCAAACACCGCTGTGGTGCAATAAACAGAACTCTTCAGGGACAGCGTTCATGAACTATAACATCTATCGTTGCCTAGGAGACTATTTGTTGTACTCCAGTAACTGATACACTCAACACTGCACACACACACTGACATAATCATTATACTGATATACATACACTGCTCTCCCTCCCTCTGCTGTGTGATTTGTCTACTCTGCTAAATATGCATTGAGGGTTTTTTTTTGCCTGCAATCAAAATTTCGCTTACTCATTAAGCGTCAATTTGATAAAACATGTTTTTTTCTCTCGCCTATTGTGTCATATCCTCTCTTTTCTTTTTTTTTCCTTTCTTCTTTATGACTGGCGCCTAGCGGCTGCCCCGGCCTTGGATGCGCTCTGCAGAGCGTGCCCAAGTGCCAAGTCACGTTTCGTTACCTTGTATTCATACATGTTGTAATGACAATAAAGTTGAATCTCATCTCATCTCACCTACTGACATAGAAGAGCCACTACAAGCACCCATGCACAACAACGGCAAATTATTTGCAAATTTTTTGGACCAATTAAGAAGTGAAATTAGACATTTTCCTGAGGACCCCTGAACAGACAATTGCAATTTTTATTGAGGGTGGCAACAACACTGTGGATTCAAACATGAAATAAACTGTCTGGGTACATATTTATATTCTGTCGGATAATTTAACAAACTGTAATGCTGTTGATATCATCTAGCTGCAATGCTCCTGCACTGTGTATAGAACTGTGTACATATGTATATTTATTTACTCCTTTGGCTAACCAGTTCTTATCTTATTTACTACTGCACTGAGTGCTGCTATCCCTGTGCTGCTGCAATCCTGGAATTTCCCCATTGTGGGACTAATGAAGGGTTATCTTATCTTGTCTTATCTTATCTTAACCTTTTAAGGACCCCCTGAGGTCCTAGGACCCCTGGTTGAAAAACACAGAACTACATTATATACAGTAAATATTTTAATTAGTTTGATAGAATGTACTTATTAATTTCTGATATTGAGGGAGTAAAAGTGATACTGTATATAGTATTTATCATTGCATTAACGTTTGGCGCTCTCAGTGTAGTTTTTTAAATAGAAATAATGTAAACTGAATGATTTGATTCACATTTGATGTTAAAAACGGTGAAAGTTGAAGAATAAATTTACTATTGAACTAGAATATATAGCAGAGCACTCATTTCATTTCACTAGTCATTCTGACTGCTCCATTGCTAAAAAAAAATAAATCCTTGATTCTACTTTTTAAAATTCTATAATCCCTTTATATGTTTGTGTCATTATACTGTAGTCAATTCTGTGTAAGTAAGCCATTCTATATTTTAGGAGGTTTTTGAAATTCAAAGGCAACCCAACAAATTTAGGTAATTCTCAAACAGTTGGACTCTTTTTTTATCCCCTAAAGAAGAATTATTTGTCTTTATAAATTCATATCAAAGTTATGTAAGACTGATCATAAGGGAATGTTGTTCTCTGTGACACGGAGGAAGTCAAAACCGAATGAATGTTTGTATTCAGGGAGGGCTGTGAATGAAATGGCAGGGTGCAGTAATTACCGTTTCACTGTGCTCTCTGTCGTCTCCTCGATTTTGATGCCACTCCAGATCAGAAGCGGCATCAGTGGCAGAAGTTAGTGAAAGGTGACATTTTGTCAAAACTTGAATAGCAGACACTCTGTAATGGCTTCAGAAGTTCGACATTCAGTCTCCCACAAATGACCACAGTCTGGTCTGCTACCCGTCATCTTTATTTTGTAACCCTAACCACCTCTGCAGCTGTTTTCAGAGCCCTTTGATATTCCTTTTTCTCCTCAACAATTGGGCCAACTGGTAGTGTGTCACGCAAAAGGCTGCTGCTTGTCCTCTCTGATGTGTGACAGCTTAACTGTTTCTCAGCTTGCCAAGACTGAGTGCTGCAAACAAGCAGCAAAGTCGCAGGGTTTCAGCTGGTGACTACCGACAGCCACACTTCATAGAGGTGGATAATTGTGTTTATTACATGGGTCAGAGGTCACGTATCGCCTAATAATCTCAGACAATTCATTTTTTCATATCTGGCTGTAGAGGAAAGCCAGTCGGCGCATAGAGCGGCTGTCCTACTTGTTTTCTGCCAACATAGAAAGGAGGGGAGGGGTTGCACTTTAAGAGTTTGGGGAATTGGGAGAGTTTACACCTGTAACATGTCACTCAAAGGCTGTCATCACAGGTTTCAGCCATTCATCATGTTCATAAAACCATTAATCTCACTCTTTCCCAGGAGCAACTGGTTGCAGATGGGATCGTTCCCTGTCTCATTCCACTAAGCGAAGCCGTCATCTGTTCCATCTTGACACCGAAGCGGCTCGCCATCCATGCTGATGTTAGAATCTGAAATTAAAGCCTGTAGTTACTTTTGTGAAAGATTGTCTCCTTTGTCCTAAGGTTGTAGCATGTAGTCGCAATGAACAGTGACATATAAATGTATCAGTGACTTTTTCGGGTGATGAATACCAGGATTCTGCCCTGAGACCAAGTCATCTATCAAGCTGTTATACAAGATCAGACAAAAAGATCACAAGCACAAAACAGCAAGCAATGGGTTTGTACATTGGCTGTAGCAGAGGTAATCTCCAAAGACTTGGCTTTATTGCCTCTCTCAGCCCCATAATGATGTTAGGACTCTGGGCTGCTTTAGTTTGTCGTGCTCCGGCTCCCAGGCTAGCCTCCATTTGGCTTTGGGGAAGAAGCTATATTGGGCATAGTGCACTGAAATCTCCCCTCTAACAGCTAAAACCTCAGTTTACACTGGAAAATATGCAGGTACAGATGCATAAAAAGTGAATGTCAAAGCCAGTATTTCTTTTAACCACACCTCCACAAATTAAAGACTGCACCACATCAACAGTAAGTGTTTTATAGAAAATTTTACAGATGTTCTAATAGCAGTGAACAGGTCACAAATTAATTTCAAAATGTGGGATGGATAGGATAAAAGGCGGACGGATTTCTCTTTACATAGTCTAATGACAATTAGAGAAATAGCCTACTAATGAGAGAAAATCTACCGCTACAACATCATTAAAAACAATTATTAGGCCTGTATCTCACGGTGCAGCAAATGCTGAGGAACGTTTATGAACAAATGTTTGCCACCATAAAGACTGTTGCTATACTGTTGTGGAACATTTTTTGAAATCTGATGAAACCCCAACAATCACAGCGTTCATGAACATCACTCGGCAACTGCCACTCCATGAGATACTACCCTTAAAGACACACTCCTTAAAGACACTATAAATCCCCGATAAAACCAAATCTACACTGTCTAAAATGGTATCTTATGCCTTTTTTTTCTACAAACAAAACCTTTCATTGTCTTACAGTTTTGTGTCAAAAATAACCCCCCCTTCCCCCAGGAATGCCAGAATTGGTGACTAGGCCCAACCTACATACCGCGTGGCTAATAGTGGCTAGCGCTACATTAGACAGCATAAATCCTGTGAGAAAAAGTCTTACTGGTTGAAGGACATGCACAGTTATGTACAGTGGCCCAGGATAATGTCTGAAACTGCATTGGTCCTTAAAAGCAGTTTAATGGTAAAAACCCATCTTAATTTGGGTCAAGTTTTCAAGCAGATGTCCAAAAATGCTAACTTCAGTTAGGCCAGAGAGTCCCAACTGGCTCAACACTACTCACGTGCCAGCAGCTGTACACGGCTACGTCACCAAAAACACTGGTTAAACTCTCCTTTTTTCAGGGGGTGGGGCTTAAGTGAAGCCTTAAAACAAATAATCAGACACATGACACATCTGAGTGATTTTGCTCTTGATATGTCTTGTAAGCAGTGTTGGGCAAGTTACTAAAAAATAGTAACTAGTTACAATTACTAATTACTTCTTTTCAAAAGTAACTGAGTTACTTTTGAGTTACTGCATGGTTAAAGTAACTAGTTACTTGGAAAAGTAACTTTTGCATTACTTTTAAATGCATACTTAAGTCATCTTGCACACAGAGCAAGATCAAGGGCCTCTTGTTCTCATCAGAAAAAAGAAGAAAAAGAAAAACTGATGAGAAAAAAGTTTCATCTTACAGAGAAAAAATGTGTCAGATTTACACAAACTATTGTAATCGGTATAAAGTCAGAAATTTACTAGAAATAAAGCTGTCTATTCACAGAGAAAATTTTGGACCCCCTGGTGGGCCGTTTTTGGCCCACGAGCCACATGTTTGACACCCCTGGACGAGCCCATTAAAAACGCATATTTAGAGGATTTACTTCCATGAAATAGCTGCATATCACAAAAGCATGTAAATGAATGAGATAAAATAAAACAGAAAGCACAGATAACTGAAAGTTCACCTTAAGCTGTTCTCCGCTGCAACAAATCACAGTCCCTTTTTTCTCTGTGCAGTAAGAAAACATTTACATAACTGCGGACATCAAAAGCAGTTTCTTGCTCTAATAATACTCTTGTTTAACCACAGATGTAGGAGCTCATGTTGGGGCTACTCACCGCTCGGACAACAGGTGATAAGGGCTGAGAAGTCGCCACTGCCAGGGCATTTCTTCCAAACCGGGTTGTGGCGTGAGCAGGACAGGAAACCAACCCGCGGAGCCGACTGACGGCTGCGTCAGCTATGTAGGATCACTTCATCTTTATTTGCACTAAAAATATCTATCCATATTAATAAAACGAGTAACGTGAGTAACACATCTGATCAAATTTCAGTAACTAACGCATTACTGAATTTTTAAACAGTACTTTTGTTACACAGCACGTTACTGCAAAAGTAGTGGCGTTACAGTAATGCATTACTCCCAACACTGCTTGTAAGTCATTAAAAAACATGCTACAGACATGTTAACAAGAATTTAAAAAAAAAGCCTGATTTTTGGCAGAGTGTCACTCTGTCTGACTAGGGTGTAAAATAATTATAGTTTTTAGCTCATTACGGCAATGCCGAAAGGAACTAATGTGATGACATGGTGTCTGTCCACATTTTCCAGGAGTCACTACTTCTCGTTGGCATTTGCCCTGATGCTCACCAAACTCACCCACAATGATCCTCAGTTGGATCTGCATCCAAGCTGTGCCAAAGATCAAGACAGTCCAGTTCTTTCAAAAAAAAAAAAAAAAATGGCATTTGTGGTCAGGAGTAGTGGTGGCTGTAACTATTACCATCACAAAAAGATATAACTCAAACTAGTTACTAGCTGTTTTTGTTAGATTTGGAAAACAATAATATAATCATATCCTGTAATTAAGCAATAATACCCAAGAGGAAGTGTGGTATCCATGAATATATTGCTGCGGTGATTCGGTCATAGGCCCGACAAAAAGGCAGAGGGCCGCTGACATCATCACAGTTATGTATTCATCATACTGCATGACCTCAAATGAAATATTGTGTTTATATAGCAGTTCCACAAGCTCAGTTTATTAAATGACAGCAATACAGGACAAAATATTATGATTTTTGTTTGTTTAACCAGTTATTTTCCTCCACTGATAAAAATAGTTTCTTCTGAATGTGCATCTAGTTAGCTGTTGCTAAGCACCTCAATGAGCATAATATAGAAAAGATTAGACCTATTGACACCTCACACACAACCAAATTAAATATTGTCCAGTGCAGAAGTCAGTGTTTATATACACACATACCAGTCACCTGTTGAGTTGGTTTTGTGGGTCATGTGACTCGCGCCAGCAGCTAGTTAGCATGTTAATTTAGTTGGGGCAGTCCTTTGCTTGCACAGCCAGATAAGGATTACCAGTCTCTGATCGGAATGGTAAATACAACCTCAGCTTGTCCATTTTGATACCCGTTTCTCTACTGTAAAAAGACAAGCTGATGCGGGTACAGATTAGAGGCTAACAGCGATGTCCATGTTAGTTTCCAGGCACTTCACTCGCTTTTTCTTGGCATTTTCAGATAAAACAAAGAGCCCATCACCACAAATACATTATGTTGGCTAATCAAGACAATAGAGCCACCCCTAGCTTATCTATTTTGTTATAAACAGGCGTGAAATATCTAGCCAGATGTTTACAATGGCCGCACTTCCAGCTCACGGAGGTGTGGATTTTTAGGACAGTCTCTTTTCAAACAGCCCCTTACTGTGGAAATCTATCTAACACAGTATTACAATTCTCACATATTCGAAGACGCTGCTGAGATTAACAATAATTTAAAGAATATTCGAACACAGCTGAAGCTGGGTGTGATTACTGGGGAAGCAACTCCTGGAATCCTTATTGTCCAACCAGACTGTTTGGTGGGAACTGTTGTATAATGGAAGTTTAATATGCAAGTTATTTTCTTCTGAAACATGCTTAAGTTTTTTTTTTTTTTTAAACGTGTTACCTTTCTTTTGATTTTGTAGTTTTCTCTTTTGTCCATTTTCTTGTGAATTTGCAACTTTGCACTCTTGCACATGATTTTTTTTCTATTTTTGAGTCACTCATTGAGGGTAAAAGGTCCCGCATGTTGCAGACCATTGCGCTACTCTAGCCTTTGCTGCCATTTGACTTTGTTTTAGGTTTGAACAATGGAGGTTTGTTTCACAATCTGACCATGTGAATATTTCTGCCTCCTCTGGGTTTAATTTTACTTTTCCATTTTCTTCACAGTTCATTTGGTGAAAAAAATTTTTTTTTCAAGGCTCCAGTTATGGAATTTCACCTTTGAAACAATGTTTTGCGGAAAGAGTACAAGTTGAGGTGTTTTGTGCACATTTATTTATTAAAAAAATTAATGATCCAATAAGTTAAAAACTACGACTTCTCCCTCTGCCAAACTGCACAGCTGTGACCATCTGTGTTTGTGTGTTGCTGTTGGTGCTTTCCTCTGAATTTATCATGTCATATAAACTCATAGTTGCGAAACTCTTTGGAGGGGGAGTTTAAGCGTGTTCTCATGGACAAACACCCCCCCCCACACACACACACACACACAGCCTTGCTTCAGAGTTCAACAGTTCACATGGTCACCTTGTGAACTATCCTTCAACCTTTCCGAGACATCAGTGGTCCCGCTACACTCCAGAGCAAAGGGAGGACTTATATGAAATAATAAATATCCACAGTATGGCTCCCACTTGCACACCAGGCCATTCTGACCCCTCTCAGGACCTTCCAAACGGGGCAGGAATGACCAGCAAGGGGTTTGGGGCATGAGGATGTTGTGGAGGCAGGGCTATGCACAGCTCAGGTGACCCAGGAAATGCCTGGAAAAGGCTGGGGACCATCTGATTGTTTAAGTGGGGCCAGACAGCTCAACACTGGTCAGCGGAAAGCTGGAGCCTTAGCCGAGCTGGGGTGAGCCAAGCTAAGCCAGGCAGCTGGCAGACATCACAGAAAATATGTTTGTGTGCTGTGGACAAAGCAGGTCAGGAGGGCTGTGATCCAGGAGGGAGAGAGAGATGGAAGAGGTAAGGATATCCGGATGTAAAACAAACAGAAAAAGAAAGAAAAAGAAACTGCAAAAAAGTGAAAGACCAGTTAAAATGGAGTGCATGGCTCAAAGGTATTTTTCAGTATACACAACCTGTTTTATTATAAAAGCAAAGATGAGATTTGTGAAACACACAAAACATAACCCATTCTTCACAATCCTATTACGTTATTACTCATTCATCTTGACCTACAGAGTATATTATCTTTAGCAGATGATATATTGGTTGGCTTGTTTTTGATCTTCCAAAGTGTCCTTGACCCCAAACAAAAAACGTCTTCAGGCCCAGATGCTGGACTCTGGGAAAACACCGCGTGGGCGAGCCCCCTCTCTCTGAGGGCTCCGGTTCAGAGCTGCTATAACATAAGAAGGCAGCAGGATTAGGTGAAAGTGTACAGCTGTGGCTGGTGTGTGAGGGAGGGAGAGGGGCTAGAAAAGATTAAAGATGGCGGATAGATTGAAGGATGGAAGAAAGCGTTTTGACACTTGTATGCAATGAGTGTGTGTGTGTGTGTGTGTGTGTGAGGGGGGGCTGTTTAGTGGAAGTCAAAGACACGATGACTGTAATTATAGTAGACTGGAAAGTAGTAGAAGCTAAATCAAGTCGTGGTTAAGGGCAAATTTAACCTTCCTTTAGTACAAAGATTTATAAACATGTGAAACCACAAAATAAACACACGCACACAAATATACTGTATGGTAAATGTGGTCACTGTCAAGCACAAACCCTGTACAGTATGTCCAAAACAGACATTTTTCAACAAAAGAGAAAAATTCAGTTTTCTGAATAATTTACTGTGTACACCACATTCCAAATTATTATGCAAATGATATTTGTCTCTGATTTTCCTCAATAGTTGACGTTGATACTTGAGGATGCTCCAAAGGTTTTCAATAGGGTTGAGGTCAGGGGAGGATGGGGGCCATACCATGAGTTTCTCTCCTTTTATACCCATAGCAGCCAATGACAGAGGTATTCTTTGCAGCATGAGGTGGTGCATTGTCATGCATGAAGATAATTTTGCTACAGAAGGCACGATTCTTCTTTTTGTACCATGGAAGCAAGTGGTCAGTCAGAAACACTATATACTTTGCTGAGGTCATTTTCACACCTTCACAGACCCTAAAGGGGCCTACCAGCTCTCTCCCCATGATTCCAGCCCAAAACATGACTCTGCCACCTCCTTGCACATGTCGCAGCCTTGCTGGGACATGGTGGCCATCCACCAACCATCCACTACTCCATCCATCTGGACCATACAGGGTTGCACGGCACTCATCAGTAAACAAGACTGTTTGAAAATTAGTCCATGTATTTCTGGGCCCACTGCAACCGTTTCTGCTTGTGAGCATTGGTTAGGGGTTGCCGAATAGTAGGTTTATGCGCAACTGCAAGCCTCTGGAGGATCCTACACTTTGAGGTTCGTGGGACTCCAGAGGCACCAGCAGCTTCAAATACAGTAGGGAAAATAAGTATTTAACACATCAACATTTTTCTCATTAAACATATTTCTAATAGAGCCACTGACCTGAGAATTTCACCAGATATCAGCAACAACCCAAGTAATCCATACAAAGAAATCAAGGTAACTGTGTTCATAAAACAAGTTATATGTAATAAAGTGGAATGACACAGGGAATAAGTATTGAGCACATGAAGAAAAAGAGGTGCAAAAAGGCATAGAAAGCAAAGAAACCAGCTGAAATCCATCAGAATTTAGGAAGCCATCCCATCCCCCACCAGTGCAAATTAATTCCAGTGCAAATTAATTTCAAAGGTCTGTGAATATCAGCTTGTCACACCACAAAGAACTCATGATGGGTAGAAGCAAAGAGCTCTCTCTAGCCCCTTGTAACCTTTTTGTTGCAAAACATAATGATGGCATTGGTTACAGGCACATTTCTAAACTGCTGAATGTTCCAATGAGCACTGTTGGGGCCATCATTTGGAAGTAGAAAGAACATAATTTTACCATAAACTGGCCACGGCCAGGAGCTCCTCACAAGATTTCTGACAGAGGAGTCAAAAGAATTATCAGAAGAGTTATCCAAAAGCCAAAGGCCACTTATGGAGAGCTCCAAAGAGACCTGGAGTTAGAAGGTACTGCTATTTTAAAGAAAACAACAAGTAATGCACTCAATCGACATGGGCTCTATGCCTGCTCACCTCCCAAGACACCATTCCTGAAGAAAAACCATGATAGATAGATAGATAGATAGATAGATCAGTCCCTCCAGGATTTCTCGGGATGTTTTTATGATTGTTTGCTGATGTGTTCCATTAATACTCACTGTAAACACGGAAGTGAACGTGGTGCAGCGATGCATTTGGTTGGTTAGACTGAGCGTTTGAGCGCCAGTCAGACAAATTTGATTGGTGAACTTGGCGGAGGTTGACAAAGATTGGCCAAAATTGTGGAAAACTTGCGGTGATTGGACAAAGTTGCAAGGTCGCGCAATAGTTGCGCTGATTGGCTGATTTCACATGAATAGACACAATCGCAACATTGGGAAATCTTGGAGGGACAGATGGATAAATAGATAGATAGATAGATGTACTTTATTGATCCAAAACTGGGAAATTACAGTGTAATAGAATCATGACAGTAGACAACCAAAATGACAGAAACACGCACAGCATAAAAGAAAAAGGGATTTCCCATGGAAAGTAAAACTGCATAAATAACTTATATACATTGCAGATGAATAGATGATGACCTGTATAAATACATGAATCGTACTCACTGTGCAATGCAGGAGTATAGGGCACAGGGTGCAATGTGAGGTACCAATTAGACTGCAAGGTGCAGTATGGCAGCACAGTTATGACCAGAATTCAACATTAGAGTGAGTTGTTGTACAGTGAAATGGCATGTTGAAGCTCATTTAAAGTTTGCTACATTTGGTTAAACCAGTAAAATACTGGGAGAATATAGTCTGGTCAGATGAGACCAAAATTGAACTTTTTAGATGTCACAACACATAGCATGTTTGGAGAAGAAATGGCACTGCACATCCCATCATGGTGTGGGGGTGTTTTTCAGCACATGGTACAGGCAGACTTTATATAATTGAAGGAAAGATGAGTGGACAAATGTACAGAGACATCCTTGATAAGAAGCTCTTGCCATCTGCCAAGATGCTGAAGGTGGAATGAGGGTAAGCATTTCAGCAAGGCCATAATCCGAAACACACAGCCAAGGAAACTCTCAACTGGCTCCAGAGAAGGAAAATAAAGCTGGTAGAATGGCCTAGTCAGTCACCTGACCTGAATCCAATTGAAATTCTGTGGAACAAACTGAAGATCAGAGTTCATAGAAGACACCCACGGAACCTACAAGATTTGACAATTTGTGTGGAAGAATGGACTAAAATCACTCCTGAGCAATGCCTGCACCTAGTTTCTCCATACAGGAGGCATCTGGAAGCTGTCATTACCAACAAAGGCTTTTCTACTAAATAGTAAATTAATTTCATCAAGTGTGTTCAATACTTATTCCCTGTGTCATTCCACTTTATTAAATATAACTTGTTTTGTGAACAAAGTTACCTTGATTTCTTTGTATGTATGGATTACTTGGGTTATTACTGATATCTGGTGAAAATGTCAGGTCAATGGCTCCATCAGAAATATGTTTAATGAGAAAAATGTTGATGTGTTCAATACTTATTTTCCCTGCTGTACCTGTTTGCTGCTTTGTAATGGCATTTTAGCAGCTGCTGTCTTAATCCAATGAATTTGTCTGGTAGAAGCCTTCCTCATTATGCCTTTATCTGCACGAACCCAACTGTGCTCTGAATCAGCCACAAATTTCTTCACAGTACAATGATCACACTTTTTCATGAAATATCTAATGTTTTCATACCTCGTCCAAGACATTGCACTATTTGACACTTTTCGGCAGCAGAGAGATCCTTTTTCTTTCCATATTGCTTGAAACCTATAGCATACTTAATAATGTGGAACATCCTACTGAAGTAGTTTTCCTTTAAACACGATGGCGAAATTTTTTCAAATCAGTCATAAAATCTTAGATGACATCATACGCCACCTGAAATCCACTACCTGCTGCATTGATACTCTCCCAACAGGGTTTTTTTTTTTTTTTTAAACGTTTCATATTGTATGGCCTCAGATCTACTACAGATCATAAATATGTTGGTGTCTTCCCTCAGTGTGCTTTAAAACAGCTGTTTAAAACAGCTGAGCTCCTTCTAAAAAAGAGCAACCCAGACACCTCACTCATGAACAGCTATAGGCCTATAACAAGCCTCCCCTTTCTTAGTAAAATAATCGAAAAAAAACCCAAACATTTTTCTTCCTGACATTAAATAACTGTTTTGATGTCTTCAGTCAGGTTTTCGGCCACACCACAGCACTGAGACAGCTCTAGTTAAGGTCCTTAATGACATCCACTCCAACACAGATAATGGCAACATTTCAGTCTTGGTTCTACTGGACCTCAGAGCTGCATTTGACACGGTCGACTATAGCATCTTACTAGACCGGCTGAAAAACTGTGTGGGGCTTTCTGGTACAGCACTTGGCTGGTTTGAGTCCTATTTAAAAGACAGGGACTATTTTGTGTCTATAGGTAACTACAAAGCTGAGCGAACAAAAATAACCTGTGGAGTTCCCCAAGGTTCCATTTTGGGACCTTTGCTTTTCAACATCTATATGCTTCCACTAGCTCAAATAATAAAAAACACCAAAATATATTACCATAATTATGCAGATGATACACAAATCTACATAACCATCTCACCAGGGGTCTCATGTACAAAGGGTACTTACGCACAAAAACATGGCGTACATCCTTTTCCACGGAAAATTTCAGGTGTATCAAGAATAGAATGACCGTGGAAATATGCGCAGCCCCACGCCAAGTTCATGGCTGGCATACGTATGTTTCTACTGTTATTGGTCCGTTGGCGATACTTACAGGTGATGTTGGGAGACTGATAATGATGTGAAAATTATTGTACACACTAGAGACACATGATGAACAAACATCCAAGTGTGCGCAATTAGTTGAGTGGATTTAAAAGCAAGCGCAAAGACGTGCAGAAAATGCCTCTAACAATGGCATTAGCATTATTAGAGGATATTGCAAATTGTGCAGTGAGAAGAGAAAGGGTATTTAAAGACAGAAGATTTTCTTGCTCAGGATAATGACTGGCTTGTCAGCTGGTTTAGGTTTCCACGGGCAGTCCTTGTAGAACTGTGCTCAGAGCTACGGCTGCTCTTGGAGCATGACACTGGGAGAAGCCGTGCGCTTCCCGTCCCAGTGCAGGTGCTGACAACACTGGGGTTACCAGCAACAGAGGAATGCCAGAGGGATCAGCAATCAGGAATTTCCCAGTCGACCCTGAGCCGAGCTATGCCAGCTGTGGGGGATGGCATTCTCCAGATGTCACCCAGGTACATCATATTCCCATACAATGCAGTTGAACAGGCCAACATCAAAGTGAAATTTGTAGCGAGAGCCGGTTTTCCTAATGATTTTCATGAACAGCATTGTTGGGAACAAACTACAAGCTGGCACTGTGCAGATGGGTGGCGTCTTGGTGAGTAAATTCATGCAATTGTCCTAAATTCCAAGTCAAAATATCATCATTTAGGGCATTTATTTACAGAAATGACAACTGGCCAAAACAACAAAAAACATTGCTTGTAGATGTACTTTTTGATGTCCTTTTAATTCAAATAATGCAAAGAAAACAAGTTCATATTCATTCTTAAACATGGTAATACTTAAGTTTTAACTTAGGTAAAACTTATATTTTATATATATATATAATATAAACAGTGGTGTGAAAAACTGTTTGCCCCCTTCCTGATTTCTCGTTTTTTTTGTATGTTTTTCACACGTCAATGTTTCAGATCATAAAACATTTAAATATGACACAAATATAACGCAAGTAAAGACAAAATGCAGTTTGTAAATGAAGGTGTTTATTATTAAGGGTAAAAAACAAAAATCTAAACCTACATGGCCTTGTGTGAAGAAATGATTGCCCCCCCCCCCATTAAAACATAAATTAACTGTGGTTTATCACATCTTTGAAAAGCTGAGTTCCATTTCTCTAGCCACAGCCAGGCCTGATTACTGCCACACCTGTTCTCAATCAAGAAATCACTTAAATTAGACCTGCCTGAAAACGTGAAGTAGACCAAAAGATCCTCAAAAGCTAGACATCATGCTGCGATCCAAAGAAATTCAGGAACAAATGAGAAACAAAGTAATTGAGAGCTATCAGTCTGGAAAAGGTTATAAAACCATTTCTAAAGCTTTGGGACTCCAGTGAACCACAGTGAGAGCCATTATCCACAAATGGTGAAAACATGGAACAGTGGTGAACCTTCCCAGAACTGGCTGGCCGACCAAAATTACCCCAAGAGCACAGCGACGACTCACCCAAGAGGTTACAAAAGACCTCACAACAGCATCCAAAGACCTGCAGGCCTCACTTGCCTCAGTTAAGGTCAGTGTTCATGACTCCACCATAACAAAGAGACTGGGCAAAAATGGCCTGCATGGCAGAGTTCAAAGACGAAAACCACTGCTGAGCAAAAAGAACATAAAGGCTCGTTTCAGTTTTGCAGAAAGCATCTTGATGATCCCCAAGACTTTTGGGAAAATACTGTGTGGGCTGACGAGACAAAAGTTGAACTTTTTCGAAGGTGTGTGTGTCCCATTACATCCGGCATAAAAGTAACACAGCATTTCAGAAAAGAAACATCACACAACAGTAAAATATGGTGGTGATAGTGTGATGGTCTGGGGCTGTTTTGCTGCTTCAGGACCTGGAAGACTTGCTGTGGTAAATGGAACCATGAATTCTGCTGTCTACCAAAAAATCCTGAAGGAGAATGTCCAGCCATCTGTTCGTGACCTCAAGCTGAAGCGCGCTTGGATTCTGCAGCAGGATAATGATCCAAAACACACCAGCAAGTCCATCTCTGAATGGCTTAAGAAAAATAAAATGAAGACTTTGAAGTGGCCTAGTCAAAGTCCTGACCTGAATCCGAATGAGATGCTGTGGCATGACCATAAAAAGGCAGTTCATGCTCGAAAACCCTCCAATGTGGCTGAATTACAACAATTCTGCAAAGATGAGTGGGCCAAAATTCCTCCACAGTGCTGTAAAAGACTCATTGCCAGTTATCAGAAATGCTTGATTGCAGTTGTTGCTGCAATTGTTGTGGCCTAACCAGTTATTAGGTTTAGGGGGCAATCACTTTTTCACACAGGGCCATGTAGGTTTGGATTTTTTTCCCATAATAATAAACACCTTCATTTAAAAACTGCATTTTGTGTTTACTTGTGTGATCTTTGTGTAAAATTTAAATTTGTTTGATGATCTGAAACATTTAAGTGTGACAAACATACAAAAAATGAGAAATCAGGAAGCCAGCAAACACTTTTTCACACCACTGTGTGTGTGTGTGTGTGTGTGTGTGTGTGTGTGTGTGTGTGTGTGTGTGTGTGCAGGAGCAATGGCCGATCCTCTGGATGACGGAGCCTGGATCCCACACCTCCATCACCAACTCCCGTCGTAAGTTCAGCCCATGATGTTATCCCTTCACGCCGTCATGTAGAACGTGAAGTCAGCCATCTTCGCACACTTGCACTGGACCGTTAACTCCAAATTCCCAATTGTGCACAGCCTGCCCCCTCCATAACCATATAACAGTGCCGGGTTACCTTTTGTCCTGTAGTGAGGGAAGAACTTCCTCACCGTGGCCCAGTTCAGCAATGACTCCTCCGCCGCTGTGTCAAGCAGCAGTGGCACCTCCATGCCGTCCAACTCCACTGCTCAATACGTGTACCCATTTGTGCTGGGGAACACCGTATGGATGGTTGTCTGGGACGGGCGGAGTGTTTTCTCCTGTGGGCTCTCCGGTTAAGATACACGGCACACTCTAGCATAATGATTCAAGCGTCGACATCTGCTACAACGTTTTCCCCTAGCCGGGCAGTCCTTCACCTTATTTTGGTGCATTGCAGACCCACAACCCTTGCACAGGGGTTTTCCCGGGGCAGAGCTTCAACTGGCAGCATATCCTTGCTTTCCAAGTCCACAACATTTGCCGCTGCGGGTGGCTTTGGTAGTCGCTGTGACTGGTGCCAGGTTAGCTCCAAAACTAGTTTGTCTGCGGCCTCAGCTGGAGAGCTAGCTCGACAGCTCTGGCTATTGTTAAGTCATTGGGCGCTGTAAATAGCCTAGCCCGCAATGTGGCACTGCACATGTGCTCCGCAAGCTGGTCATGCACCATTTCATCTCCTAACAGCCCAAAGCGGCACTCACTAGCTAGCTGCCTCAAGTCGGTGACAAATTGATGGATAGGCTCACCTGCTCGCTGTTGTCATTGCCAAAAATGAATCCTCCAGACAGTCCCGCTATCCGGGGTGTGGAAACAGCTGGCTAGCAGCTCCATGACGTCCTCAAATGAGTCCGACGTGCCAAGTGTCCGCAGGACTTGCTGGCCCTCAATACCCAAGTTATGGACGAGAAGCACACGTGCCAGCACAGTGGACGTGGTGATGTAGGTCTGAAAAACCTCGAACCATCTAGGCCAAGGCACCGGCGGTTCACCCGGAAGCTCGAGAAAGGGACGAAGTGATGTGATACACGCTTCCATGAGTTAATCTTCGATCGCCAAATGTTATGTATGGAAACACCTGGGTAATGAATGAGGCAAGTTTGAAGTTGGCGAACACAGCTTTATTGATGTAACTGGAAGTAGCGGTTACACGGCAGGCACCTGGCGTGGGCACTGGTCAAAGAGACCATAGGATGGTGGCGCGCCCACTATATAGGGCAGTGGGGTGACGTGACGGGAAGTCCATGTCATCACACTGCACTTCACAATAAAGTGCCATGTTTCAGTGTACCACAGATGGATTCATACGAGGGGGGGCTGAAAAGTTCAAATTTGACCACTATGAACTTTTCAGCCCCCCCTTCCCCCCGTATATTGTAAAACACTAATAATATTTCAGGGGCAGAAGGAATATTTTTACATACTCCAAACACACTGAAGAACTTGCTAAAATAAGCGGAAAATTACGCCTTACTTTTACAAGTGTGTGTGGATGGACCCACAAGGGTTGGAAGAACTGAAAGAAAATCTAAAATGCCTGGAGGAAAAAAGTGTCAAACAGCTGAAAACATGGCAGCAGCATCAAACTGTTAACCACATCTTGAAGTGAATCCAGGCCCAGCTGTTTGCCAAAGTTCTTGCCAGAAACAAAATATCCAACGATTTCACTTCAGTCAATTTCCAAACATGAAAATCAAAATCCAATTGTGTTCAAATGCTGCCATAAACTGGGCTAAGCCAAGCAGAGTCTGGCACCATATCTTATGAAAACATTTTTGATATTTTACTTAACAAGAATTGTTTGATTACATCTGCTGCAGTGATAAAAGCTGTTTTTCATTCACTCAGAGCTATCACAGTGCCTGTCTGTGTTCTTACTGTATCTGTCTTTTCCAAAGGCATCCAGGGATAGCCTTTCTAAACAGCACGTCTGTGGGGGGTTAGTTTGTTTTACTGTCCCTGCAGGAGGGCTGATGGGAGTCAACCGGGGTCATGGCAGGCTGAGACTTCATAGCAGTGCTTTGACAGAGGGGCGTAGCCTCTCCAGACCCCACAGATTGCTGGTTCAATAATGGCACCAAGCAACGCTCTTGTGGAGTTGCTGTACCCTTCACAGAGGACATCTTTAATCAGCCATGTTTGAGATGTTTGTGTTATTGTTTCAGAGCAGTGTTAAGCCATTTCATTCGAAGGTTATTAATTTTCATTTAGATATGTTGAGTTAGGGGTTGTCCAATGAAGACCTCCCTAAATTGTATCACCCAACGTACAGTAGCCCCTTAAATTTCAACTACTGACAATTATTGGAAGATGTAGGAAGACTGTTTCATTGTTGTCCATTGTTTTGTTGTTATTACTGGTATAATATTATTCCAATACGGTTCCAATACGGTTCCTCGTGTGATGAAAGGTTCATAAAGGAAAGTTTTCTGAGAATGTAAATATCCGAAGGAGAGTCATTACAAATTCAACCCAAGAACCATGCTGATTTCAATGCTTAAGTTTTTGTGCCAGGATGTATTGAGGCCAGAGTTTTCACCCGCCATTGTCTTCGACTTGCGTTGTGATGTCCCTCCCCTGGAGGATGCATGAGAGGAGTTTACGGGCACAGCGACAGCTCTTGGCAGATGTGAGCAGCTGGGCTCTGCAGAAGGGCTACTTAAAGAGGCCTTACAGGTGTGGTAATGAGCCGGTTTTTTAAAATCCCTCCGTTGCCTCGCTCCTAATCAGCCTCGGGGCTATTTTTACCAACCCCTGTGGGCCCCTCGGGCTCATCTAGCTTTAGTTGCAGTGAGAGGGCATGTTTTTACTCCAGCACACATACACACATGCACACACTCGGTGACATAACAGTAACGCTTGCATACATGCAAATTCAGTACATATGCCCACACAGTCTCAAATTGAGGTACACAATGACACCTACAAAGCCATAGGCAAGACAGTATAGTCACATGCTCTCCTCTATGTTTGAGCTCTTGAAGGTGTGTGGAGTTCTTGAAAGTTTTGGCTGATGAATGGTGAAGGATCTAACTTTTATCTCCTGAGATGGTGGGAAAACAATCTGTCTTGCGAGGTGTGGAACGGTGTCCCAGTTTCACATTCATCAGGGGGTTGTTTAAAGCCTTATTTGCAATAATTACTCTAATGACTCCTGTCTAACAACGACGGGTCATCAGGGTCAGCAGGCCTTCTCTGCTGACCTAAAGATCAGCAAAAGAAAAGCATATGTAACCTTTAGAATTTTAATCATACTTTTTATTTATACAGTATGTTGTGTACATATTTGTTTTTGCACATTTGTAAAATTGTAACCTATTCATTGCTAAACTCTCAGCAGTTTATATGAATTATAGGATTTTATGCAGTCTGATTTTTTTTTTAATCCAGCTGTCTCAGTAAAAGAAAACCGCCTCTTGGTCTGCACATTCTCTTGTGAATTCCCTTTGCAGTTCAAGCAAGTAAAGATGTCCTAAAATGCCATTTCCCCATAACAATCCAAATTCATTTGTAACCAATTAGATTTCAAGTTTGTTCTGATCAATGTAATTTTTGAGACTTCAAGACTTTCCAGTTTCAGTTTCCTGTGCATTGATGTATGTCTTCTGATAATGATTGTGGATGGTACTAAAACAATGCCCCCATGGAGGGAATTAAGGTTAAGATTCTGCTGTTCCTGTTGCTTTCGTTCATCATTCACTTTCACAGTGTTAAGTCATTTCTTTTATTAATTAAATGCACAACTGTAAGCACTTGAAATTACAGTATTAGGTATTGCCAGTAAAACCATTTGGTTAAAGTTAGGGAAAAAGGTTGGAGTTAATTGAAGTTGGGGGTCTATTTTCAACAGATTACACCTCTCATCTTCTGCTATCTCACTACATGTAATTATTTTCACAACCACTAGTGGCTGCTTTTTACAAGACGTAACAAAAGAGCATAATTCTTGATAATAAAATGCTTAATATAATAATTTTCTGTTGGAAGACAGTCTCCTAACACCACTAAAGTCCCTGAAGACCATTCCCTACATTTTGTAGCTATTGTCTCTATCACATGTGTTAAGGCAGGAGTAGGCAGTGAGTGCCAAGGCATTGCTGCTTTTTATCCCATTTCACTAAATTCCTTCCAACTGATTGAACCAGTTGCACCTGGTGAACCACCAGTTGAACCTGGTGTATACCATTTCATGGTATACACCAGGGATGTCAAGCATACGGCCCCCAGGCCAAAACTGGCCCAATAGCGGGTTCAAACTAGTCCATGGGATGAATTGGCAACATGTGAAAAGACATAGATTGCTATTTTACAATAAAGTAATGGGTAACCCCAATTTGTACACTGGTGGTCGCACTGTTTTAGACTGCATGTCGACCAAGCGTGTTTTTTCAGCTGTGGGCGACTATTTTCTATTCATTCTCTATGTAGTTCAGCATCTATAGCACTGAACGCCCTCGGCAGTGGCCGCTTTTTCGCGGCACTCAGGGCACTCAGAGTTGAAAAAATTTCAACTTTTCAGAGTACAGCTGAGCTCGTCAATGTCAGACCTTTCTAAGCAGCCAATCAGAATAAGGAAGGGCGGGACATGGTACGCTGGTACAGTCTGTACTCAGACTCCTGTTTTCCATGTAATCATATTTTGCATCCAGAGCTGCTACCAATGCTAGAATGCATTTCCTGTCCATTGTTATTTAGAGACTGCTATTAAAAAATAAGTAGAAAGTCTGACCTTAGGAAAAACAGAAGTGCTGAGCTGTGAGTGACAAGCTGTTGCTGGGATGCAGGGCACAGACCTTTTTTTTCCAGAGCATGTAAATTTAAAATAATTTCTAGATCTTGACAAACTGTCTTTACCATAAAGTGAAATCTTATATTTTTGAGTTCCAGATACCTGTGACTTAATGTTTTGTGCCTTTGTAGAGCCACTGTGGTGTGTGAATGATTAACTGAGGCATAATGTTGAAATTGCACTTGTTTTTCTTTTTTTAAAAAAAAATCAGGATGTTCTCAAGGCCCAAATGTCTAGCTCGTGAAGATTCTTTGGCACTCAGGGCACCTGAAGTAGGCTCTGCTGTCCAGCTACCTCATCCTGTGCTCACACCAAGCACACCCACACCTGATGTAGTGCTTATCAATTGACATTATTCACAGCAGAGGAAAAAAAGAGGCAGTCTCTGTCAGAGTGAAGGAAGGAAATCACATACTTCAGCAGACCAGTGCACAGCTTTTTCAGCTCAACCTGATATATAAAGTGAATAAAAGCATCTAACTCACCATTCAGGTCCAGATTAGGCATTGGCTCTGGAAAAAAACTAAGAATTGCTCCATTTGTTCATATTTTCACCTACTGGGATGATAATAATTAAAAAAGGAACCTTCAGCAGAAGTGACTTCCTTTCTGATGTTTCAAAATAAAAGAAAGTGTGACAACATTAAAACATGGTAGTTTTGCTGAGAAATGTACTTTGTGACTTTATAAACTTAATTAGTGTTATATAGTTATTTATATGATTCCTGTTATGTGTGTTGTTCGGTGCTTTTATTTGTGAAGCATGGTGTGGTGGCTTTGGGTTCCGGTTCCACCACTATCTGTGCCTATAAAAGGGCTGCAGGCAGGAGGGGCGGTCTCTTGGCCGTTTCCTCTGCCTAGTGGTTGGGTGTGATTTGATTGCACTGCATTATTAATAAACATGTATTCAGTTCAGCACCTGGCCTTATCCTTCAACTCCAAACTGAGACATAACATTTGGTAACGAGGATTAAAGTGGATAAAAGGTATGGAAGCATTTGATTTCCCAATTCATCTGTTTTTGGAGCTCCCAGGTGAGCCACCTTTTCCTTGGCTGAGGTGGTACGCCGCCTTCCAGACTTTCATGGTGGCGCTGAACTTGGGAAGGATGGACAAATTGAAGGCACGAGCGTTGTTGGTGCACAACCTGGGAATGGGGGGAAGGCGGATTTTGAGCACGCTCGGCGACGCGGGCGACGTGAACAACTTTGACGAAGTGGTTGAGCTAATGGCGCGCTACTTTTGTGCCCCGGACAACGTCATCATTTGGAGGATTAAGTTTCAGCAGCGCCACCAACAGGTGGGCGAGTCCATTCAATAGTTCGTGGTGGACTTGAGGCTACTGGCTACCAAGTGTCGGTTTGGACCATTGGAAGAAGAAATAGTTCGCAACCAGAATCAGAATCAACTTTATTGCCAAGTATGCTTAAAACATACAAGGAATTTTACTTATCACTAGGGTGTGCTCAAGCGCTCCCTAATGACGCGACAGCCATACAAGACGCCTCATCCAGTGGGGGGTAAAGAGGGGGAGGGGGAGGGGATGACACATTGGGCAGAGAGAAAAAAACAAAGTTTTCATAATAGTGCTCGATGAGCAAGATTGTGATCACATAGAAAAAAACCCTCAGTTGCACAATTAGCAGACAAAATACAGACCACACATTAACAAAGCAAAAGAGAGAGACCAGTGTGTGTATGTCAGTCGTGTGATATCAGTATGAGTGCAGTGTGAATGTATCAGTTGCTGGTGCACAACAAAAGAAACTTCTCCTAGGCAACGGCTGGATGTTATGTTCATGTGTTCTAAACATAGATAAGCATGTTCACAGAGTCCATCTCTCTTCAGTGCATGCCATATGGTAAAGTTCCATATTAGACACATGATAACGCTGTCCTTGAAGAGTTCAGATTGCTGTACAACAGCAATTGTTTGTTAATTGTTTGGGTTAAAGAGAAGCCAAAACTCCCTTCTGCATAATCTCTACTCCTGGAGGAATGAGTTCCCAAGGGCGCCGAATCAAGGCCAGATGAGCACAGTCACTTAGAGCATAGAAATTTCCTCTCTCATGCGATTCTGCGCATCACAATTTAAATTAACATTCACAGGCTTTAAAATCATTCCCTGGAGAACACTCAGCGACTCCGAGATGTTACCCACTTTCCAATTCAGTTCAGCATTTGCTGCCATCAGTGCTCTCCCCAGCTGGTCGAATTGTTGGAGGAGCTTCGCCGGGTCCGCATTTTGATTACCTTGTTCCAACTTCTTTAATTTCCGATACACCAGGAAAACTCTAAGGCCAATCAGCAGAAATCCTGAGATCATGAAGCCAAACAGATAGATGTCTTCCACATCCTCAATCGAAAGATCACACAGACACATGAGTTTCCAATTATCCCATGAGTCCCTCACATAACCCACAGCTGAAGTGCCTGCGGGACATTTGGGCTCCCCCAGGCCCGATTTTCTGTTTGAAAAAGTGGTGTCAATTGCATTTAAAGCCCAGCTCAAAAGTTCCATTTTTCCATTTGGATTGAGATCAGCGAGAAGGAGAGCGAGACACAGACAGGACGCAGCAAGCTGGGATCAGTCAGGGAGGTGGAGGAGGAGAGGAGGAGAAATGCGACTGCTCTCTCTGAAAAATGGAAGAAGAAGACCAGTTGGTTCCGACCAACCAACCAGTTGGCGGAACATACCAACTGTGCTGCAATAAGGTCGAAGCTGCTCACCTTTCTGGGTGATTTGACGCTATCCAGGGCCATCAAGTTAGCTCTCCAGTTGGAAGCGGTGGATAAATTGATGCAGGAGCTGAGTGAGCGTTGGTCACAACGAGAGTCAGGATCCCCCATGGCTACACAAGTTGTGGACCCAGACAGCAATGGGAATGTTGAGGACAACGCAGGAGATGCCAACACTGTGATATTGAAGTCTGCCCCGGGGAGGCTCGTGTGTATGGGCTGCAGGTCACCAAAGCACCACTACAAGGCTAGAGATTGTCCGGCAAGAGGGAAGTGCTGTGGCAGGTGTGGCCGCTTAAATCATTATGGAAGGGTGTGCCACATGATCAAGCGGGGGAGCCCGCAGAAGAAATCAACCCCTCCCACCCTGACTGTTGTCCACACTGTGTCCCTGAACACTAATGGATACACGTATTGCACGGTAGAGTTGGATGGTGTGGAGGTGCTGTTGCTGAACTGGGCTACAGTGGGACAACTTTTCCCGCACTGTTGTTGTTGTTGTTGTTCGTCCATCGTTGTCGATGATGACCTCGTAATCCTATTGATCAGTTGACGGTTGACGGTGAGTCCTGAGATGACTGATCAATCCAATTTTGGCATGGAATATCCTGGCACATGTGGGGCAGGCATGGATCATCATGTTAGCTGATGTGCTCGGCTGTCTAGTCTTGCGCAGTTCGCGCTTGGTTTTAGCTCCAGCAATACCTCTGGCTTCTAGACTTCTGCAGCCATCCTTAGTGCTCATATGCCAGGCCAAGCGGTCTTGTGCTAGAGTTTCCTAGGAGGCCACATCTATATTGAGGGATTTCAGAGAGGCCTTCAGGGTGTCCTTGTAGTGTTTCTTTTGTCCCCCTCTCAACCTTTTTCCTTCTGAGAGTTCCCTGTAGAACAGCTGCTTTGGAATGCATTCATCAGGCATCCTGGCAACATGACCTGCCCACCTGGCTTGTGCTCTTATTAGCATGGTGTGGACCATTTCCATTTTAGCTCGCTCAAGGTCTTCTGTGTTGGGTACCTTGTCCTGCCATTTGATGCTGAAGATCCTTCGAAGACAGGTGAGGTGGAAACGGTTGAGCTGTCTGGTATGCCTTGCATACACCGTCCATGTTTCACAGGCATAGAGGAGTGTTGGGAGCACAACAGCACGGTAGACCTTTAGTTTCGTTTCTAGACTAATGCCCCGTCTTTCCCATGCAATTTTGCGGAGTCTGCCGAATGCAATGCTGGCCTTGGCTATTCTGTGGTTGACTTCGGTATCTATTATTGCAGACTGGGAGAGGGTGCTATCTAGGTATGTAAATTGGCTTACAACTTGCAGCCTCTGCCCCTTCACTGTAATAGTTGGTTCTGCCTGTTGGCCATTTGGAGCTGGCTGGTGCATAACTTCAGTCTTCTTGGTGCTGATAGTGAGGCCGAAGTTGTCACATGCCATGGAGAATTTGTCCATGCTTGACTGCATCTCACACTCTGAGCTGTCATTTAAAGCACAGTCGTCGGCAAAGAGGAAGTCCCTCAGTACAGTCTCTTTTACCTTGGTGACAGCCCGAAGTCTTCTTGGGTTGAAGAGCCTTCTATCCTGCCTGTACCTGAGGCTTATCCCAGTGGTGCTATTCTGAAAGGCATCAGTGAGCATGGCTGAGAACATCATACTAAACAAGGTGGGTGCGAGCACACAGCCTTGTTTAACGCCATTCGTGACTGGAAAAGCCTCTGATGCCTCACCGTTGTCTAGGACGCGTGCGTTCATGCCATTGTGGAACTGGCGCACCATCAGGATGAATTTGTCTGGGCAGCCAAACTTTGACATTATCCTCCATATTCCCTGGCGACTGACAGTGTCAAACGCTTTGGTGAGGTCAACAAATGTGGTGTAGAGCTCGCAGTTCTGTTCTAGACACTTCTCCTGGAGTTGATGAGCTGCAAAGATCATGTCCACGGTCCCTCTACACTTACGGAAGCAACATTGTGATTCTGGCTGCAGGCCTTGTTCTAGGTGAGTGATCAGATGATTTGGCAAGAGTCTTGCGAAGACCTTACCAGCTATGGAGAGTAGCAAGATACCTCGGTAGTTGTCGCATACTTGTCTGTTGCCCTTTTTCTTGTACAAGTGGACAATTGACGCATTCCCGAGTTCCTGAGGAATGGTGCCTTGGGTCCAGAAGGACTGGAACAGTTCAGTCAGTTTTTCAAAGAGTGCTGGGCCACCTGTCTTGTATATCTCAGCTGGAATGGCGTCTGACCCTGGTGCTTTACCACTTGATGGTTGGCCAACAGCCTTTTGGACTTCAGCAACAGTGGGAAGTTCATCCATGGCATCGTTGATCTCGACCCGGAACATCCTGTCAATTGCCTCATTGTTTATAGTAGATGGCCGGTTCAGGACTCCTTCAAAATGTTCAGCCCATCTTTGGAGGATTTGGATGACGAGTGACGCCAAGGAGCTGGTCCCAGTTGTTCCCGGACGTCGGCTAAATTGGGCCGACGAACTTGGAGCCACAATGGCAAGGGCTGCAGCGGACTTACAAGAGGTCGGGGCAAGACTGATAGGCATGGAGAGACCGCATGCCAAGCAGAGACCCTGCAAGCCGAGCAGAGCCCCTGTGGGAGTCGCGGACTGGGTTTGGGCTCAGGAGGAGGCGAGATCACGGCGGGTACGGGCCAAGCAACAGGTGGAAGAACACCAGGGATGGCTATGTGTCATGGCCAGGTGGAGTGATGCTTACCTCCAGCTGTTGGACGGCTCATGGAGGCACCCAAACGAGCTGAAGCGTGCTCCAGAGAAGACTGTGGGACGTAGGCCTGGACAAGCGGAGCCTACAGTGGTGAGGAAGAGGAGGCGCACCGGGGCCGAGGCAACCAGCTGCAGTCCGGGTGGCAGGCCACCTCCAGGGGCGGACTGATGTAAGGGACGGTCCAGGGGGCCCACGGAGTTGTTTTCTCCAGCCGTGTGTACAGGTGCATCTCAACAAATTAGAATGTCAACAAAAAGTTGATTTATTTAGGTAATTCAATTAAAAAAAATAAACTTATATATTATATAGAGTCATTACACAGAGAGTGATATATTTCAAGTGTTTATTTAAATTTTTATGATTATGGCTTACAACCCATGAAAACCCCAAATTCAGTTTCTCAAAAAATTAGAATATTACATAAAATTAATTTTAAAAAATAGGGTTTTTTTAATCGAAATGTTGGCCAACTGAAAAGTATGTCCATGTACACACTCAATACTTGGTCGGGCAAGCAAACACCAGCAGATGACCTCTATTCAGATAAAAGTAAATTTTGCATTTCATTTGGAAATCAAAGTCAGAGTCTGGAGAAAGAGTGGAGAGGTACAGAATCAAAGTTGCTTGAGGTTTAGTGTGAAGTTTCCACAGTCAGTGATGATTTGAGGAACCATGTCATCAGCTGGTGTTGATCCACTGTGTTTTAGCAAGACCAAAGTCAGTGCAGTCGCCTACCAGGAAATTTTAGAGCACTTCATGCTTCCCTCTGCTGGCAAGCTTTATGGAGAAGCTGATCTCATTTTCCAGCAGGACTTGGCACCCCCCCACACACACACACACACACACACTGCCAAAAGTGTCAAAACCTGGTTAATGACCATGGCATCACTGTGTGTGATTGGCCAGCAAACTCTCCTGACCTAAACCTCATAGAGAATCTATGGAGTATTGTCAAGAGGAAGATGAAAGACACCAGACCCAACAATGCAGATGAGCTGAAGGTCACTATCAAAGCAACCTGGACCTTCATAACACCTCAGCAGTGCCACAGGCTGATCACCTCCATGCCACGCCACATCGAGACAGTAATTTATCCAAAAGGAGCCCCGACCAAGTATTGAGTGTGTACATGGACATACTTGTCAGTTGGCCAACATTTCTATTAAAAAACTATTATTTAAAATTAATTTTATGTAATATTCTAATTTTTTTGAGAAACTGAATTTGGGGTTTTCATGGGCTATAAGCTGTAATCATCAAAATTAAAATAAACACTTGAAATATATCACTATTTAATTTTTTTTAATTGAATTACCTAAATAAATCAACTTTTTGTTGACATTCTAATTTATTGAGATGTACCTGTATATGGTTTAATTGTAATGCATGTGTTAGGAATGTTTTGTTGTTTCTATGCATGTAGTTTTGGGGATTAATTTGTGTATTTTATTTTAGTTCAAGAGACAAGGTGGTATTTTGTTTGTAGATGGACTTTAATTTAGTATAAGTGGCAGAATAATCCGCTTTGACATGTGGGGTGGGACGGCAGTCCACCCGTTCTCCCTAGTTTTAGTTGTTTTAGGTGTGAATGTGTTAGGCCAATTTTAGCACATTATTTTACATTATGTTAGTGCATGATTCGGGTCCTAAATTGGGGTGGGTCTGAATTGTGTGTGCGTGTGTTTTGGACTTTTGTAAGGGGGAGGGAGAATGTTGCATAGTTATTTATATGGTTCCTGTTGTGTGTTGTTCAGTGCTTTTATTTGTGAGGCACAGTGTGGTGGCTTTGGGTTCCAGTTCCGCCACCACCCATGCCTATAAAAGGGCTACAGACTGGAGGGGCAGTCTCTCTTGGCCATCTCCTCTGCCTAGCAGTTGGGTGTGATTTGGTTACACTGCATTATTAATAAACGTGTGTTCAGTTCAGCACCTGGCCTCATCCTTCGACTCCAAACTGAGACATAACATTTAGTTCTGCATTTTCTGTGTTTTCTTTGTTTTTTTTTAAATTAATGATTGGATTATTTTATTCATTAAACATACCTGATTATCAAGTGGTTTTATGTGAAGATAATTTGTTTCAAATTAGTGTAACAGTATTTTAAGAGGTAAACGTAAGGGACGGATTTAATCAGTTGTGACTCATCGGTCATTCGAAGCACTAACATGAAAGCTGTCCTAAATTTAACCAATTATAAATTGCTTAAATGCCACAATGAAGAGTTATGTAATTAAAGAGTTGGTTTTGGCCTCATTTGACCTCATGACTACAAACAGACTGAGGATCTCAGACCTTTATTATTAAGCTACTACTACTGCTAATGAAAAAACTGCATCATATGCACATTAAAAAACTGTTATTGGCATCATGGCCATTTAGTGGGCAGGGTCTGAAAGGGTTGGCCTTCTTGGCCTGCCTAATGTACAGTAATTTGGCCCTCAGTCAAAGTTAACCGGCAAACACCACCAGTAAATATTTCAGTTTAGTTGCACCCCCAAAACAAACAGCAGCTGAGATGAGAGTCAGCACCTCCCAAGTCCGAGTCCATGGTCCTCAGCCGGAAAAAGGTGGATTGTCCTCTACGGGTTGGGGACAGGCTCCTGCCCCAAGTGGAGGAGTTTAAGTATCTTGGGGTCTTATTCACGAGTGAGGGGAGAATGGAACGAGAGATTGACAGACGGATTGCAGTGATGCAGACGTTGTACCGGTCTGATGTGGTGAAGAGGGAGCTGAGTTCTAAGGCAAAGCTGTTAATTTACCAGTCAATTTACGTTCCTACTCTCACTTATGGTCATGAGCTTTGGGTAATGACCGAAAAAACGAGATCCCGGATACAAGTGGCTGCAATGAGCTTTCTCCGTAGGATCGCTGGACTCACCCTCAGAGATAGGGTGAGGAGCTCAGTCATCCGGGAGAGGCTCAGAGTAGAACCGCTGCTCCTCCACATTGAAAGGATCCAGTTGAGGTGATATGGGCATCTGATCAGGATGCCTCCTGGACACCTCCCACTTGAGGTTTTTCGGGCACGTCCCACTGGGAGGAGACCCCGGGGCAGACCCAGGACTCGCTGGAGAGACTAAGTCTCCCAGCTGGTCTGGGAACATCTTGATATCCTCTCTGAAGAGCTGGAGCAGGTGGCTGGGGAGAGGGAAGTCTGGGCTTCTCTGCTTGAACTGCTGCCTCCGCGACCCGGACCTCCGGAAAAGCGGTAGAAGATGGATGATGGATGGATGGAGTTGCACCCCCTACTCATAGAGTTACTGTATGTACAATAGTGAAAGGTTGTATAGAAAATGTTTATTAACAGGATCTCTCTAATAAATTCTTTAATTGATCAACTGTGGAGTGTGTAATTGATGAGGCAGGTTTGTCTCAAGGCAGTTTATTACATGTCTCCATCATGAGCAAAGTAGAAAGAGGACATCTCAGAAAAAACTCGTCCCTTATATACCCAGGTCTCCCCACAGCTCAAAAGTAACAATGCATTTCCTCTTTAATCCCTTAGCCTCCCCCTCACAGTCTTTGGCCCACAAAGGATCCCCCAAGCAGTCTCTTGCATACCAAAGATTACACTTTCACAGCTTCCTGTTATCTCCAAGGAAACTCTGCACTTTGTTCTTATCTAAGATGTGAGGCATTATGTAAGGCAATAAGTAAGTCACATGTGTGGCTACACCCCCCCCCCCCCAAATTTTAGATCGAGCAAAAGAATAACAGTCTGCATGCTGTGATGGAATCATTACACATCAGTCCACATGCTGCTTGGGCTTCAGTCTTCTCCCGTATCTGCTGTAACCAGGATTCACCGCCTCAGCGGCGCTGTCATGCTGGGGAGCTGCTGTCTGGGGGTGAAAACCTTTTGTCAGTCCCTGTGGGTGTTCTGGGGAAATATTACTCTGAGAAGCTCCTCGTGGGGGTCTTCCGCGCCGAGGGGCCCTTGCCAACAGCACTTGCTCATCCGCCACCACAAAAGCGGGTTTGAGTCTGTTTATGCCAACCTTTTCCCTCCTACCCCCAAATCTAGCAAAAAATGCTTGTCCCCTGTTTCCAGCACTCTGAACGGTCCATCATAAGGTGGTCACAGTGGGGGGCGATGCGCGTCATGTCTGACAAAAACAAACTCCGCGTTTTTCAAAGTTTTAGGCACAAAAACGCGCGGAAAACTGTGATGAACGAGGCCCGGCAGTGTGCCTGTGTCAATGCTACGCTGCAACAGCTGAGACGGGGAGCTGCCTGGCGCAGGATTATCCGGGAGAAACTCCCCGGGCAGCCGAAGTGGCTGCGCGAAAACAAGTTCAGCTGGGGAAGCTTCTAAGTCTTCTTTAGGCGCAGAACGCAACCCTAATAAAACCCACGGTAGCTTGTCTACCCAATTTACATCCGTCAGTGACGCTCTGAGAGCTGCTTTCAATGACCTGTGAAAACGTTCGCATAACCCATTAGCCTGTGGATTGTACGCGGTTGTACAGTGAATTGCGACACCTAGGCTGCGGGCCATTGTCGACCAAAGTTCGGAAACAAATTGAGGGCCTCTGTCGGACGTAATGTCCGACGGGACTCCAAAATGCGCCACCCATGCTGTTACAAACGCGCGCGCCACCTCCTCGGCTGTGGTTGACGCCAAAGGAACCACCTCCGGCCAGCGCGTGGTGCGGTCCACCATTGTCAGAAGGTGTGTGCACCCCTGTGATGGCGGGAGGGGACCCACGAGGTCCACGTGAACGTGGTCAAACCTCTTAGCCGGAATGTGAAATGGCTCCAAGGGAGCCCTCGTGTGTCTGTGTACCTTGGCTCGTTGGCACGCCATGCAGGCTGCTGCCCACTCTTTCACCTGTTTGCGGAGGCCTGGCCACACAAATTTTTCTGCTACCATTTTGACCGACGCGCGCACCCCCGGGTGCGCCAAAGAATGAATCGAGTCAAAAACGCGGCGGCGCCACGCTGCCGGTACCACGGGATGCGGTCGCCCCATGGAGACATCACAGATTAGAGGGGGCATACCGTCCTGCAGCACCCTGCTCTCCAGCCTTAACCCTGTTGGTCCAGACTGGAGCGCGCGCACATCCGTGTCACTAACCTGCTCCGCGGCTATGGCTGTGTAATCTATCCCCACGCGGACGGGGGCAGCCGCGGCGCCCGAGAGGCAGTCTGCCAATACATTCAGTTTACCCGAGACATGCTGAATATCGGTAGTAAACTCTGAGATCGCGGCCAGCTGTCTCTGCTGCCGGCCCGACCAAGGTTCTGAAACCTTGGCCATCGCAAATGTTAGTGGCTTGTGGTCAACGAACGCGGTGAAACAGCGCCCTTCCAGCCAGAACTAGAAGTGGCGAATAGCCAAGTGGAGAGCCAGCAACTCCCTGTCAAACGCGCTGTATTTACGTTCACTATCGCGCAAGGTCCTGCAGAAAAAGGCGAGCGGTTGCCACGCGCCGGCTAAACACTGCTCCACGACCGCCCCTATGGCCACATCTGACGCATCAGTAGTGAGCGCTATGTGGGCCGTTGGGTCTGGATGTGCCAACAACGCAGCGTTTGCCAGGGCTGCCTTGACTTCCGAGAACGCCCGCTCTCGCTCCGGGGACCATTCGATCTTATTCGCGGGTTTCTGCTTTTTGAGCGCGGCGTACAGTGGTTGCATGAGCTGCGCTGCGCGGGGGAGGAAACGGTTATAAAAATTCACCATTCCCAAAAACTCCTGCAACGCCCTGACCGTTTGTGGTCGGGGAAAATCTGCTACCGCGCGCACTTTGTCAGGCAGCGGAACCGCTCCTTCGGGAGAGACGCGGTGCCCCAAAAAATCAATCTGCGTCACCCCAAACTGACACTTCGCTGGATTGATTATTAAACCGTGCTCTCCCAACCTCCGGAAAACCGCCGTGAGGTGGGTTTTGTGTTCGTCTTCGGACGCGCTGGCTACCAAAATATCGTCCAGGTAGACAAATACGAAAGGGAGATTGCGCAGCACCGCATCCATCATGCGTTGGAACGTCTGTGCAGCCCCTTTAAGCCCGAATGGCATGCACAAAAACTCAAACGGATAACGCCAAACGGAGTTATCACCGCTGTTTTGGGTATGTCCTCAGCGCGCACTGGGACTTGGTGGTAACCGCGGACCAAGTCTATGTTAGAAAAAACGCGCGCTCCTGCCAAATGAACGGAAAAATCTTGGATGTGAGGAATTGGGTAGCGGTTGTGCGCTGTGGCGTTGTTCAACCTGCGGAAATCCCCGCAAGGTCGCCACGAACCGTCAGCTTTAGGGACCATGTGTAGCGGGGAAGCCCATGGGCTGTTTGAACGCTTGATGTTGCCCAACCTCTCCAGGTTGGCGAACTCCTCGCGCGCTATGGCCAGTTCAGCTGCGTCCAAGCGCCGAGGTTTTGCAAAAACGGGCGGCCCGGTGGTGGTAATAAAATGTTCCACCCCGTGTTTAGCGACAGCTGCCGAAAATGTCGGGACCGTGAGTGCTGGGAACTGAGTGAACAGTGTGTGGAACTTACCGCTTGCAGCTGTGACGTTGGCTTGTGCTGTTGGCCGGGACGCTCGAGCTGTACAGGGAATAGAATCAAAAGACAGTGCCTTAACCAGGCGCCTGTTAGCGACATCAACCAACAACCCATGTGAGCACAAAAAATCAGCCCCCAATATATTGAAATTCAATGCTGCTATGACAAAAGTCCACTCAAATGTACGGCCGTGTAGAGACAGAAGCAGAGTCCTCTCACCAAAGGTTTTAATGTCCGAGCCGTTTGCTGCTGCCATCTGGGGGCCGCTGGAACCTGCCAGCCGGTCGGTGTAGGACGGCATGATGAAACTCAGCTGGGCGCCGGTGTCCACGAGGAAATGTCTCCCGGAGCGTGCGTCCGTCAAGTAGAGCAGCTTGTTCTCCTCCCCAAGGGTCGCAGCTGCTACCGACCCCCGGTCTTGGCGTTTTCCCGAGCGCTTGAACTGGCACGGTGGTATACATTTGCGTGCCTTCTCTGCAAAGCAGCGGTGATAGAAACAAAGAATGTCTCCACCGCGTTCCTTGGCGCCCGCCGCCGCTGTCGTCATGGGTTCTGCTACCGCCGTCCCTGGCTCCCCGCCATCTCCGGCCGTCGCGCCGAGCTCCATCGCTGCCGCTGTGGCCGCGCGCTCTCTGCTGGCGTTGACAATCCGATGCGCCTCCCAGACCAGCGCACGGTAGTCCCGCTGGGCCAGTAACGGCGAACTGGCCAGGGCCGCTCTCGTCGCTGACGGCAGGGTCCTGAGGAAGAGGTGGGTAAAGATGAAGTGGTCATCGTCCGAGCCTTTCAGCCTCAGCATCTTCTCCATCAGGTCAATGGGCGTGCAATCTCCCAACTCGGTCAGCGCCAGGAGTCTCTCTGCTCTCTCCTCAACCGAGAGAGTATAGTGCTGGATGAGTGCAGCCTTCAACGCGCCGTATTTGTCGCTGGCTAGTGGCTGCTCCAGGAGGCTCTCCACATGCTGAGCCGTGTGGTTGTCGAGCTTTGCGATCACATGGTAGAATTTCGTGTCATCTACCGATATTCCCCGGAGGGCGAACTGTGCCTCCACCAGGTGGAACCAGGAGCGCGGATTGTGCTGCCAAAAGTCCGGTAGCTGGACCGTAACGGCATATGCTTGGCTGGGGGCTCCCAACGAGGCTGGCCCCAGGGAATTCTCTTCTTGCTGCATGCTACGTCTTGGGTCACCAGTGTGGAGTGTGTAATTGACAAGGCAGGTTTGTCTCAAGGCAGTTTATTACACGTCTCCATCATGAGCAAAGTAGAAAGAGAACATCTCAGAAAAAACTTGTCCCTTATATATCCAGGTCTCCCCACAGCTCACAAGTCACATTGCATTCAAATCAAAAGTAACAATGCATTTCCTCTTTAATCCCTTAGCCTCCCCCTCACAGTCTTTGGCCCACAAAGGATCCCCCAAGCAGTCTCTTGCATACCAAAGATTACACTTTCACAGCTTCCTGTTATCTCCAAGGAAACTCTGCACTTTGTTCTTATCTAAGATGTGAGGCATTATGTAAGGCATTAAGTAAGTCACATGTGTGGCTACACAACTATACTTATTTTATGGATCAGTTTAAAATGATCGATAAAATTTGGTTGGTTGACATGTCTGACTTTTTCTCCATTGCAAAAGTAACAGAGCCTTTTAGTGCCATTTTCAGTTAACAGTGCATATCATCTTTCTTGGAAGCAAAATGGTGATCAAGCAGGATAGAATGGTCAAAAAACTTGAATTCTAACCAGGTATCAAAAATGAGTCTGTGTGACTGCCATCACTGAAATTAAAAAAATGCAAAAAGCAAAAATGAGACACGCTTCCCAGAATTGTGTTTTTGTTCTCTTTTGCCAGTTGCTAGGTAAATTACTTTGTTAAGGATCTAATAGATGCTTAGTCATTGTGTTGTCAGGGACAAGAATCCAAGTTTATGTTTTTCTTCATTTAGTGGCAAAACATATGCAGACAGCCAAGTCTTGATGGCATATTCAGTCAAAACTGTAAGCTAATGGGGTCTAAAGGTGTAACCCTGTTGAAACAGCCATTATAACTCCATACTCATACCTTTTTTTTTTTTTGAAAGTCATAGTTGGTAGAAAGGCAACTTTTCTGGCCCTTGTTGCCCAGCCCCCCTTGCCTCCTTCCTGGGGCGGGTGTCTGGTTGTCCTGGGGTGTAGTGGCCTCAGTGCATTGTACTCTGTGGGGGCTGTGAGTTACGAAGGAGATAGGAGGGCATTATCATGCTTGCCTATGGTCCCGGGAGTGGAGGGGATGGGGGGCACTGCTGTGGCCTGTTATCCTCTCTCTTTTCTTTGTATGTTTTCTTGCAAGCTATGCACACATGTGCGCGCGCGCGCACACACACACACACCTATCTGTTCTCTTTCAGGTGCAGATATCAGGCTTGTGTGGAGATCTTCTCAGAAGCAGCAACTGTTTCTTGTGTTTTTTCTTTGTTTCTTTGTTTCTTTCTCTTCCTCCCCACTCCTTGATCCCCCCCACCTCTGCCAACCACTTCATACCCTTTCAGTTCCCTCCCCATTCCTCCCTGTCAGTTCCAGCATAAGTAAGACAGTATAAATAAAGTGTTAAAGTTATTATATAGCAAGAGGAGTCTATAAATACTATTTATTTACAGCATACAGTGGGGCAAAAAAGTATTTAGTCAGCCACCAATTGTGCAAGTTCTACCACTTAAAAGATGAGAGAGGTCTCCAATTTTCATCATATGTATACTTCAACTATGAGAGACAAAATGAAAAAAACAAAATCCAGAAAATCACATTGAAGGATTTTTTAATGAATTAATTGGTAAATTCCTTGGTAAAATAAGTATTTGGTCACCTCCAAACAAGCAAGATTTCTGGCTCTCACAGACCTGTAACTTCTTCTTTAAGAGGCTCCTCTGTCCTCCACTCGTTACCTGTATTAATGGCAGCTTTTTGAACTCGTTATCAGTATAAAAGACACCTGTCCACAACCTCAAACAGTCAGACTCCAAACTCCACTATGGCCAAGATCAAAGAGCTGTCAAAGGACACCAGAAACAAAACTGTAGACCTGCACCAGGCTGGGAAGACTGAATCTGCAATAGGTAAGCAGTTTGGTGTGAAGAAATCAACTGTGGGAGCAATTATTGGAAAATGGAAGATATACTAGACCACTGATAATCTCCCTCAATCTGGGACTCCACGCAAGATCTCACCCCGTGGGGTCAAAATGATCACAAGAATGGTGAGCAAAAATCCCAGAACCACACGGGGGGACCTAGTGAATGACCTGCAGAGAGCTGGGACCAAAGTAACAAAGGCTACATCAGTAACACACTATGCCGCCAGGGACTCAAATCCTGCAGTGCCAGATGTGTCCCCCTGCTTAAGCCAGTACATGTCCAGGCCCGTCTGAAGTTTGCTAGAGAGCATTTGGATGATCCAGAAGAGGACTGGGAGAATGTCATATGGTCAGATGAAACCAAAATAGAAAAAACTCAACTTGTCGTGTTTGGAGGAGAAAGAATGCTGAGTTGCATCCAAAGAACACCATACCTACTGTGAAGCATGGGGGTGGAAACATCATGCTTTGGGGCTGTTTTTCTGCAAAGGGACCAGGATGACTGATCCGTGTAAAGGAAAGAATGAATGGGGCCATGTATCATGAGATTTTGAGTGAAAACCTCCTTCCATCAGCAAGGGCATTGAAGATGAAACATGGCTGGGTCTTTCAGCATGACAATGATCCCAAACACACCGCCCGGGCAATGAAGGAGTGGCTTCGTAAGAAGCATTTCAAGGTCCTGGAGTGGCTTAGCCAGTCTCCAGATCTCAACCCCATAGAAAATCTTTGGAGGGAGTTGAAAGTCCG
Source organism: Pholidichthys leucotaenia (assembly GCA_020510985.1). Taxonomy (NCBI): domain Eukaryota; kingdom Metazoa; phylum Chordata; class Actinopteri; order Cichliformes; family Pholidichthyidae; genus Pholidichthys; species Pholidichthys leucotaenia. The sequence continues at coordinate 354,464,930 of CM035839.1, forward strand.
TGTTGCCCAGCGACAGCCCCAAAACATCACTGCTCTAGAGGAGATCTGCATGGAGGAATGGGACAAAATACCAGCAACAGTGTGTGAAAACCTTGTGAAGACTTACAGAAAACGTTTGACCTTTGTCATTGCCAACAAAGGGTATATAACAAAGTATTGAGATGAACTTTTGTTATTGACCAAATACTTATTTTACCGAGGAATTTACCAATTAATTCATTAAAAATCCTTCATTGTGATTTTCTGGATTTTTTTTTCTCATTTTGTCTCTCATAGTTGAGGTATACCTATGATGAAAATTGGAGATCTCTCGCATCTTTTAAGTGGGAGAACTTGCACAATTGGTGGCTGACTAAATACTTTTTTGCCTCACTGTATATCAAATATGAGCAGAGTCTCCTTTTGGCAAAACAAATCTGTTTGGCACAATAACACAAGCAGATATCTCATTTGCTTGCTGAGCTGCTTGACAGGAGAGGTAAAAAAAAAGGCAGCTTTTTGTTTCTCACAACACAGAAGTAAATCAAAACCATGTTAGGGTCAAACTTTGTGGATAATGGTAGCACAGTCCAATGGTCTGTGGGATTATTTAGAGATTATGATTTATTTTTTATTATTTCATTACAGTTAGGGTTGTTGTGATAACGGCAATTATGTAGTACCGCGCTATGGACAAGCCTACCATGGAGGATAACAAGCAACCGCAACAACCGCAGTGTTCACTTTTTATGTGTGTGGGGCTATATCTCGTTGTTCCCTTATGTGCCCCTATTGATTATTAAATAAATTGTTTAATGTTAAGTGTATTTTTATTGCCAACAGCATGTTTGCACCTAGTACTGTGGTAGCTTCCATAGCACTGGGTGCTGCCGCCGCCAGCACCATATGGGGCATTCTCTCTCCAGATGGACTCCAGCAGGCAGTTAGTGGCGGAAGTGTTTGGACAAATTGCTAATTACAGCCGTGACAATGAGCACTGAAAGGGCACAAAGCATGTTATTTCCTTCTGAGCGGAGTGTTTATGATCCTGGCAATTGAGCTCCGAGAGCAAAACAACTACTGCATAGTGCATTGCTTATTTGAACGTGATTTTTCGGACAGCGGCAAAAATCAAAAAATCACGGAGACAAGAGCCCCGCGGGGTCCTGTACGGAGGCTGTCCTGTTTAAATAAGCTGAATTTCACTGTAGTCTCCAGTTCACACACCCTGTAGGTGAAATACTGGAGTTACCGCCACTGCTTTTTGATTGATTGATTTTATTTATTTGAACATTCCGACAAAAGAAAAAAGAATTTAAAACAAAAATCAAGTCAAAAATAAAATGTTCAAATGGAGTGGGAAGAAGCCAACGCTTGTATAGTCCCACTCCTTTGTGAAAATGATCTTTCTTTTTTCATTTTTTTTTAACAGAATCAACAGTTCTTGCCTAAGAAGATCAGAGCGCCGCACAATTGTCACACACGCACATAAACTGAGAGTGGAGCGGCAGTGAGTTTCTCACAGCTTCCATCGTTTGCCACATAAGTTATGAACCCTGTTTAAATTATGAGACCACAGGGTCCTCATTTGCAATAATACCACATATTGCGGTGTTGAGCTGTCCACCTTCACCGCAGGGGAAATTCCTCCACTGTGACAGCCCTAATTACAGTCCATATTAAATACAATTTAGCGTATTAATTTTCCCACCCGGATGAGAAATAAAATCAAAATTAGCATTTTACTGACTAAGTGGATATACAGTATGTTTTAAGGACAACAGAGTAGGTCTCAAAACTGAGCCCTGAGGAGCAACACCTGACAAAGCCACTATTCATTCATTCATTCAATTTCTCAACCACTTCATCTTATTTAAGTCATGTCTTCTCATCTTCTTCGGGTGAGAAACTGGGTACATCCTGGAGAGTTCGCTAGTCCTTCACAAGGCCAACACAGAGAGACAGAAACCCATTCAATGCCACATTCACACCTATGGGCAATTTTAGAATCCCAAGTTAACACCGATTAGCTTAACATACATGTCTTTGGACTGTGGGAAGAAGTTCTTGTACCCAAAGAGAACCCACCTGTTAGTTGTGCCCCTCCAGGGCATAGAGGATGAACCCAAACACCATACAGAAGTTTGTGTGATTTATTACAAGTGAATGCATTAGCATAGTGCAGCAACGAATGGCAAGCGGGTAAAATAAATAGAGAACCAAATGATTAACAAACAAGAAACAGCTGTAACTAATCAAGAAAAAAGAGGCAACATATGGAAACAAAACTGAAACAGGAAATGGACTGTGCTAGGCTGGAATGAAAACAAAGCACACCACCAAAATAAGAGTCCACTCAGAACAATGATAAGGTAGGAAATAATACATAAACCCTACCAATGTAACTGAGGAGAGTAATGGCAATAATAGCAATAATAGTGATAAAAAGTCCAAAAACAACTCAGGGTGTGGACATGGAACATGTCCAGATCGTAACACTACCCAGACACAGTGAGAACATCCAAGCTCTACACAGAAAGGCCTGAGCTGCTCAGAGCCATTATAGACTAAGCCTGAAAAAGTTCACCGGAGTGGTGGCTCAGTTGGTAGAGCATCCGCCCCACACCCGGGAGGCAGGGGTTCAAATCCCGGCCGGGTCATACCAAAGACCATATAAAAATGGTGCTTTCTGCCTTCTAGCGTGGTGCTCCGCATAATGGAATGGGGAAAGTAAAGTTACACACAGAGCTACCAGAGGACTGACCCCCTGCTGTAGCTTTCACTACGTACAGTAGCTGTGTGGCCTAGGGTCAGAGAAACGGAGATAGGCGCCGCCCATATACACCTTCAGGTGTGAAGGGATTAACTAACTAACTAACTTGAACTCTCTTCTTTCTTTTTTTTAAAGAATGTTCAAATAAAAATCAATGTCAATGACAATATAAAGCTAATCTCTTGTAAGCACAGTCACCATAACTTCAGCCATAACTCAAAAAAGGGAGGTTTTAGTTGAGATCATCTTATAAAGCTGAAAGAAGTTCTTTTTTTTGTCAAGCAGTTTAGGCTCCATGACAAAAACCTCCCTGAAGATCTTTGACAGAAATACATCTCTAAAAGGCATCAGTGGTTTTCTGGTAACAGCTGATCAAGGACATGTGAACTGTGATTCATTATGGCCTCTATGCTTAGAATAGTTTGGAACATACATAGTTTAAATGATCAAATTTAAGTTATTTAATAAGCAGTGGGAATATAGGAAATACTTTTCAAAACAAAAGTGTATAGCGTCAAAAGGACTAAAAAGGAGTGCTATAGGTAGATGAATATTTATTTATTTATTTATTTATTTATTTCAGATAAATTAAAAGTAAAGATTAAAAAAAGAATGAATCTTTATTTATTTTGGATAAATTAAAAGTAAAGATTAAAAAAAGAAAAGGAACAATATAACAAAGGGGGGGGGGGGATCCAACAAGGTCAAATCAAACAATAACTCCTCTGATTATACAGTTCAACATAAGTTATCCGAAATGGGTGATGGCTGAAGCTGCAGCTTATATTGCCCACCCATATTCCATCCAAGAATTCAAAAGAAAAACAAAACAAGAGCGATTACAATTCAGAACAAAGCTAAGACAAAACGTGAGAAAAAAAAAATAAGCAACAACACAACACAGAATGGATATGATAATCCTTATGTGATTTTACATGTCATCTTGTATATATGTTTTGAGTATTTCTTCCTTTAGTTTTTGTTTAAATTGTTCAAGTGTTGTACATGATTTTAATTCAGGTCCAAAAGTGTTCCACAATCTGACTCCTTGCACTGAAATACAGTGGTGCTTGGTGGTAGTTCTCACTGAGGGTTTTTGAAATATACATGTTCCTCTGAAATGATATTGTTTCTCCCTTATTTGGAACAACTTTTGTATATTTGCAGGCAGTGATAGATTCTTTACTTTAAACATAATTACTGCAGTTTTAAAGTCAACTAGATCTTTCAACTTGAGAGCTTTTAATTTAAGAAAAAGTGGGTTTGTTGGTTCCCTGTAAGCAGCTTTGTTTATTATTCTAATAGCTCTCTTCTGAAGCATAGCAAGACTGGATATATGTTTGTTTTATATGTATTTCCCCATACTTCAGTACAATATGTCATGTATGGGAGTATTAATGAATGATACAAAGTATATAATGTGGGTTGATTCAGCAAATATTTCACTCTGTGTAGTATTGCAATTGATTTAGATATTTTACCTTTAATATAATTAATATGTGACTTCCAACACAGTTTATTATCAATTATTACTCCAAGAAATTTAGTTTCAGAAACCCTTTCAATCTCTACACCATTTACACTAAGTTTAGATACTAAGTTGTTGTGATGGTTGTTAAAAACTATAAATTTTGTCTTACTTAAATTGAGCGTTAATTTGTTTGAGTCAAACCACAGTTTAAGCTTTCCTAATTCCTTTCCGAGTGTATCCAAAAGTTGTTCCAAATTGCTTCCACTGCATAATAAATTATTATCATCCGCAAACAATATTAAATCCATTTTTTCCGTGACTTTACATATATCATTTATATACATATTGAATAACAGTGGCCCCAAAACTGAACCCTGTGGGACTCCACAAGTAACCTTCAGTAACTGTGAGTTTTTGTTATCAACACATACATACTGACATCTATTCTTTAAGTAACTACATAACCAGGACAGTGCTACCCCCCTAATACCACAATTTTGTAGTTTCTTTAATAATAAATTATGATCCACTGTATCAAATGCTTTTTTAAGATCCAGGAATACCCCAACTGAATGCTTTTTATTTTCAATGGCAGTTGATATTTTTTCTATAAATTCCATTAGAGCAAATGCAGTTGTCCTCTTGTGTCTGAACCCATATTGCTGCTCACACAATAAATTATTCTTCATTATGAAGTTGTCAATTCTCTCACAGAATATTTTTTCAAGTATCTTGGAAAATTGCGGCAATAGTGAAATTGGTCTATAGTTTGAAAATTCCCCTCTGTCACCCGTCCTGTATATTGGAATTACTTTAGCTATTTTCATTGCATTGGGAAATATACCTGTTTGGAGAGACAGGTTACAAATATACGTCAGTGGTTTCACTAAGCATTCAGTAATAGTTTTCATTAAGAGCATGTCAATACCATCACAGTCCGTAGATGTTTTACTTTTAAATGATTTAACAATTTCAATGACCTCTCTCTCATCTGTGTTCTTTATGAAAATGGAGTCTTTTATAGCAGTGTTTTTGCTTACTGTATCACCCGTAGGTGCCGTAATGGGTATTTCTCGAGCCAAATTAGGACCAATGTTAACAAAAAACTTATTAAATTCATCTGCAGGTGAGACTGCATTCACACTCTGAGTCGTTTTATTTTTTTTATTTTATTTTTTTTTTGAAAAATTGGTTGGGTAGTTTATATTTCTATTTTTATTTCCAAGAATATTGTTAAGTATTGTCCATGTATTTTTAATATTGTCTCTGTTTTTCTCCAGTTCTTTACTGTAATAGTCTCTTTTACTACATCTCATTATATATGTTTTGGTGACACATGGGGAGTGCATAATTGTATGGCATCTTAGACAAGAACAAAGAGCAGAGTTTCCCTGGGAGATAACAGGGAGGTGTGAAGGATGAATGCAGTGTGATCTTTTGTGTGTTAGAAACTTCTGGAAGGATGTTAAAGGATTAAGGAAGTGAATGCAATGTGACCTTTTGTGGGTTAGAAGCTTCTAGAAGAATGCCATGCTTTTTAAGAGGAGAGTCGCTGCTGAGAATTCATTCTGACTATGCTTCTGTGTGAGATGTGTAATAAACTGTCTGAGTCAAATCCACCTAGTTATTTACACGCTCCACACTGGTGACCCAAGACGAATCATGGAACACGGCGAAAGATCCCCGGAGCCAGCCTCGTTGGGAGCCCCCAGCCAAGCATATGCTGTTGCAATCAAGCTACCGGATTTTTGGCAGCACAATCCGCGCTCCTGGTTCCACCTAGTTGAGGCGCAGTTCGCCCTCCGGGGGAGATCGGCGGATGACATGAAGTTCCACTATGTGGTCGCAACGCTCGACGCCCACACGGCTCAGAACGTGGAGAGCCTGCTCGATCAGCCACCAACCAACGACAAGTACGGCGCGCTGAAGGCTGCACTCATCCAGCACTACACACTCTTGGATGGTGAGAGAGCAGACAGACTCCTGACACGGACTGGGTTAGGAGATGGGTCGCCATTGACCTGATGGAGAAGATGCTGAGATTAAAGGGCACGGACGATGACCATTTCGTTTTTACCCACCTCTTCCTCCGGAACCTTCCATCAGCGACGAGAGCGACCCTGGCCAATTCGCCGTTGCTGGCCAAGCAGGACTGTCGTGCGCTGGCCCGAGAAGCAAACCGTATCGCCATCGCCAGCAGAGAGTTCACGACCATGGCGGCAGAGACGGAGCTCGGCGCGACGGCCAGAGGAGGCGAGCCATCGACGGCAGCAGCAGAGCCACCGACGACAGCAGCAGCGGGGGCCAAAGAACGCGGGGGAGACACCCTTTGTTTCTACCACCGCCGCTTCGCAGAGAGGGCACGCAAATGTATACCACCGTGCCAGTTCATGCACTCGGGAAACGCCAAGACCGGGGGTCGGTAGCAGCCGCGACCCTCGGGGAGGAGAACAAGCTGCTCTACTTGACGGACGCACGCTCGGGGAGGCATTTCCTCGTGGACACCGGCGCCCAGATGAGTTTCATCCTGCCGACCTACACCGACCGGCTGGCAGGATCTAGCGGCCCCGAGACGGCAGCAGCAAACGGCTCGGAGATTAAGACCTTTGGGGAGAGGACTCTACTCCTGTCTCTACACGGCCGTACATTTGAGTGGACTTTTGTCATAGCAGCATTGAATTTCAATATACTGGGGGCTGATTTTTTGTGCACACATGGTTTGTTGGTTGATGTCGCTAACAGGCGCCTAGTTAATGCACTGTCCTTTGATTCTATCCCCTGTATAGCTCGAGCGTCCTGGCCAACAGCACAAGCCAACGTCACAGCTGCATGCGGTAAGTTCCACACACTGCTCACTCAGTTCCCAGCACTCACTGTCCTGACATTTTCGGCAGCCATCGCTAAACACGGGGTGGAGCATTTTATCACTACCACCGGGCCGCCCATTTTTGCAAAACCTCGGTGCTTGGACGCAGCTAAACTGGCCATAGCGCGCGAGGAGTTCGCCAACCTGGAGAGGTTGGGCATCATCAGGCGTTCAAATAGCCCATGGGCTTCCCCGCTACACATGGTCCCTAAAGCTGAGGGTTCGTGGCGACCTTGCGGGGATTTCCGCAGGTTGAACAACGCCACAGCGCATGACCGCTACCCAATTCCTCACATTCAGGATTTTTCCGTTCACCTGGCAGGAGCGGGCGTTTTTTCTAAAATAGACCTGGTCCGCGGTTACCACCAAGTCCCAGTGCGCGCTGAGGACATACCCAAAACAGCGGTGATAACTCCGTTCGGTTTATTCGAGTTTTTGCGCATGCCATTCGGGCTTAAAGGGGCTGCACAGACGTTCCAACGCATGATGGATGCAGTGCTGCGAGATCTCCCTTTCGTGTTCGTCTACTTGGATGATATCTTGGTAGCCAGCGCGTCCAAAGACGAACACAAAACCCATCTCATGACGGTTTTCCGGAGGTTGGAAGAGCACGGGTTAATAATCAACCCAGCGAAATGTCAGTTCGGGGTGACGGGGATTGATTTTTTGGGGCACCGCATCTCTCCCGAAGGAGCAGTACCACTGCCTGACAAAGTGCGTGCAGTAGCAGATTTTCCCCGGCCGCAAACGGTCAGGGCGTTACAAGAATTTTTGGGAATGGTGAATTTTTATAACCGTTTCCTTCCCCGCGCAGCGCAACTCATGCAACCACTGTATGCCGCGCTCAGAAAACAGAAGCCCGCGGATAAGGTCGAATGGACCCCGGAGCGAGAGCGGGCGTTCTCGGAAGTCAAAGCAGCCCTGGCAAACGCTGCATTGCTAGCACATCCAGACCCAACGGCCCGCATAGCGCTCACCACTGATGCTTCAGATGTGGCCATAGGGGCGGTCGTGGAGCAGCGCGTAGCCGGGGCTTGGCAGCCGCTTGCCTTTTTCAGCAGGACTTTGCGCGACAGTGAACGTAAATACAGTGCGTTCGACAGGGAGTTGCTGGCTCTCCGCCTGGCCATTCGCCACTTCCAGTTCTGGCTGGAAGGGCGCAGTTTCACCGCGTTCGTTGACCACAAGCCGCTAACATTCGCGATGGCCAAGGTTTCAGAACCGTGGTCGGGCCGGCAGCAGAGACAGCCGGCCGCGATCTCAAAGTTTACTACCGATATTCAGCATGTTTCGGGTATACTGAATGTAGTGGCAGGCTGCCTCTCGCGTGCCGTGGTGGCCCCAGTCTGTGTGGGGATAGATTACGCAGCCATGGCCGCGGAGCAGGTTAGTGACGCGGACGTGCGTGCACTCCAGTCTGGACCAACAGGGTTAAGGCTGGAGAGCAGGGTGCTGCAAGACGGCATGCCCCCCCTAATCTGCAATGTCTCCACGGGGCGCCTGCGTCCCGTGGTCCCGGCCGCGTGGCGCCGCCGCGTTTTTGACTCGATTCATTCTTTGGCACACCCGGGAGTGCGCGCGTCGGTCAAAATGGTAGGAGAGAAATTCGTGTGGCCGAGCCTTCGCAAACAAGTGAAAGAGTGGGCAGCAGCCTGCATGGCGTGCCAACGAGCCAAAGTACACAGACGCACGAAGGCTCCCTTGGAGCCGTTTCGCATCCTGGCTAAGAGGTTCGACCATGTTCACGTGGACCTCGTGGGCCCCCTCCCGCCATCACAGGGGTGCATGCACCTTCTGACAATGGTGGACCGCACCACGCGCTGGCCGGAAGTGGTTCCACTGGCGGCAACCACAGCCGAGGAGGTGGCGCGCGCGTTTTTAACAGCATGGGTGGCGCGTTTTGGAGTCCCGTCGGATATTACGTCCGACAGAGGCCCTCAATTTGTTTCCGAACTCTGGTTAACAATGGCCCGCAGCCTGGGTGTCACAATTCACTGCACAACCGCGTACAATCCACAGGCTAATGGGTTATGCGAACGTTTTCATAGGTCATTGAAAACGGCTCTCAGGGCGTCACTGACGGATGCAAATTGGGTAGACAAGCTACCGTGGGTTTTATTGGGGTTACGTTCTGCGCCTAAAGAGGATCTGGAAGCTTCCCCGGCTAAACTCGTTTTTGCGCAGCCACTTCGGCTGCCTGGGGAGTTTCTTCCAGATAATCCCGCGCCGGGCAGCTCCCTGTCTCAGCTGTTGCAGCGTAGCATAGACACAAGCACGCTGCTGGGCCCTGCTCACCACAGTTTTCCACGCGTTTTTGTGCCTAAAACTTTGAAAAACACGGAGTTCGTTTTTGTCAGACACGATGCCCATCGCCCTCCACTGCGCCCACCTTATGATGGACCGTTCAGAGTGCTGGAAACAGGGGACAAGCATTTTTTGCTAGATTTGGGGGGTGGGAGGGAAAAGATTGGCGTAGACAGACTCAAACCCGCTTTTGTGGTGGCGGACGAGCAAGTGCTGTTGGCGAGGGCCCCTAGGCGTGGAAGACCCCCACGGGGAGCTTCCCAGAGAAAAGATTCCCCAGAGCACCCACACGGACAGACTTTTACCCCTCAAACATCAGCCCCCCAGCATGACAGCGCCGCGGAGGCGGTGAATCCTGGTTACAGCAGATACCGGAGAAGACTGAAGCCCAAGCAGCATGTGGATTGATGTTTAATGATTTTACCACAGCATATGGACTGTCATTCTATTGTTCTATCCAAGAAGCTCGGGGGGGGGGGGTCGTTTGGTGACACATGGGGAGTGCATAATTGTATAGCATCTTAGACAAGAACAAAGAGCAGAGTTTCCCTTGGAGATAACAGGGAGGTGTGAAGGATGAATGCAGTGTGATCTTTTGTGTGTTAGAAACTTCTGGAAGGATGTTAAAGGATTAAGGAAGTGAAAGCAATGTGACCTTTTGTGGGTTAGAAGCTTCTAGAAGAATGCCATGCTTTTTAAGAGGAGAGTCTCTGCTGAGTATTCATTCTGACTATGCTTCTGTGTGAGATGTGTAATAAACTGTCTGAGTCAAATCCGCCTCGTTATTTACACGCTCCACAATGTTAACTTATTTTTGTATGTTTTATACCGCTGCTCTGCTTCTTTTGTCCTTTTCTTTAGAAAAGCTTTACATAATAATTTTTTCTTTTTACACGCCTTTTGTAATCCTTTGGTTAACCATGGCTTGTCGACAAATTTCTGTTTCAGCATTTTCTTTACTAATGGACAATTTTTTTCATAAAGAGTGGTTACAATGTTCATAAATGTGTCATAGGCTTCATTTACATCTGATACATAGACTTTTGTCCAGTCTTGCTTTAGCAAGGCTTCTTTAAAAGAACTGATTGCATTTTGTGATTTGTATCTGAAAGATTTTAAAGTTTTTTTCTGTATTGGCCCCTGTGTGGCCATGGATAAGTGCAAAGACTGGCAAATGGTCACTTATATCATTTATCATTAATCCAATTTCTATTTTCTTATCAATAATATTAACAAACAGGTTATCAATAAGTGTAGCAGACTGTGATTCTACTGGGATGTGTTACTGTGGGATATAGACTCATACTGTACATAGAATTCATGAACTCTATAATTACATTTTGTTGAAATGGATTTAGTAAATCAGTATTGAAATCTCCACAAATTACAACCATTTTCTTACGAGTAATATTATTGTACAGCTCAACTAATTTATTTCTGAATGTCTCAATGCAAGTTCCCGGCATTCTATATATACAACTTATAATTAGATTTTATGTTTTATCTTGGTCAATCTCAACAGTAACACACTCCAGAATCCCTGGTAGTGCAAAGGACATTCCATTTACAAGCTTACACCTATACAGGTCATCAATATACACTGCAACACCACCACCCTTTTTTTGAGATCTGTTAATATGAAACATTTGACATCCCTCTATTGCCATCAGAGGAGCCTGCTCTTCATTAAGCCAAGTTTCAGAGACTGCGATAGCTGTAAATTTTCTGTCTAGCTGTTTTAAATAGTCCTGAATCTGTGGAAAGTTTTTGTTAAGACGTCTGCTGTTGAAGTGTGTTATTGATAGTTTACCATCTAGTTGCACTTGACTTTTGAATTGCTTTTCAGTGTAGTATTCACAGTGATTATGGATATTATTGAAAAAGTGGTTATCAGGATCAATATCATTCTCCATCTCTTGTAGTTTATGTTCAGCATAATGGCATATTTTCAGAGTTTGAATTTCCTCTCTCTGTGTCAAATGACTTCCTCCAACTGGGGATAATTGATGTCTACTCAAGTCAGTCATAAGTTTTTTTTGTTTGCTTGTTTTGTTTATTTTTTTTTAAAGTATATTGACATGGTATGTCACAAAAGAACTATTCTTGCTGTGTGTGTGGATATGGACTATCATAGTCTCTTAATTTTCTTAATCAGTGTTCATCTATATTCATTTAAGTCAGTAAGATCTCTGATTATTATGGTCTTCGCTTCCTCAGGTGTTCCATTAAGTTTGATCCAAACTCTACAATTTCTTGTCCATGTTGCCTGTATCTTATTTTGTCTTTTCAGCATCCATGCTTGCCATGCTATTTCAGCATTAGTCTTTGTTAAATGTTCATTTAGGTAGACTTCTGTCCCCCGTAGCTTTCTGGCCTGCCTCAGTATGTCATTCTTTACCCTTCTGTTCACAAAGCGCATCACAATTGATTTCTTTGTTTTATTATCTTTCTGGGTAAAGTATGACAGGCTGAAATTGCATTTACTTCAACCTTTATGTTTCTGCTTTCAAGGAACTGAAGCACCTGGTTTTCCAGGGAGACTGATTCACTCAGGGGAGCCTCCTCACCTCTCATTCCTGCTGTAACATTGGCATATGATTGATATTTAATGTCTAGTCCACTTATAATTAGATCATCCATACGAGAATATTGTTCAAGATCCTCGACGCGTCGCTCCAAGTCTGCAATTTTTTTGTCTTTTTCCTTAATTGTTCATTTTAATTCTCGGACTTCTTCCATTAGCCCTAATAGTTTTAGCTGTTGACTAGCCACTTTGGTCAGTTCTTCTGACAAGAAGTTCAGAGATTTTTTAATCTCTTCCATTTCTTCCTTCTTTGGTGGCATTTTTACTGACCTGTTGGTAGTAAAACAATCTCTGCTGATGTCGCCGGTATCCGATCCGACCGACCAACCTCGAATCCAGCTGGGGCCTCAGCTAGCCCCCTCCGCTGCTAGTCCCGCTGCTTACCACCGCTGCAATTGAGCTCCTGTCCAGCCGGGGTGCCGGCAGCTCCTCCACCGAGCCCCGCCACCCACCGCCACTGTAGTTGAGCTCCGAGCTCGTCCAGGTGAACAGATGCCACAGCCACGTCCCTCTCCAGCTACCAAAGCGCTACCGAAGCGCCGCTGGCCCTCCGGCGTCCTTGGCTCCCGCAGTGCTCGTCTCACTGCCTAGGACACCTCCACGCTGCTCCTCTCCGGCACCCCGCACAGATGAGCAGAAGCCGTTAGCTGGCTGCTTCGTCCTGCCGCCTCCACGGTTCTCATTGGCCAAACAGATGTCGGCCAGAATAAAATGGCCAGAATAAAAAGGAATAATAGTCACCGGCCAGTATAAAAAGGAAAGGCAAGCATATAAAGGAAAAAGCAGAATAAAAAGGAAAGGCAAGCATATGGCATTAATTTAACAAAGGCTTTGGTGCATTATCTCAGTGCTCTCAGTTTTGACATGAACAGCTTCACTGACACTGTGGATGGTCAGCATAAAGCTGAAATGCACATACACATATGGCAGTGGTAAAGACCCACAGTCATGTCATTTCAAGGAAACTTAATGTGGGTGCTTTGGGACGTTACTATGGTTGCAGCAAACACTGGAGCATCATTGGGTCATTAAAAATTTGCAGTCAAAATGATTTTTCTCAAGCTTTTAGAGCTTTGAACTCAAAGCAGGAGAAAGAGAAAGACTTCTGATTTACAACTTGACTTTTAAACATGACACGCAAAGGGAGTTTTATGATCGCAGTCTCTTGCTCTGGCATCTTTACAGGGGTACTAGTCATGCTTATTACTTGTGTATTGGCATGTTTACTTTTGTGAAGAAAAAAAAATCTCTCTTACTCCCCATCTGTCTCTCTGTCTGTCTGTTAACTAAAGCCAACTATTTGTCTATGTCTTTCTTCGAGTCTTTTTCTTCTCCTTAAATAGTGAAACTGCTGAATACATTCTATCACAAGCATGAAAGGAGAGGATTGGGATTAATTATCCATTACAGCATACATTTCAAGAGCACAGTTCAGAGGTTCATGGCAGCTCTTTCAGTTTTATGCTTCCCACCATCACTTGAGAGTGAACATCGTGAAAACCTCAGATGTTCTGTAACATTTGAATCTGTGTGAGGCCTTTGAAATTAGTGCAGGGTGTTTTAATATCAATGTCACTTTTTTTTGTTTCCCGTGAGTATTTGAAGTTCTCTGCTGCTCTTACTCATTTGCATGCAACAACCTCCACAGACTATTAATGTCATTTCCTTGAGCTGTAGATCCTATACGAACTGCTTATATTCCTTAATGACAAAAGAGAACAGAAATAGGTTGTTAATCTGCTCATCCATCCTCCAGTGAAAGATTAATGCAAGAAATCTGTACCTTTAGCCGGTGGTGGCTCACTCCAGAAGCCCCAGGCTACCGTTGTTCTGACACTCTTGCCCATTAGCTTGGCATCCTGCGCATGTGTTCCTAAATTACTAAGATTTTTAACACCACTCATCTCAAATATTTGTCAAAAAATGTGTATGAAACAGTGTGTGTAATATAGTGATGGAGTCTGTAGTGTATTCATGTTTTCCCATTGAAAAACAATGTGAGAGGCTCACATAATTGTTACTTTAATCGTAAGCTTGATGTTAATTTATTTTCTACAAGACAACATGAACACCATATTGAACTGTCTCTCCATACTTTAGACTGGTATGTATCAAAAATGTAAAAATCACAAATTCTATCTGCAAGTGTTTTTTCAGGCAAAAAAAAAGAAAAACAAGGTGTGAAAGCAACAGTTTGCAACTGGACCATTTCCTGGCTGTCAGCAGTGGCATCCTAGACCTGATGCTGGTTGCTTGGCAACTGCATACAGAAATTAACTTGCTTCTAACAGTTTTTGAAACAGTAAGTTGATTTTTTTTTTCTTTACATTTATTTGTTGGGTAAATAGGCTAAATGTAACACGTGAATTACTAAACTTTAGGAGGGCTGACAGGAATATTGTTACTTTTCAGCAGAGCAGGGATAATCCCTCATTTCAATTATTTTGACTAAATTTAGCATCATTAAATAATGCTGGCACACTTCTGTGAATATCTGTGTATGTGTCACTGACACTGAGTAAATTATTGTGCCCATGTTCATGGAACATTCTCACCTTGGGCATCAGAGTGAGCGTGTTGTTGAGTTTAATAGTTTCTGCTCAACAACTGTCCTTTATACAACAGTTGGTACCGAGCAATCTGATTGGACAATCTTCTTCGTCCATCACAAATGACGATGACCAGGACAAGCTTCATAATAAGGGTGCAGGATGATTGAATGTAGGCATGGTGTATAAAAGGTAAAAAGTAATAGCCAACAATTGCTGATCAAGTCTGGTGAAGGTGCCTGAGGTAGCTTATGAGGTTGATGTGAGCTGAACCTTTTCTTGGGTCCTCCACAAGCTCTCTTGCCATCAGTCAGCTCTCCATAGAGGAGAATTTTTGTGAGCTTGTTGTTCTCCATGTAGTACATGTGTCCCGCCCACCTGAGCTGCACCTTCTTAATCAAGGTGTGAATGCTGCATAGGTTTGCTCGACACAAAACTTCGGTATCAGGAACTTTGTCCTGCCACCTTATTTTAAGCAGATTGCACAGGCAATTCAGGTGAAAGTGGTTCAATTTCTTGGCGTGCCCTTGGTATACTGTCCAGGTCTCACAAGCGTAGAGGAGAATGGTGAGGATCACTGTGTTGTAGACCTGCAGTTTTGTCTCAAGCCTCCTCTGTCCCAGATGAATACTTTCAGATGACCAAAGGATTGGCTAGCTTTGGATAACTGCAGATCAACCTCATCGTCAATGTTATCTGATCGGTTGATGGTGTTGCTGAGGTAAATGAACTTCTTCCTGTTCTTCAGATCTGCGTTGTTCACACAAATGTGAGGTTCAATATAGGGTGTTTTTGGAGCAGGCTGTTGTAGCACCTCAGTCTTCTGCATGTTGATGGTGAGGCCATAACACTGGCAAGTACTAGTAAAGGAGTCTAGGCTTGCTTGCATCTGTCTGTCTGAATAGAAGCCAAGCGCACAGTCATCTGCACAGAGGAACTCTCGAATGGATTGCAGTTCGACCTTGGTTCTGGCTTGAAGTCTCCTTAGGTTGAACACACCACCATCCATTCTGTATCTGATGGAGATGTCTGGATCAGCTCCGGCAAAGTCATCAGTCAACATGGCTGAAAAAACTATGCTGAATAGAGTGAGTGCCAATATGCAGCTTTGCTTCACTCCATTTGACACTACAAATGAGTTGGAAAACTCTCCATTGTCAAACATACGTGCACACATGCCTTCATGAAATTGACAAACCATCTGAATGAAAGTGGGTGGACAGCCATACTTGGACTGTGACCATGTGAGTGTCTGTGTCTGTGCTGCTTGGCTTTACAAGCACTCTCCTTGCTGGGTGACTGCTGAGGGTTTGTAGGTGCCAGTAGCATCTTGTTGGTGGGAAAGTCAGGCATCTGGAGTTCTGTGAGCTGCATGTCGTTGTGACCATTGTTGCAGGAAATGACTGTGCTGTTAGGGTCTTCATTGAGTGGCTTCAGGTGCAGCCACTCTGCATCTGAGCACCAACAGACTGCATCAAAGGCTTTTGTCAAGTCCACAAAGGTCATGTAGAGAGTTTTGTTATGCTCTTGACATTTTTCTTGTAGCTGCTGAGCAACATAGATCATATCCACAGTTCGACAGCCAGCTCTGAAGCCGCACTGGCTCTCAGAGAGGAGCATATTGCTTTCCAGGTGGAGAATGAGCCTGCTGAGGAGAACACGAGTGAGGATCTTGCCGGCATGCAAGAGAAGAAAGATTCCACGATGGTTGTCACATGACTGGCAGTTTCCTTTTCTTTTGTAGAGATGGATGATGTTGGTGTCTTTCTGCTCTTGAGGGATACAACCCTGATTCCACATGCTCACAAAGAGCTCTGTCAGTTTTTTGTGTAGGGTGGAGCAATCCAATTTGAAGATTTCTGCGGGAAGTGCATCTGGTCCTGGAGCTTTGCCATTTGACATCTGTGTGTGAACGTGTGGATAGCAGGATCTGTACAGCGCTTTGGTCATCCAGAGATGAATAAAATGCACTACAGTGGATATAAAACGAAAAACAGTATCTGCCACAGGTCTGTGGTGGACACTCCCAATTGCACAGGGTGAGACTGGACATCCTGGCAGATAAACACATCTGTCGCAAGGTCTGTGGTGGAATGCCTGTCGGTGCATCGTGACATGCACTACACAAAGAGCAGAGATAAACAAACCTATCATCTGATCAGTCACTGCAACAGATACTGGAGTCAGTTTGTCTTGGCCTGTTCTTGCCACTGATAATACCTCTATCTGCCAAGAATGTGCTGCTAGTCCAGCAAAAGCTAGCGGTACTGTTAAATACTTTGCAAGCAGTTTCATGAAATGGTCAATCAGATGCAATGCTAATGGAGAACTTCCTACTTGCACTATGTTCAGAGTACAACCTTGTGATAACCAACACTCTATTTAAGCACAAGGACACACACACAGGAAGACATGGATACACCCAAGATCCAAGCACTGGCACTTGTTAGACTACATCATAGTAAGGCAGAGAGACATAAGGGATGTATTGGACACCAGAGCAATGAGAGGTGCGGACTGTGGTACTGATCACATTATGCTGAGATCTAGATTAAGGATTTGCAGACGAAAACAGCACTGCAGGACGGGTGCGAAGCCACCACGGAAGCTAAACACTACTGCACTGAAAGGCCAAAAGAAGCAGGAAGAAGTTACACAGGAAATGGATGAAAACTGGAAAGACTGGGACAGCAACAACTCAGAGAATGACATAGAAGAGAAATGGGCAACACTGAAGGATACGGTGTATCAGACTGCGAGTGATGTATTAGGCCACCCTGAGAGGAAACAACAAGATTGGTTTGATAAGCATGATGAACATCTGAAGAAACTACTAGAAGCGAGGAGTATAGCTAGGCAGGAAAACCTACAGTGTAGCACAAGGTCAAAGAAGAAGAAATACTCAAAGGCTCAGAGTGAACTACAGAAGTACACCAGAGAGATGAAGTCCAACTGGTGGGATGAAAAAGCGGTGGAACTTCAAACTGCAGCAGACAGGAAGGACATGAAAATATTCTTCATAGGTTTGAGAGAAATCTACGTCCCTAAACCAAGAGGATTGATCCAACTAAAGGCTATGGATGGTGAAACAATTTTGCAGGAGAAAGACAAGATCCTGGACAGATTTGCAGACCACTTTGACCAACTACTAAACAACCCTGGAGATCTCACTGAAGAGGCTAAAGAAGGATCTTGTGCAGTGACCAGCTGTATCAAGTCTGGATGAACCACCAAATCTTGATGAACTAATGGCAGCTATCAGGACAACACATGATGGTAAAGCTCCAGGAAGGGATGGAATTCCAGCAGAAGTGTGGAAATTTGGTGGTGTTCAGCTGACCAACTGCCTGCACAAGTTCATCCAAGAGACATGGGATGCCCAGAAAGTACCTCAGGACTGGAAGGATGTAAGTATTGTGTCTTTGTTCAAGAAAGGTGGAAAGACTGTGGAAATTACCGAGGTATATCACTGCTAGCCACTGTTGGTAAGATTCTCTCACGTGTACTACTGAACAGACTCAATGAACACATCTCACAGAATGTACTACCAGAAACCCAGCGCGGCTTTATAAGTGGAAGAAGCACAATGAACATGATTTTCTGCTTGAAACAGGTTCAAGAAAAGTGTATCGAACAGAACATGCCACTTCATGTAGTCTTCATAGACTTCAGTAAAGCCTTCAATGCTGTTTCGCGACAAGGACTTTGGCAGGTACTCAAGAAATATGGCTGTACAGAGAAGTTTGTCAGCCTGATCGAGGCACTCCATACAGCAGGGGTGTCCAACCATGTGCCATGGAGAGCCAAGACCCTGCAGGTTTTACCTCCAACCAGTGTCTTCAACAGCAGATTTCAGTGAACTTCTTCCCACTGATTGCTGATAAGTGAAAACACCTGCTGAAGAGACTGGGTAGAAGAGAAAACCTGCAGGGTCTTGGCTCTCCATGGCACATGGTTGGACACCCCTGCCATACAGGTATGCAAGCAAACATGGCAATGAGTGGTTCAGTATCTAAAGACTTTTCAGTAAGCAACGGGGTGAAACAAGGATGTCTGCTAGTGCCTTCACTCTTCTTGCTATATCTGGCAGCCATGCTTGAGGTGGCCTTGAAAGACACTTCAGAAGGAGTACACATTCAAACAAGGAAAGAAGCAGACTTGTTCAATGTGGCACAGTTATAAGCCAAGAGTAAGACATCGATAAAAGTAGTAAGAGAAATGCTCTTTGCCAACGACAGTGCTCTAGTTGCACACAGTGCGGAAGATATGCAGTCTTTAGTGGAGAAATTTGCAAGAGCAGCTAGCCAATTCAGCCTCAAAATCAACATCAAGAAGACAAAGTGCCTTTATCAACCACCAAAGTTCTAGTTATCAGCATCACTACCAGAAGAGATCATCATTGGTACAGAGCCACTAGTCAAGTGCAAGACTTTCAAGTATCTAGGGAGTACAGTTTCAGAGAATGCTAGGCTGGAGGATGAACTAGCTCTCAGAATTGGAGGAGCAAACGCTGTGTTTGGAATCTTGAGAGAGACTGTGGAACAATCGACATATGTCTATCCGTGTGAAATACAAAGTGTACAGAGCGACAGTACTGGCTACTCTATTGTATGGTGCTGAAACTTGGACTGTCTACAGAGCGCAGGTAAAGAAACTCCACATGTACAGTACATGATGAGACACCTTCGAGCCATAATGAACATCTCATGGAAAGACAAGATAACCAACACAGAAGTGTTGAAACGAGCTGGTCTACCATCAATGGAGGACATGCTAATACAGACAAATCTGAGATGGCTCGGACATATTGAGAGAATGGACCACCAGCGTCTCCCTCGGCAGTTACTCTACTCACAGTTATGCGAGGGCAAGTGCAATCAGGGTAGACTAAGGCTCAGATTTAAAGACACTGTAAAAAGAAACTTGAAGAAGCTAGATATAGACAGGAGTTCCTGGCAGCGGAAGGCTAAAGACAGAGGTGCATGGAGGAATCTGATCAGACCTAAATGAAACAGTCATTGTCGTCCACGGCAGACTGCTGTGATGATGATGATGATGATGATGATGATGATGATGATGATGGATATAAAAAGTCTACACACCCCTATTCAAATACCAGGTTTTTGTGATGTAAAAAAATGAGACCCACATAAATCATTTAAAAACTTTTTCCACCATTAATATGACCTATAACCTATACAACAAAATTGAAAAACGAACTGAAAACTTTTATGGGGAAAAATAAAAAACTTGCAATAACCTGGTTGCATAAATATGCACACTTTTAAAGTAATATTTTGTTGCAGCACCTTTGGCTTTTATTACAGCACTCAGTCTTTTTGGGTTGAAGTCTGTCAGCGTGGCACATCTTGATGTGGCAATATTAGCCCACTTTTCTTTGCAAAAATGCTCCAAATCTGTCTGATTGTGAGCGCATCTCCTGTGCACAGCCCTCTTCAGATCACCCCACAGATATTTGATCGGATTCAGGTCTGGACTCTGGCTGGGCCATTCCAAAACCTTAATTTTCTTCTAGTGAAGCCATTCTTTTGTTGATTTAGATGTGTGCTTTGGGTCATTGTCGTGCTGAAAAATGAATTTCCTCTTTATCTTCAGCTTTCTAGCAGAAACCTGAAGGTTTTGTGTCAACACTGACTGGTATTTGGAACTGTTCATAATTCCCTCCACCTTGACTAAGGCCCCAGTTCCAGCTGAAGAAAAACAGCCCCAAAGCATGGCGCTGCCACCACCATGCTTCACTGTAGGTATGGTGTTCTTTTAGTGATGAGAAGTGTTGTGTTTGCGCTAAATATACCTTTTGGAATTATGGCCAAAAACTTCAACCTTAGTTTCATCAGACCATAACACATTTTCCCACATGCATTTAGAAGATTTCAAATACGTTTTTGTAAAATGTACCCAGGCTTGGATGTTTTTCTTCGTAAGATAAGGCTTCCATCTTGCCACCCTACCCCAAAGCCCAGACATATGAAGAAGACGGGAGATTGTTGTCACATCAAACAGCCAGTACTTGCCAGAAATTCCTGCAGCTCCTTCAATCTTGCTGTCAGCCTCTTGGCAGCCTCCCTGACCAGTTTCCTTCTTGTCTTTTCATCAATTGAAGTTCTTGGTAATGTCACTGTTGTGCCATATTTCCTCCACTTGATGATGACTGTTTTCACTGTGTTCCATGGTATATTGAATGCCTTGGAAATTCTTTTGTACCCTTCTCCTGACTGATACCTTTGAACAATGAGATCCCTCTGATGCTTTGGAAGCTGTCTGCAGACAATGGCTTGTGCTGTAAGATGTGACTACAAAAATGCTAGGAAAAGCCTATTAGAACAGCTCAACTTTATTTGGGTTTAAAGCCCACCATTTAAAGAGACTCCCATTTAACATGAGTTTGAATGTGATTGGTTAATTCTTAACACAGCCACATCCCCAGTTATAACAGAGTGTGCATATTTATGCAACCAGGTTATTTTAAGTTTTTTTATTTTTCCCCTTAAAAGATTTCAGTTTGTTTTTCTATTGGGTTGTACAGGTTATAGGTCACATTAATGGGGGAAAAGTTTTGAAATGATTTATCTTGGTCTCATTACACAACATCCATCCATCCATCCATCTTCTTCCGCTTAATCCTTTTCAGGTCGCGGGGGGGGGGGGGGGGGGGGGGGGTGCTGGAGCCTATCCCAGCATCTTTGGACGAGAGGCAGGGTACACCCTGGACAGTTCGCCAGTCCATCACAGGGCCAACACAGAGAGACAGACAACCATTCACTCTCACAGTCATTCCTAAGGACAATTTAGAATCCCCAGTTTGAGGCCAATTAACCTAACTTGCATGTTTTTGGCATGTGGGAGGAAACCGGAGAAATCCCAGAGTAAACCCATGCAGACATGGGGAGAACATGCAAACTCCACACAGCTCACTGTTGGTTGGGGGCTGGGATTGAACCCAGGATCCCCCGGCCAAGGGTGAGTTGCTGTGCTGCCGCAGTACTAACCACTCCGCCACCGCGCTGCCCTTATTACACAACATCACAAAAATAACTTTTTTGTAAGTTGTCTGTGTTTTTTCAACTGATTTAAGACAATTTTGCACTGCTGAATCCAAAACTGACATCCGTTTCTCTCGATCAGGTCAGGTTTTTATGTTAAGTTATAAGCAGTTGTACAGCAGTTGTACTGTAAATTGAATAGCAGACATTGATAAAGGTAAGTACATGTAAATTGAATGTTACATCATCATTGTTCAAAATTTCAAGAAATAAAAAATAATTTTGCATCATATAAGTGAAAATACCCATACATGTAAACAAAAACGTAAAAAACATGTGGCCATAGCTCAAAAAGTTGACCCGATTGAGCTAAACCAATGTGATTTTTGGATTCAGCACATCAAAATTGTTCTAAATCAGCTAAAAAAAAAAAAACTTAGACAATAAATGTGGTGTTGACCTGTGTTATTTACATCACAAAAACCTGGCATTTTAACAGGGGTGTGTAGACTTTTTTATATCCACTGTATATAAGTGAACACCATTTACCATTACCATTTACCATTCATGTCCCAGCACTAATATTGACTGCTCATAGACTGTGTCTCTAAACTTAGGCCAGCTTTCTTCAACATCAGCAGAAGGGTTAAGGCTCATGTTATGCACTGCTGAGTCCGGGCCTGAAGTGAGCTCTTGTTTTACCTCTGACATCTGAAGTCGAGAGACATTGAGTCACTTGTTTGATTTGGTTCCTTGTGGACGGCATTTCGGCTGCACAAAGCGCTTCATTTTGGACAACCCGAGTCGATGGTCTGTCCAACACTCGGCACCGCACATGGTTTTTGTCACACAAACATCCTTGGCATCCTTCTGTCGGACTATGATGTAGTCAATTATGTGCCAGTGCTTGCTGCGTGGGTGCATCCATGTGGTCTTCTTTCTTGTTGGTAGTCTGAAGACAGTGTTGGTGATCACCAGGTTGTAGGTGTTGCAAATCTGCAGGAGAAGCATCCCGTTACTGTTGCACTTTCCTATGCCATGCCGTCCAATGACACCAGGCCATGCAGTGAAGTCTCTCCCGACTCTGGCATTAAAGTCACCTCACAGGATCAGCTTGTCTGACTTAGGCACTGAGTCAAGCAGTTTAGAGAGCTCTTCATAGAAAGCATCCGTGACGTTATCAGAATTTGTCATAATAGGAGCGTATGTGTTTACAATAGTGGCATGTCTTTTGTTGCACAGGGGTAGGCAAAGTGAGATGAGGTGGTCGTTTTTCTCTGTTGGAAGACTTGGCAAGGTGTGCACCAGATCAGTCTTAATGGCAAAACCAACACCAGCTTCTCTATGTGCTTCAGTAGGGTAACCGCTTCAAAAGAAAGTGTAACCAGCCTTCTCTTCTACCAGTTGGCCAGTGCATGGGAGTCTGGTTTCACTCAAAGCTGCAATGTGGACTTTTTATCTGGCTATCTCACGGGCAACAAGAGCAGTCCTGCGCTCTGGTCTCTCTGCCTTGGAGTTGACAAGTAGGGTTCTGATGTTCTATGCGCCAAAGGTGAGTGGAACTGTGCATTTTCGTGATTTGTGATGTCTTCTGCCACTTGTATGGAGTCCCTCCTGCCACGGTATGCAGACCAGGTACAGTGGGGCAAAAAAGTATTTATTCAGCCACCAACTGTGCAAGTTCTCCCACTTAAAAGATGAGAGAGGTCTCCAATTTTCATCATAGGTATACCTCAACTATGAGAGACAAAATGAGAAAAAAAAATCCAGAAATCACAATGAAGGATTTTTAATGAATTAATTGGTAAATTCCTCGGTAAAATAAGTATTTGGTCAATAACAAAAGCTCATCTCAGTACTTTGTTATATACCCTTTGTTGGCAATGACAGAGGTCAAACGTTTTCTGTAAGTCTTCACAAGGTTTTCACACACTGTTGCTGGTATTTTGGCCCATTCCTCCATGCAGATCTCCTCTAGAGCAGTGATGTTTTGGGGCTGGCGCTGGGCAACACGGACTTTCAACTCCCTCCAAAGATTTTCTATGGGGTTGAGATCTGGAGACTGGCTAGGCCACTCCAGGACCTTGAAATGCTTCTTACGAAGCCACTCCTTCATTGCCCGGCAGTGTGTTTGGGATCATTGTCATGCTGAAAGACCCAGCCACGTTTCATCTTCAATGCCCTTGCTGATGGAAGGAGGTTTTCACTCAAAATCTCACGATACATGGCCCCATTCATTCTTTCCTTTACACGGATCAGTCGTCCTGGTCCCTTTGCAGAAAAACAGCCCCAAAGCATGATGTTTCCACCCCCATGCTTCACAGTAGGTATGGTGTTCTTTCTCTTCCAAACACGACAAGTTGAGTTTTTACCAAAAAGTTCTATTTTGGGTTCATCTGACCATATGACATTCTCCCAATCCTCTTCTGGATCATCCAAATGCTCTCTAGCAAACTTCAGACGGGGCTGGATGTGTACTGGCTTAAGCAGGGGGACACGTCTGGCACTGCAGGATTTGAGTCCCTGGCGGCATAGTGTGTTACTTATGGTAGCCTTTGTTACTTTGGTCCCAGCTCTCTGCAGGTCATTCACTAGGTCCCCCCGTGAGGTTCTGGGATTTTTGCTCACCGTTCTCATGATCATTTTGACCCTACAGGGTGAGATCTTGCATGGAGCCCCAGATCGAGGGAGATTATCAGTGGTCTTGTATGTCTTCCATTTTCTAATAATTGCTCCCACAGTTGACTTCTTCACACCAAGCTGCTTACCTATTGCAGATTCAGTCTTCCCAGCCTGGTGCAGGTCTACAGTTTTGTTTCTGGTGTCCTTTGACAGCTCTTTGGTCTTGGCCATAGTGGAGTTTGGATCTGACTGTTTGAGGTTGTGGACAGGTGTCTTTTATACTGATAATGGAGTTCAAACAGGTGCCATTAATACAGGTAACGAGTGGAGGACAGAGGAGCCTCTTAAAGAAGAAGTTACATGTCTGTGAGAGCCAGAAATCTTGCTTGTTTGTAGGTGACCAAATACTTATTTTACCGAGAAATTTACCAATTAATTCATTAAAAATCCTTCAATGTGATTTTCTGGATTTTTTTTTTTCTCATTTTGTCTCTCATAGTTGAGGTATACCTATGATGAAAATTGGAGACCTCTCTCATCTTTTAAGTGAGAGAACTTGCACAATTGGTGGCTGACTAAATACTTTTTTGCCCCACTGTATGGTTGAAGCAGGCTATGTTTAGACCACCCTTTCTAGGTTCTTCCTCAGGCTACGGAGGTGAGCAGAGCGCTCCTGAAAAAGGGCTGCTCAGACACCTGGGGGCTGCCGAACTCAGCTGCTGCTTCTGATTTAGCTGTAAGTGACCTGAATACACTGGATCACCTGCATGTGGGTCTGTGACTACCAGGTTCCAGTGTTCCAAACCTGCTGACGTTGCCACTCGCCCATCACCACAGGGCTGGGTGGGAATGTGGTGGATGAGGTGAGATGAGTGCTCATATGCGCTTCACTTTGTTTAAGTGAGAACAGTTGTGCAACATCAGCATCACTCTCTCTTCCCATGCTCCCACCTAGATCCAGTGGCAAGGCATTACCAAGACAACTGGATAGAGCTAGGCGCAGCTGATGGCCATGTGGTCTTCCAAGTCACCACACACCGCCCTGAGCTTTCTGCAACACTGTGCTGTCATCGCCTTCAGTGCCGTTGTACCTAAGGTTGGTAGGGGCTCAAATGGCCTCCTCTCGGCGCCACACCAGTCGGCTGCCTTTGCAACAGCGGCTCGATTCCGAGTTTTTTTTCCTTCCTCTCTCTTTTGATCACTTTTTTTTTTCACCCCACTTATATCACGGACACACAGATCGTCCCAAATGTCTCCTGAGCCGGTGGACGGAGCCACTGTTTATAGCAGGATACGATACAACAGGGAAGAGCTGCTAGCATTTAACCGCCACCCGGTCCCACTGGAAAAACTCGACATACCGAGAGAACTGAGGCGAAAACGCCGCGGCTGCCGGGCTGGAGTAAGGCGGAGGACAAAAAATATAAGGTACAGACCCTCCCTTCCATCTGTTGTCATGGGAAATGTACGGTCGATACTGGGAAAGTTAGATGAGCTAGCGGCTATCTCCCGTTATGATAGCACTTACCGGGAGTGCTCTCTCCTTTTGTTTACTGAGACGTGGCTAACTGAACTAGCAGCAGATGCTAACATTGAGCTGGAGGGTTTTCACATGATACGAGCTGACCGAACACCAGAGAGTGGCAAAACTAGGGGCGTGGAGTGATAATGTATGTTAACAACAACTGGTGTAGACCGGGACATATCACTGTTAAACAACGACACTGCAGCAAAGACATTGAGTTGCTAGCTGTTAGCATGAGGCCTACATATCTCCCGAGAGAACACTCACTACGTGATCTGCATTGTTGTTTATGCAAATCCGACGGCGAACGCTGGGACAGCGCGTGACGTCATCCATTCAGTAACCAGCAGGCCTGCAGACAGAACACCCAGATGCTCTTCTCCTCATCTCAGGCGATTTCAACCACGTTTCACTGTCTCCCATTCTGCCCACTTTCACCCAGTATGTCACATGCCACACTAGAGACAATAAAACACTGGATTTGTTCTACGCAAAACACTAAGAGGCGTACACCTCATCACAACTCCCCCCACTTGGGAGATCGGATCACAACTTGGTTCATCTCCGACCGGTGTACAAACCCCCTAGTGCACAGACAACCTCCGGCCATGCACACTGTGGAGTTATGGTCGAGGAGGACAATGGACACTCTAAAGGACTGTTTTGAAGCCACTGCCTGGAAGCAGCTCTGCGATCCACATGGTGAGGACATCGATGGCCTCATTCACACCTTCACGGGCTACCTCAGCTTCTGTGTGACAAATCCGTTCCCACCAAGACCATACGGCGTCACTCAAACAACAAACCCTGGATCAACCCTGAGATAAAACACTTCTGAGAGAGAAGAAGAGGATCTTCAGGTCGGGGAACAGGGAGATGCTGAAGTCCGTACAGAGGGAGCTGAGGAGAAAGATCAGAGAAGGCAAGGACAGCTTCAGGAAGAAGATGGAGGACAAGCTGCAACAGAGCGACATCAGCGGGGTCTGGAGAAACCTCAAAACCATCTCGGGCTCCAGAATACCTCCCCCCAGGCCACGGGGGGCAGGGAGTGGGCGAACAACCTGAATCTGTTTTTCAGTAGATTTGACCAACCGCCCTCCCCCCTGTCTGCACAACAACCACTGCTGCCTCTAAGAAATCAAGTCCTGCTACCCACTCCCCACTCCACCGACACCCCCCCCACTCCCAACACACAGCCCCCCATCCTGACCCTGACCAAGACCCAGGTGAGGACGGAGCTGAGAAGATCAAGGCGAGGAAGGCGTCGGGACCGGACGGCATCAGCGCAAAGCTCCTCAAGTCCTGTGCAGACCAGCTGTGTGGGATTGTGACGTATATCTTCAACATGAGCCTGAAACTGGGAGGGTACCACAGCTGTGGAAAACATCTTGTGTGGTACCTGTACCAAAAACTTCCCACCCCAAAGACCTGAACAGCTTCAGACCGGTGGCCTTGACGTCCCACTTGATGAAGACCCTGGAGAGACTGCTCCTTGCTCATCTCCGCCCCCTGGTGGAACCAGCGATGGATCCACTCCAGTTCGCCTACCAGCATGGCATTGGGGTGGAGGATGCGGTGATCTTCCTCCTTCACCGTTCTCTGTCCCACCTGGAGAAGCCCGGGAATATGGTGAGGATCATGTTCTTTGACTTCTCCAGTGCTTTCAACACCATCCAACCGATGATCCTGAAGGACAAGCTGCTGCGCGCAGGGGTGGACCAGCACCTGTCCATCATGGATCCTGACTACCTCACGAACCGGCCTCAGTTTGTGAGAACCCGGGACTGTGTTTCCGACACGATCATCAGTAGCACGGGGCCCCCCAGGGAACGGTGCTGGCTCCCTTCCTGTTCACTCTTTATACTGCGGACTTCTCACACAACACAACACATTGCCATCTACAGAAGTTCTCTGATGACTCTGCGATCGTTGGTCTCATCTCCAGCGGAGATGAAGCTGAGTACAGAGGGCTTATCCAGGACTTTGTGGACTGGTGCCATCGGAACTGCCTCCAGATCAACGCGAGGAAAACTAAGGAGCTGGTGGTGGACTGCCGCAGGCATGGGCAGCCCCTCGCACCAGTAAATATACAGGGAACAGACATCGAGATGGTGACATCCTACAAGTACCTGGGTATTCATCTGAACAATAAACTAGACTGGTCACACAATACTGACACACTCTACAAGAAGGGACAGCGCAGGCTGTTCCTGCTGAGGAGACTCAGGTCTTTTGGTGTACAAGGGGCGCTGCTGAAGTCATTCTATGACACGGTGGTGGCATCAGCCATCACTTTTGGAGTGGTCTGCTGGGGCAGTGGCATTACTGCAGCCGATAGGAAGAGACTGAACAAACTGATTAAGAAAGCTAGCTCTGTCCTGGGGCAACGCCTTGATCCGATGGAGGAGATAGGAGAGAGAAGGACGGTGGCTAAACTGTCATCTCTGCTGGAGTCCGAGTTCCACCCTATGCAGGACATACTGGATGCACTGAGGAGCTCATTTAGCAGCAGACTACATCATCCCAGGTGCACAACCGAGAGGTTTCGTAGGTCCTTCCTACCAACGGCTGTCAGACTGTACAACCTAAGCAGGGCTGCTCGCAGAGATAGCAAAAAGACATAACAAACTAATAGTTTTTTTTGAATGCAAAAGATGCAATAGACTTACACAATGGTCCTCTCCGGCATACAACTAGGAACATACCGGTCGCTATGGAGGGTGAGAATATGTATGGGCACATAATCATACCATGTAGGATAACTAAATAGACGGTTATGCTGTTTCATCCCACCTAGCAACAATGCTCTGCACTGTGTTTGTTTATATATTTACATATTTATTCCATCTAGCTACAATGCTCTGCACTGGGTGTGTTTATATTTATATATCTATATATTTATTCCATCTAGCTACAATGCTCAGCACTGGGTGTGTTTATATTTATATATCTATATATTTATTCCATCTAGCTACAATGCTCCGCACTGTGTTTTTATATATCTACATATTATTCCATCTAGCTACATTGCTCCGCACTGTGTGTGTTTATATACTTGCATATTTATTCCACCTAGCTGCAATGCTCCGTACTGTGGGTGTTTATATATTTACATATTTATTCCATCTAGCTACAATGCTCTGCACTGTGTGTTCATATATTCATATATTTATTCCATCCAGCTACAATGCTCTGCACTGTGTGTCTGTGTGTGTGTGTGTGTGTATATATATATTTTATAGTAATATGTACATATGTATATTAGCTGCTCTTGCTTGCTTGTTTTTTTTCTTGCCTTCTGATTGTTGCTCTGAGTGTTGCTATCCCTGTGCTGTTGCAATCCTGGAATTTCCCCGTTGTGGGACTAATAAAGGCTTATCTTATCTTATCTTATCTTATCTTACGCCTTCTCTATCGGGTCCAGTTTTCACATGCAATGGATGATGTACCCCAGTGTGCTGCACAGCAGCAGTGCTGCTGTGGCAGAGCCGCATGCTGGCAGTGCAAACAGGGGCTATTGAAGCCATAGCTGGCACCCTGACAGGTACCACCCCTCCGGGTCAGAGAGGACCAGGGAGCAGTGGTGACTAAGGGGCAATTCCACATTCCCCACAGCCCTAGTCATCCCTGACCGGGGTCTCAACACTGGATGCAGTTTAATGTCAATACCCAGGACAACTTTCTTCCCCGATAATTGCACTCGGCTGTTTCACTGAATATGTATCAGTCCGCTTCAGCTTTATTTTAATGATCTTTACATTGAAGGTAATATTAGTGGTTTCTTATACGAGGAGGAGGCTGAAATGTTCATAGGCTGAAAAGTTCATTTGACCAAATGTGGTTTATTTTTTAACATAGTCTCTCCCTCGGTTCACACACTTCTTCCATCCGTATTGCAGTGCTTGGATCCTTGCAGTTAGAAAATAAACCACATTTGATCAAATTTGACCACTATGAACTCCCCCCCCCCCCACCGTATGTGAGAATTGTAATACTGTTTTGGATACCTTTCGTAGTTTCCACAGTGAGGCGATGTTTGAAAAGAGACAGTCCTAAAAATCTACACCCCCACCGTTTACAACAAAATAGACAAGCTAGAGATGTATTATTGCCTTGAATTACCCAATATTATGCTTAAGGTTGTACGGTATCATGAATATATAACTACGGTGATTCACTTCAGGCCAACAACTAAATCACCCCAGTTACTATTGTGGGGGGCATGGTGATGGACTTCTCTACCCAGGGAACAATGGACCAAAGAAGGAGGTGTCACCGGGGGGTACCAGACGGGACAGTAAGGACTGTGCGCCCTCCAGGGAGAGGAGTAAAATGTCGGTGCCACTGGGAAAAGAAGAGTGTTGAAGCGGCGCTGGTGTTATGTTAATGTGCCACAAAGTTCTTTGTTCAAACAATGTGTTATGGTCGGAAGTTCCGGGTCTCGATGCATGAAAATATAAAAGAGGAACGCACAGAGACCTGGGCAGCTCTTTTGCTGTAAAATATTTTGGAGAAAGAATAAAGTAACTGTGTCATCCAGCTCATTGTCTCGCCTGCCTCCTTTCTCCACAATATATTCATTGATGCCGTACTCGCTCTCATGTAATATTACTTAA
The DNA here is from genome assembly GCA_020510985.1 of Pholidichthys leucotaenia. NCBI lineage: Eukaryota > Metazoa > Chordata > Actinopteri > Cichliformes > Pholidichthyidae > Pholidichthys > Pholidichthys leucotaenia. Next base: position 354,495,223 of record CM035839.1, read on the forward strand.
TTATAGCACAGCTGGATAAGTTTATAAAAAAAATTCTGTCAGTCACTGCTTATGAGTTAGAGATGTTTGGAAAGTGTCCTTTGGCTTCAGTGCCTTGGTACTCAAATCTCAGGATTAACTCAAAAGTTTCTCCATCGGTTTGACTGCTCTGTGTTTGGGTCTGACAAGTGAAGTCAATGCAAAGGGCAATAAACTAGTACTTCAAAAAAAAGCTGATGAAGAACAATCAATTAGACTTTGTGGGAAAAGAAGCCCTTCATTTTCCCAGTAGTAAAGACTTTCTTGCTGAATAGTTTTTTACCTTAAATTTAACACAAAATTATGTTCTTATGTAAGGCTCTACACACTTTTAGACCATACAAAGGTGGGAATGTGTAGCGATCCGAGCTGTGTGTTGTTGTTCTCTCTTACTAATTATGTTTCACAGTTGCAGTTCCACTCACACCTGTGCTCCCCAATCAGGCAGCCTTTATAAGGAGTGCGGCCCTCCACTCCTGCATGGAGACGTCTGTGCTCCAACTCTGTGAAAGAGCTTCACGATGCTTATCTGGGACCTTCGCCTCCCTTTCTACTACGTCTACTCTGCTCCTCATCAGCTGGGAGTTTCGCCTCCCACTCTACAAGCTATAAGCAGCCTGTTAACCTGTTCTCATCAACCTGCATCATCCTCTCCTTGTCCTTTATACCTGTGCACAGGTGGACCGTCCTCCTGATGAACAAACCCTACTCCAGGTGGCGGACCAGGACTCACTCCATGAGCTGGAGGATCCTCTTCCTCATCAGCACCTTGTAAGTGCCTCCACACTAAGACTGAACTTTCCCCTTCATTCCTCAGCTGAGGAATCCTCTGCACTGAACACTGTACACATTATCAACACAGATAAATTCTTGGCTCGATCAGCTTACCTTAGCACTGCCCTCTCAAACTGCTTCCGGGGGTTCAGCCGTTCGCTGCCTTCATCCTCCCCTTCAGTACGGCATCCTTGGTTAACACCAGTTCCCACACCAACCCATTTTAGTGGCAAACTGGGGGAGGCTTGGGGGTTCCTCCTTCAGTGTAGCCTTGTTTTTCAGCGGGTACCGGAGGATTTCCCCACAAACCATAGTCAAATTAGCTACGTGGTGAACCTGCTGAAGGGGCAGGCTTTAGCCTGGGCTTATGCTGTAATGGATCGCCCCGATTATCCCAACTACACATATGACCGATTTGCTTCCGAAATCACCCAAGTTTTTGATCGTTCAGACCGGGATAAAGTCCTCACCAACCGACTCCTCAATCTTCGGCAGGGGGCCAGGTGCGTAACTGACTACTCTGTTGATTTCCGGGTTGTTGCGACTGAGGATGGATGGGAGGATGCTTCACTCTGCAGTATTTTCGCACGCAGCCTTAGTCCTAACCTTCGGGATAATTTTTTTTGATTTTGTATACTTTATTGATCCCCAGAGGGGAAACTGAGGGCATCCGCCTGGATGGATGAAGCAGCCACGGTACGGCGCTGTCCCTTTACCATTCACACATACATTCACACCTAGGGCCACTTTAGAGTCTCCAATTAACCAAACTTGCATGTTTTAAGTTGGCCCGTTTAGAAAAACCCTCAGTGGCGCAGTGGTTAGCACTGCGGCAGCACAGCAACTCACCCTTGGCCATGGGATCCCTGGTTCGATCCCAGCCCCTGACCAACAGTGATCTGTGTGGAGTTTGCATGTTTCTCCCCATATCTGCATGGGTTTACTCCGGGATTTCTCCGGTTTCCTCCCACAGGCCAAAAACATGCAGGTTAGGTTAATTGGAGACTCTAAAGTGGCCCTGGGTGTGAATGTGTGTGTGAATGGTTAAGGGGTAGTGCCGTACCGTGGCTGCTTCATCCATCCAGGTGGATGCCCTCAATTTCCCCTCTGGGGATCAATAAAGTATACAAAATTCAAATTCAAATTTAAAAAAATATTGATAACCGTTTAAGGGAGCGAGCTAATGAGCGCCATTTTACTTATCGCTCGGGCTCCCAGTCGCGCCCCACCCCCCCGCTCCGAACCCTCTGACACCAGCGAATCTATGCTGGTGGACCGATCTAGGTTGCCTCCTGTGGAACGACAATGCCACCGCGTTCTCGGATTGTGCATGTATTGTGCTAGTGCCGATCATGAGGTTGCTTCTTGCCCCCAATCAGCCAAAAGGGGGGTCCGTTCGTCACAGTAGAGGGGGCTAACGGATGTAGGGAGGCGTAAAACCCTTACACGACTGGTTTTGCCCATTCAGTTTCAACACTGTCACACTGATTTTTCAACTAATGCTCTCATTGATTCAGGCACAGAACAGAGCTTCATTTCGGAGAGTCTGGCAACCCGGCTGAAGCGCCCTTGTCATAATCTGGAGACTCCATTGAATTTGGTTGCTATTTCCAGAGAACCACTCACCAGAGTTACTAAGAAAACTGCCCCCATTTCAGTTTTGGTTTCAGGTAACCATCGGGAGCACCTGAGTTTTTTGTTTTGCCCATCTCTGCCTCTCCTGTCATTTTAGGGTATCCTTGGCTAAGACTCCACAACCCAGTTGTTGATTGGCAGGCAGGGAGGGTCATTTCATGGAGCACTTTTTGTTTAGCCATTTGTTTACAGTCTGCAGCCTGTTCTCCCACTGTTTCTATTAGTTCCCCACCCACCCACATGCCCGGTCTCACTTTGGTTCCCCCCGAATACCATGACCTCGCTATAGTCTTCAGTAAAGCCTAAGGCACCTTCTCTACCCCCGCACCGCCCTTATCACTGCGCCATTTACCTCCTCCCGGGAGCTCCGTTGCCTTCCAGTAGGCTTTATAGTCTCTCTGCCCCAGAGCGGGAGGTGATGGATAAATACATCAAGGAGTCACTAAGCTCAGGCATTATCAGGCCTTTGTCTCTGGCAGTGGGGGCGGGGGGGGGGGGTTGTGGGAAAAAAAGGACAGCTGCCTTCGTCCCTGCATTGATTTTAGGGAGCTTAATAGCATCACTGTGAAAGACAAGCACACTCTGCCACTTATTAACTCTGCCTTTGACTCGCTTCAGGGGGCCTCTGTCTTGACCAAGCTGGACCTGCGCAACACCTACCACCTGGTTCAGATCAAGGAGGGCGATGAGTGAAAGACAGGGTTCTGCACACCTAGTGGCCACTTCGAATACCTGGTGATGCCGTTTGGATTGATGAACGTGCCAGCAGTGTTCCAACGGCTCATCAACGAAGTGCTGAGGGACTTCCTGGATTCCTTTGTGTTTGTGTACTTGGATGACATTCTCATCTTTTCTTGTTCTATAGAGGAACATTGGGTGCATGTGAGGAGTGTCCTTCAGCGGCTGCTGGAGAAACAACTCTACGTCAAAGCAGAGAAGTGTGAGTTTCATATATCCTCTACCACCTTCCTGGGGTTTGTCATTGCCCATAAAGAGATCCGGGCTGACCCAGGTAAGGTGAAGGCAGTGGTGGAGTGGCCTGTTCTTTCCTCTCGTAGGCAGCTGCAGCAGTTCCTGGGATTTGCCAATTTTTACCGGCACTTTATCCGTGACTACAATTTGGTTGCTCTGCCCCTCACCCGCTTCACCTCCACCAAAGTCCCTTTTCGGTGGTCCGAAGAGGCAGATGTGGCATTCTCTAAACTAAAGCCTCGCTTCTCCTCTCCCCCTATCCTTTCCCAGGTGGATCTACGCTTACAGTTCCTGGTGGAGGTGGAGGCCTCGGACTCTGGAGTGGTGGCGGTCCTGTCTGAGCGCTCGATCTCCAACAATAAGGTCCGTCCTTGCACCTTTTTCTCCCGACATCTGTCACCTGCCGAGAGGTACTATGATGTGGAGGATCGGGAATTGCTGGCAGTCAAGTTGGCCTTGGAGGAGTGGTGCCACTGGTTGGAGGGAGCCTCACTGCCGTTCGTGGTTTGGACTGACCATAAGAATTTGGAGTACCTCAGAATGGCTAAACGGCTGAACTCAAGACAAGCCCGCTGGTTTCTGTTCTACGGCAGGTTTAACTTTACCATCACCTTCCGCCCGGGGTCCAAAAACACCAAGCCTGACGCTCTCTCGAGACAGTTCTCCCCTGATATGGCGTTGCCTGAGCCACATCTTGTTGTGTCTCCCTTGCGTGTGGTCGGCGTGCTCTCCTGGGAGATCAAGGAGAGGGTCAAGAGAGTGCAGGACGCGGAGCCCGACCCGGGGAGGGGGGGTCTAGCGGGATGGGTTTATGTTCCTTCCTCAGTCCGTGGTGAGGTTATCAATTGGTTGCACTCCTCTAAGGTCATGTGTCATCCCAGGGTGTCTCGCACCTTGTTTCAGCTGCAAAGGACCTTCTGGTGGCCATCGATGAGGAGGGATGTCAACGAATTAATCTGGTCTTGCCCCCAGTGCGCCACCGGGAAATCATCCTCCTCTCCTCCCTCGGGACTCCTGCACCCCCTGCCCATCCCCAACAGACCATGGTCCCATATCACTCTGGACTTTGTGACCGGGCTTTCCCCCTCCGCCGGACATACAGTCATTCTCACCATCGTAGACAGATTTTCTAAGGCAGCTCATTTCATCCCCTTTAACCCCTTGCACTCCGGTCAATTTCCCTAAAAACGCCAAAAAATAACGTGCCCAAATTAAATCCAAAGCTGTTTTTCAACCCTTTGCAGCATCTTCATGGGGTTGGTCTCATTTAAAAGAAAACACTTTGAATTTTTTGGCAAAACAGTCATAATCTCTCTAAGTGCTCCGGCCACTGAGTTACAGTCATCTAAACATAGTGAACTTGAAGAAAATAAATTTGGCCTGGGTGTTTTTTTGGATACAAATGCTTGCAAATAACACACAGCTTCAGATCCGGGCTGGAAAATGCAACAGAAATATAGAACCAAGTGTTATCCAGCTGAGGTCCAAATTTTGTAACAATACCACAAAAAATGAATATATTACACAGCTTTTTTCTCAGGTAGTTCCCAGGCGTTTTGGAACTGTGCCAAATTGTGCCAAATGGCACAGTTTGGAAAAACGTCTGTAACTTTTGAATGCTTCAATGTAGAAGCTTCATTTTGGGCTCTAATGAAAGGTGGCACTCAGGGCTGTGTCTGTGTGTGTGTGTGTGGGGGGGGGTTGTCCCCCCCCCCCTCGCTACAGAGGAAAGACATCGCCCGTTGCGCCACGGTCCGTCATGCAGCGATGATGCACAGCTGTAATTTACCGATCGGTCAAAAGTCATTTTGATTACAATTTTCAGGGATAAAGGATAATTTAGCTTAGAACACCTTACCTCTTCACAGCAGAAGCGGAGCTGGCGAACTTCTTCCTCATTGTCAGACAAACGCGACGCTGGTCTCGCCACCCGATCAAAACATAATTCCATTATTGCGGTTTTGCGCTTCCATGATTGTGGTTTTTGGCGAACGATTTTTCAAAACAAATAACAGTAGTAATTAAAAATAGACTGGCAAATGCGTGTGTGTCACTCAGCCTTCGTCTTCGGCCTCCGTCGGTCTATGATGACCATGGAAGGCAATCCTAACGTCTATTCTGCTGGGACAAAAACAAAACAAAACAAGCACCGCCTGGCCGAACATGCCGTTGCGCGAATGTCAGTCGCTGTCACAGAGGTTGCACTTGTGGATGGTCTCCGTGCTGCTGGGTCTGTGGGGTTCTTCCTGCGGGTCCTTTTTTTCTCTGCAGCAGCAGTCTGTCTTCACCCAGCCTTAAAAAAAACAGCTCACAAACTTCTCTGTTTCAATTGGCTCACTGCATTCACAGCTTTGGTAGGCGGGTCCTTCTTGCTAGGTTTTCAGTCATTGGTTCTTCAAGGTTTCAGAAACCCAATTCAAGGCGCTTATTAGTCGAATGAGAGGTCAATCAGATGAACTAATCTGTTCGCGGCTGTGTCTGCAGCTTTTATTTTCAGTGCGCACTTGGACGCCATACACCACCTACATCACAATCTCCATCATGCGTCCTAGAGCGCACGAGGGCGCACGAGAGCGCTCTAGGACGCAGAGACTTGCCCGTCCGCGGTACAACGGAGTGCAAGAGGTTAATAAGCTCCCGTCTGCCAAGGAGACAGACGACCTGTTCGTGCTACATGTTGTCCGCCTCCACGGGATCCTGGTGGACGTAGTCTTGGACTGGGGTCCTCAGTTTGTCTCTCGGGTGTGGCGATCCTTTTGTAAGGCCATTGGGGCAACAGTCAGCTTGTCCTCGGGATACCACCCTCAGAGTAACGGCCAGTGCAAACGCACCAATCAAGAACTGGAGGCTGCCCTGAGGTGTGTCACTGCCTCCAATCCTGCATCCTGGAGCTCGTACCTACCTTGGATCGAGTATGCACACAACTCTGCCACTTCTGCAGCTACAGGTCTCTTCCCCTTCGAGGTGTCCTTGGGGTACAACCCTCCCCCTGTTCTCGGAGGGGCCGGTGGAGATTGTTGTCCCATCGGTGCAGTCTCACATCAAGCGCTGTCACCGGATTTGGAGGACTACCAGGGCTGCTCTCCACTGCACTGCGGGCCGCAACTCTGAGATCACCAACCGTCGGAGGACCCCGGCCCCTTCTTACCGGGTTGGACAGAAGGTATGGTTGCCCACGAAAAACATCAACCTCAAAACTGAAACCCAGCAGCTCTCTCCTCGCTTCATTGGTCCTTACTCCATCTCACATATAATCAATCTGGTTGCTGTCCGCCTGTCTCTTCCCCCTGCTCTCCACATCTGTCCAACTTTCAATGTTTCTCAGGTCAAGCTGTTTTCCACCAGCCCTCTGTGTCCTCCATCTAAGCCCCCTCCCCCTTCGGTGATGATCGATGGCGGTCCGGCGTTCAAGGTCAACCTCATTATGGATGTACGGCGCAGGGGGCGAGGTCTTCAGTACCTGGTCGACTGGGCTGGATATGGACCTGAGGAAAGGTCATGGGTCCGAGCTTCTTTTATCACAGATCAACAGCTGATCAGAGCTTTCCATCAGGCTCACCCTGGAAGGTTGAGTTGGCCGCCGGGAGGCATTCCTTGAGGGGGGAGCACTGTAGTGATCTGAGCTGTGTGTTGTTGTTCTCTCTTACTAATTATGTTTCACAGCTGCAGTTCCACTCACACCTGTGCTCCCCAATCAGGCAGCCTTTATAAGGAGTGTGGCCCTCCATTCCTGCACAGAGACGTCAACACTCCAACTCTGTAAAAGAACTTCACGACGCTTATCTGGGACCTTCGCCTCCCTTTCTACTACATCTACTCTGCTTCTCGTCAGCTGGGAGTTTTGTCTCCCACTCTACAAACCATAAGCAGCCTGTTAACCTGTTCTCATCAACCTGCATCATCCTCTCCTTGTCCTTTATACCTGTGCACAGGTGGACCATCCTCCTGACGTACGAACCCTCCTCCGAGCAGCGGACCAGGACTCACTCCATGAGCTAGAGGCTCCTCTTCCTCATCAGTACCTTGTAAGTGCCTCCACACTAAGACTGAACTTTCCCCTTCCTTCATCAGCTGAGGAATCCTCTGCACTGGCACTTCCTCACCGTCGCGGGACTACAGTAACCTGGAGAAGAACAAGGCTGCAAGTAGTTTCACTCCTACCATCCCTCGCTCCGTAAGATTATTATTTATTCCACTAATTCATCCGTGTGTTACAAGATTACTCATATCTCCTTTTCTCTCCTCCTTGCAGGGTTGCCAGACCTCTCCTGCTCTGCATCACTCACACACCCACACACTCACATTCAATAAAAGATCATTGTATTTATAACTGAGTCTGTTGTCTGCTCCTGGGTCTAAGCCTCAAATCATGTCAGAATGATGATGTCAGAGGCTTCCAAAAAAACTCCAAAGTCCTTTTGAAGTGGTAAGAGGGGTGATGGATTGATGAAATAGTCTTTATCAGTCCATCATCTAGGAGATGTGAATTGTACCTGTTCTTCCCTTTTTGTTTTACACTTGTGTAAAAACAAAAACATGCATTCTGAAGTTTTAAGTGCAAGTTTGTACAAAACTTTGAAGCAGGGTATTTAAGTAAACATTCAGATGAAATTCAAAGTGCCACTTTATGCATGAGGTAAAAAAAAATGCGCTGTAGCTCTAAAAATAAAGGAAATGACCCATTAAGTTGTATTTTTGTCATTCATTATTATTATTATTATTATTATTATTATTATTATTATTATTATTATCATCATAAGTATTCTCATGGTTCTTGGTTTATTTAGTAGTGTTTCTGATATTCTCTGTTCATTCTTAGATTTTAGGTTTGCTCTTATTTTGAAGTCATTCTTGTTCCGTTTCATGTTCATGTAGCCTTGCACCCTCTGGGATTAATAAAGTATACAAAATACAAAAAAAAAAATGCTATTTATTTTTCTGTCACCTACCTCTCATCAACTGTTAACTCTCCCCCATAAGGTACACTCCAGTCTGGTTTTTACTTTCAGTTTTGTTCTTTTTAGGGCTGTGTTCGGAATGTTCACTCCCTCCCTCCCTCCCTCCCAACTCGCTATATAGTGAATTTAGATATAGTGGACTATACATTAAACTCAATATAACAATAAAATTAACAGCTTTCGGACACTTCTGGAGTTATTTTCATGGCACGGTTAATGACGTCATCATGGTGAGACAGTAAAATGTAGCAGAGTAATGGTAAAAAATGAATACCTGCATGGAATTTGTTGTACATATGTATTAAATCAAATAATTTTTGCTGAATTAAAAAATATAAATACCTTAACCCTGAGAGGATTTCGGTCACAGATCCGCACCATATGCACCCTCTGGTGGCGAAGATTTTTTTCAAGAAAATATTCAGTTTAGACATCATAAATTCCAAAGGCTGTAACTTGAAAGTGGTAAGAGATAATGGCTTACTGTAAATGAGAAAGATATAGAATATGATCGAAAGTTTATGATAAGAGTAAATTTACACATCTAATTTGCATAATGTGATTGTGGCCATATCAGTTTACATAACTTTTGGTCAAAGTGGACTTTGGACATATTTACACAAAGGATGGTTTTGTTTGTTTGTCTTTGTTTTTGTTTTTTGATATCTTCAAAATATATGAACCAGAAACTCAGTAGAATGTAAACAAATAAATATCATCAAACATCAGACTTACTGCTCATCTTGTGTCAACATGCGTCCATGTGCTCATCCCTGGTCCTTATTTTGTCTTCTGTCAGTCATTTTTGCTTTCTCTTCCACATCCAGACACTCTCACATTTATCTGCTGATTTATTCCACCTCAGTTTTGGTTAGATTACGCCACGGAACTGGCAGGATTGTCCTCTCCATCACATGCAGCTTCGTCAATGGCGGACAAAAAGTGTTCTCTTCCGGTCCATCTTGTACTGTCCAGAAGATAAATAATCCCTTTTAGAATCATGGTTGGCAAAATTTGGAGCAAATGCTTCGTTTCTGTTGAAATATACTGTATATTGCACAATTGTTTATACGTCTCTTTTTCTGCACCCTGGAAGTGATATCAGATTCAACACGGTTCTGGTTTACTGAACTCAATCCTCCAGTGAAGACCAATAAGCTGTATGTGGCTGTCATCTAGTGATGTGAAATGCTTGGTACATCTGGGTTTATTTTGGGGTGGTTTCATACTTTTTGACCAATCACATGACAGGTGTGGATCTGCGACACCAGCCATAGGAGAGGCAGATCATGTAATCAACTTTAATCCTTACAGGGTTAAGGTAGTTTATGTTGTGATGTGAAGCTCTCTTCTCACTGCTCTGTTAGCTGTGCATTGCATTATGGGATATATTGGCTAATGTAGTGACCATCTGTTGTACACTACTTTTCAAAATGCATTGTGGGATATTTTGAGTGCACTATATAGTGAATGAAATTTTCAGTTAAGATTTCAAACAGCACTACAAAATGGCTGATTCAGTATATAGATAGATAGATGTGCTTTATTGATCCCAAACTGGGAAATTACAGTGTAACGGCAGCATGACAGTAGAAGACCAAAACGACAGAAACACACACAGCATAATAGACAAAGGGATTACCCATGGAAAGTAAAACTGTTATAGATAGTACACTATATGGGGAATGAGTGAACATTTCGAACACGGCATAGGTTTCACTTTTAGTGTCCAGCCTCCCCAGCAGGAAAAGCAGCACTGCAGCAGCTGCTGCTGCACGACCCATGTCCTTCTGGTTGGTTCTTGACAGAATTCAGCATACTCCTTTGCGGTGATACTTTTGCAAGTGTTTTATCAAGTTGGTAGTGTAAGATTGTAAATGCTGGTACCACACAGCAACATACTGAGGCGAGTCTAACAGGCAGGCTCCAGTGATGTGACACTCGTTGCCTATGGTTACAGAAGCCGTGCTGTGCGCGGCTGAGAGTGTAGTCACGCTTTAATTTTATTATTATTAATGTATCGGATCGGTAAATTACTTTTATTCCTTACCAATACTGATGCAGCCATTTTGCCTGGATAGCACATGACACCGATATGGCGGATCAGATCAGCTCATCCCTAGTTAAAATATGGTGGTTCTATCTCTTATAATAAAGTGACTATAAGCCAAAACTGACCTTGAGCTTTGACCTTTTGATTCCAAAAGCTTAGCCAGAAGTGGCACTCCCATGGTCAACTTGTGTGCCAAGTTTGGTCACCTTGGCATAATTTCCTCTTGAGTTACAGCACAGATACAGACAGATGGACAGACACAGATAGATACGCAGACTTAGGTGACCACTCTACCCACGCCTTGACTCCGCCGGTGTGGGAACAACAACTGATGCCACTGTAGTCACTATGTGAACCAATCCAATATGAGGTCAGGTTCATTCTACGGTGTCCCTTGGTTTCTCAATCTACTACTCATGTCTGATTTCAGAAACACTGTGATGGCAACAGTGAATATACTCAGCAGCTAACACCACCTTCTGTATGCAGTTTTCATTGCATAGAAACTACTAATGGGATTTGCTGACAGTAAGAACAACACAAAATTATACCAAACATATTTTCATGCTCACTATTGTGCTTCATCTGCACTAGACCTTACTAAGCTGTTGATTTACTAGATTGCTGCACACTAGTCACCACCTGCAAAACTATGTTTTTATCAGTTTAATTCTAAGTTGCACTAAGTGTCATCATTTGAAAGCTGAAATACAATCTGTTTACAAAATGTTGATCATTAGTAGGGTCACCATGCTGCAACATTATCAGTTCTTTACATTGTTTAAAAGATTAACTGTAAAATATGACTAAATTATATGAATTATAGTGACTAATGCCCTGGACCTTCAGTAAATTCCTTCAGTTCATTTGCACAGATTTCAAATAGATAGAAAGGAATGAAATAATAAAATTTATGTTCTGTCTGTGAATGAGAGTTGTGTATTTGCATTTAACTTCACGTGTAGAAATTACATAATAATAATCCATTAATATACTGGCAAGGATGGGTGTTATACTTGGTGGTTCATTAGTCCATAGTGGAACAAGAGCACTGTAATGCAAGTGGAATATCCACTGCCTCCATTTTCTTTGAAGATCCCAATACTTACTGACAGAGAGCAGTTTTCAACTTTTCAGTATAATTACTGTAGCAGAATCAAATTATGATAAGCCCACCATCCATGAATATACAACAAAGTATACAATTCATAGTTGTAGGACAGGATCCCGAGGTGAACCTGTGTAGTAAGTTTGATGACCCTAGAGGGCTCTACATGTTCTATAGTAAGAGAGCATAGGAAGTGGCAACTTTGACTTTTTGACCCCAAACCTGTAGTCAGAGGTCATGGTCTCAGAGTGAACCTGTGTATCAGGTTTGGTGACCCTAGCTTTCTTTATTGTTGAGATACAGTCTAAGCCATTTTTATGTTGACCTTTGACCTTGTAATCCCGAAACCACAGTCACACTTCAGGGTCACAGGGTGAACCTATGTACCAAGTTTGGTGACCCTAACTCACAGTACAGTAATAAGGCGTAGGGAATGTTAACATTGACCTTTGACCTTTTGACCCCAAACTCATAGTCAGAGGTCAGGATCCCAAGGTGAACCTGTGTACCACGTTTGATGACCCTAGCTTTGCTCCTTGTACAGTAATAAGGCATAGGAAACGTTAACGTTGACCTTTGACCCCTTGACCCCAAACCCATGGTTAGGTGAGGGTGTAAGTTGTCCAAGATGTGTATTAGATGCAACTACTGTATCGATTTAAAAAGCCTGCATTTCTTTCAGTAGTTATTGTGTTTAGAAGATTTAGGGAAAATCTGACCTCTGACCTTTGACCTCAAGGTCATCCGATGAGAGTGAAAATGCAATATGTGCATCATCAGAGTATATTAAACCATGGTACCAAGTTTCAAAATGATCGGAACAAAACTGTAGGAACAGTTGATTTCACAAGACAGTTACTGTCTATGAAGCGAGGTGAAACAGGAGATCATAGGTCAGGGGCTACAATTCTTGCAAAAATCATCCAATCAGAACCAAATTGCAATATGCCCATCATCCCTGTATATCAAACCATGGTACCAAGTTTCAAAACAATTGGAACAAAACTATAGGAGGAGTTGATTTCACAAAAGTGGAATGGACAGACGGACCGACCCATAACATAATCCCCCTTTGGCTTCCAAATGTAGAGTAATTTGGAAGCCACAGTAGGCTCTTTTGCAGAAAATGACTTCAGAATTTTTCCTCCCTTTAGTCTCCCCCGAAGCAGACATTTCTGTGGTGGACTGTGGTGGTTTCAAGCCTTATCGGACCCATTTGCTCCTGCACAGAGGAACAACCTCAAAAATCAAGCTATCACAGAGTTGCTATAACTGTTTGTCCTCTGAAATAGAATAGAATAGAATTTTAACACAGCTGGAAAAAGAAATGCCCATATTAACATTGGACCTGCTGATTTTCATCAATACAGTATTTTTTCTATTTTTATTTTTTTCCCCTAATATTCACATAAGGAATCTACTTCAGTTTAATTTCCTCAAGTGGAAAAAAACTGCTTGTAATAACTTTATTTTTTAATCATAGCGTGGAGGAGGCAGTTTACATGACACCCACTTGCTACTGACCCGAGCTGTGCTGGCTTCATTGAAGTACATGTCAACATCAGTTAGGAAGCATAGATTAAGAATTTTAATGTTAAGTACAACTATTCTATACTCTAGATCAGGGGCTGGGCAACTTTGGTGGTAGTGAGGGCCAAAATAATTTTTTCTCACCTCCCGAGGGCCAGATTTACATGTAAACCTTCTGTGTGTGTGTGTGTGTGGGGGGGGGGGGGGGGGGGTTATTTTCTGTAAGTCAAAACTTTTACAATTAAAACAGAAAATGCACATGAAAATAAAAGCTACTCAGTGATTTATCATATTAGCATTAAAATCACTGATAAAATTATATCTGCCTGCCAATTACACTGGCAAACTGTCCAGGGTTGTACCCTGCTCTCGACCAATGATACGGGGATAGGCTCCAGCCCACCCCCTACCCCCGGCAACCTAAAAAGGATAAGCAGTAGAAGATGGATGGATAAAATTATATCATGACCGAATTTTTAAGACTCTCCATCAAAATGATAAACAAAGGGAAATTTCGGACAATGATTAACAAAAAATCCAAGAAGCAAAGGAAATAACACAAGTCTTAGCTTGCTCTTGGATTCATGGTGGGTGTGGAGGGGCAGAGAAATAATCGTGTGTGTAGTTGGGCTTGGTAATCGTCCAGCTCCCCAAAATGGGGAATAAAAAAAAAGTTTAAGAGCCACTAGTATAAATGAACAAAAAAATCAGCAGATTAAAATGACCACAGTCTCTGAACTTTTATTGCTGACATGGGAACTGAAACAGTGTCAGTGCTTCAATCACACTCTTTAGAAAGAGACCTCAAAGCTTTGAATGTTTTTCTGCACAATTAGAAAGAAAGCCTCTGAGCGCCATGAGGCTTCACCTGCCAAACAAGAATAAGTGCTATAGCTCCTCAGTACTGAGGAGCTGTAGCATTTATTCTTGTTTAAAAGCAGCCTACTTTGTACATTTACTGCTGTTTACAGCCTATTAATGCGATCTTAGCAGGCAAGACATACCTTAAAACACGTCCTCTGGTGCACACTGCTCCCTCTATATCTCTGTGGATCCCTCACTCTCGCTCTCTCACTTGACCACTCACACAGAGCGGCACCTAGGTTTTGATTAGAGCTCCCTCTGCTAGCGGACTCTATAAATTCATTTAAGAATGCAGTTCCAAATACAGTCAGAGGCGATATAAATAATTAATTTTTGGAAGTGGACTGGCGGGCCGCAGTGAATAAGGGTGCAGACTGCATGCAGCCCACCAGTTGCCTATCCCTAGTCTAGAGCCACGATATATTGCTGCTTTGACACAGCCATATATTTCATTATTTTAAGAATACTACCTACTTTAGCATAGTAGAATTAATCTACTACAGTGCTGTGAAAAAGTATTTGCCCCCTTCTCGATTATGTATATTTTTGCATATTTCTGTTATAACCTGGACGTGGTCACAGACCGTGTGGATACATGGCATTACTTTCTCTTTCTTTCCCTTTCATTCTCTGTAACCATCAGAGGTGACACCTAACCAAAATATTTTTTTCTCACCCTAACCATTACAGGAAGTGACGCCTAAACCTAACCTTATCCTAACTTAAACCATTAATGGAGTGAAAAACACTCCTTCCCCCCCAAAAAAGTCACTCACAGATCAGTGTGGGACTTGAACTCACGTCTTGGTCTCACTGGTTGAAACCCATGCCCACCAACAAGTAAGTAACCGTCCACTGTTATGTCTGTAAATGAGTGACCACAGAGGCGGTGGCTGTACTGAACGATTGTTTATTTAAACACACACTGTTAACAACATGTGTTACAGTTAATATAGCCGTTATGTTAATTGGGGTTAAGTACAGGTTGGTGTGTTGTTGCTAGAGGCAGAGTGCCAAAGAGGATAGCTCCCGCCAAGAGTCCCCTCAAATAGGCACGGCGTGCTGACGTCACCTGTGCACTTGACGTCATGCCCGTGCTGCCTGTTAGTACAGTATTTCATACCTAACATCTACCTCCCCCTTGAAAAACTCAAAACAGCATGTACACAATTAATTCACAGCAGCTCTCTTTTTTTTTTTTTTTACATTGCATTCACAGCAGCTTTCGCTTTTTTTTTTTTTGTATTGTAACACACAGAGAAATACAACCTGGGCCACTGGGTAGACCACTGGCTGACCCTGCTCGACTGGGTGGATTATTCTGCCACTGTGAACCAGACGTGCTTCTACCAAACACATTAAAACAGAGTCACTGTTTTGATTTGAGTTCAGAGGGGCTTCTGGTGAGCCCACGGCAGGTCGTCAAGCGCCCTGATTAGCTTCGCCCACAGCCACAGGTTGCTGGAGAGCTCTGCTAACTGGGCGTGCACCATTTCCTCCTCTAGTTGCCCAAACCTGCACCCATTCACCAGACAGAAGAGTCCGGCTCGTCCAGCCACGTCACTCTCTGACCAGGGTGCCAGGCATGCGTCCATCTTCAGGAAAAATGTCAAATTTTCCTCCAGAAGACTCATTTTTCTCCTCCTCGCCATTTGTTGTGTCTGTAAATGAGTGACCACGGAGGCGGTTGCTGTACTGAATGATGGTTTATTAAACACACACTGTTAACAACATGTGTTACAGTTAATACAGCCGTTATGCTAATTGGGGTTAAGTACAGGCTAGTGTGTCGCTAGAGGTGGAGCGTCAAAGAGGATGGCTCCCACCAAGAGTCCCCTCAAATAGGCACGGCGTGCTGACGTCACCCATGCACTTGACGTCACGCCCGTGCTGCCTATCTTAGTATTTCATATCTAACGTCCACCATCCCCTGCCCACCAACTGAATGCATGTTAGAAGGCTGCCTAAAACAGGTGTTCTACTTATGCACAATGAGTACAGCATGTTTTTTTCTCCTATGCATTTGCGCATGTGCAGTGAGTGAAGGCATGGACTCTGTAAAACGTATCCAGGTATAAACCTTTTTGTGTTTTAATAAAACTGCTGTTGCCTGCCTTCAGACAGTGCAAAATGTTGCACGGTGGCGCAGTGGTTTAGCACTGTGGCAGAGTTTTACCCTCGGCCGGGGGATCGCGGGATTATGAGATCGTGGGTTCGATCCCAGCCCCCGACCAACAGTGAGCTGTGTGGAGTTTGCATGTTCTCCCCGTGTTGCGTGGGTTTACTCTGGGATTTCTCCGGTTTCCTCCCGCATACCAAAAAACATGTAGGTTTAGGGCGCTCGCGCACGCAGCGACCAGCAGCCGGTGGCTTGTCACCAGACTGCAAACCAAGTCTACCTACGGGTACAAATAAGTAACAAAAAAAAAAAAAAATGCAGCAGCTCGGCTTTAACCCGGACGAAGAAAAGGGAACACATTTCCCCAGTTTTATTGTCCCTTCATTGGTTGCCAGTTGCTTTTACATTTCATTTTAAGATTTTAATTTTGACTTTTAGAGCTCTTAATGGCCAAGCCCCTTCAAACATCTCAGCCCTCTTGACTCCTTATGCCGCGACACGATCACTAAGATCCTCACGCCAGAGACTCCTGGTGGTCTCTCGGACCAAGTTCAGAACCCGTGGAGATCAATCTTTCCAGGCCGCTCCACCACAGCTTTGGAATGCTCTTCCCCTGTCCTTGCGCTGCCTTGAGTCTGTTGACTCTTTTAAAAAGGAGTTAAAAACTCATTTGTTCAGACAGGCTTTTAGCTCTCATTGAATGGCTTTTATTTCTTTACTGTTTTCTCTTTTTACCCCTATTAATATGCATATTGTATCTTATCTCTATTGATTTTAATTTCTGGGTATTTGTAAATTTTAACTTGCTGTGAAGCACATTGTGATATACAGTGGGGCAAAAAAGTATTTAGTCAGCCACCAATTGTGCAAGTTCTCCCACTTAAAAGATGAGAGAGGTCTCCAATTTTCATCATAGGTATACCTCAACTATGAGAGACAAAATGAGGAAAAAAATCCAGAAAATCACATTGAATGATTTTTAATGAATTAATTGGTGAATTCTTTGGTAAAATAAGTATTTGATCAATAACAAAAGTTTATCTCAATACTTTGTTATATACCCTTCGCTGACAATGACAGAGGTCAAACGTTTTCTGTAAGTCTTCACAAGGTTTTCACACACTGTTGCTGGTATTTTGGCCCATTCCTCCATGCAGATCTCCTCTAGAGCAGTGATGTTTTGGGGCTGTCGCTGGGCAACACAGACTTTCAACTCCCTCCAAAGATTTTCTATGGGGTTGAGATCTGGAGACTGCCTAGGCCACTCCAGGACCTTGAAATGCTTCTTACGAAGCCACTCCTTCATTGCCCGGGTGGTGTGTTTGGGATCATTGTCATACTGAAAGATCCAGCCACGTTTCATCTTCAGTGCCCTTGCTGGTGGAAGGAGGTTTTCACTCAAAATCTCACGATACATGGCCCCATTCATTCTTTCCTTTACACGGATCAGTCGTCTGGTCACTTTGCAGAAAAACAGCCCCAAAGCATGATGTTTCCACCCCGATGCTTCACAGTAGGTATGGTGTTCTTTCTCCTCCAAACACGACAAGTTGAGTTTTTACCAAAAAGTTCTGTTTTGGTTTCATCTGACCATATGACATTCTCCCAATCCTCTTCTGGATCATCCAGATGCTCTCTAGCAAACTTCAGATGGGCCTGGACATGTACTGGCTTAAGCAGGGGGACACATCTGGCACTGCAGGATTTGAGTCCCTGGCGGCGTAGTGTGTTACTGATGTAGCCTTTGTTACTTTGGTCCCAGCTCTCTGCAGGTCATTCACTAGGTCCCCCCGTGTGGTTCTGGGATTTTTGCTCACCGTTCTCGTGATCATTTTGACCCCACGGGGTGAGATCTTGCGTGGAGCCCCAGATCGAGGGAGATTATCAGTGGTGTTGTATGTCTTCCATTTTCTAACAGTTGCTCCCACAGTTGATTTCTTCACACCAAGCTGCTTACCTATTGCAGATTCAGTCTTCCCAGCCTGGTGCACGTCTACAATTTTGTTTCTGGTGTCCTTTGACAGCTCTTTGGTCTTGGCCATAGTGGAGTTTGGAGTCTGACTGTTTGAGGTTGTGGGCAGGTGTCTTTTATACTGATAACAAGTTCAAACAGGTGCCATTAATACAGGTAACGAGTGGAGGACAGAGGAGGCTCTTAAAGAAGAAGTTACATGTCTGTGAGAGCCAGAAATCTTGCTTGTTTGTAGATGACCAAATACTTACTTTACTGAGGAATTTACCAATTAATTCATTAAAAATCCTTCAATGTGATTTTCTGGATATTTTTTTTTTCTCATTTTGTTTCTCATAGTTGAGGTATACCTATGATGAAAATTGGAGACCTCTGTCATCTTTTAAGTGGGAGAACTTGCACAATTGGTGGCTGACTAAATACTTTTTTGCCCCACTGTATCTGTGAAAAGTGCTATACAAATAAACTTTGCTTGCTACTTTGCAGGTACATTTTTTTTTGTTTGCTTCACGTACAAATGCACGGTTTTTGAGGGGTGCAGTTATAGATGTATTCACTTATTGCCAAGATGATAAGTGTTTCTCATCATCATCTTATAAGTGATATGGAGCTTTACTTAACAGCTGAAGAAGTGTCTGTACTCTTGTTAGCTTTAGCTTGGATGATTACCTTTTTATTCAGCTAAAGTATCACTCCATGGGAGATTACTGCACTTGTTATGCACTTGCTGATTTTGAAAAGGATGGAAACTACTAGGATGCTACTAACATTAACCCTTTACACAAGAAAATGAATACAACACATTTAGTGGAACACATTCAGCACAATATACATCCTCTGGACAGTATTAACTAAGAATGTATCAGTTTCTAGCAATGGAAAAGTAATACATTACTTTTTATATATAATATAAATAATATTGGATTATTAAAATAAATTTAAAAAATAAATTAATTTAAATAACCCAAGTTACTTTTAAAAATAAAAGCACCAAGGTGCTGATGCCTTGGTGCCTATGGCATGGTAGCATGGGAGGGCTGTAAAAAAAGTCACATTGCCACTTCTAGTGGGCGGGCATAGTTATTACAATACCTTTTTTTTGGCAGCTGCATTGATGGTAAAGGTGAGTTACTGTAAATTTGTTTATTTTGAAAACAAAGCCTTATCTGGAAATTCTGGGAAATTAAAAGTCGAGAAAATATGGCGATACAAACCTTTAGTACCAGTTGATTTTGAGTGGGTGAGCTGAAAAGCTGCTAACAGACAGACAGACAGATATACACAGACACATGGAGTGATTACTATATGCCTATGCTGCCTTTCCGCCAAGGCATAAAAGTACAGAAGCACAAGAATAAAATTAGGAGCACAAAGAAAAATGCTGGAGTAAAAGATTTTATTAATTGAATGCATGTATAGTTACATGATGCCGTGCAATAGCAGGGAAAAATATCAGTTTCCTAAAGTAAAAGCATAATTATGAATATTAAATCAGAACGGTTTCAAATGTTTCACACTTATGTCATGAATATTGAAAGTTTCTTAGATAATCTTGCAAAAAACTGTTTGTCCAAATTTATTGAAATACAGTAGCAGTTTCTAATATAAACATTAAACATGTAATATTCTTATTTAGCTTCCAGCCTGTTATCTTCACAGCTGCTCCGACTGCTGACCCTCAGGTTCAGCAACTTAATAACTCCTACAACTGCAATATTTGATTCTTAAAGCTTAAGTTACGTCACATTTTTTTTCCGTGTCTGATTTTTTTTTTCCCCCATATGGGGACTGCTTGGTTCCATTATTGTAATTTAGCCTGTTAAATTGTTTTCTAAATTGTTTTCTCTAAGGTTCAGCTGATTTTTAAAGTCTTAATACTAATGTCAGTCATATAAAAACACCATGGTGTGACATGCTTCATTCACTTACTTTAAAATGATTCACTCACTAAACCAAGTAATTTATTAAGCTGAGGAGAAACATGACATCTGCATTTTTATATATATCACATCTGTAACAATAATCCCATTTTTATGCTGTTTTTCATTCCTTTTTGTCTTTCTAAGGTCCACGGTGATGAACCTGAGGGTCAGCAGTCAGAGCACCTGTGATGATAACAGGCTGGAAGCTAAATAAGAATATTACATGTTTACTGTTTATACTAGAAACTGCTACTGTATTTCAATAAATTGTTTGGAAAAACTTTGTTTTTTGAACGCTTATTTAAGAAACTCTCAATATTCATGACATACGTGTGAAACATTCCAAACTGTTCTGATTTAATATTCATAATTATGCTTTTACTTTTGCAAATTTTGTTATGTTTACCTGCTATTGCACGACATCGTGTAACTATACATGCATTCAGTTAATAAAATCTTTTACTCCAGCATTTTCTTTGTGCTCTTAATTTTATTCTTGTGCATCTGTATTTTTATGCCTTGGCGCAAAAGCAACGTAGGCATACGGTAATACCTCCATGTGTTTGTGTCTGTCTGTCTGTTAGCAGCATCTCAGCTCACCCGCTCAAAATCAACTGGAACTAAAGGCTTGTATCATTGTATCACCATATTTTCTCGACTTAATTTCTCAATTTCCAGATAAGGCTTTGTTTTCAAAATAAAGACAAATTTAACTCACCTTTACCATCAATGCAGCTGCGAAAAAAGGTATTGTAATAACTATACCGGGCCACTAGAAATGGCAGTGTGACTTTTTTACAGCCCCCCATGCTACCATACCACAGGCACCGAAGCATCAGCACCTCGGTGCTTTCATTTGTGTGTTTTTATGACAGCCAGGAGACTAGAGATGCAAATTAGCAGTATTGCTAAATCTGGCGTACTTACATTTGTATTAATGTTCAATAGTATGTAATGTCCCTTTCAAATGAACATTGAACTAAACAATTTTTTGATCCCGATCAAATTTTGCCACGAGTTGCATAAATGATGTTTGTCAGTTTAAAAGACAATTTTTTTGGGAGGCTGGCGGTGAGGGGGCCGATGCTGTGATCGCGAGATGTCTCGACAATTTGTGCAATAATCCAAATGGCGACTGCTGTCGACCGAGCTTAAAAACAAACTTTTTCACAGGTAGTTTTTTTTTTTCTTTTTTGTAATTAATTCATTAACTAATTGTCTGTGTCTATCTTTCTTTTTTTCGTACGGAGCTGGAGGAACTAGAGAACTACATCAACGAGTTCTATTACCGTTGCTGTGTCATGGAGCAGGCGAGTGTGTGTTCCGCTGCTGCTTCTCAGTCTAAACGACCGAGACCCGCAGATTCGCCAAAAATAATGCCCGAGAAATCACAGCAGGGCACCAAGGTTACTGACATCCTTTTCTCCATTGAGAATAAACTTACCAGCATGGATGGTAGACTGGCGCTGGTCGAGCTCCTTCATCAAGAGTTCCAGAGTTTTGCGGAGAGTTTAGAGTTCAGTCAAGCACAGCTTGTCTCTCATGTAGAGGAAAATATACAGCCTGAAAAAGTCAGTAAACACTAACCACGCGGCTTGGCGTTGTTGAGGATAAAACCAGAAATGAAGGAAACAGTTCTCAGTTTGCAGTCATGCAGCGTGAGAGATGACCTCGTTTTTTCTGGAAATGTTGAAAAAAATAATGAAAATCCACAACAGCTGGTCCATGAATTTATCTCATCACAACTAAAACTATCCCCTGAAGTCACAAATTTAAATTACCTTCCACCGTGTCCACCGAATTGGGCAAAAAAATTCCCAAAATAAACGTCCCAGACTATTGTTGACAAATTTGAGCATTTTAAGCAAAACATTTTGGTACAGAGGCAGGGCAGCAGCTTAAAAACACCAATTATGGTCTAAATGATCAATTTCCACAGGAAATCTTGGAAAGGAGAAGGAAGCTTTTTCCCATTTAGGAAACAAAACATCCAAGAAGGTAAATCGAGCTATTGTTTCTGTGGATAGACTGTATATAGATTGCAAGCTGTTTATGGATGAAACTATAACGCCCTGGTTATTCTAGAGCCTATTTTGGTTTTTGTTGAGTTATTTTTATTTATTTATTTTTTTTTTAGCTAGAGGTGGAAAAAGAGTGCGATTGTGTGCAGGTCTCTTACTCAATCTCAGTTTAATTTGTTAACATTTGTCAAAATGTTTATTTCTTTGTTGTTGAGGTTGTTGTTTGTTTGTTTGTCTGTAGTTAATTTTTTTTTGAAGTTCTTAGGTCATTGTTGTGTTATCTGCATTTTTTTCACCACTTACTAACCTTTATGTCTGTTTTTTCTCATACTTCTGGTTTATAGGAAATAACTTGAAATACATGCACCCCATTTGCTTGCAATTGCAGGCAAATGGCACAGAGACTTCATGTGCACACACCCAATTATATATGCGTAGGTGTATACTTTACACACAACATATACAGTATATACACATATATGCATACATTACAGACGTATAATCACATAGGCACATTTAGTTAGTCTTTAGTACACAACCAGTTAGTGAAAACATGTCCACATTTAAGTTTATCACGTGGAACATACGTGGAATTGGAACCAGGGAGAAGAGGCTAAAAGTTTTTAATCGACTGAACGATCTACAGGCAGACTTTGTCTTATTGCAGGAGACACATGTCTCTAAGTCGTCTGTAAATGCACTGTCCTCCCCGGAATTCCCCCACATGTACTCAGCCGGCTTTAATTCTAAACAAAGGGGGGTAGCTATACTGGTAAACAGAAGAATATGCTTTGTTGTGAATAACACCATAACAGATCCGGAAGGTAGATTTATAATACTAAAAATCTCAGTCCAAAATTTGGATCTATGTATTGCAAGCGTTATGGCCAAATGTTGACGACCCATCCAATTTTCACACTTTTTTCACTTCTCTTTCTGAGCGCTTGGACCACTACACTTATATAGGAGGGGACTTCAACCTGTATTAAACCATGCAATCAACAGGCTCAGTACATTGGGGAATCACCGAAAATGGCAAGCTACTGACACTCTCAAACAGTACATGAATGATTTGGTCTTTGCGATGAATGGCGTTCTCTCACCCAACTCTTTGGGAATACACTTTTTTTCATCAGTTCATAGTTCACATTTGCGTCTAAGATTTCTTTTTAGCCAGTAACTCTATGGTGAGGGACATCACAGACACTGAAATATGTTCAAATCAAGCTTTAACAATCACCATCCATTCAGGTTCAAGTTACTTTATTTGTACCCGTAGGTAGATTTGTTTTGCAGTCTGGTGACATCCATATATACAAGCACAAATTACATTCAACATAGACACAAACACAGGCACACATGAAGCTGACTATAAACATGATAAAAATACTCAAGTGTGGCGGCATGAAATAATATGCGGCGAACTGAGAGTTTTTGAGGGATTTTATTAATCATACCGCCATCACGAGAACTCACTCCAGCGCCATGCATGTGCGCTGGAGCGAGCCCGAGGCTCTCCTAGCAGACAGTGGATGCGTCTAGTCAGATGACAGTGAGAGAGAGAGTGAGCTACAGAGCATATGCAGTTTTTATACCCAGTTACAGACAATACATGAAAGGCATGGGACATTTGCATCACAGTCAGAGCAGAAGCATGAACGTTTTGCATTGGAGTCATACATATCAACATCGAACTGGCAGGAAGAAGCTAGACAAAGAGCGGCTGCCTATTGATCTCAATACACACATCTCATTGTTCTGCTAATTGCCCAGCTGAGCGCTCTGCTTGTCCCAGTATGTTGTGGGGTTATCCATACACTCCCCCCCAGAGGGCTCAGCGGGAAGCTGAGGCCTCGATAGTCCAGCTTTGGGAGGCAAGCTGCGGGGGAAAGCTCGCTGCAGGTGGCGGGGAGGGAGGGGGGTGGGGGTAGCAAGTGCTGGCCCGGGACGGCGGAAATTGTCTGGGGCCGCGCAAAAATTGCCTGTGGATCCGCGATGTTGAGGGGCTGTCCCGTTGAATGTGCGGAGGTCCACAGCAGCTGTAAGAAGAAAAAATTAGTCACTGACTCCTCTCGTGGCCATGAAGAAAAAAGGAGCTGCAGCTGTGAGGGACTTGGTGTGTTGACTTTAGGTGCGCGCGCAGTCCTAAAGTCCTCGGGGACAGCTGATGGCTGGAATTCCCTTGTGCGCCGTGGCTGAGACCATTAGAAAATCCTGTGAGCGAGCTGCGTGCGTGCTTCAGGTGTGTGAGCAGCCCTGAAGGTTCTGTGTGCAGCGGCGAAGGACGATGGTGTCTGTGTGGAGCCGGTATTGTCCCGATTGATACTCAAGATGGCGACCGGGATGGTCACACTTTTTCAGTGCTGAGACAAAGTCACTGATTTTGCCATTAAAAGTGGCTGGCCTGCAGCGATCGGCGCTCGTGGCGAACACGCACGGGCTGAATTGCCACCTCCGTTGGATTGCCCTTTAATCGCCTTTCTCCAGCGACTTCCTGCGCCTTCCTGAAGCGATTGCTAAGCTAACACTACTTAGCTTAATGCTACCTGAAGCGATTGCTAAGCTAACGCTAGTTAGCTTAATGCTGGCGCCAGTCTCTAAAAATCTAACCTACAGCGATCGGATATACCTCCGGTGGATTACCCCTTTGATCGCTTTTATCCGGCCACTGTGAGTAAACTGACCAGCGATTCCAGCGCTTCCTTGTGATTCACTGATGTGCCCTACCTGAAGCGATTGCTAAGCTAACGCTAGTTAGCTTAATGCTGGCGCCAGCCATTCCACCTAACACCAGCCTGAATCAAAGCCCAGCTGCGAGGCCCAGCGGAGATACTACCAGGCAGGCGGCTATTTGTTTGACGGGGCTCAGCAGAGATTTCACCCAGGCAGACGGCGGTAGGCGGCGGTGCCCAGCGGAGGACTTACCGTGACTGCAGCGGCGGTGTGCGACGAGACTACCCGAAGCGATTGCTAAGCTAACGCTAGTTAGCTTAATGCTGGCGCCAGTCATTCCACCTTACACCAGCCGGAATCGAAGCCCAGCTGCGAGGCCCAGCGGAGATACTACCAGGCAAGCGGCTATTTGTTGACGGGGCTCAGCAGAGATTTCACCCAGGCAGACAACGGTAGGTGGCGGTGCCTAGCGGAGGACTTACCGTGACCTCAGCGGAGCTCGGTGGCAGCGGCGGTGTGTGACGAGACTCGGTTGGAGGAGCGGGACGGGAGACCAGTTACGGCGACTATGAGCAACGAGACCAGCAACGGAAGGGGCTAGTTGGCTAGCTGAGGCCCAGCTGGATTCGAGGACGATCGAT
Source organism: Pholidichthys leucotaenia (assembly GCA_020510985.1). Taxonomy (NCBI): domain Eukaryota; kingdom Metazoa; phylum Chordata; class Actinopteri; order Cichliformes; family Pholidichthyidae; genus Pholidichthys; species Pholidichthys leucotaenia. Next base: position 354,520,483 of record CM035839.1, read on the forward strand.
CAGATTCTGGCGATATAAGCAGAATTTATTTTACTATCCACAGATTTTCTTTTTCTTCTTTCCAAGAAAGACTGAAGATGGCTGCCACCGGATTAAAAAGTGGGCTGATGGGGCACCACTAATAAGCCTTCTCTACTTCTCTACTTCCTCTTCGTTTTGTCTTTGTGTGTCTGGACCTGCAACAAGAAGGATTTTCCGACAAACTCAACCAAAGGTGAAGTTAAAAAGTTTTATCTGTATGGATTTGGGCTTGGACATCTCACCCTACACTCTATGTGGTCTTTAAAAGCCCTGAGCAAAAACTTCCAAATTAAGGCAAACATGGCTGTTAAGCAAAAATCACAATATGGCAGAGGATATACAGTTAAAGTTCTGTTAGTTCTGCTACTTCTGGCAGGAGATATTCACCTTAACCCTGGACCTGCCACTATTAAACAGCAGACCACTGGTGAGCACAAAACCGAGCTGTACAAAAGCAAAACAACATTTATTTTTCCAAACTGTTAATCATGCACGAGTTCTTTGGGACACCAAGGCTAAACCAAAGGGGATCCTCGCGGACATTTAAACATACGGAGCATAATCCCCAAAAGAGATGAGATTTCGGTGTTGCTGTTGGACTCAAATCTGGACTACCTTTGTCTCTCAGAAAGCTGGCTACACAGTAACATAGACACTAATATGATCGATATTGTGGGCTACCAGTGTTTTAGAAAAGACAGGCAGGCAGGGAGGGGAGGAGGTGTTTAATTTACATCAAAGAGAAATATAAATGTCAACTGGTTGATTTGAATACTTCACTTGAATGTTTAGCTGTTAATGTATGTCTCTCTCCGGTAATGAATTCAACATTGCAGTAGTGTACAACCCACCGTCACACAACTCTTCCTTTTATAATGAATTAAGTGATCTGGTTAAACAACTTGAGAAGAACAGAGAAACAATAATTCATGGTGACTTTAATATCAACTGGTCTGATAAAAAAGACAAACAAAAACTGAAAAGCCTCATGACTAAATTTAATTACCAGCAAATCATCAAAGGACCCACCAGGATAACCAAACAATCCAGAACACTTATTGACATGGTATTTACTAATAAACCAGAACGAATAACCAGAACCTATAATCTTGTAACTGGTCTCTCAGATCATAACATGGTTCTTGCTGTCAGGAAACTTACTAAAAAGCGACTACAGTATTTTGGGGGAGTCGATATTGACAAATCAAATTTTATTATCCCCAAATCAAAAAATGAGGAGTTTGAACATTACTTAGAGAATCAAAATTGGGAGCAGCTCATGTCAACATGTGAAGTAGATGATTGTTGTAATTTTATAACTGCAACAATCACAAAGTCTATAGAAAAATTTTCAAAGCAAATTAAAAGTAGACAACAGAAGATTAGCCTACCATGGTTAAATAATGAAATAAGAAAACTTATGAAGAGGCGAGACTATGCACTGAAAACATCACTAACCTCCAAACTACAAAATGATCACCTTGTGTACAAAAGTTTAAGAAATAAAGTGGTACATGAGCTGCGAAAATCAAAAATATCTTATTACAATAAACTGATAGATCATGCAAAGGGTAACAACAGTTCCCTATGGAGGCATTTAAATAACTTAACTAATAAAAAAAAACGATCAGAAGGGGGTAAAGGAACTTAGAATCAATGGCAAGACCGTCAGTGACAAGGCTACTTTGGCAAATGAATTTAATTCACACTTTGTGGGCTCTGTGGAAGACTTAACAAAAATTTTTGTGCTGCCAAATGTGCTCAACAACACAAATTCCATACTTCCAACAGATACTTTTCACATCGATGAGGTAAATGAGAAGTTAATTGCTGGTATTGTTAAAACACTGTCAAACTCAAAAACTAATGATATCTACAATATGAACACCTCCTTTCTCAAAATGCACAGCAAAATATTAATCAAACCACTGACTCATCTCATTAATCTCTCCATTAGGTCTAGTACATTTCCATCTGGCTGGAAAAAAGCTGTCGTCATACCAGTTCATAAATCAGGCAGTAAAGACATATATGCAATTACCGCCCAATCTCTATCTTACCAGTCCTATCTAAGGTTCTTGAAAAAGTTGTAGCTACACAGCTGATAGACTACTTACAAGACAATCAACTTCTTCATCCACATCAATTTGGTTTAGACCAGGATACTCAACAGAAACAGCAAATTGTTGCCTTATTGAAAACGTCAAACAGTCCTTGGACAGGGTAATGTGGTAGGAGCTGTTTTCTAGATCTCAAAAAGGCTTTCGATACTGTAAACCACAGTTTGCTTTTATCCAAAATGGTATCTTTTAACTTCTCCCCAAATACATTAGAATGGTTTGCATCTTATCTCCAGAATAGAGAACAGTGTGTAAAAGTTCACCAGGATAAATCCTCATTTTTAAACAACCGCATGGGTATCCCACAAGGGTCCATTCTTGGTCCTTTACTTTTCAGCATTTTTATTAATGACTTGCCGTTACACTGCTCAGCTGCAACATGCCAACTTTATGCAGATGATGCAGTTATTTACACAGCTGCCAAGACTCCAGCACAGGCTGCAGATGTACTGTCTACAAGTATGGTTGATGTCCAAGAGTGGCTCCTCAAGAACCATCTATTGCTGAACCTTCAGAAAACAGTCTCAATGTGCTTTCAATCAAAAAATGTAACCTGCAACATTTTAAAGTTAATATACATGATCATGACATCAGTTTAGCTACAGAATTCAAATACCTTGGCATTGTACTAGATCCTCAACTCAAATTTAATCTTCATATAAAGAAAATTTCAAAAACAGTAAAAAAAAATCTGAACTGCTTTAAATTAATTAGATATTACATACCTTACGAAGCAGCTGCACTGTATATGCATTCTATGGTTTTTTCTCATATATCATACTGTTTGACAGTCTGGGCTCAAGCAGCCCCTTCCACAATAAGACATATAGGTTCATTATATAATCAAACCCTAAAAATCTTGGACAAAAAGCCCATTAGGTGGCATCACTGTAATGTTTTAAAAAAATACAACCTATTGAGTTTTGAGAGCTTCATTGACCTCTGTCTTCTGAAATTAACGTTCAAATGTTTCCATAAATCAGCACCCGAGCCACTTGCTGGTTTTGTCCAAAGACAGGACAGCAGCAGAGCCACCAGGAGTTCTGTTAACAATAACTGTAAAATATTCCACCGCAGAACCACATTTGGACAAACAGCTTTCTCTATAAAGGGCAGTCACATCTGGAACACAATGCCAAATGAAATTAAAATAATAACGGACTTTAAAACATTCACTAAAAATGTTAAAAACTGGCTGAAAAATAAACAAGAATGTACTCATGTATGAATTAATTGTCTGCAAAGTGAGAGTGAATGAAGGGAAGGAATAAATGTGTTTGTTTATAGTGAGTGACGGAGGGAGGAAGGCCTGAAATAGGCAAATGTGAGTTATGTTATATGTGTTAAATGTGAGTCAGGCTGTTATATTTGTGTATTTATAATATTTATAATATTTATGTTAAATGTGAGTCAGGCTGTTATATTTGTGTATTTATAATATTTATAATATTTATAATTGTGTATTTATAATTTTTCTGCATTGATGTATGTGGTTATTGTGTATATTTTTTATCTTGATTCTTTTTTCTAAAGCCCATCCAGGGACAAGAGTTGCAAATTAGCTAATAGCTATACACTCTATGTGCAACACATCAGATTGATTGTCTTTGATTAATTGTCTATGTTTATTGCACTGTCCCTGTCAAATAAACTAATCTACTACCGTGCGTGGTGCGCTGTCCTCATAACCCCCCGGTGTGCCTGCGGGGTTCAGTGCATGGCAGGTCCGCTGTAGAGACGAGTCAGGGTCAGGGAGCTTGCTGGAGATCTCCGTCGTCGGTGCCGATGGTCATCCCTGTAAGCTGTTGCTGTAGATTGGTCATGGTGCGTTCAGGTCCACGCGCTGCGTTCTCCGTCGGCCCTGGAGGTCGCCGTCGTGGAGAGAGGACGAGGTGCATGCGCTCTTGTGTGGAGGAGCTGTGAGAGCAGCTGGTCCCAGCGTGGATGTGCAGATCTCAGGCATGCAGATCTCACCATGAAGCACTCTGCAGCTTTCCCGGTCGTGGGTGATCTCCAGAGAGTTTCGCCTGGTGGTGGCTCTGCGTCGAGGTCTCCCTGTAGCAGAAGGGAGGGCAGATCATTTGCGTCAGGCTGCTGCGTTCGATTGTTGTCGGAGAATCACCGCCAGGTGCTGCGTTCGTTGTTGTCGGGTCACCAGTGTAGCTGTCCAGACCAGAAGGTTGCGTTGCACAAAGCGTGTGCTTTCTCGGGGTCACCAGTGTGGCAGCAGAATAATAGGCAGCGAACTGAGAGTTTTTGAGGGATTTTATTAATCATACCGCCATCATGAGAACTCACTCCAGCGCCGTGCATGCGCACCAGAGCGAGCCCGGAGGCTCTCCTAGCAGACAGTGGATGTGTCTAGTCAGATGAGCAGTGAGAGAGAGAGTGAGCTACAGAGCATATGCAGTTTTTATACCCAGTTACAGACAATACATGAAAGGCATGGGACATTTGCATCACAGTCAGAGCAGAAAGCATGAACGTTTGCATTTGAGTCATACATATCAACATCGGAACTGGCAGGAAGAAGCTAGACAAAGAGCGGCTGCCTATTGATCTCAATACACACATCTCATTGTTCTGCTAATTGCCCCAGCTGAGGGCTCTGCTTGTCCCAGTATGTTGTGGGGGTTATCCATACAAGGCTCCATCAATCAGGATATAAAAAGACAAAGAGATGGGAGAAAAACCAGAGGTAAGAGAGAAGGGTCATATTAAAAGTTAAAAACTAGTCAAAGAGGTTAAAAACTCAGAGGTCTAAAACCCAATAAAATATTTAGAACCCAAGTGACATCCTACAAAAATAAGTAAATATAAAATGGAGTTAATAAATAGGTGCCTAAATTATGTGCAATATATTTTTACAGCTTGTTCAACTCTTTGACAGCAGCAGGGACAAAGCTGTTTTTGTAGCGCTGGGTTCTACTTTTTGGGACAGCAAACCTCCGTCTTGAGGGAAGAAGCTGAAAGTGGCAGTGCAAAGGGTGGGAGTCATCATTTAAAATGGAGGTAGCCATCCTCTGTACTTGTCTGGTGTACAGGGATGTCATGCTCAGCTGTGGCTCACCAAGCAAACGACTGGACCATCTAACTACCTGATCCAAGGATTTCCTCTGTTTCAGTTTTATCTGACCAAACCATGACACTAAGGAAAAGAATAAAACAGACTCAATAAAAGCCTGATAAAACATTGTCATTATGGTTCGGTCAACTTGGAAGCATGCAGGTTTTCTCAAGCAATGCAAATGTTGCTGACCCTTTTTGCACACCCTTTCACAGTTCTCTTCAAACTTTAAATTACTATCAATAATCGTCCCAAGATATCTCTTACACTAGTAAATAGGAAAGCTACAAGGGAAACTAAGAGCTGGAAATTTAATATATCACTACTTTAATAAAGAGTGGGAATCATATCTGAAATATAATGATGTGCCAGGAATATCCCCAGGTGTTCTTTGGGAAGCAGCAAAAGCGGTCATGCGAGGTAAAATAATCTCTTACTGTTCATATAAGAATAAAAAAGAAAAAGCACTGGTACTGGACTTAGAACAGAAAATTAAATCACTGGAGACAACCTGTGCCGTTTCCCCACAGGAATAGACACTTAACGATCTGAGAAAATTAAAGCTGGAATTAAAATAAATTACAAACAAAAGAGCACAGGTTTTTTTTCCCACAATATTTTTTATTGAACCTTTTTTTTTTTTTTACAAACATAGCACACACAGTCAGACACTAACACAAAAGTAATTTAAAAATTAAAAAGAACAATAAAATAACAAAAAAAAGTGTAATAAAAACGACAACAGCCATTAACAAACACAAGTCAACAACAATGCTCCTCTGTTTAGTCTAGGTAATCTATTACATAAGAATACATAATATACATTCACCAGCTTGGAATTTGCAAGTTCCACACATATCATTCACCTTCTTCTTCAGAAGTTGTGTTTAATTTCTTTACTTAATCAATGAAAGGTCTCCATATATTCTCAAACGCATTTTCCTTTGATTTCAGTATATATGTTATTCTTTCTAGTGGAAGGTTTGTTAACATCTGTCTTAACCACTGAGTCACATCTGGTCTATGAATCTTTTTCCACAGTAATGCAATACATTTTTTGGCATTAAGCAAACTGAGGTCTATGAATGCTCTTTCACGTTTATTAAAGTTATGTTTTTCTGGATACAGACCCAACAAAAACAGTTTAGGATTCAGTGTGATTTGTTTTGAAATTATTTTTTCAATTGTTACCCTCACCTCTTCCCAAAACATTCTGATTTTTCTACACTACCGTTCAAAAGTTTGGGGTCACTTAGAAATGTCCTTATTTTTGAAAGAAAAGCACTGTTTTTTCAATGAAGACAACTTTAAACTAATCAGAAATACACTCTAATATCTAATATACATTGCTAATGTGGTAAATGACTATTTTAGCTGCAAATGTCTGGTTTTTGGTGCAATATCTACATAGGTGTATAGAGGCCCATTTCCAGCAACTATCACTCCAGTGTTCTAATGGTACAATGTGTTTGCTCATTGCATCAGAAGGCTAATGGATGATTAGAAAACCCTTGTGCAATCGTGTTAGCACAGCTGAAAACAGTTTAGCTGGTTAGAGAAGCTATAAAACTGACCTTCCTTTGAGCAGGTTGAGTATCTGGAAAAAATATTATTTCAAATACAAATCATTATTTCTAACCTTGTCAATGTCTTGACTATATTTTCTATTCATTTTACAACTCATGATGGTAAATAAGTGTGACTTTTCATGGAAAACACAAAATAATTGTCTGGGTGACCCCAAACTTTTGAACGGTAGTGTACATTCCCATAAACAGTGAAATAGGGTTCCTTTACTTTCCATACATTTTGTGCATGTATCTGGTATGTTTTTGTTATATCTATTTAATTCCACTGGTGTAACATACATCCGCATTAACCATTTAAAATGTATCAGTTTAAGACGTACATTTATTGATTTGGTTTGAGCTCCTGCACAAGCCATTTCCCATTGTTCCTCTGAAATTTCAATTTGCAGGTCTTCTTTCCAGTCATTCGGTCTTTTCTGTGAGTTTTCACATGAGTATAGTGTCAATGAGTTGTAAAACTCTGAAATAATACCCTTTCTCTTACTATCTTTCATCAAAATTTTTTCCAAAGTTGAATAAGTAGGTCGGGTGAGAGCCTTATTTTGATTTGAACGAATAAAATTTCTAAGCTGAAGATACTTAAAAAAGTGTGTTCTATTAAGATTGAATTTAATCCTCAGTTCTTCAAAAGACATTATGTTATCTGAACGTGACAAATATAAGTCTTGAATCTTTTGAATCCCTTTTAAATTCCATACTTTAAATACAGCATCCGCTCTCCCTGGTGTAAAATATTGATTACTCCATATTGGGCTAAATTGTGACAATAAGTGTGGTTCTTTAAATATTTTTTGGTTTCACACCATATTTTGATCATGTGCTTTACAATTGGATTTTTAACTTGTTTCTGTAATTTTTTAGCCGAGTCTGAGTATATGAATAAGGGAAGAGGTAAAGGTAAATTGTATGATTCCATTTCAGTCCAGTGAGGAGGATCATTTGATGAAAAATAATATGTCATAGACCTCAGTTGTGCTGACCAGTAATACAACATAAAGTTTGGACATTTCAGACCTCCACGATCAAATGGTAAATATAGTAAGGACAAACGTAATCTAGCCTTCCTATTGTTCCATATAAATTTCACTAACTTTTTTTTAATTCTTGAGAATAGATCTGAAGGTGGTGGCAAAGGAATGTTTTGAAATAAATAAAGTATTTTTGGTAAGATATTACTTTTAAGTATATTAATTCTCCCGATCATCAACATTGGTAGTGACATCCATCTCTGAAGCAACTCATTAATATTTGTCATTAAGGCTTCATAGTTGGCATTAGCGACTGATTCTAGCTTGGGCAAAATTTGAATTCCTAAATATTTAAGCTGATTTACAACATTGAATTGGTTTACCTCAGGAGCTGGATGATTTCTCTGGGTCTCATTTAACATTAATATTGAAGATTTTGTTTTGTTTATTTTATATCCTGATATATCCCCAAAGTTCTTTATTAAATTTAACAAGTTCGGAATTGATTTTTTAAAATTCGACATAAACAAAATTATGTCATCGGCATACAGGGAGATTTTATGCTCTGTTGGTCCTACTTTAATTCCATATATTTGTGGATGTAAACGTGCTGCCATCGCTAAAGATTCAATTGCCATAGTAAACAATAAAGGTGAAAGTGGACAGCCATGTCGACATCCTCTATTGATTTTTATTGATTTTGAGATATTGCTGTTTGTTAGGATTTCTGCTGTAGCATTATTGTATATTATCTGGTATGGGTAACCCCCACAACAGCCACGGACAAGCAGAGCGCTCAGCGGGAGCAATTAACATAGCAGTGTGATCTATGGACTGATAACAATATGTAGATGTGCCTTGTAACCTCTTTTGTCCTACAGCTCCGGAGCAGAGGCGAATTCTGGCCAGTAATCTTCCTATTGTTATGCATGCTTCCTGCTCTGACTGTGATGCAAATGTCCCATGCCTTTCATGTATTGTCTGTAACTGGGTATAAAAACTGCATATGCTCTGTAGCTCACTCTCTCTCACTGCTCATCTGACTGCACTCATTGCCTATCTGCTGGAGAGCCTCTGGACTCGCTCTGGCGCGCATGCACGGCGCCGGAGTGAGTCTGTGATGGCGGTATGATTAATAAACTCCCTCAAAAACTCTCAGTTCGCCGCATATTATTTCATGCCACCACACTGGACCCATTTTATGAAATTATTTCCAAGTCCAAACCTTTGTAGGACTTCAAAAAGATAGGGCCATTCGACCCTATCAAAGGCCTTTTCGGCGTCCAATGATAGGAGAGCTGTATCCGGTGCTTCTTTATTGGAATAAATAATATTAAATGGTCTTACATTATGGAAGCCTTGTCTTCCCATTACAAAGCCATTCTGATCTCGGTTAATAATATTTGGTAATATTTCTTGTAGTCGTTTTGCTGAAATTTTACAGATTATTTTAAGATCAGCATTTAATAGGCTTATTGGTCTCATATTTTCACATTTATTAGAGGGTTTACCTGGTTTTGGCAACAGTATAATTAAGGCATTATTCATGTATGATGGTAAATTACCATTTTGAAATGCTTCTAAAACCATTTCCAAAAGTGGTTTTATTAATTTATTCTTAAATTTTTTATAGAGGTCGACTGGAAGACCATCTGGTCCTGCTCTTTTTCCTGATTTCATATCATCAATGGCTTGCCCAACTTCTTCTTGACTAATTTTAGACTCCAGTATCTCCCTGTTTTCATTTGGAATACCTGGTATGGATAATCCACCCAAAAACCCATTTAGTTTTGTTAAGTCAGTTTAATTTATTGTATCATATAGTTTTTCATAACAATCTCTAAAGGCACTATTAATTTCTAAAGGATCTATAACTACCTGTCTGTTACTTATAATACTGGTAATTGGTGTTTTAGATTCTAATTGTTTAATCTGCCATGCCAATAATTTTCCTGATTTTTCACCTTGTTCATAAAAAGTTTGCTTCAATCTTAGAAGACTCAAGGCAGCTCTACTTGCTGATTTTTTGTCATATTCAGCTCTCAGAATCAGTAATTCGTTCTCTAACTGTGGGTTACTTCCTGCATACACCTTTTCTTGAAGAATTTTTATTTTACGTTCCAATTGGACTCTCTCCTCTCGGGTCTTCTTAGATTTTGAACCTGTATAACTAATAATATGCCCCCTAATAAAAGCTTTGAAAGCCTCCCACTTTATACATGCCGTTGTTTGTGTAGTATTGATATCAAAGAACTCATCTATCTGTTTTTCTATGTACTTAACAAATTCCTCATCCTGAAGCCATTTATGTTGAAAATGCCACCTAACTGGGCTCTTTGTCAATTTCTTATCTACATATACTAGACAGCAGGGTGCATGATCAGAGATCACAATGTTATCATAGAAACAGTTTTGAATCTTGGACCTTAATTCTGTAGAGATCAAAAAGTAGTCTATACGTGAGAATGTCTTATAGGTATTAGAATAACAAGAATAGGCTTTGACTTGTGGTTTCATTTCTCTCCATATATCTAGCAATCTCAATTCTTTCATAAAATGATTAATGGTCATCCTACTTCCATTGTGCGTACAGTCCAGTCCTGTTGATCTATCTATACTGGGATTCAATGTACAATTAAAATCCCCTGCTATTATATGTTGCCCTGTAAGTGATGATAAAGTAAGGAATAAATTAACAAAGAAGTTTTGATCGTCAATATTGGGGCTGTATAAGTTCACCAGATTTATATTTTCTAATAACAAAGATCCTTGGATAATTAGATATCTTCCAAATTTGTCTCTCATTACATTTTTCGTTTGAAATGGGACTGTTTTATGTATGAGAATCATAACTCCCCTAGCTCGGGATGAAAATGATGAGGTGAACACATTACCTTGCCATCTTCTCCTAATTCTTTTTACATCCTCCTCTAATAGATGAGTTTCTTGTAAAAATACAATTTTTGAATCCATGTCTTTTATTTTATTCATGACTTGTTTAAGTTTTTTTAGATTTTGTAGACCTCTGCAATTCCATGAAGTTAAATTAAGATTAACGCTTTGATCTATGATCAATAAGGAGTTTGAGATTACCTTGCAATATGAACATACTCTTACAGAGAAGCAAAAACATGGATGATGAAACATTCGTCCTACAAACTAAACAAAAATAGATTCCCTTTCCCCACACTCGTGGTAATCCCCCCAAAATCAAAAAAATTCTGTCTCCCGTTATAGCTAGTGACTGTTCCACATCTGCGAGGATCAGTCAAACCACTCTCTCTTTCTCCTCTCAATCACCCTGACTCTACTACTATTCTTATGACATTAACTCTCTTCTGTAGTTTTTTCAACATAACTTCAAAGTTTTATAGCAACGTTGTACATCATAACTTTTTTTAATACAGTCTGTATTTTGTAGACATGTTTATGACGTACGCCAGGATCCTGTTTGTTGACTTCAGCTCAGCGTTCAACACCATCATCCCAGGCATTCTTCATCAGAAACTCCTCCAGCTCAAGGTGCCCCCCTCCACCTGCCAGTGGATCTCCAGCTTTCTGACTGACAGGTGGCAACAGGTGAAGCTAGGGAGATTTACATCCAGCTCCCGAAAAATTAGTACTGGCGCCCCCCAAGGATGTGTCCTTTCCCCACTGCTCTTCTCCCTCTACTCCAATGACTGCACCTCAGAGGACCCTTCGGTGAAGCTCCTGAAGTTTGCGGACGACACCACAGTCATCGGTTTGATCCGGGATGATGATGAGTCTGCATACAGGCGGGAGGTGGAGCAGCTGATCCTCTGGTGCAGCCAGAACCATCTTGAACTTAACCCAGCCAAAACGGTGGAGATGACTGTGGATTTCAGGCGACACCCCCCTTCATTCCCCCCACTCACCATCCTCAACAGCACAGTGTCCACTGTGGACTCCTTCAAGTTTCTGGGTACCACAATCTCCCGGAACCTGAAGTGGTCCTCCCATATTGACACTGTCTGGAAAAAGGCCCAGCAGAGGTTGTTTTTTCTGCGTCAGCTCAAGAAGTTTGATTTGCCTCAGGAGCTGCTGGTTGTCTTCTACACCGCCATCATCCAATCTGTCCTCTGCTTTTCCATCACTGTCTGGTTTGGATCTGCCACTAAACAGGACAAGACCAGACTGCAGCGGATCATTAAGTCTGCGGAGAGGATCATTGGTACCGACCTACCCTCCATTGAGAACTTATATCGGTCCATAACCAGGAAACGGGCGGGAAACATCTGTGCTGACCCATCACACCCCGGCCACAAACTGTTTGAACTTCTATCTTCTGGTCGTCGTTACAGATCACTGAAGGTCAAAACCACCCGTCACAGGAACAGTTTCTTTCCTCAAGCCATCACTCTGATGAACTCCTAACATTCACCTAGTCCTACCTGTTGCTGTACTCATGACTTTTCATCCATTATTACATTGCACATAACTCTCACACTGCTTTTTACTTCATTCACATTATATCACTGAATCTGAGTCCACATTGAAATACTGTGTGATTGTATATTTTTTCATATATTTCTGCAAAGTGTGGTTAGTCCGAGTAAATAACTGCATATATTCCTGTATATATTTGCATCCTTTTATAGAAACGTGGACAGACTGTAATTTACTGTACATACTCTGGTTGTCATTGAATCCTTATTTAAATCCTTCACCTGAACAACGAGAGCAAGTTTTTAGCCAAAGTCAAATTCCTTGTATGTGTTGTGCATACTTGGCCAATAAAGCTGACTCTGATTCTGATTATGTTTCAGATCAATCAGATGTCTGTACATATGCTTAAATGTTCTACCTTTGTCATGTTCATGCTTAGCTCCCACCAGTCAACTTTTGAATCTGCTTGATGAGCTCCTGCGCCTCTTGAGGGGTCTTGAAGGTGTGGGTTCTCCCTTTATATAGGACCAGCAGTCTTGCCGGATGAATTACTCTGTGACGAATCCCTAGGTTGCGCAGCTCTTTGCAGGCGAGGTCGAACTGCCTCCTTAATTGTTGTATTCCTGTAGCCAAATCCGGATAGAACCACACCTGTTGGTCCTGGTATTTAATTTCCCCTTTAGCTCGCGCTGCATTGGTGACTGTCATCTTGTCTCTGTAGTTGAGGAACTTCATAATCAGCGTCCTCGGTGGTGTCTTATTATCTCTCGCTGGGCCGATTTGGTGAGCTCTCTCTAAAACGACCGATGACTGCAGATCCACGTTGTTCAGCGCTTCTGGAATCCACTTTTCCAAAAAGGAACATGGGTCCCGTCCCTCCGCTCCCTCCGGGAGGCCCACCAGCCTCAAATTATTCCATCGCGAGCGGGATTCCAAGTCTAGGACGTTATCTTCCAGACGTTTACATTTTAATTCCAGTGTTTGCAGATTAGTTTGTAGGCTGGTGACGTCATCTTCAGCGCTTGAAATTCGGAGCTCTGCCAGCGACACTCGCTCCAAACAGTCGCTTATTTCTTTTCTCATTCCTTCTATCGCTGTTATAATCCCGTCAAATTTAGACGAAAACTCTGTTCTCATGGAGTTGATGGCAGTGAGCACTGCGTTTGTCCCCTCTTCAACTGTTCCCGCTCCACCGCTGGCTCCCTCCTCCACCATCGCCTCTGGAATTTTCTCTGTTTCGCCTCGAGCGTGGAAGTCTGTTAGCTTGGGTTGTTTTGTTGAGTTACCTTTTCCTCCACCTAATTTTCCAGCCTTAGTCTTTACCATATCCGCGCCAAAACGCTAGGGTGGGTTTTTGTTCCAATTAAGAGAGTTTTAGTAATTTTTTTTTATTTTCAAGAGCAGAGCAGTGTGAAACACGTCTTCCTACGTGGCCGCCATAACCGGAAGTCCAAGAGCACAGTTTTTAATACAAAGACTGCGTCTTGAGAAGTTTGAACACAGTAATAAATCGGGGCGATATCTTGCGAACCAGCTTAGATTGAATAAAGAAAAAACAACTATCCACTCTATCAAGGATATGACTGGAAATATTACCCATCAGCCTGAAGAAATAAATGACTCCTTCAGAAAGTTTTATGAAAACCTCTACTTATCTCAGGTTAACCCATCTGACTCAGAGATAAATGAATTTTTGGACGATATCGATTTACCACAATTAAATAATGAACAGATTGCAGCTCTGAATGCACTTCTTCAGGTGTCTGAACTCCAGGAGGCACTTAAGCACATCCCAAACAACAAAGCCCCGGGACCAGATGGTTTTCCAGTAGAATTTTATAAAGAATTTTGGCCTGTGATGGCACCTACTTTTTTTTAAAATGGTGAACCGAATTAAAGAAGATAATGTAATTCCTCCAAATATGAATTTGGCTAGTATTATCCTGCTCCTTAAACCTGGAAAAGAACCTACGCTTCCATCCAGCTACCGTCCCATCTCACTTATGAATGTCGATCTTAAAAATAATTTGCAAAGCTCTCGCCAAAAGACTGGAAAGGATAATTCTGTTTATTATACACCCAGATCAAACAGGTTTCATCAAGGGTAGGCACTCGGCTGATAATACACGTAGGCTATTTAATTTAATAGACTACTGCAAGGTCAATAACATAGAAACTACAATCTTGTCCCTGGATGCAGAGAAAGCCTTTGACCGTGTTAACTGGAAATTTCTTTTTATGGTGTTAAACAAGTTCGGGTTTGGTTCATCTTTCATAAACTGGATTAAAACACTATATAGCTGTCCAGCTGCGTCTGTCCGAACAAATGATCAGACTTCCTGAAGCTTTAATCTCCAGAGAGGTACTAGGCAGGAGTGTCCTCTCTCTCCCTCACTTTTTACCATCTTTATTGAACCATTAGCAGCAGCCATATGACAAAATGTTGATATCAGAGGTATTCAAACTGGAGAAAAGGAACACAAGATAAGTCTTTATGCTGATGATGTATTGATTTTCCTTGAAAACTCACAAAGATCTCTTCTTCAGACAGTGGCGCTCATTGATAAATTTTCATCATTATCAGACTACTCTATTAACTGGGTAAAATCAATAGTTTTACCTATAAATTGCAATTTCTCAAATACATCTACTATTCCAATACAGTCAGGAAATGTTAAATATTTAGGAATAGATATTTCCTCCAGGCTCTCAGAGTTATTGCGACTAAATCATATTCCCCTTTTAAAAACAATACAAGACGACCTTACGCGCTGGAGGATACTACCTTTATCATTAATGGGAAGAGTCGCAACCGTTAAAATGATGGTCCTTCCTAAAATCAATTATTTGTTCTCAATGATCCCTACCCAACCATCAATGGCCTGGTTTAAGTCTCTAGACTCAAATATAAGATAAATTTTTATGGAAGGATAAACCATCACGGATTAGTTTAAAAACCCTCCAAAAAGCGAAAGAGTGTGGAGGCTTAGATTTACCAATTTTTTTTAATTACGTTTTAGCCAATAGACTGCAGTTTGTTTCAAAATGGACAAAATCAACCCCACTAGGAAACCCATGGTTAGATGCTGAACGGGCTCTCTGTGGGTCGCTAAATATCTCTGACTTACCTTTTATAAGTCCCTGTATTAAACGCCATGACTGTTTTAAAAGTATTAATATCAGCTCCTCTCTGATGTCTTGGTGGAAATTTTTAAAAATAACAGGGTCTTCACTTGTCCCCTGTAAACTCATGCCCATTTGGAATAATCCTGATATCTTGCAACAAAAGAG
Source organism: Pholidichthys leucotaenia (assembly GCA_020510985.1). Classification (NCBI taxonomy): domain Eukaryota; kingdom Metazoa; phylum Chordata; class Actinopteri; order Cichliformes; family Pholidichthyidae; genus Pholidichthys; species Pholidichthys leucotaenia. The sequence continues at coordinate 354,535,946 of CM035839.1, forward strand.
GACATTAAAATTTCCACTATGGCAAGAGAAGGGAATAAATAACTTAGAACATCTTATTCAAGGTGGAAATTTTATCCAATTTCAGGAACTCGTGTCACAATACAAAATCAGTGATAAAAAGTGTTTTGAATATCAACAGCTTAAATCCATAATAAAAGCAAGATTTAATCTTAATCAGACAGATTTAGAGGTACCAGTTAAGGTGGCAGAGTTTCTAAATCTCCATTCCCCTAAATTGATATTGAAAATACATGGACTGTTATCAAAGTTGGATGAGTCCGTATCTCTTCCAATATCAAAATGGGAGACAGACTTATCGATTAATAAGGAGGAAAGTTTCTGGACACAAATATGTTTAAACACTTTTAAGATGACTAAAAACTCTAACTTACAACTTATACAGTATAAAGTTCTACATAGAATTCATTACACAGGACAAAAGATGTTCAAAATGGGCCTGAGTCACATAAATATCTGCTCTCACTGCACCAGCAACGTCCCGGATAGCTATAAGCATGCTATGTGGTCCTGTGCACCGGTTCAATAGTTCTGGCAGAAAACACATGAGGACCTGTCGGCATGGCTTGGGTATAGTGTCCCACCCTCACCCACACTTTGCATATTAGGTGATTTAAGTGAAATAAATGTAGATGCAAGGATGTCACACATGGTTCTCACTGCCTTATGCATCGCAAAGAAAACTATCCTCATGAATTGGAAATCAAGAAATAACTTATGTATGACTTATTATAATAACTTACTATTGGATTATATTAGCCTGGAGAGAATGTCAGCCTCCTCAAATAATCAATTGGCGGAATTCAATTCTCTCTGGTCCCCACTTATTAATTCTATAATCTGAGGGGTGGCAGGTGGTGACTCGCTCTCCTTGGCACCTCTGGCGGCTGGCTGCGCCCTGACCGTGGGTGTCCGGGGGGCCTTTTCCGGGGTGGCTGTCTGGCCCTGGGGGGGGGGGGGGAGTTGGTTGGGGGGCTGCGGGGTGGGCCAGGGGGGTTGGGCTGTGGCCCCCGGCTGGCTGGCTGGCCTCGCCCCTCGGGGGGGGGTCTGGGTCTCGTCCTGGGCCCCTGGTGCTGGGGGAGGGGGCACCCCCCCCGGGCTGGGGTCGGGTGTGCGCCAGTGGTGGGGGTTGTCCCCGGTGCATCCTTGCGCGGCAGGGTCGTGTTTTTCCTGGGGCCCTGGTGGGGCCTGCATCCTGGGTTGCCCTCCCCATCCACTGGGGTCTGCGGGTGTGGGTGTGCGTGTGTGTGTGAGAGTGGGTGTGAGTGGGGGCTTGTGTATGAGTGGATGCAGAAGTGTGGGTGTGTGGGTGTAGGTGGGCATGTGTGATGGTGGGTGGGGGTACGTGTGTGTATGGAAGCGGTTACTTGTGGGTGGATGTCTGGGGGGTGGAGGATGTGTGTATGGGTAGGAGAACTTTGTTGGGTGGCAGGGGTTGGGCAGTCCATCTAGTGGCATGGGGGCTGGCGTTTCATGGCCTGCTTGTCCCGGCCGCCCTGCTGTTGTGTTGCGGGGTGAGGCGCTTTGTCACATCGCCCCTGGTGTCATTGGCGGCGGGTGTGTGTTGGTGCTTGGGGGTGGTTGGGGGGCCATTGGCGCAGGTTGATGGCTGTGTTTCCATCGCGTTGCGCCGGGGTGGCTGTGGTTGCAGGGCGGCCTGCGGCTGTCGGTGTGCGTCTAGGGTGGGTGGTCGTGGGCCTGCGTGGGCACTCGGGGGTGTCACCTGGCATGTTGGGTGCCGTGTGGGTCCGGCCCATTGTTCACTATTGTGACTGTTGTTGTCCATGTTTGTGTGTGTAAGATGAGTGGAAATATGTATGGCTGCTCCATCATGTTAGTGGTGCTGGGAGCGCCGGGGCGTGATGCTGGTGGGTCCTGGGCTGCTTCCACTGGTGGCCCTTGCCCTGGGTTGGGATTTGGGGGCAGTGGGTGGCCTCATGAACCAGTCTGCAAGCTGGCTTCTTGGGGGGGGGGGGTCGCTTTTAGACCGCCTACCTCCCAGTCTTATTTTCCGCCCTCCCCCTCCCCCTGACTCTGGGTGGAATATACATCTTTTTTGTTACATTTAGGGCTTTGGGGTGGGGGTGTGCCGCACTGTGTCGGCGAAGGGGATACCTTTGCTGCATAGTGGGGCTGCACTCACCTCAATTTTAATTGCATTTTAGACACTGAGGGCTTGGGGGGACGGGGGCCCTGCTGCCCATCGCAGTGGCTAGCGGTGCTCCAATCACTGTCCCCCCAATTTTAATTGCACTTTGGTAGTCCACACATTTACACACAGTTATATAACCGACACACACCCACCATGTTCTGTGCAGGGGTAGAGGGGTGGGGGTCTTCCCCCACCCCTGTTGCCCTGCTCTTGCTGGGGGCGTGGGGGCCTGGTGGGGAGCCTGGGACCTATTGTGTTTTCAAAATCCCTGGGTGCTACTGAATATATAGATACAACCAAGGAAGTGAGAGGGGGCTGAATATGAGTCTAAGTGAGAGTGAGGGGGTGATGAATTGAGGTGGTAATGGTGGGCCAGTTTTGTGCGGCTTTGCATGCCAGGTGGCATCTCGGGGCGCCTGCAGTGGTCTGCTGATTGTTTGCTCAGATGGGCGCCAGGGGTGGGGGTCTGCTTCTGTGGCCTGCACCGGTGGTCTCCCTGGTCACTGCCGGGCACTGGTGCGTGTTCAAGCTCGCTGCATCTGCTTCGCAGCCGCCTTATGAAACAAAAGTGAATGAGGGGTGAGTTTGAATGGGTACAGGAGTGAGAGAGAATGGGTCGGTCTGGGTGAGTGAGAGGGGAGTGCATGGGAGCATGTGGGTGTGAAGGTGTGGCGAGGGGTGTGTCTGCGAGTCGGGAGGTGCTGAATTAAGGGGGGTAGTGCCTCTCGGCAACATGGGCTCCCCTGGGCGGGGGGACTTCTTTGGACATGGGGGTCCCCGGGGTGTGCGACAGAGGTGCTGGGGTGGGCCCGCTGTGGGAGTGCCTGGGGGGGCTCTGGCCGGTCTCTGTCCCGGGGGGTGGGGTCGCTGGCCTCCTGGTGCCTGGGGCCCAGGGGCGGACGTTTACCCAGCTGGGTGGGGTGGGGGTCGGGCGGGTCCGGGGGTGTGGGCTCACCGCACCGGCCGCCGAGCAGCCTGGCCGCCCTTGATCGTCCCTCCGGGGGCGGATGTCTGGCTTTCCTGGGGATTGCTGACCTTGGATGTTTGTGCCCTGTGGGGGTTGGTGGCGCTGCCTTGCCTGCTCGGGGTTCCTGGGGGGAGAGCTGCTGCGACCGGCCCTCTGCTTCGTACGTTTCCTGACAAACCACTCACATGCACACACTTATTTTGCGCGCATTCTCATATATATGCACACAGACATACAAGCGCAAGTGTCTCTCCTTGAACAGGTGCAGAAACCAGACTCGTGTTGAGACATCTTCGGTGGAAGAAGCAGTTTGTCTTTTGTTTGTTTTAGTTGTTGGTTTGTTGTTGTTTTTTTTTGTCTGTTCCCCTCCCTTTTCTTTTCCCCCTTCACACACATCCTTTCCCTCTTCCCCATCCTGTTGGGCCTTCCATGGGTAAAACAATTAAAATAAAGTATTAAAAGTTATTACAGGAGGAGTTTACAACAATATACAATACACAGTTAGGTACTGTATAAGTTCCTCTTGGCAAAGTAAATCTGTTTTGGCACAATAAGGGTGACAGATCCCTGTTCTGTTTGCCTAGCTGCCTGACAGGACAAGGGGGGAAAAAAAAGAGATAATTTTCCACATAATTAAAGTTGTCAGTTGTCATGTAATAAGAGAGTAATATTTAGTTTTTGTTAAACAACTTAGTGGACTACATGCCCTTGTCTCAGTCTATAAGCGTCACCAAACAGGATTACGGCCATTCCCCTCTCAAAGCTCACCTCCTGTTTTCTGACTGATGAAAGAACAATCCAAAGAGGAGAAAAACAACACAAATGTATTGTATTTTGAGAGCTGTAGCTAATCCACGGGACTGTTAGTAACTTCCCCCTGGGTGCTCTTTGAAAACGATGACGCAAGTTACGTGAGTCTGTGTTTGTAATCTTTCAATTTACATACAGTCATGTGAAAATAAATTGGACACCCCTTTAAATATTCAGTTGTTTATTAAGAAATGTTCACGTATCTATGTCTATCCTTGTTTTTGTTTTTATTTGCATTTTTTTTTTTTTATTTTAGCCATCGTAAGTGGGAATTAATGTGAGGATATCCTGAAAAAGATGTGGGGTGTCCTAATTTATTCCTCACTATTTGTTTAGAATTAAATTTTACAGAAATTTGAAAAAAATCTTTAAGCAAGCAACATGGCGCCCACCGAGGCAGACGTGTTTGCTCGCTCCGTTCTCGAATGCCAACTTTTCCTCTTTCTTTGCATGTTTGCTGCTCTTTCTACAGTGCATAAAGGTCACACGCCGCTAACATACGACCGACAGACACTACTGGACATCGCCAAGACAAGCAGCCATACAGAATTTACTGGCTTCATACCACCTGAACTGCAGTGCAATGTCCGACCACGCAGGGTCGGCACAGAGCCCTCACGAGCATGATGACCCCAAGAGAGCACGTCGGAAGCACATCACAAGCAAGGCAAGAGAGGGGGGCTACATGCTAGGCTAAAAGCTTGCGCTAGCCGCCCACCACTACCCAGAATCTTGCTAGCCAATGTACGGTCTGTGGAAAACAAACTGGACAAGTAAAAGCAAAGATTGAAGACCAGCGGGAGATAAGAGAGTGCTGCACCCTAATTTTCTGTGAGACCTGGCTCTCAGACAGAGACCCTGAGTGCGCCATTCAACTACAGATTCACTCAGCACATTGGGCAGATCTGACAGCAGCCACAGGTAAGTCGGGGGGGGGGGGCGGTCGTGTGTGTGTTTATAAGCAATTCGTGGTGTGGAGATGTACAGACCGTTTACAAGCACTGTTCACCTGATGTGGAGTTTTTACTGCTGAAATGCCATCCCTATGATCTACCGAGGGACTTCACTACTGTGTTTTTGGCCGCTGTTTACATTTCGTGCGAAGCAACTACACAGCAGCGCTATGCAAGCTCCATGACGTCATCAGCGCAGTAGAGACGACCCATCCCGATGGTGTTTTTGTTGTTGCTGGTGACTTTAACCAGTGCAATTTAAGGACTGTACTTCCCAAATATTTCCAGCATGTGGACATTGCCACCTGCGATAAGAACACACTGGATCATGTTTACACAACAAAGGTAGTGCATACAGAGCGGCACCCCGCCCCCACTTTGGACAGTCAGATCACATCTTCCTGTTTATGTACCCGGCCTACAGACAAAAGCTGAAACAAACAAACCCTTTTATTAAACAAATTAAACGCTGGACTCCAGAGGCTGAGAGCACCCTGCAAGACTGTTTTGCCCGGACAGACTGGGATGTGTTGAAAGCTGCAGCCACCTGGGAGGACTCTTCTGTAAACATACAGGACTATGCTGAGTATGTGACTGGGTACATTTGTACTTGTGTTGATACCATCGTACCCACCAGACAAGTCAGGAAGTTCCCCAACCAGAAGCCGTGGATCAACAGGTACATCAGATACTGCGTGCTCGCTCTATTGCATTTAAATCAGGCAATGAGGCCGAGTTCAAAGCTGCAAAGTATGGACTGAGGAAGGCTATAACAACAGTCAAGAGGCAGTACAGAGAAAAGCTGGACAGCCTCTACTCCACTCCTGACCCGGGGCACATGTGGCAAGGCCTGCAGCACATCACAGACTACAAGAGGACCAACAGCAACACCACTAGCTCCACAGACAGCCTGCCGGATGATCTCAACATCTTTTACACCCGTTTTGAGACCTCCAGCTACAGTGCAGAGAGGAGACATGCACACACCACTCCCCACACTAAAAGTCTCATCAGGCCAGGTAAACAAAGCACTGAGGAATATCAACCCCTGCAAGGCAGCAGGACCAGACATCATCCTTGGGCGGGCTCTCAGAGCATGTGGTGCCGAGCTGACTGACATTCTCACATCCATCTTCAACCTCTCCCTCAACCAGAACATAGTCCCCTCCTGCTTCAAAACCACAACAATTGTCCTCCTCCCCAAAAAGAACCTGTCAACCTGTCTGAATGATTACAGGCCAGTAGCACTCACTCCAATCATCATGAAGTGCTTCGAGAGAGTGGTGCTGCCCCTCATTCAGGACAGCATACCTGATACCCTGGACCCCCTACAGTACACCTACCGGCCCAACAGGTCCACCTCAGATGCCATTGCTGCAGCACTCCATTATTCTCTCTCCCACCTGGAAGATAAAGACTTCTACATCAGGATGTTCTTTGTCGACTACAGCTCTACCCTCAACACAGTCATTCCCCACAAACTCACCGACAAACTGTCTTCACTTGGCCTGCGCCCCACCCTCTGTGACTAGCTACTGGACTTTCTGACTGGCAGGCCCCAGTCTGTCAGGATGGGTAACGGGACCTCAGCCAGCATCATCACGAACACAGGTGTCCCACAGGATTGTGTTCTCAGCCCCATCCTCTACAGCCTCTTCACTCATGACTATGTTGCCTCCCCCAAGGACAATATCATCTTAAAGTTTGCGGATGGCACAGCAGTGATAGGACGCATCACTGGTGGTGATGATGCATCCTATAGGAGGGAGGTGGCCAGCCTGGTGTCATGGTATAAGAACAACAACTTCACCCTCAACACGGACAAGACGAAGAAGATGATAGTGGACATGAGGAAGGGAAGGAGGAGACCCCATCGGCCGCTGTTCATCCGGGAGCTTGAGGTGGAGAGGGTGAGCAGCTTTAAATACCTGGGCATCCACATCAGCGAGGACCTTACGTGGCCACTTAACACCACAGAGCTGGTTAAGAGAGCTCAATAGCGGCTGTACTTTCTGAGGAGACTGAAGAAGTTTGGCATATCCCCCAAGATCCTCAACAATTTCTACAGCTGCATCATCAAGAGCCTCTTGACCAACTACATCAGTGTGTGGTACGGCAGCACTACTGTCCTGGACCACAAACGCCTGCAGAGAGTGGTGAAGACAGTGGAGAAGATCATGAGGACTCCACTCTCCTTTCTACAGAGCATCTACCACTGCAGAGTCCAAAGGAGAGCTGCCGCCATCCTCCAGGACCCCACCCACCCCCAGCACAGAATGTTCACACTTCTACCCTCAGGCCAGAGGTACAGAAGTGTGAAATGCAGGACATCCAGACCACTGCCATCAGACTCCTGAATAAATAACAACTCCGGACACAGCTTTGCAAATAGGAATTCACACACTGGTTGCTAAATTTGCACATTGCTCACTTGCACAGTGTACATAGTCTCATGTCCATATCATCTCTGCTACTAAATTATAATTGTACAGTCTACTGGGTATTATCATTACAGAGAAATTCTCACACTGGGTGCTAACTTGTACATTGCTCATTTGCACATTGTACATAGGCTTATGCCATCTCACGTTCATATCATCTCTGATATTAATATACCATTGTCCATTATAGTCATCCAGTGAATTTTCATTCTTCTTGTTTCCTCTAGTTTAACTGCTTTAACTGCCCTAATTGCCTAATGTGTGTTTAATGTGTGTTATTAGTGTGTGTTATTAGTATTCATTAGTATTAGGTGTGTTATTACCTTATTAGTGTTGATGTGTATCTATTACCTTGTCATTTTCCCTGTGCTGTTGCAATCCTGGAATTTCCCCATTGTGGGACTAATAAAGGCTTATCTTATCTTATCTTATCTTAAAGCAAGAACCCAGGACGAGACTGAGTGTTGAACTGAGCACAACTTTATTGTAGACTCACTTGTATAATACAAGGCGCTGCCGTCAGGCTGAGAGGAGGTCAAGAGACCACTCCTCTTCCTTACAGCCCTCTTATACCCCGGGTGGCGGCAGAACCGGAAAGGTGGAGCCACTACCAGTGTCACACAATAATACGTCTTAATAACAACAAAATATTTTCCCCCCTTCAAAAAAAAATGGTCCAACACATGCATACAATCAAAACCCTCCCCAATTTGGAATCCGAATCATGCACTAAAACTAAGCAGAAATACTGAAACAATCTATCACACTCACTCAAAACCAACTAAAACTAGGGGGGGAAAACAGGTGGACTACCGTTCCACTGCCACACGGCAAGATGGATTGTTCTGTCGTCTATACTAAAAGTACAGTCCATTAAACAGAGAACTACTGTGTTCCTAACAAAAAAACAACAATCAGCCAGCCCCAGTAGAGCCCCCCCCCACTCCGGAAAACCGTCAGAAGGTTCCCCTCCGGTGCACCCTTTTTTCTTCGCTCCCGGGGCTGACCCACATCAAAGTCCAAACACCACTTTCTCCTCTTTGGTGTGCCACAGCTCACAGGAATACCTCCACGAGCCATCAGATAGTTGGAGGCAGGCATCCTCCCCAACAGCCACCACTTGCAGCCGCCCCGGTCATTTTCTCATCTGCGTTTGTCCCAAACACCTCTCAACCGGGCCACCTCTCTGGGTTGGGCCATGTCCGCGACCCCCAGAGGGGCCCTACTCGGCTTCCAGTGTCTCTGTTTGGCACGTTGTTTCACCATACCAGCCGGTCCTGCCCCGCTGTCTTTCATTTTCGCTGCTGGTGTCACTGTTGTGTCCCCTTGCTCTCCGGTTCCTTCCAGCTGAAATCCGGGAGTAGAATGGGCCCTCCACTCGGCACCACCCACCATCATGGGCGTCCCACTGTGCCGCCCAGTTCCCTCAACTAGGGTTACTTGGGCACTGGCACCGGGACCCTCCCACGATGGCCCTGGGTGGAATTGGTCCTGCTCATTGTCCAGATTACTAGGCAAAGGTTCGTCCCACACAGCTCTGTCCATCGGTTGTGGAATCGGCTGGTCCCACAAACCACAGCCCGACCACTCTTCTCCAGCCCGATACTGTGAGAAGGAACTCCTCATGGTTGCCCAATCTAACATGGATCTCATCACTCCCATGTCAATCAGCAATGGCACTGTTACTCAGTCCAGTTCCACCATACAGTAAGAACGATTGTTGGCACTAGGGGATACACTGCGAACAACCTTGGGACGTGAAGCAGGGAGATCCTCTTTGTGTCTAGGATCCCCTCACTCAAATCTGTAACATGCCCTGGCAAAATGATTCAAGAATCTGCATATGCCACAGCGTTTTCCTCTCGCCGGACACTCTCTAGCCTTATAACAGTGCTCAGTGGACCCACAACCCAAACACCTGGGCGATCCCGGGCCAGACCTCATCTTTACAGCATTGGCGCATTCTTCATCCTCCACGCCATTGTCTCTGTCCAGGTCCACTGCTTGCGCCATCATCTGTGGTTCATAATGGCGGTGTGATGTTCTCTCCCCAAGCTCCTGTGATAGCTTATCTGCTGCCTCACACTGCTGAGCTAACTTGATGGCCATGGGTAACGTCAACTCACCCGAGTGTGTTAGGAGCTGCGACCTTGCCGCCGAGCACTGGGTATGTTCTGCCAACTGGTCGCCAACCATCTCTTCCTCTAATGCTCCGAACTGACAGTCCTTGGCTAGCTGACGTAGGTCTGCTACATACCACTTATAACCGCTCCCAAAGGCTTCTTCTAGGTCAGAAAACCACGCTCCAACTGATGTTGACAAGTTTTTTGTTTATTTTGTCACAGCAAATCTTCGCCCTTAAACACCGTGAAAAACTAAAAATACAGACATAAAAAACATGAATACAAAATAAATTATAACACTTAACAAATGTTCATAAACAAAAATAATCACATACCGTGTGCGCCTTCTGCCTAGAATTTAGGAGTTGTTAGTCATGTCACAAATTTCCCAAACAAAGTCCTCTCTCTGCATCTGATTATGGACAGCCTTCAGCAGCCGTGTGACTCTTCTAATCAGGCATGTGAACAGCACATGCCTACCACCCATTTTTGCACCATATCAGATCCAGGTTTGCCGCCGTTTCCTCACAAACATGGAGAACATTTAACATTCCGGCTGCCTGCAGGAAAAACACTCCGTCCTCTCTCCAACACTCGCTCACACAATGGCGCTGATAGGCGGGGCGAGACACCTGCACAAGCCCCCTTCACGAGCTCTCTGACTCACCCGCGAGCTTGGCAGCACGAGCGCATATGCACCGCGATATAGAGGGATTGAAGGTGGAGAAAAGGACACCGCTAACGTCCGCACACTGGCGCACACCCATAAACAAACATTATTTCAGAAAAAGAACCAAAAATACATAAACCTTTTCACTGTGACAGCTACACTGCCACCAAAATTACAAAGATTTACATTCACTCAACTTTTAAAGGGGACCTGTTGTGGTCATCTAAACGCATTCAACTTGAAAACATTAGGCAAAGTATTCGTTATTTGGTTAAATAATTATTGCCAGCCATCTACCACCAGAGAAATATGCAAATACGACCACCGGCATGGCCAGCCAATGAAAACTATGCGCGCAGCCATGACACATGCGGATGTGACGTCACTACGTTGCTACTGAAAAGTCAATACTCCGCCTGTACCAGCGACTAGGGTGCTTTTGTCAGTGTTTTTGTTCTATTATGGCTGAATTGTCGGACTCTGAGGAAGAATTCGGTCAACATGGCTACAGGTTTGAGCCAGAAAGGTCTTCTGAGGGTGAAAGTGACGAAGTGGTCCTCACACACAACGGAATTTCGTCCGAAAGGAAACGTCTGTGCCCTGTTCCGAGATTGCGCAACCACTTTTCCGCTACGATCTTCCGACAAGGTGAGCTGGGTTTGGGTACACAAAAGAAGTGTTTATCTTTGTTTTTTCGCTTATTATTGAGACATCCAAAGGCTTTACATTCCACCATGTTGCGATATCCATATCGCATTGTATTGTTGCAGGCCAAGCCTGCTCTCCTTTAACCTGGACAGGTTGAGGTGTGTGTGTGAGTGTGTGTATGTGTGCGAGGAGAAGTGACGTAAGGGGGCCCATGGCGGCGTTGTTGTGGCTGAGACGGGAGTAGCGATGGAGGTATAACAAGCTGTACATAGTGATATGAAGAGTGTAAGAAAGCCAGTGTGCTCCGGACGAGCAGTAAGTGTGGACAGTTGCTGCAGTTCTAAATAAAGTGCCTCGTTCTTCCCACTTGAAAAGTCTGTTGGATTGTGTATTGGCTGTTACCACAAACGAGCCGCGCTAGGATAAACGGGCTAGTGCTACCCGGGGCTGCTCAACTACGGTTCGGCGGCCGGCAGAATATCAGGTTGGTAACAGTATGTTTTTGTTGTTACAAGAGCGCCGAGTGTCTGCTGATCTGTATATACTTTTAGCGGCGAGGGAAGAGCCCAGCGCCGAATCCCCGGCCGTCTGGCGGCCGTTACGACCTCAGATCAGATGAGACGACCCACTGAATTTAAGCATTTATTTATTTATTTTCTACTCGTTTTAGTTCTGCATTTAATATGAACCCTGAGTTTGAAATAAATGTTTGAATTTGAATTTGAACATCCCGAAAGCCACTGCTCATCCGGGCACTCCAGGCTCAGCCAATATTGATCCAGATCGCGGTATCCACGCTACTACGTCACAGGAAGCGTCCTGGCAGGCCATGTAGCCACCAGTATGGCTGCGCGCATGTTTTGCTGACATAGCTGAACCAGCACATCAGCAATGGATTTATATTGCATTGCCTTGAACTTGAACTTGAACTTAAACTTGAACTAGAACGTGAGACAGGGGCTCAATATAATATCTTTTTTTTTCACGACTACCACAGGTCCCCTTTAACAAACAAAATTAAATCTTGTAATTTTCCTTGAAATAAATGTAAACCTTCATATCACATGTTGCTTTAATAGCATTGATATTATTCACTTTCTAGACTTAAGCATTTCTTTGCCATTACTATATCATCTGACTTTAGTTTATTATGTCCTCCCTTTGTAGTCTAGGACTCATTTTCAACTAGAACTATTAGTTTCTGAACAGGTCTCTCAAGAACTGAGACTTGCTTTAAGGGTTCACCTTTTTTCCCTAGATCTCTTGTTCCAACTTGAACTTTAACCTTTCGTACTAGACCTTAGTTGTGTTACAATGCCTTCTTTGGGAAGGATTACTGGATGTTTCAGCTCAAAGGATGCAGATGACTTTCTCAACCTCCCTCCAACTCTAAGGAGGTTATCTACAAGGACAGGATCAAGCTGATGCATTTTGTGAGTTTTTGGTAGTTTAGCTGATTTCTGACTGAACCATTTCAGCTCATCTTCAAATGCCTCCTTTTGTGCTGCCCGAATGAGTGTGAGAGAGGCAACTGTTCTCTCCTCTACACTAATTGGACCTGACCTGTCTTCTTTTGCCAGTCTTTTAATCCTTGCTACAACATTGATGGCTGTATTCCAGTCAGAAAATCTTGAAAACCTTTGAACTCAGAACTCAGAACTCAGAAAAGATTTATTGCCATGTACATTAACAGATACAACTGATAATATACGAGGGATTTGACTTGACACAGAAAACGACCTGCATTTCCGGTGACACAGCAGCATCTGTGAACGCGCCTGTCAACAGAAGGGTACAGGATGCATAGGAAAGAAAGGATAATACAATAGGAAGGAGCAAAAAAACCATTGATTGTCAGAATAGTGGTCATATATGATCAATATTATGATTACAAGAAAAAAAAGCCCTCAATGCACAGTTAGCAGACAAAAAAGTTCACAAGGACACAGAGAGAGCAGTGAGTGAATCATCTTTATCATCAGTTTTTTGAATCAGTGTGGGTGTAATGTTGAATGTAGGTGTTTGTATCAGTTAAGAACAACAAGGTCTCTTTGGCAGGAGATGTTTTGTCTAGCTGCTGGCATTTGTCCTTGGGCCATGCAGCTGGCTGTCCGAAAGGCCGTGAGCTCAATGTTTTGAAAACAAAAAAACTGCAGATAATCTGGAGGATTTGTGTGAGGGGAGTCAGATTCGTTGAATAGTACTGATCTCAGAGAGAAAAAACTTTATATTCTCTTACAGATTCAGTACTTAATCCTTCATTGCTGGACGTTGAATCCTTCATGGACGGCTCTCAGCGTAATCATGATGTAATCCACCTTCCGAACAGTTCTCCATTTGCCGCTATCAGAGTCCTCTCCATTTTGTCAATTTGATGGTTGAACCTCGCCTGGCCAGCGTTTTGATAGGTTGTGTCCATCTTCATCAATTTGCGGTACACCAGGACAATCCCTGATCCAATCAGAACGATCCCAATCACCATTACTACGAAGACGTACAAATCTTCTACATCTTCGATGGAAAGATCAGACAGGCACAAGAGTTTCCAATTACTTGTGTCCCTCAAATAGCCCGCAGCAGCTGTTCCTGCTGGGCAAACAACCTCCCCCGGGGCACTTTTCCTCGTTGAAAAAATAGTGTCAATTGCGTTCAAAGCCCAGCTTATTAATTCCATAATTTCTTTCGATAATCAGCAGTAAAAACACGCAGACAGACGACAGCAAGCTGGGATCCAGTTAGTTAGGGGAGGAAGGAGATAAGTCAGAGCAGGAGAGAAGAAAAAAGGCGTCTGCTCTCTTTGGAGGGCGGAACTTTCTTTCAAGAAAGTTGTCTCTTTCAACAGCATCTGTCTTCAAAACCTTTACTTCAGGGTCACCTACGAGAACCTCTGGTGAATGTTGAATCGTGACAATTTCACGTTCCCATAAAAACTCAGGCCCAGTGAGCCAGTTTGAGTCAATCAGCTCTGCCACCTTGAGACCTCTAGAAGCATGGTCTGCTGGATTTTGATTGGTTTCAACGTAGAACCATTGCTTTGGATCTGTAGTGTTTCTTATTTTCTGGACGCGATTGGCAACAAACACATGGAAGCGCCGGGCTTCATTCTTGATGTACCCAAGCACCACTTGAGAGTCTGTCCAGAAAAACTCTTCGTCGACCTTCAGCTCGAGCTCTGCTCTGAGAAAGTTACTCACACCAGCTGAAACTGCTGCAGCAGTCAGCTCAAGACGTGGGATGGTGACTATGCTTGTGGGTGCCACTCGGGCCTTACCCATGACAAGAGCACAATGAACTTGCACATCAGAAACAATCCTGATGTAGGAACACTGTCCATAACCACTGCTGCTACCATCTGAAAAGTGATGCAACTCAATTTTCTGGATTGTGCCGAGGTATTCAGGAATGAGGCATCTTGGTATTTTAATGTTTTGAAGATTTTCCAAATCCTGGAGCCATATTTCCCACTTGGCCTGGATTTGAGGGGAAACAGGTTCATCCCATCCAACACCCCGCCTGCACATGTCTTGCAGCAGTTGTTTGCCAGTCAAGATGTAAGGAGAGAGAAATCCTAGTGGGTCATACACACTCGCAACTGTTGCTAGAATTCCTCTTCTTGTGGCTGTTTTTTCTTTGAGGGTAACACTGAATGAGAACACATCAGCTTCCACATTCCACTTTATCCCTAGTACACTCTGCATTGGAACCACAGTGTAATTCCGATTTACATCTTTCTTCACACTTGCATGTTCTGTTTCTGGTATCACCTCCAGGACCTCTTTGTACTTGGGATTTTTTTCTTCTCTTGGATTTGTGTCCAAGAAATCTCGTTCCAGGACTTTGATCACAGAGGAAGGTGTGATGGATGGAAACTCCTTTACAGAGACGCGATTGCAGACTCCTATTACCTCCATTAGACCAGCCCATGGTTTGATGGAACCCACGATAGTCCAGCCTAAGTCTGTTTTGACTGCATATGGATCATAATCATTTCCTGGTATGACCTTCCTTGGTTTTAATGCTCTTGCACAGTCATAGCCAATCAGGAGCCCTGCGGGACAGTCTAACAGATCTGGCATCTCTTCTGCAATGCTTAGAAGGTGAGTCCACTCTTTCGCTGTCTCACGAGTTGGGATACTGTTTTCCTCAAGTGGAATGTATTCCCTTGTATAAGTAGGTGGCAAGACAACATACTCTTGTGAATGGTAACCTCTTACTTTGAGCCCATCTACTCTTTGGCAATGTAAAGTTGAACCCCGGTCAGTCATTGTTGTCAACCTTAACTTAACAGGTTCTGTTTTCGCATGAATTTTCTCACAGATATCTTGATCAATGAATGTATTGCTGCTTTGAGTGTCCAGAAGTGCATATACCAAGGTCTCTGGACTGTTTTCTGCTGCACAAGAGAGCCATACTGGAACAATCATTGAAGTGTGATCACTGTTACCCACCTTTACACTACATGCAACTGTGGAACTGCTTTCCTCTTGTGGTGGCATTTCTGGCTTTTCTCCTTGTGGACGTTCCTCGTGAAGTGGAGAGGGGTGGCTTCGCCTGCAAATATTACAAGTGACCTTCTGTCAACAGTTTTTGGAGATGTGACCAACTCTAAGGCAAGCAAAACACATGTTATTATCAATGACAAATTTTTTCCTGTCTTTGAGAGGCATTGCTGCAAACTTGTCACACTTATAGATAAAGTGACCTTGCTGACAGCAAATACACTTAATCTGCTTCTTATTCTGAGATACTAAAGAGCTGGGCTTGGAACCTCTGCCACTTTGGGATGTGGCCTTTGAGGTTTGTTGTGGATAATTGGGTACATTTGTTGAAGCTACCAGGACACTGGCCTTGACACGTTTTTGTTCCTTCTCTAGTTTTTCACTTGTATGCTTTAGCGCATAAAGGGAAGAAATAGGATTGCATGCTATGCGCGCTTCTTCTGCCACAAAGTGTGCAAACTCTTCGAAACCTGGATATGCCTTCCCTTCATCCAGTGTTTTAGTGACATGTCTGTTCCAGCGAGTTGTTGCCCAGTCTGGAAGTTTCAGCAGTAATTTCTGATTTTCCTCACAATCATCCAAAACTCCAAGTCCTTGCACATGGGGCATGGCATTTTTACAAGAGATGAGGAAATCACTGAACTCTCTTAGTTTAAGGGAGTCTTTCGGTCCAATCTTTGGCCAGGAACTCAGTTTTTCCCTGAAAGCTCTTTGGACTACAAAGGGGTGGCCATAGCGTTTATTTAAGGCATCCCAAGCCTGTGTGTACGCTTCTTCATCACTATGATAAAAGGTTCCTTCTAACACTGAAAGCGCTTCTCCACTTATGTATTTTTTCAAATAGAGCAGCTTATGCGCTGGATCTGTACAGCTTGTTTCTATCAAAGCCTTGAAGCAAGTGCTCCACTCTGTGAATTTAAGTGGGTCTCCTGTAAACACAAAAGGCTCTGGTGCCGGAAGTCTTGTCATAGCAAGGGATTCCTTGAACGCTTGGACTAGTGAGACTTCGCTCTCTCTGGGCTCAGATATCCTGCCAGAGTTGTGTGGGACTGATGCACTGTGGGGAACATTGATGCGTTTACTCTCAGAGTAAGGAGGGGCTGATACATTTTGTGGAACTTGAGTGCATGGAGGGCTACTATGCTGCATTGGAAGCTGACTTGGAGGCAAAGTACTTTTTTCTTCAACATCCCTTATTTCAGCATTAAACCTTGATTCCTCTTCAGCATACACATTGTATTCAGCCTCTATGACTTCAAGATCCCTTTGATCTTCCAGCCATTTTAGTTTTTCTTGCTGAGCCAAAATCTCCTTTCTCTGGGCAGATATTTCCATCTCCCTGTTTATTTCAGCCCGTTTTGATGCCAAACGTGCAGCTGCATCTGCTTTTTTCGCCGATACATGACTTCCCTGCTGACTATGACTTGACTGACTGCTTTGACTAGTTCTAGACACAGTTGATCCATAAATTGACCTTGCATCTTCTCTTTGGAGTAACTGAAAGAGAGATTCCTTCACAGCTACTGCATCAAATTCCTTAGTATCAACATCTGCATACCGTCTCTGCAGGAGTAGGATTATTGCAGTTGTAACTGATGTGCAGCTATCAATCTTCCTTCTCATATCTTGAGATGGTAAAGTAAGTGCACGTAAACTCTCATACCTTTGCTTTAGTTCTGACTCACACTTTTCTATAGAATGGATCATTTCACCCAACTCAGTTTTAGAGCACTCTTCCTTAAGTTTAGATCTTGTTAGTTGAATCTCTGCTTTAAAGTTAAGATACGTTGACATAAACTTTCTTTCTCTCTCTGTTATTTCCTTTCTTTTAAACTCAACGATTTTTTCTGTAGGGCGTCTCTCCCTTTCTGATCGTCTCACTTGCGTTTCGACTTGAGATGATGATGATAACCCTATCTTGTGTGTTTTAAGATCTCCAATTATTTCTCCTATCCGTGTCTCAATTTCTCGTCTTTTTAAGTCGACAGATTCAGTTTTTAATTTCTCTTCCAACTTTACTTTCTCATCTTCTAGAGCTGCAAGTATTTCCTCTAATGTACGAAACTCACTTGTGCTCTGCTCCATTTTCAAAAATGATTTGAACCAACACTTTTGGAATTTTACAGTGAAAGGAAAGTTAGAAAACTGCTGGGAGAACATACAATAGGAAACAAGTGACACTCTTCAGTAATTTACAACACTTCAAGAATAGCTTTTACTTCTGTTTCTTTTCTCAATTTAACTTAAGAATTAAAAGGTTCCAAACTGAAAATATACCATCTAACCTGGATTGTCCATAAATGTTGCTCTGGTACCTCTTCTGTCTGGCTGAATGTCCAGCGGATGTGGGAAGAAGCATGCACGTCTTTTATTTGCTCAGCAAACAAACTTCCGGAAAAGCAGTAGAAGATGGATGGATGGATGGACAAAGTCCTTGAAGCATGGCCCTGCAGGAATCTTGCTGCTTGCTCCTGGATTAGGCACGTTTTTCACTATAACCGCTCCCAAAGTCTTCTTCTAGGTCAGAAAACCACGCTCCAACTGATGTTGACAAGTTTTTTGTTTATTTTGTCACAGCAAATCTTCGCCCTTAAACACCGCGAAAAACTAAAAATACAGACATAAAAAACATGAATACAAAATAAATTATAACACTTAACAAATGTTCATAAACAAAAATCACATACCGTGTGCGCCTTCTGCCTAGAATTTAGGAGTTGTTAGTCATGTCACAAATTTCCCAAACAAAGTCCTCTCTCCGCATCTGATTATGGACAGCCTCCAGCAGCCGTGTGACTCTTCTAATCAGGCATGTGAACAGCGCATGCCTGCCACCCATTTTTGCACCATATCAGATCCAGGTTTGCCGCCGTTTCCTCACAAACATGGAGAACATTTAACAGTCCGGCTGCCTGCAGGAAAAACACTCCGTCCTCTCTCCGACACTCGCTCACACAATGGCGCTGATAGGCGGGGCGAGACACCTGCACGAGCCCCCTTCACGAGCTCTCTGACTCACCCGCGAGCTTGGCAGCACGGGCGCATATGCGCCGCGATATGGAGGGATTGAAGGCGGAGAAAAGGACACCGCTAACGTCCGCACACTGGCGCACACCCATAAACAAACATTATTTCAGAAAAAGAACCAAAAATACATAAACCTTTTCACTGTGACAGCTACACCACTGCACTGACTCACCGGTCCGCTGGCAGCTCTGCCGAAATTGAATCCTCCTGGTGATGACGTTTTCCGGGGCGCGAAAATGTTGCGCCATTAGCTCAACCACTTCATCAAAGCTATCACTGTCGCCCAAGGTACTAAGGACACGCTGTCCTTCCATTCCCAAGTTGTGAACCAACTGTGCCCGTCCCTGCAACTTCTCCAGACTACCAAGGTTCAGTGCCACCAAGTAATTTTGGAATGCAGCAAACCACCTCACCCAAGGGACTGGCGGCTCACCAGGAAACTCCAAAAACAGCCGAATAGTAGAAACCCCCGCGTCCATACTTTTACCCTAGTTGCCAAATGTTATGTCGGTAAAGCAAGAACCAAGGACAAGACTGAGTGTTGAAGTGAACACGACTTTATTGTAGACTCACTCGTATAATACAAGGCGCTGCCATCAGGTTGAGAGGAGGTCAAGAGACCGCCCCTCTTCCTAACAGCCCTCTTATACCCCGAGTGGCGGCGGAACCGGAAAGGTGGAGCCACCACCTGTGTCACACAATAATAGGTCCTAATAACAACATGACAAGGGTGTCCTAATTTTTTCACATGACTGTATTTTTACAACTATATACCTTAACAGACAACAACCTGCACCGTTATTTACGTGGAAAATTATCATTTAAATTGACAAACAACTTGTGTGTAACTCATGGCAAACTTTGATTGGGATCAAAAGATAATTTCCCTCTTGCCATTCACTTCAATGGAGATTTTTTCCGATTTTGTCATACAGTCGTGAAAAAATTAGGACACCCTGTATAAGCCTGTGGGTTTTTTTAACATATTTGGACATATGGATATTTAATATCAATGTTAAAAATACTGGGAGATTCACGTAATATAACTAAACAATTAAAAATGAATTAAAGACTTTTTCAAAAATTTTCTGTAAAATGTATTCATTCATTCATTCATTCCTCTTCTTCCGCTTAATCCTTTTCGGGTCGTGGGGGGGCTGTAATTCTAAACAAATAGTGAGGAATAAATTAGGACACCCCACATCTTTTTTAGGACCCCCCCCCCCCCCGCCCACATTAATTCCCACTTACAATGGCTTAAAATAAATTTTAAAAATGCAAATAAAAACAAAAGTAAGGTTAGACATAGATACGTGAACATTTCTTAATAAAGAACTGAATATTTAAAGGGGTCTCCAAATTTTTTCACATGACTGTAGTTTCTGCTTTGGGAGGTAGATGTGATTTTGAGCAGGACCCAAGGGCACAGGCAGGACTTCAGTGCAATAATAATTTATTAACAAAAACACAAATGAGCAAATCAAAGACACAGCACAGGAGCTGGAAATAACTCAGGAATATTACCACTAAAACTTACGGAGAAATAACCAGGAACACACAGGGAGCACGATGACACACACGTTAATGACCCGACAAAAAGTGACAGCAAGAAGGCAACATAAAATAGGGAGGAAAGTAATCAGAGGAACACGGGACAGCTGGGAGGATAATCAAGGGCAGCAGGTGAGGAAAACAGAATGGGCGGGGCTACATTGACACTCAGACAGGGGATGCACAGGAGACATGACAGTGAACATACAGGACAACATACAGAGAAATACGGAGAGGGCAGTGGCTAGGGATATGGAAAACATGAGGAGTTGGAACACACAGACCCAGGACCAAACAGGGCATGACACAAAAGACCAAGACAAGAGACTCGGGGGAGCACAGAGGGCAATAAATGCTAATGCTAAATCATAAATAATTACAAAACTAAATCAGGGGAGCACAGAGAAGACACAAATGAACATCAAGCGTGGGCAAGGACAGAAGGCCAAAAACCCAGATCATAATAGTACCCCCCACCACCACCCCTACAAAAGGGAAAATAGGGAAACACCATGACGGGTGGGAGGAGGGGGACAAGGCACGGTGGCAAAAAGAAACAAAAAACAGGAATCTTCACATAATAAACCCCAAGAAGAAAATAACTGTCTATCAGGTGGTCGGCCAGAGTCCCATGACCACCAGAAGGGGGAACATGACGCATCTGGTGGCCTACCAATGTTAATGGCCCACCAGGCGGGGGAACAGAGTATGTCAGGTGACCTACCAAAGTCCAAAGACCACCAGATGGGTGAACATGGTGCGGCAAGAGCGCAGGGATCAGATACCAGTTGCAAAAGAGCCTTTAACATAGGAGCCTCTTGAACCGAGGACAACAACACAGAAATATCATACTTGGGAAATAATTACATGAAAACTTTAACCTTACAAACTTTAACCTCTGAAGAAGGCAACAAAGAACTCTTAAACTTTCGAGATGACAACAAGGAATTTTTGCACTCAGGAGATGATAACAAGGAAATCACACACTCAGGAGATAACATTGAACCTTTACACACAGAAGATGACATAATAGAATCTAGAGACTCAGGAGATGACAACATGGAATCCTCAAACTCAGGAGGTGTCAACATGGAACTTTTAACCTCAGAAAGTGACATGGAAGCTATTTGCTCTGGAGGAAACAACATGAGAATCCTATGCTCTATAAATAATAACCGAGAATCTGTGAGCTCAGCAGATGGTAAAAGTGGAGCTCTTTGTACAGAAAATAACAGAAGTATCTCACTCTAGAGGTAGCAACAGAGGAGTTTTTTGCTCTACAGACAGTACCTAAGAGACCTTCAACGTAGGGGCTAACAGCAACTGAGGAATGGTGACCTCACTGGGAGACGACCAGGGAGCGCTGACCACACTGAGAAGCTGCTGCTGGGGAGCATCGACCATGGAGAGTACTGGAGCAGTGATGTGCACCTCGAGGGCTGCTGGAGCAGCGGCGTGCACCTCAAGGACTGCTGAAGCAGTGGTGTGCACCTTGAGAACTACTGGAGTAGCTGCATGCACCTCGGGGACTGCTGGAACAGCGGCATGCACCTTGGGGACTGCTGAAGCAGTGGCACGCACCTCAGGGGAAACTGAAGCAGGGGTGTGCACCTTGGGGGCAGCTGGAGCAGACTTGTGCACCTCAGAGAAAAACAGGGAGACCAGGGTGGGTGACAGCATACAAACAGGAGTGACAGCAGAGGCAGGAGGTGGGGGCTCAGAAGCAGAAAGAGGTTGCTGCTGAGACCCCTCACCCGAAACAAGACATCTCATTAGGTGCTAAGGGAAAATGTATCTGCATTTGCCTGCTCCGCTGTTCTGCTATTGTTAATGGAGATAAGTCCGGAGTGAAGGCGATGACCGCTGACGGGATTTTTAAAATGTTATTTTAAAAATGTAACTTCACAGATGGGCCTAATACACCATCAAACTTTTTACATGTCACCTTAAAACAAAAATTAAAAAAAACAAACAAACAGGAAGCCCGACAGCCAACAAATCAAAGTGCCCATGAAGTACTGAAGCAATGAGAATGGAGGTAGAACTGCTGCATGGGCGCCCCTGGCACAGCAGATGGAGAATGACGTGGAGCCAGCACTGCAGGTGCCATGGGAACCAACCTTGTGGAAACCGGCATTGTAGCTGTCATGGGAGCCGGCATTGGTGGTTGACTGCACTGTGGAAGTGGCACTGGGGGTTGACGACGTGGTGCAGGCACAGGAGGAGCACAGCTGTATAGGAATGGCACTGGAGACAGGAAGCAAAGTGGAGTTGGTGAGCAAGGAGAAGCTGAAGGTGTCGGGGCCAGGGGACACTGTCTCGTCGACACAGTCTCCGATGTCTAAGGCAAATCCCTCTCTCGCCTGAGGTGTGGCAGTGAGGCTGGTGAGTGGCGGGGAGAAGAGGACGCTGTTGGAGTCAGGGCACACTGTCTCGTTGGCACAAACTCCGGCTTCCTCTGTGAACTCCTTCCCAGCCCACGAAGTGAGCGCTGCAGCTGCAGCAACAAAGGAGATTATCTCCGCTCCCTCCAGAAACTCCTCCAGTCGCAGATGGCAGCGAATCTCAGCTTCCGCGAGCCTCAGATACCACTGGGAGTCCTTCGGGGTGAGAGCAGAGCAAACTACAGCCACCAGCTGATCAATTTGGATCGCTGTGCAACAAAAGCTCCCACCCCATGGAGATGCTGAATGAACGCTTACCTGCTGAGTCTGTTTTTGGTCGGGTCATTCTGTCATAGTTCCTGCTTTGGGAGGTAGATGTAATTTTGAACAGAACCCAAGGGTGCATGCAGGACTTCAGTGCAATAATAGTTTATTAATAAAAACACAAATGAACAAACCAAAGATGCAGCACAGGAGCTGGAAATAACTCAGGAATATTACCATTAAAACTTATGGAGAAATAACTAGGAACACATGGGGAGCGCGATGACACACACATTAATGACCCGACAAAAACTGAAAGCAAGAAGACAACATAAATAGGGAGAAAATTAATCAGAGGAACACGGGACAGCTGCGAGGATAATCAAAGGCAGCCGGTGAGGAAAACAGGACGGGCGGGGCTACACTGACACTCATAGACAGGGGATGCACAGGAGACATGACAATGAACATACAGGACAACATACAGAGAAATACGGAGAGGACAGTGGCTAGGGTTACAAAAAACATGAGGAGCTGGAGCAGTAGGTAAACGGAAAATACACACAGAGCCAGGACCAAACAGGGGGTGACACAGAAGGCCAAGACAAGAGACTCAGGGGGAACACAGAGGGCAATGAAGGCTAATGATAAATCATAAATAATTACAAAACCAATTCAGGGGAGCACAGAGAAGGCACAAATGAACATAAAGTGTGGTCAAGGACAGAAGACCAAAGCCCAGATCATAATAGATTTAAAATCCCATATGGGCAAGTAGAGGGAGTGTGACTTAGGCTCTCCATTCAGCCAAAACAGGATAACATACTGTATCGGATACTGTCAGGGGGTTATTTTCTTTTTCTTTTCTTTTTTTATACAGTACTTTTGGATAACTTATAAAGTACTAGATTACTCCTTACCCCAATACTCCAGCTAGAGCAGTAAGGGTGTAATTTAGATTATTTCTATGAAGACAGTTTTTTGAATTCCAAGGATATCATTACAGTGATTAAGTATTAAAAAAAAGTACCTATGAAATCAAACAGATTTGGAACTTAAAGTGACACTCTGGCAAAAATCTTTTTTTTTTCTGTTGCTAAAGCACTGTAAAACTGAATAGTTCACAGAACTCAAAACTTATGTGGAAACCGATTACCTAATAAATTTTAAGTAAATGAAATGATTCTTTTGAGTAGTTTTTCAACAAATATTTTAAATATTTTATATTAAAGTTTACTCAAAAAAATTTGCAGAAAATGTATTTTTAAAGTAAAGTTTACAAAAAATTTGCTTAAAATGTATTTTTAAATTTAAGATTACTCAAAAAAAATCATTTCATTTCCTTAAAATTTATTAAGTAATCATGTCCACATAAGTTTTGAGTTCTGTGAACTAAATCAGTTTTACAGTGTGTCTGTAACATGTTTTTTGACTTATAATGCATATCCAGACAGAAATAACTGAAATGTCTCATATCTGTGTTTTTTTGCGATAAAGTTTCACTTAAGCTCCGTCCCCCCCAAACGGGCAACTTTGGACAGAATGTTTCTAGCTACGTAAGCATTCCTGCTTAGCCTGATTTGTCATAACATTAACCAGTCAGGCTAAGCATGGGCATGGCTACAGATGAGAAAAAAGGGAGGCGAGGAGCAAGCAGGAGCTTTTACAAGTTGGGAAAGATGGTAGATTATACCTGTTCAGTTTTTGGCTGTGTGAGCAAGAAATCCTCTTCTTTTCAATTACATGTCTTACCCACAGACATGAAAATACAACAGCAATGATTAATTTTTTTTGGAAAAACCTCAGTGTCCCTGTTAAAATCCTGGAAGGGACATGGGTTTGCAGTCTGCATGCCGGGAGAGAAGGCCCTGGTGTGCGTAGCATAACGACCAGGGCGAGTATCGTGGTAGGTGAACCTGCAGAAGGATTGTTCTCGGTGGGGCGGAGTTACTGCCCGGCCTGGAGTGGTTGGGATGATTAAGTATATAAAAAAAAAAAGGTTGGATGGGAAGCATCAATGCACAGCCATTTTCAGATCTCTCCAGAGATGTTCAGTTAGATTCAAGTCTGGGCTCTGGCTGGGCCACTCAAGGGCATTCTGAGAGTTGTCCTGAAGCCACTCCTTCGATATTTTGGCTGTGTGCTTAGGGTCATTGTCCTGCTGAAAGATGAACCATCGCCCCAGACTGAGGTCAAGAGCGCTCTGGAGCAGGTTTTTATCCAAGGCTGGAAGGCTTACCGCAGATCACCTTGCTGGGGGCCGGCAAGCAGTTTGCCTCCATCCGGTGCACCCCGCCAGCCGGCTCGCCTCTCCCCGGATTGAGATGGGGAGAGTGCTCCAAAGGAGCGGAGTGCTCCTCCCTCTTCCCCAAAGGATCTCTGGTTTCTGGTTACCCACTCATTGAGGCCCGGCGAGCAGTTCACCAGGGAGAACCTTGGAGGCAAGCCGGCTGGCGGGCGCACCGGAGCAAGGCGAATTGCTTGCCAGCCACCAGCAAGGTGATCCGTGGTGAGTGAGTAACCAGAGACCGGCGGGGAGCCTTACAGCCTCCACACTGGGCCGGGCAGCGACTCCGCTCCACCGAGAATGATCCTTCCGCAGGTTCACCTATGGAAACCTTGTTTCGACTTTCACTTCCTCAAGTTGGATCGCCTTCTCGAGCCCTCGTCTTCTTCCAGCTACTGGTGGGTGGGAGTATGTGTAGAGCTAATTAGGATATTCATAGATCCGTGCATATTAAGTAGGTGGAAGATGTAAAAGCTCTTTCCAAGCAATTCTAAGGCAATGAAGGGTTTTTTTTGTGTATAAAAAGCCACAATATAGTATTTTGGGCAAAACACATTAGTTTTGGAGGTGGTTTTAGAGCCACCAGAGTGCGTCTTCAGTATCCTAATGATTCTGTGTCCACTGCTTCTAAAAACTTGCTGCAACAAGATGTAGATTTCTGTCTCACATGTAGGAGATTATAGGTATGCCTCATGACTTTTTTCTCAAGGTTTGATGTGATTATATATAACTATTAAAGTATTCAACATGCACACTGCTTCATGGTGATAATGTCAATTAGCGTCAGCCTGATATAACACAGATAAGGCATTGAGTTCAAGGATGAAGCTGTAGAAGCTGAGAGATGCAGAGACACAAGCAGTTTGAGAAGCCAATTATTTTCCAGTTGCAGAGGCTGTGAGAATGCTCGGCTAATTATTGAAAACTGAGCCTGTTCATTTGGTGAAAAGCTGCAGATACTCCAGAACAATTTGCTCCCATTGAGTACCTAGGCTAATTAACGCCAGTCTTACATTTGAAAGAACATTTTTTAGTCATCCATTTACATAAGATACTTTGATGTACCACCTTAACTTCAAAAGTATTTTAAGCAGCTGCGACTTGAGTTTTCGCCACCACTGAAAGGAGACAGGAGTTTGAGGGACCTTGAGTGGTGCGTGT
This sequence comes from Pholidichthys leucotaenia, assembly GCA_020510985.1. NCBI lineage: Eukaryota > Metazoa > Chordata > Actinopteri > Cichliformes > Pholidichthyidae > Pholidichthys > Pholidichthys leucotaenia. The sequence goes on from CM035839.1 coordinate 354,561,901, forward strand.
CTTCCTGTGGGTACATGTGCTTCAAGTGTCATCTTCAAAAGATGGAGCTTTCTGGGACATAAAGGGAGAAAGATAACAGCCATATTTACCAAAGTGATTTCATGCAGAATCACCACACTGCCAGTGAAACACAAACACAGATTTGCCTAAATGTACAAGATGCTGAAAGAGAGAAATAAACTCATAGAAAAATAAATGCATATGAGATGCATAAATCTGAGGTGAAAGTCTGCATCTGCTATGACAAAACAAATCTATTTAACTGATGAGAAAATAAATTGGATCATGTCTATTATAGCAAACTGCTATGAAGCATGTTACGAGGGCCGCTCAGTAAAAATTTCCCCTGACCCATTTCCAGTTATTGTAGGAGGCTGAAACTGTACATGTATAATAGTACATATCTCTATAGGTCATGTGGTAATTCGCAGCTCTGAGCTCCTAAGAGTTTTTCCTTTTACAGGTACTTAGGTGGAGTAAGGATGGATAATGGAGCGAGTTGAATGCAGAGTGGTCATCGGGTTTCTTTACTTGAGAGACCGCACACCACGGGAGATATGTTGAACAGACTTATGGGGAGGTTGCCCCATCTTATGACATAGTCAAGCCCTGGCATCGACAGCTAAAGTATGGTCGGACATCAGTGAAAAAGGTATCCATTCCCTGGCAATCACAGTGTACCATTGATGGAGACACCATCTGGCAATGGAGGCCACCATTTTGGAGGAATGAAGCATAATCATTTGTCAACTAGCACAAGATGTCAAGATCAGTGTGGGGTCTGTGGAAAAAAAATTATCTGTGACCATTTGCACATGTGGAAGTTGTGTGCACAATGGATTCACTGGTTGGTCACACTTTTCCAGAAGCAGGAATGAGTCACATGCTCCCAGGCTCTTATTGCCATGTACCAAGAAAACCAGGAGGACTTCTCTAACAGACTCTCAGAATTATGCAGGATGAAACATTGGTTCATCACTGTGATCCAGAGACTAAAGCTCAGTTGACGCAATGGAAAGCATTATGACTCACCAACTCCGAAGAAGGCACATGTCCAACCCTGGGTGGGCAAGGTCATGCTCATGGTCTTTTGGGACCAGCATGGAGTATTGATGATGGATTTCCTGGCAAAGGGTGCCACAATTACAGGGACTTACTACACTTCACTGCTGCAGACAATGCAGAAGACCATTAAAATCGAGAGGTCTAGCATGCTGACCAATTGTGTCCGCCTCCTGCAAGACAGCGCCCCAGTTCACAACTCACACATTGCCCAGGTGGAAGCAGTGTGGCTATGAAATCCTTCCCCACCCTCCTTAAGCCACTTTTCCACTAGCACCTACTCAGCTCGACTCACCACGACTCTACTCACCCCAACATGGATTAGGTAATTTTCCATTACAGTTGAGTACCACCTCAAGGTGGGTGGGTTCATTACAGAAAGGTAGCCCATTATGTTGTTGACATGCTGACATTTTGCTGTCAGAAGCAAATACTGAAGAGACAGCAAGCACAAAATACAAGCAAAGCATGGAGTTAGCATTGATGGCCAGCTAGCTCTTTGTTTGCATACAGGAGACAACAGCAATATCCTTGTTTGTTCAAAGTGAGCTTGCCACCAATGGGATAAATAACATCACAGATGCTTAAAATTATAAAACACTCACCATCTTCCCCGTAAGCAGTGTTCATCAGCTTGGAGACCTGGTATACTTTTCATTTCAGGTCGCTCCATCAACGGGGCTGAAAAGTTCATAGTGGTCAAACTTGACCAAATGTAGTTTATTTTTCAACCACAGAGATCCAAGCACTTGCAACACCGATGGAAGAAGTGTGTGCACCGATGGGAAGACTGTTGAAAAATACCACATTTGGTCAAATTTGACCACTATGAAATTTTCAACCTATGAACTTTTCAGCCCCGTAGCTCCCTCTGGATTCTCCCGTCAGCCATCAGAAGAGTCTGCACCTTGTCATTGGACCACGCTGTTGATTTGTGTATAGCCATTTAGCTCATTGATTATCACAGAAATAATAAAAACTCACATTTGTTGTTGCTGAATTTACAAATGGCGATTTTGATTGTTGTGAAGACGTCACTCTCATCCAGCGATGTTATGCCCTGGCCAGTCAGTGGCCTGTATGTGATATAAGGGGTTAATCACAAGTAGCAGCGTGATGACACAGCCAGCTTGTACCATCATCACGCCGACCTATATAAGAGAGGAGTCAGCCATCTTAGGCCCTCTCGACATTCACAGCATAGGAGCTCAGTGCTCAGCCGATCTGTACTGCATATGATATTACTTTGTGTAATAAAGTTCGTGTTCACAATAGCACCACTCTCTGCGAGTCTCTCCAGGTTTCCAGACATAACACTGCAGTCTGTTGACATCACATTTTCTGCTCAACTCAGCTCGCTTGGAACCCCAGCAGAATAGGTACTAAAAAAGTACCTAGTACCAGGTACTAGGTACGAATGGAACACCCTACAAACCGAGTAGAGTCGAGGTGAGTCGGGCTGAGTAGGTGCTAGTGGAAAAGGGCCATTACTCTCCTGACCTCAGACTATCTCACTTCCACCTCTTTTCAATGATGAAGTCATTTTTTGAAGGGCTAGCACTTCCAAGACGATGAAACACTGATTTCCAAGGTCAAGTCGTGGCTTCTGATGCAACCTACAGAGTTTTACAGGTGAGGTCTCCACAGCTGCATAAAGTGATGGTAGAAGTGTGTGACTCTTGGTGCTACCTCTGTAGAGAAAGACTAATAACTGTGCCAAGTTTGGGTCCTCTCAGTCCATGGGAAATAAGTCTTCTTAGATTTCCATGGGAAATGTAAAATGAACAGCCCTCGTAAAAATGAACGGAGTAAACACAATGTACACACAGGCCAAGAAATAATGAAACTACAGACATACTACATAAGTGTTGTTTTTCAAAACAAACTCTAGCAGTCTCCTTGTGACTCACACTGGGGTATTTACCTGACAAGACATGTTTTCCTTGACTTTCCTAGAGTGGACCTGGATGCCCCCCAAAAAATCACCAGAGAGATCATTAACGTCAGTGACTTGTGTCCACCTTATTGTTGCAGGATAATGGCTGAAACAAAATGGAACGAGGGACCTGTAAGCTGCAGAGTCAAAAAAATAGATGAAGGGATAGCAGATAGCAGAGGGGGAAATGTTTGCAGCTTTTAGGGGTTTGCAGGGTCATCAAATAAATTCCTCTAGTTTCTTGAAAAAGATGTGGTCACACTTATGGCTGTTATAGTCATTTGAGGGAGACATTCAACATGGTTTCTTGCTCCTGAGACTTGGCTGTGGTTTCTGTCCAAGTTTTCTGGCTTCCTCTGCAGGAGCTGCAATGAGATCGCCCAGAGATCTGTCCTTGGCAATCATCAGGAGTGGCGTGAAGACTGGGAAAGATTTGGCTTTTGACTATGAGGCAGCAACAGCAACCAAAAGGCTGAACATTAGGTCGCATTTTAGACAGATACAGTACATCCGGATAGTATTCACAACACTTCACTTTTTCCATATTTTGTTATATTACAGCCTTTTTCCAAAAGGGATTAAATTCATTTTTCCCCTCAAAATTCTACACACAATACCCCATAATGACAACATGAAAAGAGTTTCTTTGAGATTTTTGCAAATTTATTAAAAATAAAAAACTAAGAAATCACATGTACATAAGTATTCACAGCCTTTGCTCAATACTTTGTTGATGCACCTTTGGCAGCAATTACAGCCTCAAGTCTTTTTGAATATGATGCCACAAGCTTGGCACACCTATCTTTGGGCAGTTTTGCCCATTCATCTTTGCAGCACCTCTCAAGCCCATCAGGTTGGATGGGAAGCATCGATGCACAGCCATTTTCAGATCTCTCCAGAGATGTTCAGTTGGATTCAAGTCTGGGCTCTGGATGGGCCACTCAAGGGCATTCTGAGAGTTGTCCTGAAGCCACTCCTTCGATATTTTGGCTGTGTGCTTAGGGTCATTGTCCTGCTGAAAAATGAACCATTGCCCCAGACTGAGGTCAAGAGCGCTCTGGAGCAGGTTTTTATCCAAGATGTCTCTGTACATTGCTGCATTCATCTTTCCCTCTATCCTGACTAGTCTCCCAGTTCCTGCCGCTGCAAAACATCCCCACAGCATGATGCTGCCACCACCATTAGCATGGTTATGAGCGGTGCCAGGTTTCCTCCAAACATGACGCCTGGCATTCACGCCAAAGAGTTCAATCTTTGTCTCATCAGACCAGAGAATTTTGTTTCTCATGGTCTGAGAGTTCTTCAGGTGACATCTGACAACCTCCAGGTGAGCTACCATGTGCATTTTACTAAGGAGTGGCTTCTGTCTGGCCACTCTCCCATACAGTCTTGATTGTTGGATTGCTGCAGAGACAGTTGTCCTTCTGGAAGGTTCTCCTCTCTCCACAGAGGAACGCTGGAGCTCTGACAGAGTGACCATCGGGTTCTTGGTCACCTCCCTGACTAAGGCCCTTCTCCCCCGATCGCTCAGTTTAGACGATTGGCCAGCTCTGGGAAGGGTCCTGGTGGTTCTGAACTTCTTCCATTTACGGATGATGGAGGCCACTGTGCTCATTCGGACCTTCAAAGCAGCAGACACTTTTTTTGTACCTTTCCCCAGATTTGTGCCTCGAATCAATCCTGTCTCTGAGTTCTACAGACAATTCCTTTGACTTCATGCTTGGTTTGTGCTCTGACATGCACCATCAACTGTGGGACATTATATAGACTGGTGTGTGCCTTTCCAAATCATGTCCAATCAACTGAATTTACCACAGGTGGACTCCAATTAAGCTGTAGAAACATCTCAAGGATGATCAGTGGAAACAGGATGCACCTGAGTGCAATTTTGAGCTTCATGGCAAAGGCTGTGAATACTTATGTACATGTGATTTCTCAGGTTTTTATTTTTAATAAATTTGCAAACATCTTAAAAAAAATTCACATTGTCATTATGGGGTGTTGTGTGTAGAATTTTGAGGGAAAAAAATGCATTTAATCCCTTTTGGAATAAGGCTGTAACAACAAAATGTGGAAAAAGTGAAGCGCTGTGAATACTTTCCGGATGCACTGTAGAAATCCATTACCCTCTAAAGTTGCAGTCTGTTGAGATTATATGTGGATTTTCTACCATGTAGCATAAAAATAAAAGAAATTTGTGCATGCCAAATCCACTCACAATACAGCAAGTGTATAAAAGGAGGCAGAACATCACAGTAAACCATTCTCCATAGAAATATCATAAGATAAGATAAGATAAGCCTTTATTAGTCCCACAACGGGGAAATTCCAGGATTGCAACAGCACAGGGATAGCAACACTCAGAGCAACAATCAGAAGGCAAGAAAAAAAACAAGCAAGCAAGAGCAGCTAATAAACATATGTACGTATTACTATAAAATATATATATATACACACACACACAGACACACAGTGCAGAGCATTGTAGCTGGATGGAATAAATATATGAATATATGAACACAGTGCAGAGCATTGTAGCTAGATGGAATAAATATGTAAATATATAAACACCCACAGTACGGAGCATTGCAGCTAGGTGGAATAAATATGCAAGTATATAAACACACACAGTGCGGAGCAATGTAGCTAGATGGAATAATATGTAGATATATAAATATATAAACACACCCAGTGCTGAGCATTGTAGCTAGATGGAATAAATATGCAAATATATAAACACACACAGTGCAGAGCATTGTTGCTAGATGGAATGAAACAGCATAACCGTCTACTTAGTTATCCTACATGGTATGATTATGTGCCCATACATATTCTCACCCTCCATAGCGACCGGTATGTTCCTAGTTGTATGCCGGAGGGGACCATTGTGTAAGTCTATTGCATCTTTTGCATTCAAAAAACTATTAGTTTGTTACGTCTTTTTGCTATCTCTGCGAGCAGCCCTGCTTAGGTTGTACAGTCTGACAGCCGTTGGTAGGAAGGACCTACGAAACCTCTCGGTTGTGCACCTGGGATGATGTAGTCTGCTGCTAAATGAGCTCCTCAGTGCATTCAGTATGTCCTGCATAGGGTGGAACTCGGACTCCAGCAGAGATGACAGTTTAGCCACCGTCCTTCTCTCTCCTATCTCCTCCATCGGATCAAGGCGCTGCCCCAGGACAGAGCTAGCTTTCTTAATCAGTTTGTTCAGTCTCTTCCTATCAGCTGCAGTAATGCCACTGCCCCAGCAGACCACTCCAAAAGTGATGGCTGATGCCACCACCGTGTCATAGAATGACTTCAGCAGCGCCCCTTGTACACCAAAAGACCTGAGTCTCCTCAGCAGGAACAGCCTGCGCTGTCCCTTCTTGTAGAGTGCATCAGTATTGTGTGACCAGTCTAGTTTATTGTTCAGATGAATACCCAGGTACTTATAGGATGTCACCATCTCGATGTCTGTTCCCTGTATATTTACTGGTACTGTGAGGGGCTGCCCATGCCTGCGGCAGTCCACCAACAGCTCCTTAGTTTTCCTCGCGTTGATCTGGAGGCAGTTCCGATGGCACCAGTCCACGAAGTCCTGGATAAGCCCTCTGTACTCAGCTTCATCTCCATTGGAGATGAGGCCAACGATCGCAGAGTCATCAGAGAACTTCTGTAGATGGCAGTGTGTTGTGTTGTGTGAGAAGTCCGCAGTATAAAGAGTGAACAGGAAGGGAGCCAGCACCGTTCCCTGGGGGGCCCCCGTGCTACTGATGATCGTGTCGGACACACAGTCCCGGGTTCTCACAAACTGAGGCCGGTTCGTGAGGTAGTCCAGGATCCATGATGACAGGTGCTGGTCCACCCCTGCGCGCAGCAGCTTGTCCTTCAGGATCATCGGTTGGATGGTGTTGAAAGCACTGGAGAAGTCAAAGAACATGATCCTCACCATATTCCCGGGCTTCTCCAGGTGGGACAGAGAACGGTGAAGGAGGAAGATCACCGCATCCTCCACCCCAATGCCATGCTGGTAGGCGAACTGGAGTGGATCCATCGCTGGTTCCACCAGGGGGCGGAGGTGAGCAAGGAGCAGTCTCTCCAGGGTCTTCATCAAGTGGGACGTCAAGGCCACCGGTCTGTAGCTGTTCAGGTCTTTGGGGTGGGAAGTTTTTGGTACAGGTACCACACAAGATGTTTTCCACAGCTGTGGTACCCTCCCCAGTTTCAGGCTCATGTTGAAGATATACGTCACAATCCCACACAGCTGGTCTGCACAGGACTTGAGGAGCTTTGCGCTGATGCCGTCCGGTCCCGGCGCCTTCCTCGCCTTGATCTTCCTCAGCTCCGTCCTCACCTGGGTCCTGGTCAGGGTCAGGATGGGGGGCTGTGTGTTGGGAGTGGGGGGGTGTTGGTGGAGTGGGGAGTGGGCAGCAGGACTTGATTTCTTTAGAGGCAGCAGTGGTTGTTGTGCAGTCAGGGGGGAGGGCGGTTGGTCAAATCTATTGAAAAACAGATTCAGGTTGTTCGCCCACTCCCTGCCCCCTGTGGCCTGGGGGGAGGTATTCTGGAGCCCCGAGATGGTTTTGAGGTTTCTCCAGACCCCGCTGATGTCGCTCTGTTGCAGCTTGTCCTCCATCTTCTTCCTGAAGCTGTCCTTGCCTTCTCTGATCTTTCTCCTCAGCTCCCTCTGTACGGACTTCAGCATCTCCCTGTTCCCTGACCTGAAGATCCTCTTCTTCTCTCTCAGAAGTGTTTTTATCTCAGGGTTGATCCAGGGTTTGTTGTTTGAGTGACGCCGTATGGTCTTGGTGGGAACGGATTTGTCCACACAGAAGCTGAGGTAGCCCGTGAAGGTGTGAATGAGGCCATCGATGTCCTCACCATGTGGATCGCAGAGCTGCTTCCAGGCGGTGGCTTCAAAACAGCCCTTTAGGGTGTCCATTGTCTCCTCAGACCATAACTCCACAGTGTGCATGGCCGGAGGTTGTCTGTGCACTAGGGGTTTGTACACCGGCCGGAGATGAACCAAGTTGTGATCCGATCTCCCGAGTGGGGGGAGTTGTGATGAGGTGTACGCCTCCTTAGTGTTTGCGTAGAATAAATCCAGTGTTTTATTGTCTCTAGTGTGGCATGTGACATACTGGGTGAACGTGGGTAGAATGGGAGACAGTGAAACATGGTTGAAATCGCCTGAGATGAGGAGAAGAGCATCTGGGTGTTCTGTCTGCAGCCTGCTGGTTACTGAATGGATGACGTCACGTGCTGTCCCAGCGTTCGCCGTCGGATTTGCATAAACAACAATGCAGATCACGTGTGAGTGTTCTCTCGGGAGATATGTAGGCCTCATGCTAACAGCTAGCAACTCAATGTCTTTGCTGCAGTGTCGTTGTTTAACAGTGATATGTCCCGGTCTGCACCAGTTGTTGTTAACATACATTATCACTCCACCGCCCCTAGCCTTGCCACTGTCTGGTGTTCGGTCAGCTCGTATCATGTGAAAACCCTCCAGCTCAATGTTAGCATCTGCTGCTAGTTCAGTTAGCTGCTAGTTCAGTTAGCAACTCATGTTGAGTTGTTTGGCATTCATTCAACACTTGGATGGTTTAAACCATTTGCAATTTTCTGAAGTGCAAATACAAGGACAGCCTCCTCATTACACAAATGGAATATAAAACGACTGTGGAAAAAAGTGTAGATATTAAGATAAAGGAGAAATGACACTGACATGAGCATGAGCAAAAAAAACCCCATTTCCAATGAAACAAAGGAAGAGGGCATGTGTAATTATAGTTGTGGGCAGCACATTGTGAGGGTAGTTGAACCACGGCACCTGGAAAGGCAAAGAACAGGAGAAGAATAGATGTGCGGCAATTATTAAGTGATCTTTGAGAGAAGGTGCAAGTGAATTGAAGTGGAATAAACAAAGGATGAAAAAGGACAAAGAGAAAATAAGCAACTTTTGAAACCAGCTTTGAGCAGGTGAGGATGAGGCAAACATGGCAGACTAGTTGGCAGAGACTCCAGCTAAACCAGCTGTTCCCCCTAACACCGATGCTCAGCAGTAGACTAATAGGCAGAGTGAGTCAGTGGCTCTGTCTCCTGTCTCCTAGGCTGCCTGGAGGGCCTGTATTGATAATATCCCAGCCTGCAAGGTTCAATCCATCCCCTGGGGCGCTCAGCAGCAAGTGGATGAAGAGTCCCCGGACGGTCTTTTGGCTCTACTGCTAGACACTGCAACAGAGGAAGAGATCTGAACACACTAGAAGGCAGGTACATGCATGTACACACACACACACATCTGCACATGCACACAAACAGGCACACTGCCCAACCACCTTCCCCACACCTCATTTATTCTCATTTTGAGTCTCCCTTCTCACACTCTCTACAGCGCAAGGGGCAGAGAGCAATGATCACAGAGGAGGCAAGGAGATGTATGAGGGAGGGGATGGAGAGACAGGAAGGAAGAAAGGAGAAGAAATGACAGCCTGCACCCAGGATCGTCCTCCTCTCTTCTCTCCCATCAGAAGTGTTAATCCAGCCGGCTGAGGTGCCGACCACCACTCACATCCACCTTCTCCCCTCCATCTTGTTAGAAGCCATATGGGAGAATAAGTGACTTCCTGCTGTACTTCCACTACAGGGCTTGTTCGCTCACATTAATACCTCTACTGCTCAGCTCCATTTGTTACACACACTCAAGACACACACTCAGGGGGAGCCTGGGGCTGTGAATGATGGCCATATGCAGAACTGTGCTCATCTATAACCTCCTGTGGCTGCAACAAAGTGCAGTGGGCTCCTTGAATGTTGCAACCAAGGTTAACATTTAGAAGTGCTGCAGTGCTGTCTGATTCTGTGCTGAAGAACACTCGCCGAAGTTCAACGGGTCCATGAAACTTAGTCAGGTAGGTTTATGGATGAAAGGTCACCAGGTTGGAATTTTTAAGTGTGGCACTGTGTGCATATGTGTCTTTGTGCGTAGGAAGGTAAACCAGACATACTGGCCTCTTCGTGCATCTGCTGTGAGAGACTGAGTGACCTGCTCAGCACTCAGCAGCAGCGAGCGGTCACTGCACTGCTTCCAGGTGTGAAAGTATTTTAATATGTGAATTTGAAACAAAGCAGAGCTCCAAAAGTATGCACACTTAGCACAACACTTCAGCTGTGAGCTGAAACAGACCACTTTAGTTGACAGCCAAATCAAGGGAGAAAATGCCTAGGGAAACCAAATCAACCCAGCAAGGCGACACACACACACCTATTGGTTGAATTTGTATGTGTTTACTCTTTGGTGGGTCAATTATTGAACTTTTTTCTTTTTTGTATACATGACTGTGTGTGTGGCTTGTGATGTAAATGTATGTGAAGTAGTTAGTGGGCACATTAATGCCTTTGGGCGCATTCACACAGCCACTGTTTTGTCCGGACCAAAGGACTATCCGTGGATAGTTCAGTTCATTTGGTGCTGTCTAAATGCGCATTCGAGCTCTGGTGCACACCAAGTCCGGTCCGCCTGAAAACTGGGGTCCCGGTTCACTTGCAGACAAAGTCTGGTGCGCTTCACTTGCAGTGTGAATGCAACTAGACAAACCAGCGGACCAAAGGGCGGAAGTACCCCTTGGCATTTGCGTAACCATAGCAACACATAGTCTGAGAAGAGGAAGTGGTGTTTACCGTAGCACATTTTGGGAAGAAAATAACAATAAAGACAACCGCGTGGATCCAAGAAATCCTTTTACCGAAGAAAGCCGAGGAGAAAAGTAAAAAAATGTCTCGTTTGTGGTGGACAGACAACCCAGCTGAAGGGAACAGATTTCTGTTTTCGGTCCTGGACAGTCAGTGAGCCAGATTCTTCTTCTTCACTGAGATTTTTTTCTTCCTGGTCTGTGGTGGTTTCCACCCCAAACAAGCAGTTGTTGTAACTGCGTGACGTTGTCCAGGCAGTTTGGTCCGCAGCAGTGTGAGTGCAAACCAAACCAAACAAAAGTGAATATTCTCAGCATTCCCTGCCCAGTCGAACTGAGGCACCCCGGACTATCAATTCAATTCAATTCAATTCAACTTTATTTATATAGCGCCATTTCACAACAACAGTCATCTCATAGCACTATCAACTGTAGGGAGGACCCCCACAGTTGCAGAAAGACCCCAGCAATCAGGCGATCCCCTGTGAGCAAGCACTTGGCGACGGTGGAGAGGAAAAACTCCCTTTTAACAGGAAGAAACCTCCAGCAGAACCAGGCTCAGGGAGGGGCAGTCATCTGCTGCGACTGGCTGGGGGGTGAGGGGACAGAGAAGAAGAAAAGAACAGACATGTAGAGAGCAAACAGCACGATGGGGACTCAATCTATGGGAGAGAACAAACAAATGTTAATGACCAGCAAAAAAAAAATATTTCAAAGAGAGTGAGAAAAGGAGTGAGGCCCAGTGCATTACTGGAGGTCCCACGGCTGACTAAACCTATTAGCAGCATAACTAAGGGAGGGTTCAGAAACACATGATCCCTCCCTAATTGTAGGCTATATCAAAAAGGTAGGTTTTAGCCCTATTCTTAAAAAACAGAGATCGAGTCTGACTCCCGAATCCAGATTGGCAGCTGATTCCACAGGAGAGGAGCTTGATAACTGAAGGCTCTGCCTCCCATTGTACTTTTGGAGATTCTAGGTATTACAAGTAAACCTGCATTTTGGGAGCGTAGTGCTCTGTTAGGATGATACGGTAGTATCAGATCTTTTAAATAAAAAAGGAGCCTGATTGTTTAGAGCTTTGTAAGTAAGAAGAAGGATTTTAAAACTTAATTCTAAACTCTATGGGAAGCCAATGAAGGGAGGCCAGAACCGGAGAGATATGATCTCTCTTTCTAGTACCTGTTAAAACTCTTGCTGCAGCATTTTGGATCAGCTGAAGACTTTTTAAAGATGTTTTAGGACAGCCTGATAATAAAGAATTACAATAATCTAATCTCGAGCTAACAAAAGCGTGGATCAGCTTCTCAGCATCACTCTGAGACAAGATGCTCCTAATCTTGGCAATATTACGCAAATGATAGAAGGCAGTCTTAGAAACAAATTTAATATGTGAATTGAAGGACAAATCCTGATCAAAAATAACTCCAAGGTTCCTCACAGAGCTATTAAGAGAAAGAGTACTGCATCCAAACTGAAAGTTTGATTTGGAAAGGAATTTTCTAAGGTTTTTTGGACCAACAAGAATGACTTCAGTCTTATCGGAATTTAATAGCAGGAAATTACAAGTCATCCAAACTTTGATTTCCTTAAGACAGGCTTCTAACTTGGCTAATTGATTAGTATAATCTGGCTTCATTGACAGGTATAATTGTGTGTCATCTGCATAACAGTGAAAATGTATACAGTGCTTTCTAATAATGTTGCCTAACGGAAGCATATATAAACTAAAAAGAGTAGGGCCAAGTACAGATCCCTGTGGAACTCCATGACTAAGCTTTGAGCTGAGAGAAAACTCATCATTTACATGAACAAACTGAACCTATCAGATAAATAAGATCTAAACCACTGCAACGAAGTTCCATTAAGTCCAACATAGTGTTCTAATCTATCAAGTAGAATATTATGATCAATAGTATCAAAAGCTGCACTAAGATCTAAAAGGACAAGTACAGAAACTAGTCCATTATCAGATGCAATGAGGAGGTCGTTAGTGACCTTCGCTAAGGCTGTTTCAGTGCTATGATGGATTCTAAACCCAGATTGAAACTCCTCAAATAAACCATTTCCCTGCAGGTGGTCAAATAATTGCGTAGCAACAACTCTTTCTAAGATTTTTGAAATGAAAGGGAGATTAGAGATTGGTCTATAGTTAGCTAAAGCTCCTGGATCTAGCGTTGGCTTTTTGAGTAAGGGTTTAATTACAGCCGTTTTAAAAGCCTGCGGGGAAATGGCCTAAAGTTAATGAAGAATTGATTATATGAAGAATAAAGCTACCAATAAGTGGGAAGACTTCTTTAAATAACCTGGTAGGAATAGGGTCTAAAAGACAGTTGAAGGTTTGGATGAGGAAACTATTTTGTCTAACTCACAAAGGTTGATTGGAGTAAACTCATCAAGACAGACTCAATAGAAGGAGTTGTAGTAGTTACAGTATTTAAGTTAACTGTGGGAAGAATCTGATTGATTTTATCTCTGATGGATGAAATTTTATTATTGAAAAAGTTCATAAAGTCCTGACTAGTAAGCTCTAAGGGGATGCTAGGATTGACAGAGTCCTGACTCTTTGTCAACCTGGCTACAGTACTGAAAAGAAACCTGGGATTATTCTTGTTCTCTTCTATTAATGCAGAGTAATAAACTCGTTCTAGCTTTTCTAAGAGATTTTTTATAATTAAAAGATGATTTCTCCAAGCTAAATAGATTTCATCTAAATTTAGTAGAGCGCCATTTTCTTTCTAATTGACGAGTCTTCTGTTTTAAGCTACGAGTTTCTGTGTTGAACCAAGGAGTTAAAAATCTCTGATTAGACTTTTTCTTTTTTAAGGGGGCCACCCAAGTCTAGAGTCCTGATGCAGAGAAGCTGAAACACTATCCACCATGTTATCAATTACAGAAGGAGCAAGCTGTCTATAGCTTATTTCCGTTGTGTTGACACATGGCATAGAGGAAACAATCTGCATAAATTTGGAAACAAGCATCATCTGAGAGGCATCTACTGTGATAATATTTTTCTTTAGGAGCCAAATAGTCCAGAAATAGTAAAAATCAAAGGTTAACAGACAATGGTCTGACAGTACAGGGTTATGAGTGAGACACTACAAGATTTTCTATTTCTATGCCATATGTCAGAACAAGGTCCAATGTATGGTGGAGGTAATGAGTAGGAATTTCCTACTTTCTGAGAAAACCCAATCGAGTCTAATATTGAATTAAAAGCCGCATTAAGGCAGTCACTATCTACATCCACATGTATATTAAAGTCCCTACTATAATTATTCTATCAGATTTCAGCACTAAATCAAGCTAAGAAACAGGAAATTCGGATAAAAATTCTGAATAGGTTGATGGGGGACGATAAACTATGGCAAATAAAATTGGGTTTAACCTAAAATTGCTAAGTGCCCAACACTGAGGACCAGGCCTCAAAGGAATTATACATGTTTTTTGCTTTACATTAACTAGTAATTTGGAATGGTAAATTGTTGGCTACTTCCTCCTCCACGACCAGAACTTCTGGGATTTTGACAGTTTAAATAACCAGAGGGAGTTGATTCATTTAAACCAACATAATCCTCTTGTCCTAACCAAGTCTCTGTAAGGGAAATTAAATCAATCTGATGATCAATTAAAGATCATGGACTAACAGAGACTTGGGAGTTATAGAGACCTAATATTTAATAAACCACATTTAATTTTTTTAAATTATGAGAGGAACAGAGGCCAAATCATTCAATTTAGAGGGCTTTATGGTTTAATTTGAGTTTTACCAATATATGCTTTATCACTTTGGGATGCTTATACATTATATTTTTATTTACTTTGGAGAGAGCAGACAACGATTCTCTGATGGGGAAGACAGGGGTGCTAGCTGAGGGTGGCGGATGAAGAGGAACTGCAGAGTGGCGTGTAAGACTGCGACTCTGCTTCTGGTCCCCAACTCTGAGTAGTCAGGTTTTGGAAATTTGGATAAAAAGATGCCAGATTGTTAGATAAATGAGAAGCACCATCCAAAGTGGGGATGAATGCTGTCTCGTCTCATAGACCAGGTTTTCCCCAAAAAGAGCTCCAATTGTCAATGTAGCCCACGTCATTTTAGGACACCACACAGACAGCCAGCGGTTTCAAGGATGACGAGCGGCTAAACATGTCCATCACTGGTCAGATTGGGGGAGGGGCCCAGAGAATATCTACAGTGGCAGACATCGTTTTTGCAAAGTCACCTCCGATTCTATATTAAGTTTCGTGACTTCCGACTGCCGGAGCCGGATGTCATTAATGCCGGCGTGAATAACAATTGTGGAATATTTACAGTTACTTTTAGCCAGCATTTTCAAATTTGACTCGATGTCGCCTGCTCTGGGCCCCAGGAATGCATGTGACTATGGCCGATGGAGTCTCTCGGTTCACGTTTCTGACTACAGAGTCCGCAATGATCAGAGTTTTTTCCTCAGCTGGTGTGTCGCTGAGCGGGGAAAAACGATTAGAAACGGAACAGGTTGGTGGTGAACCGGGGGCTTTTGCGACTAGGCTTCTTCTCACCGTCACCCACCCCAGTCTCCTCGCTGCAGAGGAGAGCCGGGGGAACCGGTGACAGTGGGGACCTAAGCTAACTAGCTCCGCTGCAGCTAATGGGCGTCCGTCGAGATTAACTGGCGCAGACGGGTGGTTTCAATGCAGCGAGCCGGGGATTCCAAATCAGACAACCTCGCCTTGAGCGCCTCAAAAAGACAACTTTATTACATTTACCGTTATCACTAAAAGAGGCAGAGGTGTAGCTAAACATCTGACAGAGAGAGCACACCAGAGGAGGAGAGGAAAGAGAGGTATTAGCCATAGCTAGTGGCTCGTAGAGCTGGAGAGGCAAACCACACAGGCAGACAGCAAAACAGGAAGTGACGATCCTGGTGCGAATGCAGCCTAATCACATTGCCTCATGATTACTAACAGTTTTTTTTTTTATCGTAATTGAATCATGGTGGATGGAACAAAAAAGCATAACTCTCGAAACATGGGTACCGTTGAGGTTAGGGACGGTGTATGGCACAACTCAAAACAGACACGTGAAGCCCTATTCATGACACAAACTCCTCCTTTTGTTCAATTCTTGGTGTTCGAATCAGTTTGCAGTAGTATCGCTGTCATACTTTGTAGATTGATTGTGGACCAAATGAACAACTTAGTATCTAAACTCAGTGTAAAATGGTGTAAGATTGAAAGGGTATCCAAAACTAAATTTCTTGGAGTATAATTGATAATAAACTGTGTTGGAAGACACATATTAATTATATTAAAGGTAAAATATCTAAATCAATTTGCAATACTACACAGAGTGAAATATTTGCTGAATCAACTCACACTATATACTTGTATCATTCATTAATACTCCCATACATGACATATTGTACTGAAGTATGGGGAAATACATATAAAACAAACAATATCCAGTCTTTATGCTTCAGAAGAGAGCTATTAGAATAATAAACAAAGCTGCTTACAGGGAACCAACAAACCCACTTTTCTAAATTAAAAGCTCTCAAGTTGAAAGATCTGGTTGACTTTAAAACTGCAGTATATGTTAAAGTGAAGAATCTATCTCTGCCCGAAAATATCCAAAAGTTGTTCCAAACAAGGGAGAAACAATATCATTTCAGAGGAACATGTATATTTCAAAAACCTTCAGTGAGATCTACCACTAAGCAACACTGTGTTTCAGTGCAAGGGAATCAGATTATGGAACGATTTTTGGACCCTGAATTAAAATCATGTACAACGCTTGGACAATTTAAACAAAAACTAAAGGAAGAAATACTCCAAACATATATACAAGATGACATGTAAAATCACATAAGGATTATCATATCCAGTCTGTGTTGTGTTGTTGCTTAGTTTTTTGTCACTTTTTGTCTTAAGCTTTGTTCTGAATTGTAATCGCATCTTGTTTTGTTTTTCTTTTGGATTCTTGGATGGAATATGGGTGGGCATATAAGCTGCGGCTTCAGCACCACCCATTTCGGATAACTTGAACTGTATATCAGAGGAGTTATTGTTTGATTTGACCTTGTAAGATTTTTTTCCCCCTTTGTTATATTATTGTTTCTTTTTTTAATCTTTACTTTTAAATCTATCCGAAATAAAGATTCATTCATTCATGAATGCACAATCCAACCTAAATCCCTGGAGAGAAGAGAAGAGGCCAACAGAGAAGAGAGGACAGGACACTACACGTGGAACACCAGTGGCTGAAGGTTCTGGCGTCTGGGAAAGGGGTGTGGTCAGCACTGGTCGAGTGATTTTTCCCTTTAAAGAGTGAGTGATGCTCCATGATCCAAACAGCGAAGCTCGGCATTGTCACCATTACAATACAGAAATGTTTACTGCCAGTGTTTGTTGCCATGAAAATAAGATAAGATAAGCCTTTATTAGTCCACAATGGGGAAATTCCAGATTGCAACAGCACAGAGATAGCAACACTCAGGAGCAATAATTTAGAAGATAAGAAAATAAGAGCAGTGAATATACATATGTACACATAAGTATGTGTACATATGTATGTGAATACATGTGTATGTGTATTCACATATGTATGTGAATATACATATGTACACATAAAAAAAAAAAAAAAAAATCCAAGATGGCGCCGCGGATGGCAGCCACTGGCTTCTGCTCTCTTATGTTTTTGATAATTTTGTGTGTTTTTTTGGACTTCTGCTCTTCTGTCCGAATCACCTATTCAAGGGGGGAACTACTTTCACTCAGACATACCTCCAATGCAACTTCTGTCTCCGCCAGTTACTGCTGCTGATCTGAAGTTTTTCAGGTCCATCTTAGCTTGGGAGCAGCGCTATTGGGCTCTGCCGAAACAAAGGCGGCGTGGTAAACGTGCCGGTGCGCTAGTCAGGCCTGAAGAACGAGGATTTCGCTACGCCGCTCCCATCGATCCATCTGGCAAATATCCGCAGTTTGGCGGAACAAAATGGATGAACTGCTGCTCCTGACTCACAAAAACCGGGATTTTAGCAGATCTGGCGCCCTTTGTTTCAGCGGAGTCCTGCTGAGGGAACACATCCCGGACAGCGCGGTCCGTCTGGACGGATTTCAACTGTTTCGCGCTGATCGGCAGCCGAGAAATTTTCTGGAAAGACTAAGGGTGGTGGAATCTGCTTCTACCATAAACGAAGTTGGTGTACTGATGTCACAGTGTTGAAGAAGTTTTGTAGCCCTAACCTAGAGTCTCTGTTCATAAACTGTAAACCCTTGTTATTCACCGCGAGAGTTCTCCTCATTTAATCTAGTCGGAATTTATATCCCGCCTGCTGCTTGTACAACGGAGGGCACTGCAGCTCCTCGCTGACCAGATAGCAGACGTGGAGGAAAAACATCCAGACTCTCTGCTTATCATCTGGGTGATTTCATTAGAGCTAATCTCACAAATGAGCTTCCTAAATACAGACAGCATATTAAATGTCCCACCAGACACAAATACACTCGACGCCTCTGTGACAAACTGTTTTAGAAAATGCCTATCATGCCGTACCCCGGGCAGCTCTGGGTGTGTCGTGACCTCATGCCTGCTCCCTTCTTATTCCTACATTACAGGACAAACTAAAAACTTCCAACCTGTTGTAAGACTGTGAAGAAGATGGGACTGAGGAATCAAAGCTGAAGTTACATGCACTGATTTGTCTGCTCGAGGGGCGGACGAGTTGGAGTGTTTTTGAAGCGGCAGCCATTATCTTTATATGAACTCACTGACACGGTGACAGCATACACCTGTTTACTGCGAGGTCTTTGGGTGGCAGACCAAGACCTTCTGCATATACAACAACAATAAACCCTGGTTCATTCCTAAACTGAAGCAGCTACGTCAGACCAAGGAGGAGGCCTACAGGACTGGTGACTGGACTCTGTACAAGCGGGCCAGAAACATGCTGACGAAGGAGACCAGGCTTGCTAAGAGGAGCTACAGTGTGAAGTTACAAAAAAACTTCTCAGCTAACAACTCTGCTTCTGTCTGGAGAGGCCTACGGAATATCACCAACTACAGGAGACCATCCCCCCACCCTGCGGAAAACCTCCAGCTGGCTAATGACCTAAACAGCTTTTACTGCAGGTTTGAAAAGAACCTACAGTTCTCACCTCCCACCCACACAAAAGGATTATCTGCAGCCCCAGGAACTCCATCCCTCCTCCACTCTGACCTCCCACCAGCACTAATGATCTGTGAAGAGGAGGTGCGCCGGGTCTTTCAGAGACAAAAGATCAAGAAGGCTGCAGGACCTGATGGTGTGTCTCCGTCCTGCCTGAGAGTCTGCTCCAACGAGTTGGCCCCCATCTTCACCCGGATCTTTAACAGATCACTGGAGCTGCGTGAAGTGCCTTCCTGCTTCAAACGCTCCATCATCATTCCAGTTCCCAAGAAACCCTCTATTACAGGATTAAACGACTACAGACCTGTTGCCCTGACCTCTGTGGTCATGAAATCCTTGGAGAGATTGGTGCTGAACCACCTGAAGGTCATCACAGGCCCCCTGATGGACCCACTGCAGTTTGCCTACCGGTCAAACAGGTCAGTGGATGATGCAGTGAATATGGGACTACATTACATCCTGCAACACCTCGACTCCCCAGGGACGTACGCCAGGATCCTGTTTGTCGACTTCAGCTCAGCGTTCAACACCATCATCCCAGGCATTCTTCATCAGAAACTCCTCCAGCTCAAGGTGCCCCCCTCCACCTGCCAGTGGATCTCCAGCTTTCTGACTGACAGGTGGCAACAGGTGAAGCTAGGGAGATTTACATCCAGCTCCCGAAAAATTAGTACTGGCGCCCCCCAAGGATGTGTCCTTTCCCCACTGCTCTTCTCCCTCTACTCCAACGACTGCACCTCAGAGGACCCTTCGGTGAAGCTCCTGAAGTTTGCGGACGACACCACAGTCATCGGTTTGATCCGGGATGATGATGAGTCTGCATACAGGCGGGAGGTGGAGCAGCTGATCCTCTGGTGCAGCCAGAACCATCTTGAACTTAACCCAGCCAAAACGGTGGAGATGACTGTGGATTTCAGGCGACACCCCCCTTCATTCCCCCCACTCACCATCCTCAACAGCACAGTGTCCACTGTGGACTCCTTCAAGTTTCTGGGTACCACAATCTCCCGGAACCTGAAGTGGTCCTCCCATATTGACACTGTCCGGAAAAAGGCCCAGCAGAGGTTGTTTTTTCTGCGTCAGCTCAAGAAGTTTGATTTGCCTCAGGAGCTGCTGGTTGTCTTCTACACCGCCATCATCCAATCTGTCCTCTGCTTTTCCATCACTGTCTGGTTTGGATCTGCCACTAAACAGGACAAGACCAGACTGCAGCGGATCATTAAGTCTGCGGAGAGGATCATTGGTACCGACCTACCCCCCATTGAGAACTTATATCGGTCCATAACCAGGAAACGGGCGGGAAACATCTGTGCTGACCCATCACACCCCGGCCACAAACTGTTTGAACTTCTATCTTCTGGTCGTCATTACAGATCACTGAAGGTCAAAACCACCCGTCACAGGAACAGTTTCTTTCCTCAAGCCATCACTCTGATGAACTCCTAACATTCACCTAGTCCTACCTGTTGCTGTACTCATGACTTTTCATCCATTATTACATTGCACATAACTCTCACACTGCTTTTTACTTCATTCACATTATATCACTGAATCTGAGTCCACATTGAAATACTGTGTGATTGTATATTTTTTCATATATTTCTGCAAAGTGTGGTTAGTCCGAGTAAATAACTGCATATATTCCTGTATATATTTGCATCCTTTTATAGAAACGTGGACAGACTGTAATTTACTGTACATACTCTGGTTGTCATTGAATCCTTATTTAAATCCTTCACCTGAACAACGAGAGCAAGTTTTTAGCCAAAGTCAAATTCCTTGTATGTGTTGTGCATACTTGGCCAATAAAGCTGATTCTGATTCTGATTCTGATTCTGATAAATATATATACACAGTGCGGAGCATTGTAGCTAGATGGACTAAACAGCATAACCGTCTATTTAGTTATCCTACATGGTATGAATACAGTGGGGTAAAAAAGTATTTAGTCAGCCACCAATTGTGCAAGTTCTCCCACTTAAAAGATGAGAGAGGTCTCCAATTTTCATCATAGGTATACCTCAACTATGAGAGACAAAATAAGAAAAAAAAATCCAGAAAATCACATTGAAGGATTTTTAATGAATTAATTGGTAAATTCCTCGGTAAAATAAGTATTTGGTCAATAACAAAAGTTCATCTCAATACTTTGTTATATACCCTTTGTTGGCAATGACAGAGGTCAAACGTTTTCTGTAAGTTTTCACAAGGTTTTCACACACTGTTGCTGGTATTTTGGCCCATTCCTCCATGCAGATCTCCTCTAGAGCAGTGATGTTTTGGGGCTGTTGCTGGGCAACACGGACTTTCAACTCCCTCCAAAGATTTTCTATGGGGTTGAGATCTGGAGACTGGCTAGGCCACTCCAGGACCTTGAAATGCTTCTTACGAAGCCACTCCTTCGTTGCCCGGGCAGTGTGTTTGGGATCATTGTCATGCTGAAAGACCCAGCCACGTTTCATCTTCAATGCCCTTGCTGGTGGAAGGAGGTTTTCACTCAAAATTTCACGATACATGGCCCCATTCATTCTTTCCTTTACACGGATCAGTCGTCCTGGTCCCTTTGCAGAAAAACAGCCCCAAAGTATGATGTTTCCACCCCCATGCTTCACAGTAGGTATGGTGTTCTTTCTCCTCCAAACCCGACAAGTTGAGTTTTTACCAAAAAGTTCTATTTTGGTTTCATCTGACCATATGACATTCTCCCAGTCCTCTTCTGGATCATCCAAATGCTCTCTAGCAAACTTCAGACGGGCCTGGACATGTACTGGCTTAAGCAGGGGGACACGTCTGGCACTGCAGGATTTGAGTCCCTGGCGGCATAGTGTGTTTCTGATGTAGCCTTTGTTACTTTGGTCCCAGCTCTCTGCAGGTCATTCACTAGGTCCCCGCATGTGGTTCTGGGATTTTTGTTCACCGTTCTCGTGATAATTTTGACCCCACGGGGTGAGATCTTGCATGGAGCCCCAGATCGAGGGAGATTATCAGTGGTGTTGTATGTCTTCCATTTTCTAATAATTGCTCCCACAATTGATTTCTTCACACCAAGCTGCTTACCTATTGCAGATTCAGTCTTCCCAGCCTGGTGCAGGTCTACAATTTTGTTTCTGGTGTCCTTTGACAGCTCTTTGGTCTTGGCCATAGTGGAGTTTGGAGTCTGACTGTTTGAGGTTGTGGACAGGTGTCTTTTATACTGATAACGAGTTCAAACAGTTGCCATTAATACAGGTAATGAGTGGAGGACAGAGGAGCCTCTTAAAGAAGAAGTTACAGGTCTGTGAGAGCCAGAAATCTTGCTTGTTTGTAGGTGACCAAATACTTATTTTACCGAGGAATTTTCCAATTAATTCATTAAAAATCCTTCAATGTGATTTTCTGGATTTTTTTTTTCTCATTTTGTCTCTCATTGTTGAGGTTTACCTATGATGAAAATTGGAGACCTCTCTCATCTTTTAAGTGGGAGAACTTGCACAATTGGTGGCTGACTAAATACTTTTTTGCCCCACTGTACGTACCCATACATATTGTCACCCTCCATAGCGACTGATATTGTCCTAGTTGTATACTGGAGGGGACCATTTGTGTAAGTCTGTTGCGTCTTTTGCATTCAATACTATCAGGTCGTCACGTTTTTTTTTGCTATCTCTGCGAGCAGCCCTGCTTAGGTTATACAGTCTGACAGCCGTAGGTAGGAAGGACCTGCGAAACCTCTCGGTCACGCACCTAGGATGATGTAGTCTACTGCTAAATGAGCTCCTCAGTGCGTTCAGTATGTCCTACATAGGGTGGGACTCGGACTCCAGCAGAGGTGACAGTTTAGCCACCATCCTTCTCTCTCCTATCTCCTCCACTGGGTCAAGGCGTTGCCCCAGGACAGAGCTAGCTTTCTTGATTAGTTTGTTCAGTCTCTTCCTATCGGCTGCTGTAATGCCGTTGCCCCATCAGACCACTCCAAAAGTGATGGCTGATGCCACCACCGTGTCGTAGAATGTCTTCAAGAGCACCCCTTGTACACCAAAAGACCTGAGCCGCCTCAGTAGGAACAGCCTGCTCTGTCCCTTCTTGTAGAGTGCGTCGGTATTGTGTGTCCAGTCTCGTTTATTGTTCAGATGAACACCCAGGTACTTGTAGGATATCACCATCTCAATGTCTGTTCCCTGTATGTTTACTGGTGCTATGAGGGGTTGTCCTTGCTTGCGGTAGTCCACCACCAGCTCCTTAGTTTTCCTTGCGTTGATCTGGAGGCAGTTCCGATGGCACCAGTCCACGAAGTTCTGGATAAGTCCTCTGTACTCAGCTTCATCTCCGTTAGAGATGAGGCCGACGATCGCAGAGTCGTCAGAGAACTTCTGTTGATGGCAGTGTGTTGTGTTGTGTGAGAAGTCCACAGTATAAAGGGTGAACAGGAAGGGAGCCAAAACCGTTCCCTGGGGGGCCCCCGTGCTGCCGATGATCGTGTCGGACACACAATCCCGGGTTCTCACAAACTGTGGCCGGTTAATGAGGTAGTCCAGGATCCATGATGACAGGTGCTGGTCCACCCCTGCGCACAGCAGCTTGTCCTTCAGGATCATCGGTTGGATGGTGTTGAAAGCACTGGAGAAGTCAAAGAACATGAAACCTCACCGCGTTCCCGGGCTTCTCCAGGTGGGACAGGGAACGGTGAAGGAGGAAGGTCACTGCATCCTCCACCCCAATGCCATGCTGGTAGGCGAACTGGAGTGGATCCATCACTGGTCCCACCAGGGGGCGGAGGTGAGCAAGGAGCAGTCTCTCCAGGTTCTTCATCATGTGAGACGTCAGGACCACTGGTCTGTAGCTGTTCAGGTCTTTGGGGTGGGAAATCTTTGGTACAGGTACCACACAAGATGTTTTCCACAGCTGTGGTACCCTCCCCAGCTTCAGGCTCAGGTTGAAAATGTGCTCCACAATCCCACACAGCTGGTCTGCACAGGACTTGAGGAGCTTCGCACTGATGCCGTCCGGTCCCGAGGCCCTCCTCGCCTTGATCTTCCTCAGCTCCGTCCTCACCTGGGTCTTAGTGAGGGTCAGGTTGGGGGGCTGTGTGCTGGGAGTGGGGGGGTGTTGGTGGAGTGGGGTGTGGATAGCAGGGTCTCGATGATTTTAGAGGTGGCAGTGGTTGATGTGCAGGCGGAGGGGAGGGCGGTTGGTCAAACCTATTAAAAAAACAGGTTCAGATTGTTCGCCCACTCCCTCCCCCCCGTGGCCTGGGAGGAGGTATTCTGGAGCCCAGAGATGGTTTTAAGGTTTCTCCAGACCCCACCGATGTCGTTCTGTTGCAGCTTGTCCTCCATCTTCTTCCTGAAGCTGTCCTTGCCTTCTCTGATCTTCCTCCTCAGCTCCCTCTGTACAGACTTCAGCATCTCCCTGTTCCCCAACCTGAAGATCCTCTTCTTCTCTCTCAGAAGTGTTTTTTACCTCAGGGTTGATCCAGGGTTTGTTGTTCGAGCAACACCGTATGGTCTTGGTGGGTACGGTGTTGTCCACACAGAAGTTGATGTAGTCCGTGATGGTGTGAGTGAGGCCATCGATGTCCTCACCATGTGGATCGCAGAGCTGCTCCCAGGCAGTGGTTTCAAGACAAATCTGATGTGACAAAAGGCTAACAGTTAAGCTAAAGGCTAACTCAGGTGTGCACTGCTTCTATCAATTCTGTTCCCGAATGTCTGCTCCCTAGAAAACAAGGTGGACTGTCTACTACTGGAACTCATATTGAAAAGGGAGGTGGGCGACTGCTGTGCCTGAGTGTTGTGTGTGATTGTTGTGTGCAGGCTGGAACTGACATGTTTTTGCTACTCAGTGCTGTGTAACTATGGTAACTACCCTGTAACTGCCAAAAGGGCTTTTTTTTTGGAGAATATTCTGAATTGTTATTGTCATTTTTGATATGTTGAAAGCTTCAAATAAACCTGCAGTTGCAGAAAGCAAGCACATTTGTCCACTGCCATGTTTGGGTGCATGGTAGTGCAGTGTTGCCTCACAGCTAGAAGGTTCCTGGTTCAAATTCCCAGAGTGGCAGGGGGTTTCTGTGTGAAGTTTGCATGTTGTCCCTGTGTTATGTGGGTTTTCTCGGGGGCTCTGGTTTCCTCCCACATTCCAAAGACATGCATGTTAGGTTCTTTGGTGACTCTAAATTGTCCCGAGGTATCTGTCTCTGATAAGCACCTGGGCTAGTGGTCTTTGTGAGTAGAAAAAGCACTATATAAGTACAGGGCCTTATCCGTGAATAAGAGTTTGAAAATGATAGGTTTAAAGTACTTTACAAAGAAAAAATGCATTTAATTGCAATTAATTGTGAATAAATGCATTTGTTTTTTTAAATCATGATTAAATGTTTTAATTGTTGCCTACCACCAATTTAAAGACACCTCAAAAAAATTCTATCACTTGGATGCTCAGAAATCGATGTCAGATGAAAGTGATTATTGCAAATTGATGCATACACAAGCTGGATAATAAATATCGAGTATATTAATTGGTAAATCCTACCTCTCTTGTTGGCCATTCATTATTATCATCATGCTTTCCCGCATAGCACATGATCGGCCTTGTGGTGCGGCTGCTTGGAGCATGGGAATCGAACCGCCAACATCCACATGAAGTCTTCTTTCCTCATCGTCTTCAGGGCCTGCTGTTTATTGACATCAAGCAGTTCTTCAATCCTCCTCCAATTTCTCCTCGTCAACCATAACAACTTTTTTGATTGCATCATTTGGCATTCTGCACATGTGCGCTATGTATTTCAGATATTGGATGTGACAGAAAACTTCAATGGGTTGTGACTGGGTTATTTGGTAGAGCTTAGTGTTCGAGATCTTGAAAGCCCAGTCCAAGTCTCCATCAACCATAGATGCTGGGCCTGTCTCCTTCTTACGTTGACTCATGAGCGGTGTGTTCTTCCTTGCAATTGCTCCCAGCTATCATCATTGTTAGCAATGCCTAATGAAAACAATGCTGTATGTGGCAATTCCTCCATCCACCCATAGCACCATGATCCCTATGATCATTCCTGCAGGTGGTGAGCCAATTGAAGAGTGGGCCCATGTGGCTGTTTTGAGTATGCTGGATCCTTGTTATAACTTTTTCATGGTGCTATTGGATCACTCTTAGTCTGGCCCTTCACCCAGGACCAATTTGTCTTGGGAGACCCTACCAGGGGCAAGAAGAAAGAAGTGTTATTTTTCCACTTTTTTCAGAGTAAAGGGAGGGAATCTTCTATCATGTTTTTACAAAACAATTTTTTCCTTCTGCTACAGTAATTATTATTAATTTACATAAAATATCTGTTCAGCTTTAAGGCCCTGCCACACCTTGACAATTTAGGCAGCGTTTGCCAAATGCATGAAAAATTTGGAGAATACGCTGGTGTACGTGGAGTCAGTTATTGGTAAGTTTTGTATAAGTTAAGAGCACACTGAATCACGCTGGTATACGGCGTTGTACGGCGAGCTCCTCTGAAAATTTTCAGCATGCTGAAAATTTTCCAACATATCCAGCGTATGGTTGAAACACCCCGCATAAGTGGAGCATAAGTTGTAAGGAAGTTATGCATTCATTCGCACACGCAGCGACGGACTTACCATTAGGCAAAGGTAGGCAACTGCCTTAGGCCCCGATCTACTAGGAGCCCCATATATGTATTTTTTTTTAAATGTTTAGCATATTTAACGTGATGTCCGACAAAATAAAGAAACACCAGTATTTATGTGAGTTTTCTCTGGGTACTCCGGTTTCCTCCCACAGGCCAAAGACATGTAGGTTAGGTTAAGTGGGAGCAACTGGGGATTCTAAATTGTCCTTAGGTATGACTGTGAGAGTGAATGGTTGTCTGTCTCTCTGTGTTGGCCCTGCGATGAACTGGCGATCTGTCCAGGGTGTACCTTGCCTCTCGCCCAAAGACGCTGGGATAGGCTCCAGCCCCCCCACGACCCAAAAAGGATTAAGCGGTAGAAGATGGATGGATGGATGGATGGATGGATGGATGGACAGTATTTACATAAATGGCAAATCAAATCACAAACGTAATGTATTTCCCCCTTCTCCTCAGACTCTTGGACTCTTCCATGATGTCTCTGAGACTTGCACATGCACGTATCGTTGGTTGCATTGTAAACAAAACGTACAGCGTGTAGAATAGCAGCAAAATAGAAACGAAGTTATCAGAGCGTTGCAGAGAAATGAAGAAAAAGGAAAGAGCATAGAAAATTTTTATCAAAACAACCTTTTTCACTTCAACCTGGAAGAAGACACCCTCCCAAAGAGCAGATAGAGAGCAACGCTGCTTGTATGAGCACACATGATGCTAATGACGAGCACCTGTTGTTAATGAGGAGGCAGCGGTGATGCCGGTTGATGATAGTAGAGGTAAATAAAATGTTTTTACAATTGTTTCTAGTTGCAAGATTTGCAGAGGCCAAGGCTCACATTGTTAGATTTGAATATGACCAACTGTGCTCCCCAGGCACGTACGGGGTATCTGCAGCCTCAGCAGATGACATTACATAAGATTAAATATAGTTTTGAGGGTTTTTTGCACTAAAAGTTGTGGGAAGAATTCCAAATTTTAAAGCAGATGCCTTTTCCCATAATTCACTGCAATGATATTCTATACTGTATAACAGTGTTGGGAGTAATGCCACTACTTTTGCAGTAACATGCTGTGTAACGAAATTATTGTTTAAAAATTCAGTAATGCATTACAGTTACTGAAATTTGATCAGATGCGTTACTCGCATTACTCGTTTTATTAATATGGATAGATATTTTTAGCGCAAATAAATATAAACTGGCCTTACGTAGCTAACGCAGCCATCAGTCAACGTGACCTGTTGCAAAGAGCCTCTTCACTGCTGCAGCCAGCAGCCATAAATGGAGCTTGCTCCTGCTGGGAAAAGATGAAGCTACTTTGTTTTTGTGGAAATAGATTATTTTTCTTTTGTCACAGTTAAGGACAAACATATTGGTGGGTTGCAAGCTAAAGTGTGATTGAGACCGACTGCAATCTTCAGAAGTGCCTGAGAACAGCAATAAGATCCAACAAAGCTAGTGCTATGTTATGCTAACAACACCGTGTAGTGGAGCTACGTTATCTGAACACCCCCAGCTGGATTTCAAGCACAGGTATGCATCTGGACAGTTTGTGACCCAGCAAGAATTAAACCGACTGATTGCCAAATACGTCGTTACAGCATGAAGATCTGATAAGTCATTTCTCATCAGATAACTGAAACTGTGATCCATTGAAGTTAAAACACATTTACTTGCTACCTGGATAAAGATTATTCAAAAATGGATTTTGATCTCCAAAAGGAATTTAAGGGATTTAAGGATTTAAGGATCATGTCTCTGTCACAGCAGACATTTGGACTGTGGATAATGGACATTTTCTTTGGCTCACTGCTCATCAGATTAAATCCATAATATAAAGGTAAGAAACATTGACAGCTTTATGCAGTATTGCCAACTCACTCTTTTGGAGTGACACTCACTCTTTTTCCCTCTCTCACTCCACAAACACTATTTCTCAATCCAAAATGAGGAAATTACTGGTAATTTTGTGTTGATTTTCTTCAGATTTTTCCCACAATAAGAGCTCTCAAGGCAAGATAAAGCAGACTGAACATCACTCTGTCACTCTCACTATCATCTTCTTCTTCTTCTTCTTTTAGATTTGATTGGTGGTTGGCAACCAGCTTACAGGT
Organism: Pholidichthys leucotaenia; assembly: GCA_020510985.1. Taxonomy (NCBI): domain Eukaryota; kingdom Metazoa; phylum Chordata; class Actinopteri; order Cichliformes; family Pholidichthyidae; genus Pholidichthys; species Pholidichthys leucotaenia. Next base: position 354,590,441 of record CM035839.1, read on the forward strand.
GCATTACCGCCACTGACTTGATTATCATCACTCTGTATCTTTGTATAAGAAGTTCTGAACAACTCCTTATGTGTGAAAAAATTATCCATCCTTGGACTGTGTCCGAGGTGTGGACCGTGCTCTATATATACAGCCGTGGACAAAATTGTTGGTACCCCTCTGTTAATGAAAGAAAAACCCACATTGGTCTCAGAAATAACTTGAATCTGACAAAAGTGGTAATAAATAAAAAGTCTATGAAAATTAACCAATGAAAATCAGACAGTGCTTTTGAATTTTGGTTCAACATAATTATTTTAAAAAACAAACTCATGAAACAGGCGTGGACAAAAATGATGGTACCCTTAACTTAATATTTTGTTGCACAACCTTTTGAGGCAATCACTGCAATCAAACAATTTCTGTAACTGTCAGTGAGACTTCTGCACCTCTCAGCAGGTATTTTGGCCCACTCCTCATGAGCAAACTGCTCCAGTTGTCTCAGGTTTGAAGGGTGCCTTCTCCAGACGGCATGTTTCAGCTCCTTCCACAGATGTTCAATAGGATTTAGATCAGGGCTCATAGAAGGCCACTTTAGAATAGTCCAATGTTTTGCTGTTAGCCATTCTTGGGTGTTTTTAGCTGTATGTTTTGGGTCATTATCCTGTTGCAAGACCCATGACCTGCGACTGAGACTAAGCTGTCTGACACTGGGCAGCACATTTCTGTCTAGAATACCTTGATAGTCTTGAGATTTCATTGTACCCTGCACAGATTCAAGACACCCTGTGCCAGATGCAGCAAAGCAGCCCCACAACATAACAGAACCTCCTCCGTGTTTCACAGTAGGGACAGTATTCTTTTCTTGGTATGCTTCATTTTTGCGTCTGTGAACATAGAGCTGATGTGCCTTGCCAAAAAGTTCCAGTTTTGTCTCGTCTGTCCATAGGACATTCTCCCAGAAACTTTGTGGCTTGTCAACATGCAGTTTGGCAAATTCCAGTCTGGCTTTTTTATGATTTGTTTTCAACAGTGGTGTCTTCCTTGGTCATCTCCCATGAAGTCCACTTTGGCTCAAACAACAACGGATGGTGCAATCTGACACTGATGTACCTTGACCTTGGAGTTCACCATGAATGTGTTTAGAGGTTGTTCTGAGCTCTTTTGTTACCATTCGTATTATCCGTGTCTTCCATTTTTCATCAAGTTTCCTCCTGCAGCCACATCCCGGGAGGTTGGCTACAGTCCCGTGGATCTTAAATTTCTGAATAATGTGTGCAACTGTAGTCACAGGAACATCAAACTGCTTGGAGATGGTCTTATAGCCTTTACCTTTAACATGCTTGTCTATAATTTTCTTTCTAATCTCCTGAGACAACTCTCTCCTTTGCTTCCTCTGGTCCATGTTTCGTGTGGTACACACCAAGTCAACAAACAGCACAGTGACTACTTGTCACCCTTTAAATAGGCCGACTGACTGATTACAAGTTTATAGACACCTGTGATGTTAATTAGAGGACACATCTTGGTTGAACATGTCCCTATGGTCACATTATTTTCAATCTTTTCTAGGGGTACCATCATTTTTGTCCAGGCCTGTTTCATGAGTTTGTTTTTTAAAATAATAGTGTTGAACCACAGTTCATAAGCATCGTTTGATTTTCATTGGCTAATTTTCATAGAATTTTTATTTATTACCACTTTTGTCAGATTCAAGTTATTTCTGTGACCATTGTGGGTTTTTCTTTCATTAACAGAGGGGTACCAACAATTTTGTCCACGTATCAATCACTTCACTCTATAAAAGCATCATCACTTCACTCTATAAAAGCAAGAAATCTGTGTGTGTGTCTTGTCTGTCTGTGTGTCACGCTTCATAGGACATCATAGGACGGCCTATGATCTCTGCCTGAACATCATAGGACATCGTATGAACTCAGGCATCACAGGACACAGACAAATGCTGTCTTTATGATGTCAATTTAGACCATGTGTCTTTGAACTATCATAGGCCGTCCTATGAACTCAGGCATCAAGGACACATAGACAAAGTATTCTTTATGATGTCATATAGACCATGTGTCTTTGAACTCAGGCATCATAGGACACATAGACAAATGTTGTCTTTATGATGTCATATAGACCCATAAACTCAGGCACTCATAGGACGACTCGCGATGCATACAGTATATGATGGCACATAGACAAATGTGTCTTTATGATGTCATATAGACCATAACTCAGGCATCATAGGACGACTCGCGATGCTTATATGATGGCACATAGACAAATGTGTCTTTATGATGTCATATACATCAAGGCTGCCTTCATGTCTTTATGATGTCCATATACAGTGAGCCCATGCTGGAAAGCCTCTTTTTGCACAGATCTATTTTCATGATCCTTGTCCATGAATTAAGAATTTACGACGCAACCTATTCTTCAACAGTGGTCTCAACGAAGAAGACGAAGAAGAAGAAGACACACCCAGGTGGAGAGCAATAGGATGACAACACTGCTGCACGTCAGAAAAGATGCCATGAAGATGAAACACCTGAGGTTCCAGCAGTACCTTGCACCCGTCTGAGACAGGAGGACACCTTCACCAGCATAGGGTACAACAGACATTAAAGACATTTTCTAGGACATCATAGGATGGCCTATGATCTCTGCCTCATCATAGCGGCGTTCTATGAACTCAGACATCATAGGACGACTCGCCATGCTACATGACGGCAATGTAGTAACCTTGACGAATGCCAGTCTACACTACAAATGTGTTGTAAAATGCCAAGCAAAGCGCTGATTTTCTCCGGGTGCTCCAGTTTCTTGGTTTCTACGGGCATGCACGGGCCTTCCTGAACAGGGTCGAAAGCCACTTTTTCAGGATTGTGCCCATGAACTGGAATTACGACGCACCTATCCCTCAACCAGTGGTCTGAACGAAGAAGAAGACCCACCAGATGGAGAGCAATAGAATGAGGAGAACTGCTGCACGTCAGAAAGGATGCCGTGAACATGAAGCACCTCAGGTTCCACCAGTATGCCGCAGGCATGACTGTAAACAACACAGCCGTCTGAAACAGGAGGAGACCCTTCAGTGGTCTGAACGAAGAAGACCCACCAGATGATGTCTATATGACGGCACATAGACAGAGCACATGACTCCCTACAAGATATATGGGTGGGTTTTTTTGGGGGGGGGGTCCAGTGCACTATATCAGGGGTATCCGACTTTCAAGCGCTGTCTCTTTTTCTGTAATTTGCAGATGTCGGTTTCGTTTTTATAATATGCAAGGGAACATAAAAGAGTTTCAGACTTGCATTGCAATTTTAAAAAAAAAATCATTGATTTTGCTGTTAGAATCGAAACTATTGGTCGTGTCCCCTCATTTTTCCCAGTTTTTGTGTGACATGAAAATCGCATCAATTTCAAAGTACTGTAGCGTGATCTCTGAGTAACTCTTTCTACTCAAAATGCAAGAGATAACAGAGTTGTAATGCAAATTCAAAATAAAACATTCCCCAATGTGATCGGATCTATGGTTTTTGTACGGCGACCCCTGCAAATTTACTCGTACGACGTAAATTTCCGTGTCCCCAAATTTACGCAGCAACATGCAAGTTATTTGGTAAAGTAACCAGAAAACAGGAAGTGCTGATGCTTTTCACTTTGCACCTTTCAAATCCCAAACCATACACGTAAAAAGGAGATCAGTCTTTGTGAAGCTCAGATGTAGAATATTTCAATAAAATCTCAAACATTTATGACACATCGAATATGGTGTCCTTTAAAAAATTTATGTCTTCGGTCTTGGTCGGCCGCACGCAGCCCCGTCTGGCGAGGTGACCGCCCTGGGAAAGCACTTTTATTTTCTCTACCCCGGATGTGCTCAACCCATGTGGAGAGGATTAACCGTGGTCACTTTATATTGAAGTTATCGAAGGTCCAAACTTCCGTGTCCCGCATTTACGCCTTTTGTGATTTTACGTCTTATCCAACAAACAGGGAGAATTTGAAGGTATGTATACACGTTATCACATCTTAATATGTCATGAAAATGTAGCTGTTGATGAGTTTTGATGCGTGAAAAATACTGGAAGTGTTGAAGCTGTTTCGTGTAAAACGTGTGCCATAGCAAAGTGCATTGGCACACGGGGAAACAAAAGCCCGAGTGTCCCGTTTACGTCTCCATTTACAAGTAGTTGAAGTGAGCGCTCATCCTCAAGAGTTCCTGAACGCGAATGCCGTTACGAAACCAGTTAATAGTTTCATAAACCTGACACAATTGGATAGTGATTAGCCAATTTCATGTGCAGATTTGATCAATTTTAAATTTTGCCACCAATGTCACACATTGGACCCCTAATAAATAAAAACACCCATTATACAGTACGTATATATAGACACGGGTAAGCAACATAACACAGAACAGTGACAGGCAGGAGAAGAAGTAACAAGCAGGGGCAAACAGCCCCAGATGGCAGGGCATATTTTGTGTGATTTTTATGTTTGGCTGCATACAAAAGCCATCACATGATTGCCACTTAGTGCTGTGTTGCTATACCAACTGTCCTGTAACTGGCAAGAATTCTGTTCCAATGCATCCCCTCTACGGGCATGCACGGGTTTCTACGGGCATGCACGGGTATGCACTAATCACTCTAAATTCAAGAATTGTCTGTGTGTCTGTCACGATCATAGGACATCATAGGATGGCCTATGATATCTGCAGGATGTCCTATGATGATCCTATGATCTCAGGGTACATAGGACTCGCAATGATGTCATATAGGCGATGCCATCATATAGGCGATAGGACTGCCTACCTGTGACGTAGTGTCCTATGATGCCAGCCTGGATGTCTTTATGATGTCATATAGACCATCAGGCTACCTGTGATGTAGTGTTCTATGATGCCAACCTGGATGTCTTTATGATGTCATATAGACCATCACTCACGATGCCTGCCTACCTATGATGTAGTGTCCTGTGATGCCTGCCACAGGAGGCCCTTCACCAGTATAGGGCACAACAGACAAGGGATGCACAGACAGACAGGAAACGTGTGGCAGTGCGCCATGCACGTGCTGAGTCACTTGAAGCCTGAAATGCCCGCAAAGCGAGCAACACTGCACACCACGCAAGGCACAGACAAGCTGAGACCCAGGAGATGCAGAATAGTCAGCTGGCCGCCAACGCTGCACACCAGGCAAGGCACAGAGAAGCTGAGACCGAATACGACACACTACTTTAAACCACACCCATTCGAAGCAGGACATCGGGAACTCTCACTCAGTAAGGCAGAATGCACTCTATAAATTCAAGAAATCTCTGTCAGTGATGCCTGCGGCATGACTGTGAACAACACAGCCGTCTCACACAGGAGGAGACACTTCAGCAACGGGCATGCAGAAATACTTGCTTATACTTAGTTTCTATGGGCATGGACGGATATGCACGGGTATGTACTAATGTATTAGTATAAGCCGTTAAATTATCTTGCTATGTTTGCAAGTTGCATTTAAGTATGCATTTATAGCTGCAGCGGTTAATTGCATATTCATAAGAATCCTTCAAATGGTGACACAAGCATGAAATTCTCCACAAATATGCATTAATGTCCTCTCTTTCAGAAAAGGGTCCTGGCCACGCCAAAAATTCAAGATGGCCGCCATTTTCCAAGATGGCTGCCAGAATGTGCACAATTTTTTGTTATTTTTTCCTCTTTTCTTAATTTAATTTTCCAAGTGAACCATGTTTAGGCTCTTATATACTAATTTTACAGATTTTGTTGTCTCTGATATAAATTAAGAAGGTAGCCTTCAATGTGGTGCCCAAAATGGCTGCTACTCCTTGAAAATTATGATTTATCCATCGTAAATTGAGCATATTTAACACACACATGTAATCGTTTCTGGATGTGGATCTTGGTTGGTGTGGTGCAGATCCCATTCAACCGTTTTTATAAACTACAGTTGTGACTGTGATTGCAATTAAAAAAAAACAAGGAGTGATTGTCAGCACACAACCAGGGCACACTGGTGTCAATCACTGCTGTGTAACTCGGCATGGGGTTCCAGTGTCAACTGATCTAGCTTTACTAACACTGCAGTATTAGACTAGTTGTAGTAGTATATGCATAGTTTAGTGTCCCAAATGCTTTCTAACAGCCCCATATCATGTAACTACTAAACTGTAGTTTTTTAGTTATTAGATACTAGTTAGAGAGTCGCACCTGAATTGACAGGATGTGCCCAGCGCGGGAGAGCCGAGCCCAAGGGTAAGGGGGTTATGCATGTCTCGCCAAATGTTCATGTACTTACCCGGATGGTGTACAGATCACACGGGACTTAAATGGCACTGGATGAATGATCGGGCTAGGTGTTGGGCAAACCGAACCTAGTTGAATCCATACAGTAATGTGTGCACAATTTGATTAGGGTGGTAAAAGGATAGCCCCTCGGCTTAATCAAGACACATCATGGCAGAAGCGAATGTGATATCTGCCAATCGGAAAACAAATTGGAGCTTGTGTTGCCTTTGCCAGAAGGACAAAATAGGTGAGGGCCTGACATCCACTCCAAGTCATCATTCCCCAGAACATGATGGATACAAAATGCTGGCAAGGAACATTCCCATGTTCAGCGAAATCAATGACATGCCATTGAGAACAGATCCAACGAGGCTGGATGAAGGTGATGGCATAGAAGCCACACTCAGGAAAAATATGGCAAAATACCATGTGAGCTGTCGCTTGTTGTTCAACAACACTAAATTGCAACGGGCACAAAAGCGCCATTCCAGTAGTCAAACCAGTGAAACTGAGACTGGAGCTTGTCAGTCAAAACTGCGGCGAAAAAGTCATGACAGTCAGACATGCATTTTCTGTGAAAAAGTGGCACCTGCATCAGACCTCAGAGAGGCCAGTACAACGGGCCTAGACAAGAGGCTGCGCGACAATTGCAGAGATGCTTGGTGATGGTAAGCTTCTTGCAAGATTGACTGGTGGTGATGTCATTGCACAGGAGTTCAAGTACCATAATGTTTGCCTTCGGGCTCTCTACAACAGGGAAAGGGCGCACCTGAGGAACCTTGAGAAACGTGACACTAAGTCACAACCAGATGTGTATCCAATGGTGATCTCAGAATGGTTGCATACCTTGTTGAAAGCAACCTATGTTCAGAAGGACCAGTTACATTTCGCATGCCAGATATCTGCCACATGTACCAAAAAGCGTCTGGAACAGCTGGGGGTGGACTCACCAAATGTGAATTCCACTAGACTGAAAGAAAAGCTATTGGCTGAAATTCAGGACTTGAGGCTCACAGATCTGGCACAGATCATAGAGAAGTGATACTTACATTTCAGGAAGATGTAGGCAAAGCGCTTGCTCAATCCACAGATCTTTCAGATGCACTTATCATTGCTAAAGCAGCAAAGATCCTCAGAAGATGTATACTTGACCACAAGTCTAGATTTGAAGGTACATTTTCCTCAGGGTTGTGTGCAAAATGCTATACCTCCCCTTCTGCTTCAATTTGTGGGGATGGTTGAGCATGGTGCTGACATAAAATCACAGCTGAGATTCGGGGCATCAAAGTCAGACCAGGCAATTGCTCAGCTCATGCAATTCAACTGCTACACCCGCTACAAGGAAGGAGCAGCAACTCACAGGCATTCTAAAGACAGAGAGACCCCATTTCCCGTGTACATGGGGCTCTCTGTTTATGCCAAAACCAGAAAGAGGAATCTGGTTGAGATGTTGTTCGATCATGGTCTCAGTATCTCTTATGACAGAGTGCTGGAGATCTCTGCTCAACTTGGAGATGCAACAGTCAGCAAGTATGTTGAGGAGAGGGTGTGGTTTGTCCTCAGTGCTGCGGAAAGGGTTGTTCACTACTGCAGTGATGGATAACATTGATCACAATCCCTCTGCAACAACTGCAACTACCTCCTTTCATGGCACAAGCATCTCTCTGTTCCAACATCCCACAAAGGATAATAGTGGACAGGAACGAGGGCAAACTCAGGTTTGGGCCTGAGAAAGTAAAGTCAGTTCCTGAACTTCCTGATACATTCACAAATATCTCTCCAGCTTCCTTCCGGACAACAAATCCTGTTCCACCAGGTACTGCAATGCCAAAACCACCCACAGATATTCTGGGGCCACAACTAGCACTAGAGTACCAGTGGCTGGACAAGGTCTCAGTGACACAAGAAGTTGATGATGCATTGAACCTAACATGGTCAGCACATCATGCTTCAATGAAGAGAAGCCCTGAATTTGAAGTTACCATTACTTCTTTGCTTCCTCTCCTGCGGGATCCAGCTCATTCAGTTGCTACAGTCAAACATGTAATGAACAAAGTAAAAGATGTTGTTGATTTCCTCAACCCTGGCCAGGTACCTGTCATCACAGCTGACCTGGCCAATCTACGCCATAGCAAAGCAGGTGCAGTGGCAGTGGCCAGGTCAGTATGGTGAGGACAAGTACCTGGTCATGTTTGGTGGTCTGCACATTGAGATGGCAGCACTGAAGTCGCTGGGTACTATCCTCCAAGCCAGTGGATGGACAGGAGCTCTAGTTGAAGCTGGTGTGGCTTCATCTGGCACTGCAGAGTCCTTCCTGTCAGCTGCAAGTGTTACCAGGACGCGACAGATGCACCAAGTGACAGCCTCCAGCTTGTACAAACTCTTGAAAGCTGCATATGATGAGTACTGTACTGAGCAGGAAAATCAAGATGAAGAGGCACTGGACTTTGAGAAGTGGTGTGACTCCCGAAAACAGGATAGTCCACAGTTTCACTTCTGGCACATGGTATTATCCATGGAGCTTGTTGTCTTTCTGCTGATTAGGTCTTTCTGCTGATTAGATCTTTCCGCGAGGGAAATTTTGCTCTCTACTGCCAGGCACTACATGAACTGATACCCTGTTTCTTTGTCAACAACAATACAAACTATGCTCGTTGGCTGCCCATCCACCTCAGGGACATGCTTATGCTAGAGATTTCACACCCAGAGTTAGACAAAGAGTTTAAAGCTGGCAACTTTGTGGTGCACAAGACCCGTCGTCCTTTCTCAGCAATGGCTCTGTCACGCCGCGCCATTCATCAGCGGCGCCACCTGCTCACGCACCTGACAATCATCAGCGGCGAGGGATAAAGGCCGTCTCGCCCGGAGGCTCGGCCTGAAGCCGTCAGACTTCGTCCCTCACCGTTGTGAGCATACTTCCCTTCAGCGTCACCATTTTGGTAAGAAGATCGCTTACCTCTTTTCTTCAGTCTTCTCCCCTGTGCACAGGTGGATTCCCCAGCGGCGGACATCTCCACTCCATCGCCCAATCCTCGCTGCTGTACAGAGCTCTCCAGGTGGCTGTCTTCCGGGCTTCGCCCCCTTGTTGTGCCAGCTGTCCTGACCCACCAAGTAAGTCCTTCTCTCGCCATAAATCCCTCCTGTGTTGGTGTATGCCCGTCACCCTCTCCCTGTGCTCTCTCCATAGGGTTGCTCGGCTGTACGGTCACCTGCCTCTGTGCCTGGAGCAGACACCATCACCAACACATTTACATCCCGCAGACACGCACTCATTCACTCCTGCTGTTTAATAAACTCTTTGAACTACTCTAAGCCTGTGTGTGTGCGTCTCCTGAGCCGTGCGTTATGTCAGTACGGCTTCAGCAGAGCGGCTCGGCGGACGGCGGGCTCGCACACCGGTTTTCCACTCTCGAGGCTAGAGTGGATCAAATAGCTTATCAACAACAGGTGATCTTTAATCAATTATTGAATTTAACTAACCGGTTGGGCCGCTTGGATCCTCAACAGCCGTTCCCCCCCGGCTCGTCAGGGTGGCGCGGCTCCTGCTGTTCCAGCGGCCGTCCAGCCGGCTCCGGTGGCACCGGTTCGGCTCACACCGATTCCGACCCCCGCCCGCTTTAGCGGTAAGCTCGGCGGAGCGCGGGGGTTCATTATGCAGTGTGAGTCCGTGTTCCACCGTGTGCCCGGAGATTTTCCCTCGGATCACAGCCGGATTGGTTACATAGGGAATCTTCTGGAGGGGCGTGCGTTAACTTGGACCTACGCCGTAATGGCGAGGCCCAGTTATGCCACCCTCACCTATGACCAGTTCGTGAGGCGCTTTCTGGAGGTCTTTGACCATTCTCAAACCGAGACGGTCCAGGTCGATCGGCTCCTCGCTCTCCAGCAGGGAGGCCGGTCGGCAGCGGACTACTCGGTCGACTTCCGGGTAGCGGCGGAGGAATTGGGCTGGGAGGAACGCTCCCTCTGTGGCCTGTTCCTCCGCAGCCTCAATAGTGATCTGAGGGATGAACTGGCTGGACGGGATATCCCTGGGACGCTAGCGGAGCTGACATCCTTAGCGATAAGTTTGGATAACAGGCTGCGCGAGCGCTCCTCGGGGCGGAAGTCTTCTTCTTCTCGCCCTCGTGGAGTCTCGCCGCACCTGTTCCAAGCTCGCCCCCTGGCGGCGCCGCCAGCATTGTGCCCCGAGGAGTCGGAGCCGATGGTGACGGGCTGGACCAAGCTTTCCCCTGCGGAGAAACAACGCCGCCGTGAGTTGGGCCTCTGCATGTATTGCGGAGGTGACCAACACACTGTGGAGGCGTTGCCCGCGGAAAGCCAGTCGGCGGGGTCCGCGAATCGCTGTAGGGAGCCTCGCGGATCCCAACCGGTTAGACTCTCTCACTCAATTAAAGCTGCCCATCCGTTTTTGCCACAATCCCACTGGGCACCTCACCCACGCACTGGTGGATTCGGGCGCAGAGGGCAGCTTCATTTCACAAGGCCTGGCAACCCGATTGGGCATCCGCTGTCAGGCATTAAAACACCCCATCTCCCTGGTCCATCTCTCCCGTGCCTCCCTTGGGAGAGTTTCTCACCAAACCATGCCTGTCCCAGTCATCATCTCAGGGAACCACCGGGAGGAGATGGTATTTTACGTCCTGCCCAACTCTGTGTCGCCCGTCATCCTGGGGTATCCCTGGCTACGCCTCCACAACCCTGTCCTGGACTGGAGGTCCGCTGGGGTATCGGCATGGAGTACCTTCTGTATGGGCACCTGCCTTCAGTCCGCTGCCTGCTCCCCATCCGCGGCTCCCCCTGTGGCGGATACAGCACCTCCGGACCTGTCACTGGTGCCTCCAGAATTTCACGACCTGGGTATGGTATTTAGCAAATCGAAAGCTATGTCTCTTCCCCCGCATCGACCATATGACTGTGCCATCAACCTCCGCCAGGGGGCTCCCCTGCCATCTGGTCGGCTCTACAGCCTGTCGGCGCCGAGAAGGAGACCATGAATACATACCTGAAGGAATCTCTGAGCGCTGGGATTATTCGCCCATCGTCGTCACCCGTGGGGGCAGGGTTTTTCTTTGTCGGGAAAAAGGACGGATCCCTCCGCCCCTGCATAGACTACCGAGCGCTGAATGACATCACTGAGAGGGACCGTTACACCCTGCCCCTCATGGACACTGCCTTTCACTCCCTCCAGGGGGCGACCTGGTTTACCAAGCTGGATTTACGCAGCGCTTACCACCTCGTCCGGATCCGGGAGGGAGATGAATGGAAGACAGCCTTCCGTACCCCGAACGGTCACTTTGAGTATCTCGTCATGCCGTTCGGGCTGACCAACGCTCCTGCCGTCTTTCAGCGCCTCATTAATGACGTCCTCCGGGATTTCATCGGCCTTTTTGTGTTCGTCTACCTGGATGACATCCTTATCTTCTCCAGGTCCAGGGACGAGCACCAGGTCCATGTGAGGCGGGTCCTCCAAAGACTGCTGGAGAATCGTCTGTACGTGAAGGCTGAGAAATGCGAATTCTACGCTAGGACCACATCCTTCCTGGGATTCATCATCGCTCAAGATCAGGTGCTCCCAGACCCAGAGAAGGTGAAGGCGGTGGTGGAGTGGCCTACTCCCGCATCCCGGAAGCAGGTGCAACAGTTTGTTGGCTTCGCCAATTTTTACCGCCGCTTTGTCCCAAATTTCAGCTCGATCGTCGGACCGCTGACCCGCCTCACGTCCCCGAAGGTCCCGTTCCGGTGGACTGAAGAGGTCGCTGCTGCCTTTAGGGCGCTGAAGGCGGAGTTCTCCTCCTCCCGGGTCCTTCGCCAGGTCGACCCCGCGCTGCAGTGCATTGTGGAGGTGGACGCATCGGACACGGGAGTGGGAGCAGTGTTATCCCAGCGGTCACCTGACGATGGCGCCAAACGGCCGTGCGCCTTCTTCTCCCGGCGCCTGTCCCCGGCGGAGAGGAACTACGATGTGGGGGACAGAGAGCTCCTGGCCATTAAACTCGCCTTACAGGAGTGGCGCCACTGGCTAGAGGGGGCGGACCTGCCGTTTGTGGTCCTGACAGACCACAAGAACTTAGAGTATTTACGATCTGCCAAGCGCCTGAATGCCCGCCAGGCGCGCTGGTCTTTGTTCTTCGCCAGGTTCCGCTTCTCGATCACCTTCAGGCCGGGCTCCAAAAACGGCCTGCCTGACGCCCTCTCTAGGCAGTTCACCCCCGTGGAGGCTGAGGAGACGCCCCACACTATCCTGCCCAGGTCGTGCGTCCTCGGTGCCATCTCTTGGGACATTGAAGACAAGATCCGGAAGGCGCAGGAGGTGGAACCTGATCCTGGCGGCGGACCGGAGGGAAGACTGTTCGTCCCATCTGCGGTCCGAGGAGAGGTCATCCACTGGCTCCACACCTCCCGGCTCACCTGTCATCCCGGCACCTCTCGGATGATCAGCCTCCTCCAACGGTCCTTTTGGTGGCCAGGCCTGCGGAGGGATGCAGCCCGCTACGCCCGGGCTTGCCCAATCTGTGCCACCAGCAAGTCGGGAAATGCCCCCCCAGCGGGTCTGCTCCAGCCTCTGCCCGTCCCCGGCAGGCCCTGGTCGCACATCGCACTGGACTTCGTCACCGGACTCCCCGTTTCCAACTCCTTTGACACCGTCCTGACCATTGTGGACCGTTTCTCCAAGGCTGCGCACTTCATTCCCCTGCGAGGTCTCCCTACTGCCCTGGAGACGGCGGGCCTCCTCGTCCAACACGTGGTCAGGCTGCACGGGATTCCGGTGGACGTGGTCTCGGACCGGGGTCCCCAATTTTCATCCGAGGTTTGGAGATCCTTTTGTAACGCCATCGGAGCCAAGGTGAGCCTCTCCTCCGGCCATCACCCCCAGTCTAACGGGCAGTGTGAGAGGACCAATCAGGAGCTGGAGGCTGCGCTCCGCTGTGTTACTAGATCCAAGCCGACGTCCTGGAGCAACCATCTCGCCTGGGTGGAGTATGCCCACAACACCGCCCGCTCTTCTGCAACGGGGATGTCCCCCTTCAAGGCGTCCCTGGGTTACGACCCCCCGCTGTTTCCAGCGCAGGAGAACGAGGTGACTGTCCCCTCTGTTAGGGCGCACCTTAGGCAGTTCCGCTCCACCTGGGCTGCCGCGCGTCATGCGCTTTTACGCACGGCGGAGCGCAACAGGACCGTGGCGGACCGGCACAGAAGACCTGCCCCGGCGTACAGAGTTGGGCAACTCGTGTATGTGTCTACCCAGGACGTCACATTAAAAGGCGAGAGGAGGAAGCTGGCACAGCGATTCATGGGTCCCTTTCCCATCACCCGGATCATCAACCCGGTGGCTGTGCGCGTGGCTATTCCCCCCTCCCTCCGCATCCATTCCACTTTCCATGTGTCGAAGGTGAAACTGGCAGTCACTGACCCCCTTTGCCCTCCTCCTGCAGCGCAACCCGCGCCCCGGATGATTGGTGGCCATCCGGCCTGGTCCGTCTCCTCCATCCTGGACTCCCGGCGCCGAGGTCGTGGGTTGCAATACCTGGTGGACTGGGAGGGCTATGGGCCCGAGCATCGACAATGGGTGCCCCCGTCGTTTGTGTTGGACCCATCGCTCATCGCGGACTTCCACCGAGCGCACCCGGATAAGCCATCGCCAGGAGGCGCTGCTAGAGGGGGGAGTACTGTCACGCCGCGCCATTCATCAGCGGCGCCACCTGCTCACGCACCTGACAATCATCAGCGGCGAGGGATAAAGGCCGTCTCGCCCGGAGGCTCGGCCTGAAGCCGTCAGACTTCGTCCCTCACCGTTGTGAGCATACTTCCCTTCAGCGTCACCATTTTGGTAAGAAGATCGCTTACCTCTTTTCTTCAGTCTTCTCCCCTGTGCACAGGTGGATTCCCCAGCGGCGGACATCTCCACTCCATCGCCCAATCCTCGCTGCTGTACAGAGCTCTCCAGGTGGCTGTCTTCCGGGCTTCGCCCCCTTGTTGTGCCAGCTGTCCTGACCCACCAAGTAAGTCCTTCTCTCGCCATAAATCCCTCCTGTGTTGGTGTATGCCCGTCACCCTCTCCCTGTGCTCTCTCCATAGGGTTGCTCGGCTGTACGGTCACCTGCCTCTGTGCCTGGAGCAGACACCATCACCAACACATTTACATCCCGCAGACACGCACTCATTCACTCCTGCTGTTAATAAACTCTTTGAACTACTCTAAGCCTGTGTGTGTGCATCTCCTGAGCCGTGCGTTATGTCAGGCTCTAGATCAAGCCCATGAGCAGACCAATGCCATCATCAAGGCTGATGGTGGAGCCATTGGGTTGACAGAAGATCCATCTGCACTCAGGCGATGGATGTTAGCTGGCCCAGAGGTCAGTCGCTTGTTATCTGTTTATGACACAGAGGCCCAACGCAAAGAAATTCCCGAGCAAGCAACACACCATGAGCAAAACCCACAGGCACAGAAGACTTTTCTGGACAAGGTCAACAAGCTTTCTGCAGCCTTGCAAAACCTAGGCAGTCCTTTTCAGGAAGAAAGTTCTGACTTGTATTCCATTGACACCAAGGACATTGCCCACCCCAACACAGCAGAGCTTCTCAAGACACACATGAACAGAGGCCATGCCAAGTTCCAGGAGTTCTCAGATGCTCTGGCAAGCCGCCCTGCCTCCATGTATGAACCCATCAAGAAGAATGTGACCGACTTCTTCCAACAAGAATCGGCTAGTCCTGTACAGTCAAAGCAAAGGCTATTGAAAGAAGACTGTCAGTTATTCTCCTGACAGTCTCTCTCTCTTGTGAGAAACAGTTCATGATCACAATCCCATGATTTAAAGTTCATTTAAATGAAAAAAGCATGTTTATTTCAACAGATATATGGTCTCAGTGTGAGATTGCCAGATACTGATGGCGGCCATCTTGAAAAAAGGTCGCCATCTTGAATTTTCACGTGGCCAGGACCCTAATCTGAAAGAGTATATCCAGGAGAAGTAAACGAGTTACTTTTCCAAGTAACTAGTTGCTTAATCATGCAGTAATTGGTAAGCAACTCAGTTACTCTTGAAAAGAAGTAACTAATAACTGTAACTAGTTACTATTTTTTAGTAACTTGCGCACTATATAACACAAGAAAATCACAGGATTGTCAAAAATTTCCTATTAAACAGTGATTTGTAAATTAAGCAGAACCTTCTGCAATACAGAAAAAAACTCTTGTGCAACAGCAAATCCAGACTTCAACACAATTAATTGTAACACTGTAGGCTACTCTTGCTGAGAACTTGAATTAAAAGGATGAAAAAATAATTATACATTACAACAGCTAAATTGCATTGAATGCATGTTAAAGAGTATAGATCTGGAAATTATTGACAGCATCTTCATTTGAAAACTTCCTAACCGCAGTGGTCCCAACCAAATGGTACCGAGCGCAGAGAAAAAGAAATAATTTATTCTGTTGCTCTGTATTGTTTATCAAAGTCTGTTTTTCTGAAAAAAAAAATTTACTGAATATTCTCTCTCTTTCCATGTCTGACTCCTACCTGTCTGTCTATCTGCTGCATGTCTTGACACACACCTATCTTATCAGATACTCATCTTTCCTTTACCGGGAGGAGGGACTCTCCTTTGGGGTTTGCTGGGGCACACGTTGGTTCGTGTCCAGACTGGAGATTCACAGCTTTAAAGCTCATTGACAAGATGTAATAATGATTTTACCTCTAAAAATATATAAAATGCTACAACACTGGCTGTTACTGTTAGACTTGCTCGTTTGTGGTTTTACAGCATCTCTCCTCAGGCGCGCTTCCGTAACTGGGTGCTTTTCAGGCAGGTGGACTTTTTTCAACACAAACCCGGCACTTCATACATGTGATCAAGACAGAGATGTGGGGAGACGTCCACCAGTGGACCAGGGTGTTATGTACAGGGTGTTATGTACTAAAAGAGCGAGACATGAGCCATGCTATGCCAAGCAACGAATTGAACTTTATTGGCATAAGTTTCAACTGTACACACTGGCCGTAGCCCGCATGATGTCATCACATTGTGCGCCTGGCGCCGGCTATGGCAAGCCTCAAAGGCCAAATCCCCACATAACAACCCCCCCCCCCCCCACAAAGCCTAGAACCACATTAAAGAAATCACCCCACCACCACCACCACCACCAAAAAAAAAAAAAAAAAATAGCAAGTAAACACTCCAAAACACATTCATAGAACAGTGAACTAACTGGGGATCTGGGTAGACTGCCAGTTTGCCCCCGTGTTGAGGTGGATTAGGGTTGAATTAGGGTTGTCCTGTTCGTAATGGCGCCAGAAGCAGCGCGGCTGTACCAGCAGTAACTCTCTCGTGTCTTTGTGTTTCTATCTGCTTATTCCTGTATGCAGTATGTCTCTTAGTATTAACCAGGGCTCGATGGGAAGATCCGGACTAATGACTGGACCAAGTTTTTTCTATTTTAGCCTGGTCTTTCTCTTAGTTTTTTTCTCTTCCTCTGGCAATGGAAATCAACGGGGAGGGGATTGCACTGTTTACACATGCGACCAGCTGATTGCACTGAGGAGGCCAGCGATGCTGCCCGGAGTGAAGCCCCTCATCCCAGATGAGCTAAAGAGGAGACGCCGCAGGCGAGGGGCTGGAACTAAGGTGAGGAGGAGGAAGCATAAGCTGGCTGTACCGATGGTCATCACTGGGAACGTGCAATCGCTCGGAAACAAAACAGATGAGCTTACAGCGCTGGTCAGGACGCAAAAGGAATATCATGAGTGTAGTATCATGTGTTTGACAGAGAAGTGGTTACACTCACAGATCCCAGATGTTAACGTAGCGATACCTGGCTTCAAGACTATCCGGGGGGACAGAGATCAAAGTCAAAGTGCCTTTATTTTCATTCCATTGCTAATAAACTGTAGCATCATCGTCTCCTCAAACCAAGACAGAAGATCACTTCTCTTCATTTTATAGGAATTTCACTTTATTCATTACACAGGAATATCACTTTTCTGCCTTTTCAGGAATATCACTGGCTTTTATGTCGACTCATGCAGGCCTCTTCCAGGCCTGACCAATGATGCTTGCTTTCCCAGGACCCCAATGTAAACAGATGCCTCTTGCAGAGATTGTAAGGATCAGAATTTGCTTTTAAAGACTCAAAGGAACATAAAACTCAGGAGACCAGACCTCTCAACGTGAACACTGCATTTGATAACGTACCTTTTCACAGGAAACCAATGTTCTTAAAAGAGTCATAAACCGCTTAATCTGACGGGTTTATAGCCCCGACGCTGTCCAGGTTTCTTCGCCCAGATACTAAAGGAAATCATCTACAGCTCAACAGTACCTCCTAGCAGATACCTACGGAATGTGTTTTCAGTATGTAGGATGACTTTTAATTTGTTCTAAACATTAAGTTTCTTTCAGCTTATCCTCTGGATCCTAAGGACACTGAAAATCATCCCTCTTTTATCACCAACCATGGTTTGCTGCATGTTTTGCTGCATTTTGATCTAAATGTGAATGCATGTATTATAATTATGTATAAGAAATGTTATATTCATGAGTGTTATTCAAACACATATTGGAGTAGTGGTATAAATGCATGATCACCAAATATTAGCCAAGTCATTTAATTTAGTTAGATTTTATATTGAGCATTTATTTCATAAGAACTGACTGAGTGTTGATTTTCCCTCTGCAATTTCATGGGATGGTGTCTTCATTTGATTGGCTGCTCTCAAACAAAGAAATGTTCTCACATTGGATAGCAGCCATTTCAAACTGCTTCTGAAAAAGTCGATTGGTCAGTCTTGCGACCGACATCATCAGTTTTACGACCCGGCGAGGTAACTTTAAAAGAGAGAAGTTAGATTTGAGTTTAGTAGAGAACAGTAAGAGAACAGTAGAGACAATGAACAGGCAGGAAGATTAGCAAGAAGCAAGATAGAGAACGGTGATAGAATTAAGAATTAGAAACACAGAAAGAAGAAAGAAAGAGATTTTGAGAAAGATTAGGAATTAAATTAAGATTAAAGAAGCAGAATAGTAATCTAGATCTCAGAAGAAGATTTTATTTCACCATTTCAAGGCCCTGTGAAGTTTTATTTTATTCTCTGTGTGTTTGTCAAGTCTTTCGTTATATTCTGGTCACTGAGGAGAAACCATTTTTCTTTAGAGCTCGTCCCTTTTAGAGAATCAAATTCTCAAACTTTTTCCTTCACCTCAGAAGCCATTCTTATCCTAGTAAATGTTTTTCTCATTTTTTTTTCATGACTTTTCACGCCATTAAAGTGGACCTTTAATTTGCCTAATTTAAAGTGAACAGAGACTGAGAAGTTTCTCCTTCAGTTTTTGGGTCGATCCCACTGCAAGAGACCCCAAATTTGGACTCTTTTTCAAGGACTTTTCACGCCGCCCTGAGACAAACCATCCACGGCTGCCACTGTCTCCTTGAAGGGCCCCCAGCTGAGTTATCACCTCCACGGCTGTGAGGACAGCAGCCGCTTCCTCCGACGTCCTAACTTCAAAACCCAGCGGTACCGACCCGCGGAAACGTGGACCTACGGCTGTTGTGTGAGTGAAACTCTTATTTCTTCTATCTGCTGGGTTAAAACGTGATGTCCTAACAATTAAATTACAATTGAATATGGCCCGTATTTCAGGGCTCAATTAGTCTCTCAGCCACAGGATAGAGCTATCAACTGAAGGAAAACTCTTAGTCATTTTTAAGTAACTGCCCTTAAATTTTTGTAGATTAATTCAGAATTCATTTTTAGATAATTAGCTTATGAATTTTCCCCATAAAATTGCGTTGTTTTGTTAAAACATTCCAGCCTCATTTACCGTTGAAACATAAGTCTGTTCCTCCTTGGTTCTGCAGAGGTGTAACGCTGGATTTTATGTTCAGGAACCCAAAATCAGTTGATGTGATATTTTACGCTGTCATCATCTGAATCTGTTTATTCATCATTTGAACGCCATGCCATGTAAACTGAATGAGTTTAATAAAAGGGTGAATAAGAGAAGTTGAAGCGTTTTCCTTTCGCATATACAGGTTTCCTAATCACGGCAGGACAAAAACTCACTGAAACTTTGAGACTGATTCATTAAGTAATTTAAGGTACAAAATTAATTAAAATTAAAGTTAATATTATTGTCCGTTAGGACTGGTGCCCCTTTTATGAGTGCTTTTATTTAATTTAGCGGGTGTAGAAGTGATGGTTTAACTCCGCCCCCTTTCACACCCACTATTAAATAAAATAAATAATTCCTGTACCTTATGACAAATATTTTTATAGGCAATTCACTCTACAAAACAATGCAATGAAAATGAGATACTGCTCCCTAAAAACACACTATCACACTCACAGTTCACTCTTGCATTTAACATTCTCATAATTACAACAATAAATAATGCTTAAAAAAATAATACCTAAAAGTTGAATACAATATGTACATAGCAATAATAAAAACATACTGAGCAATAAATATATAAGACCAGCTTATACACACAGGGTTATTGCCACAAAATAACCTAAAATAACATAAAATAATATCAGCAGTCTGTACGTGTTACATAAATCCGTTCAAAATACGTACTGCTGCTGGGAAAAAACTATGATTAAACCTGGTAGTCCGGGTTTTATGGGATCTGTATCGCTTTCCTGAGGGGAGCAAGTGAAAGAAATCATGGCCTGGATGAGTGCAGTCTTTAATAATGGCAGTAGCTCTGTTGAGGTACCGAGACCTGGAAATCTCTTCCAGAGAAAGGAGAGAACAGCCAGTGATTTTTTGCGCAGTCTCATTCACTCTCTGGAAGGCTTTGCGGTCTGCGGCTGGACAGCCCTCATACCAAACTGTGATGCCATATGACAAAATGCTCTCAGTGACAGAGCGATAAAATAAAACCAGCAACTGTGCTTTCAGGCCATTCCTCTTGAGAAGCCTCAGAAAGTGTAGACGTTGTTGAGCCTTTTTTATTGTAGCTATGGTGTTAACTGCCCAGGTAAGGTTGTGAGAAATATGAACACCCAGAAACTTAAAAGCCTCCACCTTCTCCACACACTCCTTGCCTATATATAGAGGAGGCGGCTCACTGCTATGCTTCCTAAAATCAATAATGAGTTCTTTTGGGTTTTTTTTTTTTTTTTTTTTTTTTGTATTCAATAGCAGATTATTATCTGAGCACCATCTCACCAGTTTCTGGACCTCATCTCTGTATGCAGACTCATCTCCTCCTGATATGAGCCCCACTGCTGTTGTGTCATCTGCAAACTTCACTATAATGTTTGTGGGATGAACAGGTATGCAGTCATATGTGTACAATGAATACAAAGTGGGGCTCAACACACAGCCCTGTGGCGAGCCTGTGTTAAGCATAGACTGTAGAGGAGGAATGGGGTCCGAGTCTAACAGTCTGTGTTCGGTTTGTTAGGAAGTCCTTAATCCAGCAGCAAGTGTGAATAGGCAGACCAAGCTGAAGCAATATGGTGATGAGAATGTTGGGAATAATTGTAAGTAGGGAAAAAAGAGAGGAGGAGGAGTGGCACTTCTTGTGAATGAAAAGTGGTGTAATCCTGGACACATTTATGTGAGGGAAAAGTGCTGCAGCCCGGACATTGAACTGCTGGCTGTGAGTATGTGACCTTGTTATCTGCCACGAGAAATGATGTGTGCCTTAGTAATTATCATCTACGTCCCTCCATCAGCTGACGCAGCGGTGGCCTGTGACGTCATCAGCTCCACTACGGTTGCATTACTGGAGAAGCACCCGGATGCATTTATGGTCATCATGGGTGATTTTAAAAAAAGAAGAGCGCTTTTAGGTCCAGAAACAAGGAGAACCTGAGGGGAGTGCAGCATGAGCTGAGAGAGATACTGAGGAGGTGCAAGGACAATTATAGGTGGAAGTTGGAGAATGAACTCAGGCAAAACAATGCTAAAGACGTGTGGATGGGAATGAAACAAATAACTGGGTGCAAGGGGAGAGTCAGGCAGACATCTGGGAGGACAGAGCTGATGAACTGAATCTGTTACTCACAGTCTTTCACCCCCACAACACAGCCAGACCCACACACACCCCTCCCCCCACCCTCCTGTGCAGCACCTCTCTCCATCTACCCCCTCACCCCCTCCTCCTCCTCGGGGGACACCAGACCCCTCCCTCACATCACTGTGACTACAAACCAGGTTAAGAAATGGCTGAAGAGACTCCGTCAGCGGAAGGCAGCGGGTCCTGATGGCATCTCCGCCAGGATCCTGAGGATGTGTGCCAACCACCCAGCTCCGGTACTGGAACACCTGTACAACCTGAGCCTGAGTCTGAAGAGAGTACCGGTGCTGTGGAAGACATCCTGCCTGGTTCCTGTCCCCAAGAAGTCCTTTCCATCAGACCTGAATGACTATCGACCAGTTGCCCTCACATCTCATGTGATGAAGGTCCTGGACAGACTGGTCTTAGCCCACCTGAGGCCACAGGTGAAGACTTGGCTGGAACCTCTGCAGTTTGCATATCAGCCCCATTTAGGAGTTGAAGACCCTGTCATTATCTGCTGCAATGAGCCCATCTGCACCTGGATGGTGGAGAAGACACTGTGAGAATCACATTTTTTGATTTTTCCAGTGCCTTTAACACCATCCAGCCACTGCTGCTGGATGAGAAACTGCGGGTGATGGGGGTCGAGAGCTCTATGATCTCCTGGATTACTGACTATCTGACAGGCAGGCCACAGTTTGTTCGGCTGGGCAGTGTCTTGTGTGGCGTCATGTTTAGTGATACAGGAGCTCCATAGGGGACTGTGCTCTCTCCTTTTCTCTTCACCTTATACACCACTGACTTTCAGTACAACACTGAGTCATGCCACCTGCAGAAATTCTCTAACGACTCAGCTGTTGTGGGGTGCATAAGAAGGGGAGAGGAGGGGGAGTACAGGGCACTGGTAGACAGATTTGTGGAGTGGACAGAGCAGAATCACCTAAGGCTGAATGTCAGCAAGACCAGATTGATGGTGATTGACTTCAGGAAGAAGAGGATGCCTTCTCAGTCATTGCAGATTGGGGGGATGATGTGGGAGTGGTTGAGGACTACAAATATCTGGGTGTCAGGATCAGCAATGGGCTGGACTGGAGATCCATCACCGATGCTGCGCACAAGAAGGGGATGAGCAGACTATTTCCTGAGGAAACTGAGATCCTTCAGTGTGTGCAGCAAGTTGCTGGAGCTTTTCTACCAGACCATTGTCGGCAGACCCATCTTCTTTGCTGCTGTCTGTTGGAGTAGCAGTATCAGGGCCAGCAATACCAACAGACTTCACAAGATTATCAAGAGGGCTGGCTCTGTAATTGGTCTCAGGCCGGAGACCTTTGAGGCAGTGGTGGAGAGGAGAGCACTAAATAAACTGCCATCCATCATGGACAATCCTGATCACCCCCTCCACCACACACTGGACAAACAGTGGAGCACTTTCTCCAGTAGACTACTACAGCTTCGCAGTCGAACGGCCAGGTACAGGGCATCTTTCCTGCCGCATGCCATTTCACTGTACAATAACTCACTATGATGTTGTATTCTGGTCATAGCTATGCTGCCATACTGCACCTTACAGTCTAACTGGCACCTCACATTTCACTCTGCTCCTGATAGTCCTGCATTGTGTAGCAGGTACGATTCATGTGTTTTTACAGGTCACCATCTATTCAGCTATGGTGTATATAGGCTTTTATAGTAGTGTTAGCTTTACTTTCCATGGGAAATCTCTTTGTCTGTCATGGATGTGTTTCTGTCGTTTGGTTGTCTACTATCATGCTGTTGTTACACTGCAATTTCCCATTTGGGATCAATAAAGTACATCTATATATTATTCTTTTTTTTTTTTTTTTTTTTTTTTTTGCAGTCTGGTGACAAGCCACCGGCTGCTGGTCGCTGGTCGCTGCGTGCGCGAGCGCCCTAAACCTACATGTTTTTGGTGTGCGGGAGGAAACCGGAGAAATCCCGGAGTAAACCCGCGCAACACGGGGAGAACATGCAAACTCCACACAGCTCACTGTTGGTCGGGGGCTGGGATCGAACCCACAATCTCATGATCCCCGCGATCCCCCGGCCGAGGGTAAAACTGTGCTGCCACAGTGCTAAACCACTGCACCACCGTGCAGCCCAATTCTGCCACCCAAGGCCAACACATACTAGCTAAATCCAGTCCAACCACAAAGCCCTTCAGGTGCTTAGGCTTCTGACGGGTTCTAGCCGAGCACCTCACAGGTGGAGGACCTGCTCGAGGCTCCGTCGGCTGTACCCGGGCACCCCTCAGAGTCTCATCAGTCAAGTCCCACCCCATGTCTGTCTCGTCCTCTGCAGCTCCCGGATCCTGGGCCAGTGACGATTTCCTATGGCAGCTGGAATGCCACCGTGAACCGTCCGAGAGCTGGAATGTGTCTGGGCCCAGCCGCCTCGCAATTTACAGTGGTCCCATCCAGAACGGCTGCAGCTTGTGCGTACAGTTGGGGTGCCTGATCCTGACCCAGTCTGACACACCGAGTTCATGAGCTCTCACCCTATGCTTCTTGTCGAAGCGCTGTTTCATCTTCCGCTGTTGAACAAGGACCTGATCTCGTGATGGTTCTGTGTTTGCCCAAGTGGGGGTCGCAGGGGGTCACAGCTGATCCAGGGGCAGACGTAGTTCAAGTCCCAGCATGAGCTTCGCTGGAGAGCACCCTGTCGTGGCGTGGGCCGTCGCCCTGTAATGGAGGAGCGTATTCTGAAGGGCGTCAGAGAACCTGAAGCCATCCGCCAAATGAGCCTGCAGGCCATTTTTTAGTGTCTTGTTGAAACGTTCCACACCCCCATTAGCTTGAGGATGATAAAACGCAGTTCTTATGTGCTCCACGCCCCTTTCCCTCAAAAACTCCTCAAACCCACCAGAGATGAACTGTGGACCATTGTCCATTGTAATGGTATTTGGAACCCCCCACCTAGCGAAAAGTGATGAGAGGAAACCGGTGACCACGTTCGTCTCGACCGAACCAGTGGGCAACACCTCTGGCCATTTTGAAAACAGATCGTAAGCCACCAGCAGGAAATGGCTGTTCATGGGGGCTGTGTGTAACTCGCCACAGATGTCCAATTGGATGTGCTTCCAGGGGCCCTGTGGGTATTGTAGTGGTCGTAGGGGTGGGGGAGCTGGCACTCCAGTTTTCCCGCTCTCCAAACACGGTACACAGTTCTTAACCATAGTCTCAATGTCTTTGTCAATACCTGGCCACCAAACCGAATCCCTGCAGTGTTGTTTCACCCTAACCACCCCCAGATGGCCCTCATGGAGTATCGCCAAGACTCGAGATCTCAGTGATACTGGAATCAACAAGCAGTGTCCTCTTGCCAAGTGCACGTCATTCTACCAACTCAGTTCGTCCATGAACCAGTGAAAGGGTGCCAGGTCCCCTTGCATTTTCGTAGGCCAACCCCCCCTCCGATCAACGGGCACAGCTGTGCCAAAGTTGGGTCCCGTTCCGACTCCACCTTGAGTTCCTTGAGGGACACCATGTTCCGGAGGGGTCCGTGGAGCATGTTGATCGGGTCCGCCTCCAAGAAATCACTGTCGTCAGGCTGCGCAGTGTTGGTTGTCACACAGGACAGGAGGTCTGCCACCACATTTTCTCTGCCTGGGGTGAACTGAGTATTGAAGTTATAGGCTCATAGCCTTTCCTCCCACCTGTGGATCCACAGGGGTCTGTGTCCTGAGCCAGTCATCTCCAGCAGGGTCGTCAGCGCCCTATGGTCTGTGTGTAGGGGGAAATGGCATCCATAGAGGTAGATGTGCCACTGTTCACATGCCCAAACACATGTGAGCGCTTCTCTCTCACCCACCGTGTACCTCTGTTCAGCCAATGTGAGGGACGTCGAGGTGAATGCCACCGGGCGCTCCGTACCATTTTGAAGTTGAGACATAACCGCCCCCATTGCTGAACCAGATGCGTCACAAGTCACAAAAGTGGGACATTTAGGGTCAAAATGGGCTAACACCGGCGGGGAGGTGAGTTGAGATTTCAGTTTAGCAACCACCGCTGAGCAGGCCAGGATCCATTGCCATGGAGCGTTTTGCTTTAGGAGGGCTCGAAGAGGTTCAGTAGTCTCTGAATAATGGGGGAATGAAACATCCATAGAAGTTTGCCATGCCCAGGAATGAGGAAATTTGTGCAGGTGTTGTGGGGTCCGGAAGTCGCAGGACCACCTCCACGTTCAAGTGCAGGGACCTCAGGCCCTCATCCGACAGCCAAAATCCCACAAACTCAATGGATTCAGCTGTGAAGATGCACTTTTTCCCCCTAGCGGGGTAGGTGGACAAGCCCATCCAGTGAAGAGAAGAGCCATATCCACCACACAGTCCCTGGGTTCCCGCTCCTGCCCATACCATGGTCCACCTCCGTGCGGAAGTCCGCCCCGAGTAGTTAGCTGGGTTGCTATTGGTCCTGGCATGGAGAGGGAATTTGGTCGACTAATTGTTCCTTAGGTAGAATCTGCTTTCCTAGCTTGGTCACAGATTCGATTTGGCTAGCCATTTGCATCACTTGGCTTAGCACGAAATTGTCCTCCGTTAGCAGTAGCTTCTCCTTTAGCCACTCGTTGCTCTTGCTTCATGCTAGCTTATCCCGAATTAGCTCCTCTTCTAATGGCCCAAAGGCACATGTGCTCGCTAGCTTTTGGAGCTCCATAAGATAATGTTGCATGGACTCACTCACTTCCTGGCAGCGAACGAAGAATTTGCATCTCCATGCCATGATGTTATACTTTTCGGTAAAGCACCCGTCCATTAGGCTCAAGCACTTGTCCAAGGAGTCCGTGCTGCCCAGTGCGCGAAGCACTTGCTGTCCTTCTTTGCCCAAGCAATGAATCAGGACGCTCTTCCGTCTTTCTTCATCAGCGTCACCCAGGCCAGCCAAGATGATATAGGCGTCAAAAGCCTCCAACCAGTGGCGCCACGGTGTGGCTGGCACACCCGGTGACTCCAGGAACGGCAGTGGTGGTCTTGTGCACGCCTCCATGGTTTAATCCTCAGTCGCCAAATGTTATGTACTAAAAGAGCGAGACGTGAGCCATGCTATGCTGAGCAACGAACTGAACTTTATTGGCATAAGTTTCAACTATGCACACTCTGGCCGTAGCCCACCTGACGTCACCACATTGTGTGCCTGGCGCTGGCTATGGCAAGCCTCAAAGGCCAAATCCCCACACAACACAAGGGAGACAGAGGACAGGATGGTGTTGGAAAACTCACGGGCGAGTGTTTTTTTTTTTTTTTTAAATTGCACACTTTGTTTTTTGCTGATGTGTTCCTTTAATACTCACTGTAAGCACAGAAGTGAGTGCGGTGCAGCGACGCATTTAATTGGTTAGACTGAGTGTTTGAGTGCTACTTGGGGACAAATTTGATTGGCGAAATTGGTGGAAGTTGACAAGGATTGGCCAAAATTGCGGGAAAGTTGCGGTGATTGGACAAAGTTGCAAAGTCACTCAAAAGATGTGGCAATGGCCTGATTTCGCAAGAATTAGTGTGACTGCAATATCGTGAAATCCTGGAGGGACTGGTAAGTGTGAACAAACAACAGATCTTCCATGTGAATTTTTTTTTAATAATAGACAAGAGTCTACATTCAATTTGTTAAACTTCTTTGTTTTTCTACAGATGTAATTCCTGATACCTGAATGATACCGTCATTTGAAGATTTCTGAGGACAATAAGTTTCAGGTAGGATTTCAATAAGGCCTGGAAAGAAAGTGTAGAACAACGAAAAAGTAGGGCCTCATTTCTGTCTTTGCCTTGGGCCCCAAATGGACTAAGTTTGCCCCTGCACACACATTACTTGTAAGCAACTCACAAGTTACTCATAAGTCAAAATACATTGAGATAAATGTCTAGCGTACCCAGAACTTATTTCTAACATAGGTTCCAAGAGCATTACTTATATGTGTAACTTACTGAATGGGTTTCTAACTTACGGCTACCCTATAATGGTGTATTTGCAGCATTGGTTCACAGGAAAAACCTGTACAGAGCTCAGCTGCTGCCTG
This sequence comes from Pholidichthys leucotaenia, assembly GCA_020510985.1. Classification (NCBI taxonomy): domain Eukaryota; kingdom Metazoa; phylum Chordata; class Actinopteri; order Cichliformes; family Pholidichthyidae; genus Pholidichthys; species Pholidichthys leucotaenia. The sequence goes on from CM035839.1 coordinate 354,617,783, forward strand.
CAACACATACACACACAGAGAGCTAAACGTACATACTTTTTCATATAACGGGACCTGTTGGGGATGTGTCCGAGCACTTTCATGCTACAGGATAAAGATCCAAATCGCTGTTTAGCCCTCCTTCTTGTTTTTTTTTTTTTACCTTTGACTGCAGTCTGTGCCATCTGTCATCCAGTGCTGTTCTGATAGATATGCCAAGAAGTCAGAACACTGGAGGAGGTGAATCCAAGCAGCTGATCACCCGAAGCACAGAGCTCAACTCCATGATAAATCAAACTTTTCTGTCCCTTAGCTGCAGCTCCCCGCAAAAGCACACTCCATGCATTCTCTTGGTTTTTTCACTTTTTTGAAAATAACCTTTTTTTTATCACCATCAGTTCGCGTGCCTTTGAGCCAGGTTATGACAACTGTGATCTAACGTTCCTGATGTATCACATCAGCTGTTTCAGGCATGAGTGACCTGACAGAGCTGACAGATCTGCCACACACACCGCCATGGTCTTTGGAGGGGAGAATCATTTCGGTTGAACAGAGGTGATCTCTCGCACACCTAGGATTTATGGATTGGAAGGCGATGGCAGTTTGGCATGACCCTGCTATGCAGAAGTTAAGATAAGATAAGAAGCAAGACTATTGTTGCGCATAAGTTGTGAACGTTGGCAACACGCTAAGCATTTGTTGGTTTAAGTTATTTATAAGTTATGGAAATATTCTATATAGTTACTAATATGTTATGTATATGTCAAACTCATTATGGATACGCGATGCATATGGCCAAAAATGAAATTTTTGGCATATGCCAGTATTTTAGACCAATTTTTATACGTTTGGCAAATGCTGCTTAAATCGTCAAGATGTGACAGGGCCTTTAGATAATATTACGTATAGGTAAATATAATCATATATAAAGCATATTATTTAATATTTTTCTTATTTTTTATTATTTTCTTACAATGTTTTATTTGGTAAATCTCTATTTTATTCTAGTTTAGGAGTGTACCATGTACATCAGTATTTCAAATATAGCGGGGAAAATAAGTATTGAACATGTTGTGGAGTGTGTGAAATAAGAGGCAGATTCATGGCAGACGGTTTATTACACACTTCACATCTCTCAAGCACAGAACAGAATGACACATTTCAGCAGGCACTCTTCTTTTACCCAAAATCACTCCTCACAAGTTTCATGGCATTTCTCCACACACAACATGACATTTGCATTACACTGCATTCAACCCCCTACGTCCTTGACTCCTTCCTGCTATCTCGCCAGGAACCTCCTGAGCATTGTTCTCCCATGCTTATCCACTGTCTCTTGTCTGAGATGCTAAATAATCTGACTCCCCCAAGGTGCTACACTGCCCCCCCCAGCATCTTAGATAGAACTATAGAACATCAGTCCACACACCGTTTGGGCTTCCGTCTCCTCCCATATCTGCTGTAACTGGGGTTTACTGCCTCCGTGGCGCTGCTGTGCCGGTGGGGGGCTGCTGGGAGTGTGTCTGACTGCGGGTGGGCCGTGACGAGGGGGCACTTCGGTCTGTCCGTGTGGCTGCTCTGGAGAATCATTTCCCTGGGGAGCTCTCCGTGGGGGTCTTCCACGCCGAGGGGCCCTAGCCAACAGCACTTGCTCGTCTGCCACAACGAAAGCGGGTTTGAGTCTGTCTATGCCAATTTTCTCCCGCCTACCCCCCAAGTCTAGAAAAAAATGCTTATCCCCTGTTTCCAACACTCTGAACGGTCCATCATAGGGTGGGCGCAATGGAGGGCAGTGGGCGTCGTGTCTGACGAACACGAACTCCGCGCTCTGTCTGACAAAAATGAACTCTGCGTTTTTCAAAGTTTTAGGCACGAAAACACGCGGAAAACTGTGGTGGGCAGGGCCCGGCAGCGTGCCTGTGTTTGCGCTACGCTGCAAAAGCTGAGACGGGCAGCTGTCCGGCGCGGGATTATCTGGTAGAAATTCCCCGGGCAGCCGTAGGGGCTACGCAAAAACGAGCTCTGCCGGGGAATCTTCCAAATCCTCTTTTGGCGCAGAGCGCAACCCCAATAAAACCCACAGCAACCTGTCTACCCAATTTGCATCCGTCAGTGAAGCCCTGAGTGCTGCTTTCAGTGATCTATGAAAACGCTCGCATAAACCATTGGCCTGTGGGTTGTACGCGGTTGTGCAGTGAATTGAAACACCCAAGCTGCGGGCCATCGCAGACCAGAGTTCGGAAACAAATTGAGAGCCCCTGTCGGACATAATGTCCGACAGGACTCCAAAACGCGCCACCCATGCTGTTAAAAAAGCGCGTGCTACGTCCGCGGACGTGGTTGCCGCCAGCGGGACTGCTGCACCCTTGTGATGGCGGGAGGGGGCCCACGAGGTCCACGTGAACATGGTCGAACCTCTTAGCGGGTACCTGAAACGGCTCCAAGGGAGCCTTCATGTGTCTGTGTACCTTGGCTCGTTGGCACGCCACGCAGGTGTCTCTGCTGCCGGCCCGACCACGGTTCTGAAACCTTGGCCATCGCGAATGTTAGCGGCTTGTGGTCCACGAACGCGGTGAAACTGCGCCCATCCAGCCAGAACTGGAAGTGGCGTATGGCCAGGTGGAGGGCCAGTAATTTCCTGTCAAACGTGCTGTATTTAAGTTCTGCTGAAAAAGGCAACCGGCTGCCAAGCCCCGATGACGCGCTGCTCTACGACAGCCCCTATGGCCATGTCTGAAGCGTCAGTGGTGAGCGCTATCCGGGCCGCCGGGTCCGGATGCGCCAGCAGTGCGGCGTTTGCCAGGGCTGCTTTAACCTCTGAGAACGCCCGCTCTCGCTCCGGGGTCCATTCGACCCTATCCGCGGGTTTCTGTCTCTTGAGCGCGGCGTACAATGGTTGCATGAGCTGTGCCGCGCGGGGAAGGAAATGGTTATAAAAGTTCACCATCCCCAAAAATTCCTGCAGCGCCCTGACCGTCTGAGGCCGGGGGAAATCTGCCACAGCGCGCATTTTGTCGGGCAGCGGGATCGCTCCTTCCGGAGAGACGCGGTGCCCCAAAAAATCAATCTCCGTCACGCCGAACTGGCATTTTGCCGGGTTGATTATTAACCCGTGCTCCTCCAACCTCCGGAAAACCGTCGTGAGGTGGGTTTCGTGTTCGTCTTCGGACGCACTGGCTACCCAGGTAGACGAACACGAATGGGAGATTGCGCAGCACTGCATCCATCATGCGCTGGAACGCATGTGCCGCTCCTTTTAACCCAAATGGCATGCGCAGGAACTCGAATAAGCCGAACGGAGTTATTACCGCTGTTTTGGGTACATCCTCCGCGCGCACTGGGACTTGGTGGTAACCGCGGACCAGGTCTATTTTGTTAAAAATGTGTGCTCCGGCAAGGTGAACGGAAAAATCCTGTATGTGGGGAATCGGGTAGCGGTCATGTGCTGTGGCGTTGTTCAATCTGCGGAAATCACCGCACGGTCGCCACGATCCCTCAGCCTTACGGACTATGTGTAGCGGGGATGCCCATGGGCTGTTCGAACACCTGATGATGCCCAACCTTTCCAGGTCTGCCTCCTGGGCTAGTGCACGGTAGTCACGCGCAGGCAGCAACAGCGAATTGGCCAGAACCGCTCTCGCCACCATTGGAAGATTCCGGAGGAGGAGGTGGGCAAACAGAAAGTGCCCGTCGTCCGTGCCCATTAATGCCAGCATCTTCTCCATCAGGTCTACGGCTGAACCATCTCCTAACTTGGCCCGCGTCAGGAGCCTCTCCGCTCTCTCACATTCCGAGAGCGTGTAGCGCCGGGTGAGCGCAGCCTTGAGCGCCTCGTATTTGTTGCTGACTGGAGGCTGATCAAGCAGGCTTGCTACCTGCTGAGCTGTGTGGGTGTCCAGCGCTGCTACTACATGGTAGAATCTGGTGTCGTCTGCTGTTACTCCCCGGAGGGCGAACTGGGCCTCGGTGTGGTGGAACCAAGAGCGCGGGTTGTGCTGCCAGAAATCCGGTAGCTTGACTGAAACTGCACATGCGTGGCTGGGGGTTCCAGTCCGGGCTGTCTGTGGGATGGCTGCCGCCTCGCTGGAGCTTCCTGACCGGGCCGGCTCCGGGGTTCTTGCCTCGTGTTCCATAATACGTCTTGGGTCACCAGTGTGGAGTGTGTGAAATAAGAGGCAGATTCATGGCAGACGGTTTATTACACACTTCAATGTGAACATTTTTCTCATTAAACGTATTTCTGATGGAGCCAGTGACCTGAGACCTTCACCAGATATCAGTAACAACCCAAGTAATCCATATATACAAAGAAATCAAGGCAACCGTGTTCACAAAACAAGTTATATTTAATAAAGTGGAATGACACAGTGAATATGTATTGAACACATGAAAAAAAGAGGTGCAAAACATTGGCAAAGAAATGAAACTATAGAACTCCTACGTGCGAATGCTATTCTTGGACTTCAATTCACCATTCAACACAATCATCCCCCAGCACCTGATACAAAAACTCAGACACTTGGGGCTCAAAACCTCTTTCTGTAACTGGGTGCTGGACTTTCTCACAGGGACGCCACAGAATGTGCAGATTGGCAGCAACACCTCCCAGACCATCACACTGAGCACAGGAGCCCCACAAGGGTGCGTGCTCATCCCACTGCTCTTCACCCTGCTGACCCATGACTGTGTACCAGCCTACAACACCAACCACATCATTAAGTTTGCAGATGGCACGACGGTGGTGGGCCTCATCACCAACAACGAGGAGGCCAACTACAAAAATGAGGTGAGCCAACTGGTCCAGTGGCGCAAAGACAATAACCTCTTCCTGAACGTGGGAAAAACCAAGGAGATTGTAGTCGACTTCAGGAGGGGACACACACAAAATCCCCCTCTGCTCATTGATGGTGCAGCTGTGGAGAGGGTGAGCAGCGCCAAGTTCCAGGGGGTACACATCTCTGAGGACCTCTACTGGTCCAACAACACCACATCACTGGCCAAGAAGACTCAAACTTGCCTCCATTTCCTCTGCAAACTGAGGAGAGCACGAGTCCCACCCCCCATCATGTGCTCATTCTACCAAGGCACCATTGAGAGCATCCTCACCAGCTGACTCTACAACGCACAGTGAAAGCAGCCAGCAAAATCATCGTTGCCCCTCTGCCCTCCCTCTCGGATATCTACCTCACCCGCAGAGCCATCAACATTGCAGGCGACACCTCCCACCCCTCACAGTCCCCTCTTCAGCCCTCTGCCCTCAGGGAAAAGGTTCCGGAGCCTCCGGGCCTGCTCCACAAGACTGCTAAACAGCTTTGTTCACCAGGCCGTCAGGACCCTGAACTCTTTCAACCCCCCCCCCGCCCCGACCGTAACACACTCACCTGCACAATAACTACCTTAGCTCTTGGCACAGAAAGACTGGCACACCAAAACAGTACTACTTTTGATGCTGTATGTCTCTGCACTTTACTGCAGCCATTTGTACAAATGTCCTATCAGCTGCTGTCTGTCATTGCAGTACTGATCATGTACAGTCCAATCTGTCACTGTCTGCACCTGCACTAGTGCATTGAACTTGCAACTACGAGTACTACTGCTCTACTTTTCTGTATATATGAATGCTGGGTTTCATCATTTGTTGTTTATCTTTATTTGCACCATGGGATGTCTGGGTCTATCTTTTGTCACCATTTGCACTATGGGTAGCATTACCGTACATAGACCGCTGTTGTTGTTTTTCCAGCCTTATTCCTTTTTCTTTTCTTTTTTTTATATTGTGCACACCACTGAAGAGAGAGAAACGCCATCTCAATTCTCCTGTATGTCCTGTATGTATAGTAGTATTGACAAATAAAATCTTTGAATCGTGAATCTTACTTGGGTTGTTCCTGATATCTGGTGAAAATCTCAGGTCAGTGGCTCCATCAGAAATATGTTTAATGAGAAAAACGTTGGCATGTTCAATACTTATTTTCCCCACTGTATGTCTGAGTGGTCTACTTTCAGAAAACATTCAAATATATATTCATATATATATATATACACTACCGTTCAAAAGTTTGGGGTCACTTACAAATTTCCTTATTTTTGAAAGAAAAGCACTTTTTTTCAATGAAGATAACTTTAAACTAATCAGAAATACACTCTATACATTGCTAATGTGGTAAATGACTATTCTAGCTGCAAATGTCTGGTTTTTGGTGCAATATCTACATAGGTGTATAGAGACTCATTTCCAGCAACTATCACTCCAGTGTTCTAATGGTACAATGTGTTTGCTCATTGCGTCAGAATTCTCCAGATTACCTCAACAGATTAACAGCTAGAATGCCAAAGGTCTGCAATGCTGTAATTGCTGCAAATGGAGAATTCTTTGACAAAAGCAAAGTTTGAAGGAAAAAATTATTATTTCAAATACAAATCATTATTTCTAACCTTATCAATGTCTTGACTATATTTTCTATTCATTTTACAACTCATGGTGGTAAATAAAAGTGTGACTTTTCATGGAAAACACAAAATTGTCTGAGGTGACCCCAAACTTTTGAATGGTAGTGTATATATATATATTTGGGGAAATACCCGAGTGTCCAAGACATACGGTCGCAGGTCTGATGACACGATAGCAAAATTGATCATCGACCTGTGACCTAGGGTGTCCTGGTGCCAGGTGTCCATATGGACACCCTTATGCTTGAACATGGTGTTTGTTATGGACAAATTGTGGTTAGCACAGAAGTCCAATAACTGAACACCACTCGGGTTCAGATCGGGCAGGCCGTTCCTCCCAATCACCCCCCTCCAGGTTTCACTGTTGTTGCCCACGTGTGCATTGAAATCCCCCAGTAGGACAATGGAGTCTCCAAGAGGGGCACCCTCCAGCACCCCAGTCAGAGACTCCAAAAAGGGTGGGTATTCTGAAACATCATTTGGTGCATAGGCACAAATCATGGTCAGGACCCGTTTCTCAACCCGAAGGCGCAGGGAAGCAACCCTTTCGTCCACTGGGGAAAACTCCAATATAGAGGCAGCAAGGTGGGGGGATACAAGAATACCCGCCCCTGCTCGTCGCCTCTCGCCCGGGGCAACTCCAGAAAAGACCAAGCTCCAGCCCCTCTCCAGGAGACTGGTTCCAGAACCGGAGCTGTGTGTTGAGGTGAGGCTGACTATGTCTAGCCGGTATCTCTCAACCTCGAACACCAGCTCAGGCTCCTTCCCCACCAGAGAGGTGACATTCCACGTACCAAAAGCCAGTTTAGAAAGCCTGGAATCAGTCTGCCAAGGTCTCCGCCTTTGACCGCCACCCAATCCACATCGCACCGGACCCCCATGATCCCTCCTGCAGGTGGTGAGCCCACTGGAGGGCGGACCCATGTAACTCCTTCGGGCTGAGCCTGGCCGGGTCCCATGGATGGAAACCCGGCCACCAGACGCTAGCCATTGAGCCCCTCCCCCAGGCCTGGCTCCAGGGTGTGGCCCCGGTAACCCCATACCGGGCGGGGTACACTGAATGCTTGATCTAGAATTTATCATGTAAGTCAGTTGGATCGTTCTTAGTCTGGCCCTTCACCCAGGACCAGTTTGTCTTGGGTGACCCTATCAGAGGCAAATTGCCCCAGACAACATAGCTCCTGGGATCACTGGGGCACGCAAACCCCCCACCACGATAAGGTGACGATCCATGAAAGGGGACCGGAGGGTGTGCTCCAGCTTTAGAGGGATCACACTCCTCAGCCTCCCTGGGAAGGTCTATGCCAAGGTACTGGAGAGGAGAGTCCTGCCATTGGTCGAACCTCGGATTCAGGAGGAGCAATGTGGTTTTCGTCCTGGCCGTGGCACACCGGACCAGCTCTTTACCCTCTCGAGAATTCTTGAGGGTTCGTGGGAGTTTGCCCAACCAGTTTACATGTGTTTTGTGGACTTGGAGAAGGCATTCGACCGCGACCCTCATGGTTTTTTGTGGGGGGTGCTTTGGGAGTATGGGGTATCGGGCTTGTTGTTATAAGCTATTTGGTCTCTGTACGACCGTTGTGAGAGTTTGGTTCGTATTGCCAACACTCGGTCGGACTCATTCCCAGTCAGAGTTGAACTCTGCCAGGGCTGCCCTTTGTCACCGATCCTGTTCATAATTTTTATGGACAGGATTTCTAGGCGCAGCCAGGGAATGGAGGGTGTCATGCTTGGGGACCACAGGATTTCATCTCTGTTGTTTGCAGATGATGTTGTCCTGCTGGCTTCATCCAGCAATGACCTACAGTTCTTGCTGGGATGGTTTGCCGCTGAGTGTGAAGCGGCTGGGATGAGAATCAACACCTCCAAGTCCAAGTCCATGGTCCTCAGCCGGAAAAAGGTGGATTGTCCTCTCCGGGTTGGGGACAGGCTCCTACCCCAAGTGGAGGAGTTTAAGTATCTTGGGGTCTTATTCACGAGTGAGGGGAGAATGGAGCGAGAGATTGACAGACGGATTGGAGCAGCATCCGCAGTGATGCGGATGATGTACCGGTCTGTTGTGGTGAAGACGGAGCTGAGTTCTAAGGCAAAGCTGTTTATTTACCAGTCAATCTGCGTTCCTAGTCTCACCTATGGTCAAGAGCTTTGGGTAATGACCGAAAGAACGAGATCGCAGATACAAGCGGCTGAAATGAGCTTTCTCCGTAGGATTGCTGGACTCACCCTCAGAGATAAGGTGAGGAGCTCAGTCATCCGGGAGAGGCTCAGAGTAGAACCGCTGCTTCTCCACATTGAAAGGAGTCAGTTGAGGTGGTATGGGCATCTGATTAGGATGCCTCCTGGACGCCTCCCACTTGAGGTGTTTCGGGTACGTCCCACTGGGAGGAGACCCCGGGGCAGACCCAGGACTCGCTGGAGAGATTATGTCTCCCAGCTGGTCTGGAAACGCCTTGGTATCCTCTCTGAAGAGCTGGAGCAGGTGGCTGGGGAGAGGGAAGTCTGGGCTTCTCTGCTTGAACTGCTGCCTCCGCGACCCGGACCTCTGGAAAAGCAGTAGAAGATGGATGGATGAATTTGGGGAAATTAAATATTAGATCTACAAATACCCATAAGCAGAGGTTTTAAATTTAGGGATTGAGCCAACATTTTAGACCATAATCTATTTCACTACATTAATGATGGGATGATATGCATCAGGATCTGTCTGATTCAGCTCAGCAGGTCACGTTCTTTGATGGATTACTTTACTTATGGTAATAAATCAGACCAGCTGCTGGCAAATGGGTAACCAGTTTCATGGAGAAATTAACAACACCCTTATATTTTAATTATTTCAGATCTAATTAGAAGTGCATTCCAAAACAAATTCAAATGTGAAATCCTGAAATTGCTCTGAGATGTCCAGATTTGGAGTAAAAAATAAATGTGCATTAACTACCAGAGCTGCTGAGAATCGAGTAAAGACGATCCGGGGGCTCCTCAGTGTGCGTGTGTTTATCTGTTTGTTTATGTGTCAGTTACACGCAGGATTCCTGCTGAGAGCAAAGATGCCGTTATCAAGGCATCACACTGCAGCCGGCATCAGTGTGTGAGTTCCTTCGGGAACACACATAAAACAGTCACACACATACAGTATAAACTAATGTCAGGGCATAGATGCAGGTGTTTCTCCTGTAAACTAACCAAACACAGCAGAGTGAGAGTGCTTACACACACACACACACACACACACACACAGATAAGCCGAGACATTGTGATTCATTATCTCCTAACAACAATGCATGTCACTCCCGAGAAAACCAGTCATGAGTTGTCGGTTCTTGTTGTGCGGCTGTAAAGGACAGAGAAACTTTGAAAAGGACAGAGTCATTATTGCGGCTGCCTCTGGGGCTGCAAATAAATCCAACAGCGGAATGCCATAAACTGCAGTTTCTGGGATGGCCACTGGGACCAACTACAAAAGCAAGGCAGTCCCCAGAGATGCTCGCGTTAAAATGCCACAATTTACAGCAGGAATACCGGGGTTCTTTTGGGCCATAAAAAAGTCTGAAAATGTGCCTTGTTTTGCCCCCCCCCCCCAAAAAAAATAGCATGAGATAATATATTTTCATGTGTTGGGTTGAAGTGGGAAACTGTTAGAATTAAGACTACACTAAATGAAACAGGTTTTAAAGTTGCCAGTTTTGATGGGATTCACTGCTTTTTTTAATATTATTTTATGATGTATTCATAAATTTTAGTCATCCCTTATTGATACATTAACAAGATTTCATTAAAGTAATACTGTGTTGTTACACTATTAAAAAATTTGTTTGTCAGAAATGTAATAAATTTATTTTATGAAAGCGTGAATGTAATACATTTCTTATTCCAGCAAAGCAATATTTTTTTCTGCTTAAATATGTAAAATTTCTCAGACGAATTTGTGCCATTTTTTTTTTTTTGTAAATTTGTGTTTTTTCTCTTTAATTGGCAGGTTTGAACTTTATATGTATATTTGAGACTGTTGGAAATTTACAACGTTTTTACAAAAATTTGAAACATTTGTCATATTTTTTAAAAACATTTTTCTTATTAATTTGTGAGTTTTTTCCTTGTAAAATTACTGACTTTTTTCAATAAATTTCCTATCTTTTCATGAAAATGTTTTTTTCTGTTAAATTTTAAGCTTTTCTAGTAAATTTGTCAGTTTCTTTTTAAGACATTTGGCCAATATGTTGCTCTGGAGCTGCAGGTTGCAGACATCTGATTGAAAGGATTTGCTGCTGATAGAAAAGTTTCATATCTGTTTCATACATGTGATTTGCTTTGTCTCAGAGTCTGCCTCAGCGTCTGTGTAAAAGTGTCAGGGATGCAGCTGTATTATGTTATCTTGTTTTCGTTCAATTTGTGCTGCTCCCATGTGATTGGCACTGAGTGAGCGTCGTGATTCTTGAGAAAGAGATAATCTGTACACCAAGTTTTGACCCGATGTAGTGGACCAATCATGACGGACAATTCCTTCTCCACCTCTCAGATAACGAAGGGCTTAAAGAACTGAGTGATGTGTGTTTGAGTCAGAATGGTGTGCGAATAGGCCCTGAGACTATTTTTGTACTGTTCTCCACTGGCCAGCGTAATTAAATTAACTGAAACTCTGATCCCGCCTCGTTTTTGACTGAAGGTTAAGAAGGATTTTTCAAACAGCTGCTAACGTCAACAAGGCACCAATACAAATTTTTTTCAGAAACCACCTCTGTGCAGGTTGGAGCTGATTTGGTACCAGCAGGGAAGGTCTTAAAAATTTTGGCTCCAGTTTACTGTTTGGTTGCAAGTGCATACACAGCAAACAGGGGAGAGTCAAAAAGCAAAATCAGGAGGTACACACAATAGGCAATGTATGTCCGATCAGAAAGGTCACATTTGCCATTTGAAAGTACACAAGATCAACTTTTAAAGCTCCTGCAGGAAGGCGAAAGGAGGGCGAAAACCTCATTCAGGCAGTCATAATTACAGAATAAACCACACTGCTCTTTTCCCCTCTATACCATTTGAAATAGTGGATTAAGAGCAGATTTGAAGGCCTGCCATCTGTGTTTTGCACTAGAGTGCGTTTCCTTATCTCATCTGAACCATTCACCTCTCACACAGCTCCCAGACGCTTTTCCTCTCTCCAAGCCAGAGAGGTCGGCTTTGGGCCCTGAAACTGGGTCATCTGGGTGTTGTTTAAAAAAAAAAAAAAAAAAACGTTGGGCACTGGCTGCAAAGCTGCCTGGACCACACATAGGTAAGGGGGCAAGGGATAGAGCAATTGGTGGGATGGAGATGAGGGGAGTGACGTATAGAAAGGTCAGAACAGAACAGTGCTGGGGGAGATATTTTTGGACAGCACGCCAGGGTCGCAGTGCCAGACAGTCACTGCCCTGCTCCACTCTGGTTGCAGGGGCCACGGCCAAGGCTAAGGCCAAAGGGGTCTCAAGGTCACGGCCTCCACTTCTTCTGTTGACAGAAATGGGGGGGGGGGGGCGGTGAATGGAGGGGTGGAAAGGGCACAAGAGTCTGCAGTGGTGGTTGCCATTACAGGTCTAAATAAAACAGACGCACAAACACACACATGAGTTTGGGACAGCTTTCGGGTCAAGATGAGACAAGAAATAGCTGGTGGGTACACACTCGGATTTCTGAGGCAACTGACAGGTCAAGAATGTCACCTGTCCTCAGCTGTAAAATCACTCAGAGGTTAACCTGAGAGCAGCTCCAGTAATGGATATCAAGTGGATGGGATGTTTGAAAACCATTCCAGTTCAGCAGTGCTTACGCTCAATGTTTGCAATTAGTTCTGCTTGAATTTGCCTGTTTATTAATTACACAGCCCTCATTTCCTTTGATACAATCTTAAGTAAAATTAACAACAACAAAAAAACAGCCCCATTAAAGAGTTACTCACTGAATTGCAATATAATACTCCCCAAATGAAGAAATAAAATCAGTATTACCTTTAATTTCTGGCACCTTCTGAGGGCAGGCCAATTGTTTGAGTAAACCAAAGTAAATAAAGACTCCCATCCCCTTTGTATTGGAGTTTTGGCACACCTTTTCCATTTAATTTGCTTTAACTCTAAACAGTAAAAATTCTTCCTCACTGTCTCTTATCTCAGTTGTATTACAATTAATTTGTTCATACTGTAAACATACTCTTTCATTACTTCTATAATAAAGTGATGTAAGTGTCTTGTTGACAGCTTTGTCTTATTTAAAAACTACACACCGTTCTGTCTGCAAATAGGACAACAGAGGCAGGAGTCAAACCGAACATGAACTTTATTACAAACACAAAAGATGTTACATGTGGTGCATCAATATAGCTATAAGCTAACATTGGACTGTAGGGGCTCTGCTCATTTGGGAAGCTTGGCACCAAAAGACCACGGCTCCTACCAACAGTCTCTTAATATAGGCACGGTGTGATGATGTCACACGTGCCTCCGTCCTTACGTCCGTGCTGCCTATTATTAATATGGGGGCATATCTAATATCCCCTGTACCCCCTGGAAAAGCTCAAAACATTATCAATTTACACAACAAGCAAAGAAAATAGAACCTGGGGCACCGGGTAGACCACCGGTTAACCCTGCATAGCTGAGTGGGTTATCCTGCTACTGTGTTGTAAGCATGCTCTGCCTAAACATTTTGTCTTACGGCTCGAGTGGTCAAGGCGCGTTTCACAGAAGAGCTGGATTTCAGGAGTTTGCAACAAGCATTTTCCATTTATTCAGACACTGTGCAGGCAAACAACTCCAATTGAAAACGACCAACACCCAGCAACCTCTAAATGAAAATCACCTGCTCATATACCCAGTGAGATAATTAGCCTGGTTAGAACATACCATTATCCACAGGTAAGGCAATAAATATACATATTTTACATATACCCAATAATACCTTAAAATACTCATTAGATAGATAGATAGATAGATAGATAGATAGATAGATAGATGTACTTTATTGATCCCAATCTGGGAAATTACAGTGTTACAGCAGCATAACAGTAGACAACCAAACAACAGAAACACACACATGACAGACAAAGGGATTACCCATGGAAAGTAAAACTAACACGACTATAAAACCTATATACATCATAGCTTAATATATGATGGCCCATATAAACACATGAATCATACCGTTGCACAAAGAAGGACTATCAGGAGCAGAGTGAAATGTGAAGTACCAGTTAGTCTGTAAGGTGCAGTGTGGCAGCATTGTTATGACCAGAATACAACATCATAGTGAGTTATTGTACAGTGAAATTGCATGTGGCAGGAAAGATTTCCTGTACCTGGCCGTTCGACAACGAAGCTGTAGTAGTCTACTGGAGAAAGTGCTTCGCTGTCTGTCCAGTGTGTGGTGGAGAGGGTGATCAGGATTGTTCATGATGGATCGCAGTTTATTTAGTGTTCTCCTCTCCATCACTGCCTCAAAGGTCTCTGGCCTGAGACCAATTACAGAGCCAGCCCTCTTGATAATCTTGTCAAGTCTGTTGGTGTCGCTGGCTCTGATACTGCTACCCCAACAGACAGCAGCAAAAAAGATGGCACTGGAGACAATGGTCTGGTAGAAAAGCTCCAGCATCCTGCTACACACGTTGAAGGATCTCAGCTTCCTCAGGAAGTAGAGTCTGCTCATCCCCTTCTTGTGCGCAGCATCGGTGTTGGATCTCCAGTCCAACCCACTGCTGATCCTGACACCCAGATATCTGTAGTCCTCAGCCACTCCCACATCCTCCCCCCTAATCTGCAGTGGCTGAGAAGGTGTCTTCCTCTTCCTGAAGTCAATCACCATCTCTCTGGTCTTACTGACATTCAACCTCAGGTGATTCTGCTCCGTCCACTCCACAAATCTGTCTACCAGTGCCCTGTACTCCCCCTCCTCTCCTCCTCTTATACACCCCACAACAGCTGAGTCGTCAGAGAATTTCTGCAGGTGCCATGACTCTGTGTTGTACTGAAAGTCAGTGGTGTATAAGGTAAAGAGAAAAGGAGAGAGCACAGTCCCCTGTGGAGCTCTCGTATCACTAACCACCATGCCAGATAAGACACTGCCCAGCCGGACAAACTGTGGTCTGCCTGTCAGGTAGTCAGTAATCCAGGAGATCACAGAGCTGTCAACCCCCATCACTTGCAGCTTCTCACCCAGCAGCAGTGGCTGGATGGTGTTAAAGGCACTGGAGAAATCAAATCAGAATCAGAATCAGAATCAGATTTATTGCCATTGTTCATGTAGTACACAAACTAGGAATTTGTCTCGGTGCAATGCTGCAACATTAAAACATGATAAGATAAAGAGATAAACTAAAAAACTTAAAAACTAAAAACATGCAATAAGTGTAGAATAATAAGTAATAATAATAATAATAATAATAATAATAATGAGTAATACTGGTCACAGCAGTTTTAAATAAATTAGCAAGTAGCAGATGATGTGGAGTACCACATAGTGCAGTCGATAATGCAACAGAAAAACAGTGATGAATGACATGAGTCTGGTTGAGCTGCTGTATATAGTGCACGAGAGTCAATAAGTCACTTAATGTTCAGCAGTCTGATGGCAGAGGGGAAAAAGCTGTTCATGTGCCGGGAGGTTTGAAGTGATTAAAGTGATTCTCACAGTATCTCCTCCACCATCCAGGTGCAGATGGGCTCATTGTAGCAGGTAGATGACAGCATCTTCCACTCCTAAATGGGGCTGATACGCAAACTGCAGAGGGTCCAGCCACATCTTCACCTGCGGCCTCAGGCGGGCTAAGACCAGTCTCTCCAGGACCTTCATCACATGAGATGTGAGGGCAACTGGTCGATAGTTGTTCAGGTCCGATGGAGATGCTCTCTCCAGAGTCAGGTTCAGGTTGTACAGGTGTTTCAGTACCGGAGCTAGCTGGTTGGCACAGGTCCTCAGGATCCTGGTGGGGATGCCATCAGGGCCCACTGCCTTCCGCTGACGGAGTCTCTCCAGCCATTTCTTAACCTGGTCTGTAGTCACAGTGATGTGAGGGAGGGGCCTGGTGTCCCCCGAGGAGGAGGAGGGGGTGAGGGGGGAGATGGAGAGAGGAATCATCAGTTCAGACATGTCTGTTATAGTTGAGGTCTCTGGTTTAACCCATTTATTAAACAGATCTTTTAAACGAACATAAAGTTCATGAGGGGTTTCGTCCCGATGAACGTCCAGGGACTGAAACCTTCTTCTATAGGTGTCGGCTGTTATCTCATATTTCATTAAAACTGCTTCTTTCACTTTTTCATAATCTTCTGTGTCTGACATGTCCACAAGCACATAAGCACTGCGTGCTTTACCTGTGAGCAGAGGAACCAGTTGAATAGCCCACTCTTCCTTTCGCCAACGGCAGACCGTAGCCATTCTTTCAAATGTTGCCAGATAATGTTCAATATCATCCTCGGGAGAGAGCGGGTTCAGCCTGGGCTTGCAGTGCATGTGTGTTGTCCTCGGTTGCACCCGCGGCAGTAGATCCTCCTGCGGACCGACCCGGCTAACTGTCACCCCGGAGTCTTCACTCGAAGCGTCATTCACACCATTGCGTTCACCCCAGCTCTCATACCTCTCTCTCAACTCCGTCACCTGTGCTTGTATCTGGTGAAACTGGTGCTGCATACTCTGCCATCTTTGCTCCTAGAGAGAGGCTTCTTCCTCTAATTGACAATCTCTGGATGCCTGCGAACAAACTAATGACTTCACCAGGCTTGTTAATTCTTCCAGCTTGTCCAGTCCGCTGGCCCCCTGCTGCTCAGTTGACGTACCTGGTTCACAGTCCTCTAAAGGTGCTTTTCCACTAGGGTCAGTATGGTACAGTTCGGTACGGGACGGGACAGTACAGTTCGGCCCGCTTTGTGTTTCCACTGCACTAGGTCCCATTTGAAGTATAGTTACAGGGAGGCGGTGCCACCCTCTCCCTCCCGTTATGTAAAACCAGCGTAACTGGTGTAAAACAAGCGTAACGTTACGCAAAACACAAGCTAGCAGGATACGCGGCGTTTGCCTTCTCTGTCTTTTTTTGCCTGAATAAATGCAAAAAAGGAGAACAGAAAGCAGAGGCAGCGATACGACACACTCTGGAAAAGTACTGAAGTGTTTAGGAAACCGTAGAGCAGTATAAAGGAGAAGACATGAGGATACAAACTACATCACATATCGAGGTATGCTAATGATTGCTAATGCTACTTTGGTTTTAAGTCCACCATACAACATTGTAATGTCGGCAAGTTATCGATATTAGGTACTAAAATATGTATTCTGTGTGTGTGTGTTTCAGATGGCTCTCTTGTGGCAAAAATATCGCTTCAAACAGTCGGCGTGAATGTTCAACACAGTGATGTGACCCCAACTTCACGAACACGAAGTGGCTATAATGTCTGTAGAAATGTTTAGCTTCCTATGCAACAAATTGCTCTGATCTGTGTCAAAATCATGGAGAGACTGTTGCGACGTCATGGGATTTACCTGCTTCAGCCAGTGGTGTCGTGGCAAAACATGGATCAGTCAGGTGCCATATTGTAGTATATGAACCGTTAAATATATATTTCAACAGGTAAACAGTACTGAGTTAGGCATAAGATATATTTAACAATTATGATGCTTTTTAAGCCAAAACAAATGGATCTAGGATTAAAAGTAATTAAAATAATGCAGTCACAAGGTTACATGGAGAAATACATGGATTAACTGGAAGTATATCGTATTGATACACGGACACTGTGACCTCATATATCCACTTTTGTGAGGAGAGCATTCTTCCATCGCGCACCAGGGTGAGTTACTCCAACGACAAGCCCTGGTTCACAGCTAAGCTCAGACAGATCAGGAAGGAGAAGGAAGCAGCGTTGAAAAGTGGAGACAGGGACTGCTACAGGGAGGTCAAATACCGGTTTAGCAGAGAGCTGAGGAGAGCTAAATCTGTGTATTCTGAGAGACTCCAGCAACAGTTCACTGCTAACGACTCTGCTTCTGTGTGGAGAGGACTGAGGCAAATCACCAACTATCGGCCTCAGGCTTCTAAAGGTCAGGATGACAAAGCCCTTTGTCAAAGACTGTCCCAATACTATGCCCGTTTTGACACCTCGTCAGCTGTGTCCAACTCCCCCCCTCCCCCCAGCGCCACTGCCTCCATGGTCCCCACTTCATCAAAGGAAGCCCCCCCCCTCCTCCCCCCCTGCCCTTGCCATCAGTGAGCAGGACGTGCACAGACAGTTCTCCAGACTGAACCCGCGCAAGGCCCCCGGTCCGGACGGCGTGTCTCCCTCCACCCTGAGACACTGTGCGGAGGAGCTGACTCCTGTCTTCACAGACATTTTTAACACCTCCCTGAAGTCATGCCACGTGCCAGCCTGCCTCAAAACCTCTACCATCGTCCTTGTCCCCAAGAAGCCACGGATCACTGGACTTAACGACTACAGACCTGTAGCGCTCACCTCTGTAGTCATGAAGTCCTTTGAGCGCCTGGGCCTGCCCCACCTCAAGACCATCACCACTCCCCTCCTGGACCCGCTGCAGTTTGCCTACAGAGCCAACAGGTCTGTGGACGACGCAGTCAACCTGGCCCTCCACTCCATCCTGCAGCACCTGGTCTCCCCGGGACCCTACGTCAGGATCCTGTTTGTGGACTTCAGCTCTGCATTCAATACCATCCGCCCCGCTCTGCTCCAGGACAAGCTGTCCCTGCTCAACGTGCCTGACTCCCTCTGCAGGTGGATCAACGACTTCCTGACGGACCGGAGGCAGCATGTGCGGCTGGGAAAGACTGTCTCAGACTCTGTTAGCATCAGCACCGGATCACCCCAGGGCTGTGTACTTTCCCCCCTGCTCTTCTCCCTGTACACCAACTCCTGCACCTCCAGCCACCAGTCTGTCAAGCTGATCAAGTTTGCGGACAACACCACCCTCATCGGGCTCATCTCCAACGGCGACGAGTCCGTCTACAGGAGAGAGGTGGCCCAGCTGGCGTCCTGGTGCAGCCACAACAACCTGCAGCTGAACGCTCTGAAGACAGTGGAGATGATCGTGGACTTCAGAAAAGTCACAGCCCCTCTGCCCCCCCTTACCCTCACAGACTCCCCCATCACCACTGCGGATTCCTTCTGCTTCCTGGGCACCACCATCACCCGGGACCTCAAGTGGGAGCCGACCATCAGCTCCCTCATCAAAAAGGCCCAGCAGAGGATGTTCTTCCTGCGGCAGCTGAGGAAGCTCAAGCTACCCACCAAGATGTTGGTGCAGTTCTACATGGCCATCATCGAGTCCATCCTCACCACCTCCATCACCGTGTGGTACGCAGGAGCCACCGCCAGGGACAGACTAAGACTGCAGCGCGTTGTGCACGCTGCTGAGAAGGTGATCGGCTGCAAGCTCCCATCCCTCCAGGACCTGTACATCTCCAGGACCCGGAGGCGTGCAGGTCGGATCATAGCCGACCCTTCACACCCTGGACACGCACTGTTTGCCCCCCTCCCCTCAGGCAGAAGACTTCAGTCCATTCAGACTAAAACCTCCCGCTACATGAACAGCTTCTTCCCCTCTGCCATCAGACTGCTGAACACTAAGTGACTTATTAGACTCTCGTGCACTACGTACAGCAGCTCAACCAGACTCATGATAATTATCACTGTTTTCTTTTGCACTACCGTCTGCACTATGTGGAACTCCACAATATCGGCTGCTTGTTAATATATTTAAAAATTGCATTGATTAGTATTACTCATTCATATTCTACATTTCATTGCATGCATAGTTTTTTTATTTTTATCTTTAGTGCTACTCCATGTTTAATGTTGCAGCATTGCACCGAGACAAATTCCTAGTTTGTGTACTACATGAACAATGGCAATAAATCTCATTCTGATTCTGATTCTGAGTATTGCTGACTACATGTAGATACTGTATAAATATATATTCTCTGCATCAACAGTGAACTATACTTGTATTCATGTAGTATTGCCCTGGGAATTTTGACAATAAACCTTTGTACTTTTGCAGATGTCTCTATTTTGTTTTGTGTGTGAAGGTTACCACCAAGTGACATAAATTAAATATAAACATTTGAAAAGCTGTCTAAGAACAATCCAGCAGTTTGAGAGATCACTTTTGGTTTGGTGTAAGTCTGCCAACAGAATTATGAACCATAAAGCAGTTTGTGTTAAAATGTTAAATCCCATTAAATCCGAACTCAGGGGTGTCCAATCATGTGTCATGGAGGGCCAAGACCCTGCAGGATCTCTTTTATCCCATTATTAGGAAATACAGATGCTAATATGGCCCAGAATTCCTCCATATACTGGGACTATCACTAAAGTGTGCAGTGTCTTCTGCACTGGCACATCCAACAATACAGTCTTCAGCAAATAATTGTTTTGGTTACTTTTCTTAAAAATGAGCCATTGTTTTCAAAGTCACTGATAAATGGTTTGTACTGTTGACTCTTTTCCCACAGGTGTCTTAACAGACAAAATAGAAAATCATGATGCAAACACATAAATCACTAAATTGTTTATTACAATCAGCAGCAAATTACAGATTAGTTAGAATGTCCAAAATTCAAACTGTAAAAAAATAAAAAAATAAAAAGAAATTGGAATGGGTCACACACACCGGCCACGCTGCCTCACTGAGCAGCAACTGGATCGGCCCCTTGTACTGGTCCCGGTTCAGCAGATCTTCAGCCTGCATCTCTGTAAATAGTGAGGAAAGGTCCGGTTTGGGTGGATCGTTTTCCCCTTGCCTAGATGAAAGACAGAAATGGGTGGTGGATAATTAAAGAAAGTTTAAAACATATTTGAGAAATGAATGAATGAATGAATCTTTATTTCGGATAGATTAGATTAAAAGAAAGGAACAGAATAATATAATAAAGGGGGAAAAAAACAACAAGGTCAAATTAAACAGCAACTCCTTGGATTATGCAATTCAACATAAGTTATGGGAAATGGGTGATGGCTGAAGCCGCAGCTTATATTGCCCACCCATGTTCCATCTAAGAATTCAAAAGGAAAATAAGATAAGAGTGATTACAAATCAGAACAAAGCCAAGACAAAACGTGACAAAAAACTAAGCAACAGCACAACACAGACTGGATATGATAATCCTTATGTGATTTTACATGTCGTTTTGTATATATGTTTGGAGTATTTCTTCCTTTAGTTTTTGTTTAAATTGTCCAAGCGTTGTACATGATTTTAATTCAGGTCCAAAAGTGTTCCACAATCTGACTCCTTGCACTGAGACACAGTGTTTCTTGGTGGTAGTTCTCACTGAAGGTTTTTGAAATATACATGTTCCTCTGAAATGATATTGTTTCTCCCATATTTGGAACAACTTTTGGATATTTGCGGGCAGTGATAGATTCTTCACTTTAAACATTATTACTGCAGTTTTAAAGTCAACCAGATCTTTCAACTTGAGAGCTTTTAAGAAAAAGTGGGTTTGTTGGTTCCCTGTAAGCAGCTTTGTTTATTATTCTAATAGCTCTCTTCTGAAGCATAAAGACTGGATATATTAAATTAATTAATTAATTCACCCTTATTGTCATTCAACCAATCATGTACAGTAGAACGAGATTGTGTTTTACCTATCTACAGTGTCAATCACACACACCCCAAGTGCAGAATCAGAGGGCCGTTGCCATGCAAGGCGCCGCCACAGATTTCCCTCCTCCATTCCATTATTGCTGAGCACCAAGCTGGACGGCAGGAAGTTCCACTTTTATATGGTCTTCGGCATGACCCGGCCGGGATTTGAACCCCTGCCTCCCGGGTGTGGGGTGGATGCTCTACCAACTGAGCCACCGCTCCGGTTGGTAGAGCCACCGGTAGAGCGGTGGTAGTCAGTTGATACGGTGACTATTATTGGATGTGCCATTCATTTTCAATTATTCTGTAATTAATATTCACACAATCAAATAAATCTCAGTTCAGTCCCTTTCATATTAAGTGGAAATTGTGCTACTTTAAATTTGGCACTTTACCTATACTTTAACTTAAAAAGCAAAAAATTTGACTATAAATATGATGTGTTGTTTACCTGTTACAATACATTGCTGTCAAAACATAGCCATTCCGAGCAGATGCTGTTTGGACTCTACAATGAAAATACACACGCCTTAAGTACATACATAGCACGAAAATGCAACATGTAAAAAAACACCTTTTTAACCAGGATTACAACTAGCTTATTTCATCAGATATTGTCAACACAAAGGCTACATACAATGAAGGACGTAGCATTGAGCTAGGTCATCATTTAAACAAGATTAAGTTTTCGTCTATCCAAAGTGCACTTTCCACTGCTGGGAAAAATAACATAAAACATGAATATCACATCACTCACCGTCCTCTATATCACAATATCATGGCTTCAACTGCTGAAGTTGGGTGCTGTTGCGGCCATACATTCACTTCAATTTGGGTGGCTGAGTCTAATTCCCGGTGCGTCTCCGTCTATTTTCTAGTGTGTCTGTTTGTGCTCCCCACTGCAAGCTCAGTCTGCTTCCCTCTGAATTTTCTCATCAGCCGAAACGCACAGAAAACTCTGCTGGACCGCGGTGTTGATTTCTGCTGATTTCTGTTAAGCCATTCTATCGTTGTTGTTTATAATATCATTTGTTTGCGGGCTCACGGACGGAAAATTGCAAATGGCGGCCCGCCAGCGATTTTGGAAAGTCAGCTTAACGCCCACTCTCATGACGCTACGCTCGGACCAATCAGTGGCCAGCAGTGGCTTGACGTAACCGGGCCGGTACGCTTCGGACCTGCTCTGGAGCAGTGCCGAAAAAATAGGAACAGTTCTAAAAAAAACAGAACTGAAAGGACTTCCGGTCCTCAATGGAAAAGCGGACAAGCCGTACCGTACTGTACCATACCGTACTGACCCTAGTGGAAAAGCGCCTTAACTGCTCCTGTTGGTTGTTTGTGTTTCCTTTAGTCATTGCTTCTTCTGTACAGTGTCATCACTCCTCAGCTTTTAACAACACTTTCAGCTTTTTCTTCTGACACCAGTGACAAACTCGCCAAGCTGAGTTTGTCACTGGGTTGTTGCTCTGTGGTGCCCTGCTGTCCCACAGTGTCTACCTCGGGGCCCTCCCGAGAAGGCGTGGGGTTGGCGTGCTCAGCAACCGGGTCCACTGTCTGTACCAGCAGAGCTGACTGTGGAGAGCATGGGCCGGGGCTCACTAGCCGTGATGCTACCTGGGCCATTATGTCCAGCTGGGCCGCTAATTCCATCACCACCATCTCCGGTAGGAGGTGCAGCATCCTCAACACCATCTCCTGTAGCTATTTCACTGTGACTGCCACTGGGTGGTTGTATGGCTCCTCGTGCAGTGCGTGCCATATCGTTGGATTCGTGGCATACCACTTCAGCTGCGACTGTATTATCCTCTTCTCCACATGCCCAAACTTGCATGTGCCAGCCAAACAGCGAAGGGCGTCCATGTACCGTATGAACGACTCGTCTGGTCGCTGACAGTGCCGGTAAAACACAAACCTCGGAACAGCGAAGTGTTTGGTCAGCAACATTACGCAGTCACCATATGTATCCATCTGGCCCACATAGTTGAATATCCGCTGCCCCTCGTGACCCAAGCTACAGAATAGATTTGCTATCTTCCACTGATCTCTGAATCTCTCCAGGTTTACAGCCGCCGTGTAGCTGGTGAACAACTCAAAGCAACGGGGCCATGGAATGGGTGGCTCACCTGGGGCATCAAGGAACAGCGGTGGTGGCTCCAGACACGCTTCAGTCTTCAGGAAAATCAATTTTCCTCCAGAAGATACGGGTTTATTCTCGTCGCCAATGTTATATCTGGAAATAGGACAGCGGAGGCAGGAGTCAAACCGAACACGAACTTTTATTACAAACACAAAAGATGTTACATGTGTTGCATCAATATAGCTATAAGCTAACACTGGACTGTACGGGCTCTGCTCTATTGAGAGACGCGGTGCCAAAAGACCATGGCTCCCGCCAACAGTCTCTTAATATAGGCACGGCGTGATGACATCACCCGTGCCTGCCTCCTCACATCCATGCTGCCTATTGTTAATATGGGGGTATATCTAACAACCCCGGCCCCAGCTGGCTAGTGGTTTGTGCCAGTGTTTGTGTCATATTAACAGCAGCTGGCAGCATGTTGTAACAAAAGGAAAATGAGACGCCAAAATGGCTGTATCCAAAATCATTCCCTTCCCATTAATCACTATATAGGGAACTTAAATGTAGAGGACTCTATAGTGAACTTGTTAGAATGCCAAAAAGTTGCACTTTTAGACACTACTCATTATGTTTTCTCTATGGTGTTATGAGAATGCACGCAGTCAGCCAAGGGTAAACCATTGTCCAACACTGGCCTTTCTTGCTGGACTGGTGAGGCCATATCTATTGTCTACATCAGCAGATACCTTCCTCTGCCCCAGGGTGTGCTCTACAAGGGGCATGACCACTTCTTGGACATTATTTAGAGCAGTGTTTTTCAACCGGGGTTTCATGAGAGATTGCTGGGGGTGTTGTTGGAATTTGTCTAATGCCGCTTTCAAACTACAATTGGCAAGCCACAGACATGGGTTTAATTAGCATAAATTAACACCTCAACAACCCTCCATGGTGTCATACCCGGCTCTAGGGAGCTGGGCAATCAGAGCCAGGGACAAGCCAGTGAGTCGAGATGTTTTATTTTGGGTAAAGGATAAGGGATGAGGAGAGCACAGACACTCATACAGACGTACATTCTCAGGCTGCACAGCGCAGGGGTAGGTAGCTCGTACCGGACATGGGGGTAACAAGACGTGCATACTCACAGCGGGATACAAACACAGGAATGCTGCAAGGGGAGTAGAGGCTGACACCAGACGAAGGGGCTTCAGCCTAGCAGTGCTTATGTCGCAGCCCCGAGTCATCGAGGCTGCTCCTATTTATCCTCATTGGCAGCGCCCCAGCTGATGAGGACTAATTGGCCCCAGCCGTCCGTAATGCTGCCAGCTGGGAGCCTGCTGAGACGCTGCTCAATGGGAAGCAGGGATGAGGGAAAACATGGGCTGAGTGCCGAGACGGCATCTCAACCCATGGTGACACATGGCTTTTTCAAACTTGAAGGAGACGCAGGTCTGATTTCTCACAAATAACAGTGCATTTCTTTGGTGTATCAAGTTTCATGTCCTCACAGTGCTGATGTCACATGAATGTGACATGAGCCTGAGAGCTGGTGATACCAGCTGCTGCTGATTAGTTGAGTCACCAGCATTCTTATAGCCCCATTTCAAACTCATCACAGATCAGTGGTTGATTGCTCTGAGTGGTTGATTGCTCTGAAGACAGTGGAGATGAGTGGAGATGATTGTAGACTTCAGGAAAGTCACTACCCCTCTGCCCCCCCTCACCCTCTCAGGCTCTCCCATCACCACTGCTGATTCCTTCTGCTTCCTAGGCACTACCATCACCAGGGACCTCAAATGGGAGCCGACCATCAGCTCACTCATCAAAAAAGCCCAGCAGAGGATGTTCTTCCTGCGGCAGCTGAGGAAGCTCAAGCTACCCACCAAGATGTTAGTGCAGTTCTACACAGCCATCATCGAGTCCATCCTCACCACCTCCATAACCGTGTGGTACGCAGGAGCCACTGCCAGGGACAGACTAAGGCTGCAGCGCGTCATGCGCACTGCTGAGAAGGTGATCGGCTGCAAGCTCCCATCTCTCCAGGATCTGTACATCTCCAGGACCCGGAGGCGTGCTGGCCGGATCATAGCCGATCCCTCACACCCTGGTCACGTACTGTTTGCCCCCCTCCCCTCAGGCAGAAGACTTCGGTCCATCCAGACTAAAACCTCCCGTCACATGAACAGCTTCTTCCCCTCTGCCATCAGACTGCTGAACACTAAGTGACTTATTGACTCTCGTGCACTATGTACAGCAGCTCAACCAGACTCATGTCAATCATCACTGTTTTCTTCCTGCATTACCGACTGCACTATATAGTTCTCCACAGTATCTGCTGCTCGCTAATATATTTTAACTGCTGACCAGTATCACTTACTCTTATTCTACACTTTATTGCATGTATAGTTTATTTCTTTTATTTTATCATGTTTAATGTTGCAGCATTGCACCGAGACAAATTCCTAGTTTGTGTACTACATGAACAATGGCAATAAACCTGATTCTGATTCTGATTGGAATACACCATTCTATAGGTTGCTGCTTGCTCTGTTCCGTGTCAATGGAGACAGGGTTGCAAAATGTTTCCATGAGCTTACACTTTTATTTGGTGGGGCCATGTGTTGTGATGTCGTGTTTCATGTCCAGCACCTCACAAAGTGAGACATGTTTTTTCAGAGGGGGCTGTCAAGAAAAGAGCAGAGCATCACAGGGTGAAAATTAATGCAGGGTGAACCAGGATGACTAGGGAGAGTGCCTATTGTTCTGAACCAGGACAGGTTTGCTCCCCAGCAACCGGCGATGGTTAGAGACCCTGTGGGAGTGACTGAAAAAAAACCACTCTTAAAATAAACCGCTCACGCTCAGCCACTGCCATGTGTGAGCCCAAAACACCATCCAGCGGGGCACACCAGCCGGGAAAACTTCCTCCAGACACTACATCCTGATGTTGACTTCCCTCAGCACCAAACAAGCGGAAAACTGTCATGGAACTCCGCCTGCCCATCTGTCCATCCACCCTGGTAAGTCTCATTTTCAAACTAATTTATTCTCATGATAATGGCGGAATATTAATATTGATTTGTATGTAATTGTGCCGTGTTTTACACTGAGTATAAACAAATTACGTGAGTGCAGCAGGACAACTTGTGGCTGAGTTTTCTGACAGCTGCACAATTCCAGAAAGATTGGATGCATACATGGAAAACTGAATTCCCAAGTTCCAATGTGGGAGCATTTTGGACTGAAGCCAAATGAACGAGGAGAGTCCAGTCATGTCAGAGAATCGGTATGTAGCCTATACTTGAAAACAGTTGTAATGAAAACTATAAAATCCATTGAAAACAGAACCATCCTACTCAATTTTTCCAAGCATTACAAAATTGGGTTCAGACAGTCCATTTCTCCAGAGTCGGTATAAAGGAGTCTTTGACCAACAATGCAGATATAAACTTGACAGTGATACAGGCAGCTCGGAGGCGCAGTGGTTAGCACTGTGGCAGCACAGTAAGAAGGTCACGGGATCAATCCCACCCCCTGACCATCGGTGACCCTTCTGTGTGGAGTTTGCATGTTCTCCCCATGTCTGCATGGGTTTACTCTGGTTTCCTTTCCTCCCACAGGCCAAAATCAGGTAAATTAGATTAATTGGAGACTAAAGTGGCCCTGTGTGTGAAGGGATTGGCACCGCACCATGGCTGCCTCATCCATCTAGGTGGATGCCCTGTAATTTCCCTCTGGGATTAATAAAGAATACAAATAAATGAAAATTTTATTATTGAAAATTATTGTCTTCCAACTTCCAAATTTGCTATTGTTACAGGCCTAATTACAAGACTAAATTATCATTAGATATGCCGTAATACGTTACAATGTGTCATTTTATAACATTTTGAGTTGGTGGGGCGCTGTGGGATTTTTTCAGTGTAAGAAGGGTGCCGTGACGCAAAAGTTGAAAAACACCAATTTAGGACAGGGTCTATAGCAACTCCAGTCTGTCCGGTTTTATTGTTTGATGTAACAACCCCCTCTCTTCTTTCAGCTGGTTCATCCCTGCCCTAGGGTGCAGGTGTCCAGTCCTGGTTCCTTCAGCTGCCTTGTCATAACGTGATTTGATGTCCCATACTTCTGTTGCACTAAGCATACTGAATGTGGGGAACATAATATTTAGAATATAAGCACCGTTCCCCTAAGGAGGGGAGCTGAGTGACAGTGCTACAGAGAGAAGGATGTGACTGGTAGGACACATTTTATGTTTAGCAAAACAGCGAGCCTCAAAAACTGCCATGAGTTTGATACCACCAGAGGGCAGGAGAAAAAGGGGCAGGCCAAAGACTACATGGTGCTGGACATTCTTTGAGGATCTGAAAGAAGCCAACATCCCTTGGCCCTTGGGAGGAGATGGAGAGTCCAGCAGCCAAGAGACAGATGGAAACTTGCTGCGCAATGTGCCTGTGGGCACGGGAGGACCCAAGTCTAAGCAAGCTCACCTCCTTAGGGGAACTGGTTATATTCCTAACTTTATGTTTCACTCTCATTTTAAATAGCATGCATATTTTGCTGTTTGATGTGGACCTTTTTGATTGTTTTTGAGCCAAAAATTCCTCGAGTCAGTCCATAGTAGGGACTGACTCCTAAAAACCAAAATTCTCTTTATTTAATTGCAGCAAAGAAATATTGAATGAAAAAACCCCCCACATTTTTCCCTATTAAGATGAAGTTAGGCCTTTTTATTTTTGTGCACTCTCTTTTTTCTTATTGTCTGTTTCTCTGTATACTATACTTCTCTGTACGGTTTTTTTTTTTCAGAGCAGAAGGACAATCCAATCTACAGCTAACTTTCTAAATTGAGACCAGTTGTTTAAATCAAGAAAATAACTGACAAAAAGATGAAAAGTGTTTGCTTAGACATTTTATTGCCATGTAAAATTAAAAATCTCTTTCCTCCAATGAAACTTCTGAACGGCACAAATAAAATCAGGCAAATCAAACGTACTGTATTTGGCAGGGTGAATTGATGTCAGATTTTAGCAGTTTAAGCACAGCATTGCTGCTACACCTGTTAGAATGGCTGTAACGTCCACGCAGTACCATATTGTGCACACTGCCATCTCTAACCAATTGCACATGGGGTAGTACACGGAGTAAGAAAACTACTAAACATACAGTATAATGCTGTGTTCTCCCTACGAACAGTTAATTCTTAATCTGAGGTCCTACATGACTTATCAGGGTTAAATAAAAGTGAACACATGAGAGAGACGTGCTTATTATTGGCACATCTATGATATGGCTGGCACTTGCCTACAGTGTAATGGGGGAGGGGCGCTGCAGAG
Source organism: Pholidichthys leucotaenia (assembly GCA_020510985.1). Taxonomy (NCBI): domain Eukaryota; kingdom Metazoa; phylum Chordata; class Actinopteri; order Cichliformes; family Pholidichthyidae; genus Pholidichthys; species Pholidichthys leucotaenia. Next base: position 354,646,232 of record CM035839.1, read on the forward strand.
GCTCATCCCAGGCAAATCGCCGCTGTTACAGTACACTACAAGACTTATTTAGCATGTTGAACAATCTCGGAATCGTGCAGCACATCCTTGTTATCCTTGACACATCCATATCCAAGATGACAAACACAACAGTGAAGTGTCTTCTTCTGTGTGCAGCCAATAAAAAGACACCGTGTTTTAACGCAAATCTTCAAGTATATTCCAACCACAGCTTCTCTTTCTAACCTCTACTGGCTCTAAAGGGACTAAAAATCAAGGCATGCAAACACTACAAATGAGCAGCCACTTTCTCGCTCAGTGCATATTGGAAATTGGTGGGTGCTCTTTGCGAGGCTTGGCTCTCCGCACTGTGGCATTAAAGTCATGTCATTCTCGACGAGGCAGAAAAAGGCTTGGCTTCACCACACCAACATTCTAAACAATGTGTTGCTTAATGGTGATGCAAATATCAGACGGGTAAAACATGAAGCAGTAGCATTCTGAACTTAAACATTCAGTGTCCTCGGGCAACTTCTCAAAAAAATTATAAAAATCCACAACAAAAAAGTGACGGTTGTCAACATAAAGCTTCTCTTATAAGTTATTAAATAAATACAGTTAAAATACAGAAATAAATTATTGCAACCAGCAAAAATAAAAAACTTTACATCCACTTCTTTTTTTTTAAATGAGAGATAGTTTTGTTGACTTTATTCCATATGCGATACGCACCAGCATTCTCTGCATTCATGAAATACCTTATAAAATAATTAAGTACATAAATAAATAACTTGCATCATTTAGTATTTGTTAGTCTTTCCTTTTACAGTACCATGAGTTTTAGCTGTACAGTGAATATAATACAGCAATTAAAGTGAGAAAAGAGGAGTAAACCCGTCGTCTGCTGTTACTGGAGCTAAAGGAATGGGTTGAGGGTACTGGTTGTCTGCTGGACTGAGTAGCTCTTTTTAATAAACCCCGAAATCATTCGGCCTTGCTTTGTTGATCTTCCACAAGAAAACTGAGCCAAGGGGAGGCTCCATCCTGTGTCCAGAGAAGCACCAAATTTAGGTCCACAACAGGCTGGCTAAAATCTGGGTTTGGCTGTGTGAGAGTCATGGGAGGGAGGCTGAGGTCAAAAGGCCAGGGTTGCCACGGTGACCTCAGAAGTGGCCCATCCTGGCGGCAAAAAGGCTTCGGGATCGTGGCACGGCCGAGGAGATGCGGCCAAAGCTGGACGAAGGCCACTTCATGATGAACTGGGAGGTCACTGGCAGCAGATACCTGGACAGACGGACAAGAGGGAGGGACGGAGGGATTAGGAGGAAAGGATGAACATAATGAGAGGATTAGTCATGCAAAGGTCATATTCTAGAGGTCGGGGCACCGTAGCAGGCACCAAGGCAGCATACAGTCCACTTTTCATTTATTGAATGCTCCATTTATGGCCATCTCCATTTGCACAGCTCAACTTTAATAAGGGCTGGGAAATTTCAGAAAACTCTGGCACCCCATCCTCTCTGGAAATTTGAAAAATGAGAGTAAGATGTGATTTATCGAGCTGCCCCCCAATCTAAAGCAGTTTGTATGCTTTCTAGCCAATTGTCCAAAGATTATTTTTTCAACATTAAGCACACCAAATAAACCTGAAAATAATGAACATTTGTACTTCATTTTTTTCTCAGGATTCAGCAATTCGTGTAGTGACTGTTTTAACCAATTACTCACTGCAGCTCAAAATTTTTTCAGTGCACCAAATCTTGAAAGTGATACAAATGCTCTTGTTTACGGTCATGTTTATTAAGGCTATTTGCATCATTTGTGACTCTTACAGTTGTAAGAGTCACAAATGATGACACCGACTTTTCTTTGTCACCGACTTTTCTTTGAACTGTTTTTTTTTTTTTTTACAACTTTGACCCTTTATCTTTGGTATCATGAACAGAAAATCCTCACCCATCACTCCGAGGCATAGACGTCAGAACCTTTCTAAGACTTTTCTATGACACCTTCCACCGAGACAGAGCAGTGAGGCAGCTCCTGCTAACAGCGTTCCAGTACCTGAGAATGAGACCAGTGTCAGGTTGAGATAGAGTCAAAGAGGGGCCTCAACCCTGCTTCCATCCTCCTTAGTTAAGGGAAATGAGTCAGGTAGTCACGTATGGTTGTCAGAGCAATGCCAGATGAGATGATCAACTCCTGGACAAGGTTAACAAGTTATGCTAAAGTTGGGGTATTGTTCACAAAGCATGAGACTGGAAGCTGGAATTGTTCCAAGATGATCAGTCTGAACAGTTTGACTTACATTTATCGGCTTTTCAAGCATACTTCACACTGTGATGTTACACATTGAATACTCTTATTGCTACATCTGTGGTAAGAATCTTCAGCTAATAAAAAAGTATGTTTAATATTCATTTAGTTAAATGAGTACAATGGTCAAATGAAATGGTCCCTTTGGAAGCGCTTAAGATGTGACAATCTAATCAAACGGGAGCCACTGGCACTGAGGATTACAGAGCAAAGAAATAATATCTTCTTTTAAGCTTGTGCAGAGATAGCACACTTTTTCTCTGACAGCCCTCGTTTCTTGTGAAATAGCTCTTGGACAAATTAGCTGAGCAGCTTCTTCTTAAGTCGACCGAAAAGAGGGGAAAAAAAAGCCAATGTCGCTGAGGGCATCCGTTTCTACATAGCCTCCAGACCCAGGAGAGTTAGAAGGGATTCAAATTAACTTGATTTAGTCCAAAGAGAGCGTCCTTGAAACAGTTTCAACTGGGCCGTAGGTATCCCTCCAGCACATCATCTTCATCTGTGACTGGACTCTGTGAACAATGGCTCAGTCTGACGACACCTTTCAAAGTTCTCAGCTCAAACCCCAGAGAGAGTGGGAAGGATATTCTTTGCTCTCAGCCTCTCACATTTCTTTCCATCAGGTAACTCAAAGTACTGTCTTAGAAGGGGATTCTTTTTTTTTAGATTTCATACGAGGATTTTAGTGTCACCAATGGATTAAATTCTACTTTGTTTCTTATGTATCTTTTATACTTGTTTAGCGCCTTAAAACACAACACCTATTCTATGAGATCCACCACACTTCCATCTGGATGCAGTGTGATCACCACTCAATTTCAAATACTTTTTGTTGGAATCCTAAAGCTAAGAAATGGAAATAACAAAAAAATAGAAGAGAAAATCAAATATTGAACATTCATTAAGGGAGCTCCTCTGCAATCCACTTTGAGAATATGCAGCTCCTAAAAAGAATCTTTATCATGGTACTGACAGGCACTGGGATTTGGGCGGCATTCTCATACCCAATCGGCTGTTGTTTCTGCAGGCTGTGTTTAATTGGACCCTCATTCAGCATCTTCCAGGTTTGCCTCCCGTTTGACCATTAAAAGGGTCTCGCAACAATGTGACTGACGAAAACACGAGCGTTGATTCATGCACTTGTACTTCACTTCCATTCGTCATTTGACAACGAGACGGACCAGTGGCTTTAATCCATACATGCAACACTAGAGTTTTCCTCCTGATAGGCCTTCCACACCACTCTTAGGCCTTCCACTGTGATGCAACTGCCACAGCAAAATAAGAGGCCAGGCAAAACAGACTACTGCGAAAAAGGATGGAGGACACAGCCATGATCGCTGACGCAATCATAAACTCAGAGATACAAAGAGCCTTGAAGGTTATCTGCAGCCTACGTTCAGCTCAACACCCCAATTAACCCTAATTACTGCCACACTTTTCAGACAAATGAAAGTTAATAGAATCAGAAACTTTTGTCATCCCAGGGAAAATTGTCTTTGGGTATTGACAGTAATTCCAAGCTTAACAAGAAAGTCATTAGTGGGGCTATTTGGCTACTTCTTCTCATCTGCCCACACAGACAGAATGATATTAATACAACCCATGAGGCGGTTGACACCGCTGATCAGGGCACTTCACGCAGGGTGGAGGCTTGAACTGGAGCAGGCAGGTGTGGTCAACGATGGAGACCCCAGCGACCCCCACTAACAGACCAACTTTGATGTGTGCCAAAGGCTGCAAATGGCCGAGTTAGTGTATGTGTGGGAGTTTAGGATGTTGAATTTAAGGAAGGCAGGAAGAGGATAGTATTTACAACAATGGTTTGTAATATCTGTTGGTCAGAAAAGGCCCAAAATCATGCTTTGAGACATACTGTACATCTTTTATGGTTCTAGGCCCTTTCCTCCCAGGCTTTTCCCCCTGGAACTAGACTAAGAATGTAGTGTGTTATCTAATTCTACACTTTAAATTATCTCAGTTACCATAACAATTTTTAGTCTTTGTTGTATTCTTAATACAGACTGTTGAAAATATATAAAATAACAATAAAAATATCCAAAGTGACAGTTGGAAATGTGTAGAATACAAATACAAACAAATATAAAAATAAAAAAGGGTGGAAACACAAATAATTCCCAAGTCTTGAATTGTAGAAAATTAGTGGTGTCAGTTTAATTATTTGTTTTGCAACTGGCAGGATATGGGCAATTAATCATGCTTAATACGATTAAATCTGATTAATCATGGTTAATACTGACACTATAGAAAATGTATAAAACAGCAATAAAAATAAGAAAGTTGAAAAATATGCATAAAAACTATAAAAATATGAAAATATAAATAATTCACAAGTCTTGAATTGCAGAAAATATATAAAACAAAAATGAAAAGGATACAGAAAGTTGAACTATATACATCCATCCATCCATCTTCTTCCGCTTAATCCTTTTTGGGTCGCGGGGGGACTGGAGCCTATCCCAGCATCTTTGGGCGAGAGGCAGGGTACACCCTGGACAGATCGCCAGTCCATCGCAGGGCCAACACAGAGAGACAGACAACCATTCACTCTCACAGTCATACCTAAGGACAATTTAGAATGCCCAGTTTGATACAGCAGTTACCTGGGACTCTCCTGTGAGGAGTTTGCATGTTCTCCCTGTGTGTGCCTGGGTTCTCCCCGGGTGCTCCAGCTTCCTCCCACATTCCAAAGACATGCATGATAGGTTAATTGGAGACTCTAAATTGGCCCAAGGTGTGGATATGTGTGAATGGTTGTTTGTCCATACATGTCTTTGTCTATACAGTTCTGTCCTGTCCCGGACTCAGCTGCATTGTGCAGTGTGACCCTCCGCTTTGGTGGTTGTAATAGCATTAAGCAGAAATATATACCTAAAAAAATTAAAATATAAAAATGTGTCACGTTTTTTATTTATACACTACCGTTCAAAAGTTTGGGGTCACTTAGAAATTTCCTTATTTTTGAAAGAAAAGCACTTTTTTTCAATGAAGATAACTTTAAACTAATCAGAAATACACTCTATACATTGCTAATGTGGTAAATGACTATTCTAGCTGCAAATGTCTGGTTTTTGGTGCAATATCTAGATAGGTGTAGAGAGGCCCATTTCCAGCAACTATCACTCCAGTGTTCTAATGGTACAGTGTGTTTGCTCATTGCCTCAGAAGGCTAATGGATGATTAGAAAACCCCTGTGCAATCATGTTAGGTCTGCAATGCTGTAATTGCTGCAAATGGAGGATTCTTTGACGAAAGCAAAGTTTGAAGGAAAAAATTATTATTTCAAATACAAATCATTATTTCTAACCTTGTCAATGTCTTGACTATATTTTCTATTCATTTTACAACTCATGGTGGTAAATAAGTGTGACTTTTCATGGAAAACACAAAATAATTGTCTGGGTGACCCCAAACTTTTGAACTGTAGTGTATATATGTTGTTTCATACATTTCCTACAATTCAAGACTTGAGTTTATATTTCCACTTTTTTAGATTTTTTTTTAAACATTTTTATTTTTTTTTTTATCTTTTTTTACTTTTTGATTTGTTTTATACAATTCCTACAATTCAAAAGACTTGTGAATTATTTGTTTCCATATACAGCGGGGAAAATAAGTATTGAACGCGTCAACATTTTTCTCATTAAACATATTTCTGATGGAGCCATTGACCTGAGATAGAAGGCATAGAAAGGCATAGAAAGCCAAGAAACCAGCTGAAATCCATCAGAATTTAGGAATCCATCCCCCATCTGTGCAAATTAATTTCACTTGGTTAAGTCCTGATTGATAGCCTTTAAAAAGGTCTGTGAATATCAGATTGTCACACCACAAAGAACTTATGATGGGTAGAAGCAAAGAGCTCTCTCTAGACCTTTGCAACCTTAATGTTGTAAAACACAATGATGGCATTGGTTACAGGCACATTTCTAAACTGCTGAATGTTGCAGTGAGTACTGTTGGAGCCATCATTCGGAAGTAGAAAGAACATCATTTCACCATAAACTGGCCATGACCAGGAGCTCCTTGCAAGATTTCTGACAGAGGAGTCAAAAGAATTATCAGAAGAGTTAACTAAGAACCAAAGACCACTCATGGAGAGCACCGGAAAGACCTGGAGTTAGCAGGTACTGCTGTTTGAAAGAAAACAATAAGTAATGCACCCAACTGACATGGGCCCGCTCACCTTGCAAGACTCCATTGCTGAAGAAAAAGCATGTTGAAGCTTTTTTAAAGTTTGCTGCACAATATTTGGGCAAGCCAGTAAAATACTGGGAAAATACAGTCTGGTCAGATGAGACCAAAATTGAACTTTTTGGATGCCACAACACACAGCATGTTTGGGGGAGAAATGGCACTGCACATCCCATCATGGTGTGGGAGTGTTTTTCAGCACATGGTACAGGCAGGCTTCATATAATTGAAGGAAAGATGAATGGACAAATGGATGGGGACATCTTTAATCAGAACCTGTTGCCATCTGCCAAGATGCTGAAGATGAAATGAGGGTGGACATTTAAGCAAGACAATGATCCCAAAAACACAGCTAAGGAAACTCTCAACTGGCTCCAGAGAAGGAAAATAAAGCTGCTAGAATGGCCCAGTCAGTGACCTGACCTGAATCCAATTGAAAATCTAAGGAACAAACTGAAGATCAGCCTTCATTGAAGACACCCACAGAACCTTCAAGTTTTGACAGTTTGTGTGGAAGAATGGGCTAAAATCACTCCTGAGCAATGCCAGCACCTAGTTCCTCCATACAGAAGACATCTAGAAGCTGTTATTACCAACAAAGCCTTTACTACTAAATATTAAATTAATTTCACCAAGTGTGTTCAATACTTATTCCCTTTGTCATTCCACTTTATTAAGTACAGTGGGGTAATAAAGTATTTAGTCAGCCACCAATTGTGCAAGTTCTCCCACTTAAAAGATGAGAGAGGTCTCCAATTTTCATCATAGGTATACCTCAACTATGAGAGACAAAATAAGAAAAAAAAAAAATCCAGAAAATCACACTGAAGGATTTTTAATGAATTAATTGGTAAATTCCTCGGTAAAATAAGTATTTGGTCAATAACAAAAGTTCATCTCAATACTTTGTTATATACCCTTTGTTGGCAATGACAGAGGTCAAATGTTTTCTGTAAGTTTTCACAAAGTTTTCACACACTGTTGCTGGTATTTTGGCCCATTCCTCCATGTAGATCTCCTCTAGAGCACTGATGTTTTGGGGCTGTCGCTGGGCAACACGGACTTTCAACTCCCTCCAAAGATTTTCTATGGGGTTGAGATCTGGAGACTGGCTAGGCCACTCCAGGACCTTGAAATGCTTCTTACGAAGCCACTCCTTCGTTGCCCGGGCGGTGTGTTTGGGATCATTGTCATGCTGAAAGACCCAGCCACGTTTCATCTTCAATGCCCTTGCTGATGGAAGGAGGTTTTCACTCAAAATCTCACGATACATGGCCCCATTCATTCTTTCCTTTACACGGATCAGTCGTCCTGGTCCCTTTGCAGAAAAACAGCCCCAAAGTATGATGTTTCCACCCCCATGCTTCACAGTAGGTATGGTGTTCTTTCTCCTCCAAACACGACAAGTTGAGTTTTTACCAAAAAGTTCTATTTTGGTTTCATCTGACCATATGACATTCTCCCAATCCTCTTCTGGATCATCCAAATGCTCTCTAGCAAACTTCAGACGGGCCTGGACTTGTACTGGCTTAAGCAGGGGGACACGTCTGGCACTGCAGGATTTGAGTCCCTGGCGGCATAGTGTGTTTCTGATGTAGCCTTTGTTACTTTGGTCCCAGCTCTCTGCAGGTCATTCACTAGGTCCCCCCATGTGGTTCTGGGATTTTTGCTCACCGTTCTCGTGATAATTTTGACCCACGGGGTGAGATCTTGCGTGGAGCCCCAGATCGAGGGAGATTATCAGTGGTCTTGTATGTCTTCCATTTTCTAATAATTGCTCCCACAATTGATTTCTTCACACCAAGCTGCTTACCTATTGCAGATTCAGTCTTCCCAGCCTGGTGCAGGTCTACAATTTTGTTTCTGGTGTCCTTTGGCAGCTCTTTGGTCTTGGCCATAGTGGAGTTTGGAGTCTGACTGTTTGAGGTTGTGGACAGGTGTCTTTTATACTGATAACGAGTTCAAACAGGTGCCATTAATACAGGTAACGAGTGGAGGACAGAGGAGCCTCTTAAAGAAGAAGTTACAGGTCTGTGAGAGCCAGAAATCTTGCTTGTTTGTAGGTGACCAAATACTTATTTTACTGAGGAATTTACGAAGTAATTCATTAAAAATCCTTCAATGTGATTTTCTGGATTTTTTTTTTCTCATTTTGTCTCTCATAGTTGAGGTATACCTATGATGAAAATTGGAGACCTCTCTCATCTTTTAAGTGAGAGAACTTGCACTATTGGTGGCTGACTAAATACTTTTTTGCCCCACTGTATAACTTGTTTTGTGAACACAGTTGCCTTGATTTCTTTGTATGTATGGATTACTTTAGTTGTTACTGATATCTGGTGAAAATCTCAGGTCAGTGGCTCCATCAGAAATATGTTTAATGAGAAAAATGTTGACGCGTTCAAAACACACACACACAGAGTGGTGTGAAAAAGTGTTTGCCCCCTTCCTGATTTCTCATTTTTTTGTATGTTGTCACACTTAAATGTTTCAGATCATCAAACAAATTTAAATATTAAACAGAGATAACAAAAGTAAACACAAAATGCAGTTTTTAAATGAAGGTGTTTATTATTAAGGGTAAAAAAAATAAATCCAAACCTACATGACCCCGTGCGAAAAAGTGATTCCCCCGCCCCCGTTAAACATAAATTAACTGTGGTTTATCACATCTTCGGAAAGCTGAGTTCATTTTCTCTAGCCACACCCAGGCCTGATTACTGCCACACCTGTTCTCAGTCAAGAAATCACTTAAATAGGACCTGCCTGAAAACGTGAAGTAGACCAAAAGATCCTCAAAAGCTAGACATCATTCTGTGATCCAAAGAAATTCAGGAACAAATGAGAAACAAAAGTAATTGAGCTCTATCAGTCTGGAAAAGGTTATAAAGCCATTTCTAAAGCTTTGGGACTCCAGCGAACCACAGTGAGAGCCATTATCCACAAATGGCGAAAACATAGAACAGTGGTGAACCTTCCCAGGAATGGCTGGACAACCAAAATTACCCCAAGAGCGCAGCAACGACTCATCCAAGAGGTCACAAAAGACCCCACAACAACATCCAAAGAACTGCAGGCCTCACTTGCCTCAGTTAAGGTCAGTGTTCATGACTCCACCATAAGAAAGAGACTGGTCAAAAATGGCCTGCATGGCAGAGTTCCAAAACAAAAACCACTGCTGAGCAATAAGAACATAAGGGCTTGTCTCAGTTTTGCCAGAATGCATCTTGATAATCCCCAATACTTTTAGGAAAATACTATGTGGACTGACGAAACAAAAGTTGAACTTTTTGGAAGGTGTGTGTCCCATTACATCTGGCATAAAAGTAACACAGCATTTCAGAAAAGGAACATCATACCAACAGTAAAATATGGTGGTGGTAGTGTGATGGTCTGGGGATGTTTTGCTGCTTCAGGACCTGGAAGACTTGCTGTGGTAAATGGAAGCATGAATTCTGCTGTCTACCAAAAAATCCTGAAGGAGAATATCCGGTCATCTGTTCGTGACCTCAAGATGAAGCGCACTTGGGTTCTGCAGCAGGACAATGATCCAAAATACACCAGCAAGTCCACCTCTGAATGGCTTAAGAAAAACAAAGTGAAGACTTTAGAGTGGCCTAGTCAAAATCCTGACCTGAATCTGATTGAGATGTTGTGGCATGCCCTTAAAAAGGTGGTTCATGCTTGAAAACCCTCCAATCTGGCTGAATTACAACAATTCTGCAAAGATGAGTGGGCCAAAATTCCTCCCCAGCACTGTAAAAGACTCATTGCCAGTTATCGCAAATGCTTGATTGCAGTTGTTGCTGCTAAGGGTGGCCCAACCAGTTATTAGGTTTAGGGGCAATCACTTTTTCATACAGAGCCATGCTGGTTTGGATTTTGTTTTTATCCTTAATTATAAACACCTTCATTTAAAAACTGCATTTTGTGTTTACTTGTGTTATCTTCATCTAATAATTTAAATTTGTTCAATGATCTGAGACATTTAAGTGTGACAAACATACAAAAATAAGAGAAATCAGGAAGGGGGCAAAGACTTTTTCACACCACTCTTTCTCCCCCCCCCCCCCGCCACACACAGAGGATATAAAAAGTCTTCACACCCCTGTTCAAATGCCAGGTTTTTGTGATGTGAAAAAATGAGACCGAGATAAATCATTTCAAACCATTAATGTGACCTATAACCTGTACAACCCATTTGAAAAACAAACTGAACTCTTTTAAGGGGAAAAATAAAAAATAAAAAACTTACAATAATCTGGTTGCATAAATATGCACACCCTGTTATAACTGGGATGTGGCTGTGTTCAGAATTAACCAATCACATTCAAACTCATGTTAAATGGGAGTCAGCACACACCTGCCACCATTTAAAGTGCCTCTGATTAACCCCAAATAAAGTTCAGCCGTCATTTTTGTAGTCACATCTTACAGCACAAGCCATGATCCACAGAGAGCTTCCAAAGCATCAGAGGGATCTCATTGTTCAGAGGTATCAGTCAGAAGATGGCTACAAAAGAATTTCCAAGGCATTAAATACAGTGGGGCAAAAAAGTATTTAGTCAGCCACCAATTGTGCAAGTTCTCTCACTTAAAAGATGAGAGAGGCCTCCAATTTTCATCATAGGTGTACCTCAACTATGAGAGACAAAATGAGAAAAAAAAAAATCCAGAAAATCACATTGAAGGATTTTTAATGAATTAATTGGTAAATTCCTCGGTAAAATAAGTATTTGGTCAATAACAAAAGTTCATCTCAATACTTTGTTATATACCCTTTGTTGGCAATGACAGAGGTCAAATGTTTTCTGTAAGTTTTCACAAGGTTTTCACACACTGTTGCTGGTATTTTGGCCCATTCCTCCATGCAGATCTCCTCTAGAGCATTGATGTTTTGGGGCTGTCGCTGGGCAACACGGACTTTCAACTCCCTGCAAAGATTTTCTATGGCGTTGAGATCTGGAGACTGGCTAGGCCACTCCAGGACCTTGAAATGCTTCTTACGAAGCCACTCCTTCATTGCCCAGGCGGTGTGTTTGGGATCATTGTCATGCTGAAAGACCCAGCCACGTTTCATCTTCAATGCCCTTGATGATGGAAGGAGGTTTTCACTCAAAATCTCATGATACATGGCCCCATTCATTCTTTCCTTTACACAGATCAGTCGTCCTGGTCCCTTTGCAGAAAAACAGCCCCAAAGCATGATGTTTCCACCCCCATGCTTCACAGTAGGTATGGTGTTCTTTCTCCTCTAAACACAACAAGCTGAGTTTTTACAATAAAGTTCTATTTTGGTTTCATCTGACCATATGACATTCTCCCAATCCTCTTCTGGATCATCCAAATGCTCTCTAGCAAACTTCAGACGGGCCTGGACATGTACTGGCTTAAGCAGGGGGACACGTCTGGCACTGCAGGATTTGAGTCCCTGGCGTCGTAGTGTGTTACTGATGGTAGCCTTTGTTACTTTGGTTCCAGCTCTCTGCAGGTCATTCACTAGGTTCCCCCGTGTGGTTCTGGGATTTTTGCTCACTGTTCTCGTGATCATTTTGACTCCACGGGGTGAGATCTTGCATGGAGCCCCAGATCGAGGGAGATTATCAGTGGTCTTGTATGTCTTCCATTTTCTAATAATTGCTCCCACAGTTGATTTCTTCACACCAAGCTGCTTACCTATTGCAGATTCAGTCTTCCCAGCCTGGTGCAGGTCTACAATTTTGTTTCTGGTGTCCTTTGACAGCTCTTTGGTCTTGGCCATAGTGGAGTTTGGAGTCTGACTGTTTGAGGTTGTGGACAGGTGTCTTTTATACTGATAACGAGTTCAAACAGGTGCCATTAATACAGGTAACGAGTGGAGGACAGAGGAGCCTCTTAAAGAAGAAGTTACAGGTTTGTGAGAGCCAGAAATCTTGCTTGTTTGTAGGTGACCAAATACTTATTTTACCAAGGAATTTACCAATTAATTCATTAAAAATCCTTCAATGTGATTTTCTGGATTTTTTTTTTCTCATTTTGTCTCTCATAGTTGAGGTATACCTATGAGGAAAATTGGAGACCTCTCTCATCTTTTAAGTGGGAGAACTTGCACAATTGGTGGCTGACTAAATACTTTTTTTCCTCACTGTATACCATGGAACAGTTTAAGTTTAATGTTCATCTGAAAAGGACATTATATACTGATGAACATTAATACAAATATAAGTATGCCAAATTTAGCAATACTGCTAATTTGCATCTGTCGTCCCCCGCTGGGTCACAAAAACACACAAACAAGCAATTATACACGAAAAGAACATCTGCAATATAACTGTTCAAAGTGGATATGCAAAAGTGCAAGAGTTAAGGTGCTACAAAACAAAACATTCAAATGTCAGACAAGTGTTGTGTATGCGTACACACACACATGCACCCAAGCACCTCACAGCAACAAGAAATAACAACAACAAACAAGAGGCGGGGAATATGTGTGACACACGGGTACATATATATGCACATGCTGCAGAGCAACCACTAGTTGTGCATACAGTTTTGGTTGTTTAAAAGCCGATTTTTAAGATGAGTCTTAAATGTGTTTCGTGTGGTACGTTCTCTGATTGCAGGTGGTATATTATTCCAGATCTTGGTGCCCCTCACTAATAACACAGACTGAGCAAATGTGGTGCATCTGTAGGGGATCTCACAGTCTCCTCTCGTAAGTACTCTGGAGGCTGTGCCGGTGACAGCCCTCAGTTTGACATATTCTCCGGGGGGATGGGGGGGGTGCATAGACATTTAATATTTTATAAATTGAACAAGCAAATTTGAGAGTTTTATAATTTTCAAACGACAGAAAATTGTATTTCTAGTAAATGTGACAACAATTATATGTGGGGTCTTTCTTATCAAAGATTTTTATGGCTTTTTTGTATAAAGATTCAATGGGTTTGATTATGGTTACACCTGTATGCTCACTAAACAAAATAGACCATATACAGCTCCTGAGATCTACGCAATGTGATGCGCAGAACTGCTGTATTTTTATCTTTACGGAAACACGGCTAAATGACAATATCCCGAACTCTGCAATTCAGTTAGCGGGGCTAACATACCTCCGTGCTGATCGGGTGTTCATGGAGGGAGGGAAAACCTGAGGTGGAGGGGTATGTGTTCACATCAGTGATCCTTGGTGCCAAGATACAACTGTTGTACACAAACACTGTTCTCCGTTGGTGGAATTTATGATCATCAAGTGCCGACCCGTCTACTTACCGAGAGAAATTACATCTATCCTGCTAGTCCCAGTGTATGTCCCGCCCACTGCCATCGGCAAGAGGAGTAAAGCACTAAATGAACTCTATGAGGCCATCAATGAGACACAAACAGCACATCCATACGGATTCCTCATCACAGCAGGAGACTTCAACCATGCAGATTTAAAGGCCCTCCTACCAAAACTACACCAACATGTGGACTTTCCAACAAGAGAAGACAGCTTGCTGGACCTGGTGTACACAACTCTCAAGAGAGTATACAGAGCCTCCCCCCTTCCCCACCTGGGTCTCTCTGATCACATCACCATCTTGCTAAGGCCTGTATACAGACCCAGAGTGAAAGCCATCAGACCAACAAAAAAGCAGGTACATGTGTGGCCAGAGGGGGCCTCGGATGCTCTGAAAGACTGCTTCAGCACTACAGACTGGGACACTTTCAAGCATGCAGCCACTCACAATGGACACACAAACATAGAGGAGTACGCTGTGGTTGTTGTAGCATGCATAGCTAAATGCATTGATGATGTCACTCACTGCAAAACTATCACTGTTCGTGCTAACCAGAAGCCACGGTTGACAGCAGAGGTCCACAGGCTCCTGAGGGCTCAGGACAGAGCCTTCAGGGCTGGTGACACTGCAGGACTAACAACAGCTAGGGCCAACCTGGCCTGTGGTATCAAGGAGGCAAAACTACAGTACAGCAAGAAAATATCCAGCCACTTCAGCAACACCAGAGATGCACGTTCTCTGGTGTGGCATACAGACCCTCACCAACTACAACCCTCCACCTCAGACCTGTGCGAGTGTCGTCACACTGCTTAACAACCTAAATGACTTCTTTGACCACTTTGAAGCACAAAACATCCGGCTAGCGTGAAGAGGACCCTCTCCAGGATCAACCCATGCAAGGCAGCTGGACCAGACAACATACCAGGTCATGTTCTGAAGGACCGGGTGGAGGAGCTCAAGAATGTCCTGGCTGACATCTTCAACATCTCCCTGAGTCAAGCTGTTGTCCTCACGTGTTTCAAAACTGCTACCATAATACCAGTCCCAAAGAAGTCTGTTCCATCCAGCTACAATGATTACTGGCCTGTAGCACTGACCTCCATTATAATGAAATGCTTTGAGCGGCTGGTCATGTAGTACAGCTAGTCCACCCTCTCTCCCACAACCCATCTCAGTTTGCATACAGGTCAAACAGATCCACAGAAGATGCCATCACTGATGCCATCACTGCTGCTCTCCATCTAGCCTTCACCCACCTGGACTCAAAGAATTCTTATATGTGAATGCTGTTCTTGGACTTAAGTTCAGCATTCAACACAATCATCCCCCAGAACCTAATACAAAAACTCAGACATTTGGGACTCAAAACCTCTCTCTGTAACTGGGTGCTGGACTTTTTCACAGGGAGGCCACAGAACGTGTGGGTTGTCAGCAACACCTCCAAGACCATCGCACTGAGCACAGGGGCCCCACAAGGGTGCATGCTTGGATTCCTTCCGCTTCCTGGGCACCACCATCACCCGGGACCTCAAGTGGGAGCCGACCATCAGCTCCCTCATCAAAAAAGCCCAGCAGAGGATGTTCTTCCTGCGGCAGCTGAGGAAGCTCAAGCTACCCACCAAGATGTTGGTGCAGTTCTACACAGCCATCATCGAGTCCATCCTCACCACCTCCATCACCGTGTGGTACGCAGGAGCCACTGCCAGGGACAGACTAAGACTGCAGCGAGTTGTGCGCGCTGCTGAGAAGGTGATCGGCTGCAAGCTCCCATCCCTTCAGGACCTGTACATCTCCAGGACCCGGAGGTGTGCAGGTCGGATCATAGCCGACCCTTCACACCCTGGACACGCACTGTTTGCCCCCCTCCCCTCAGGTAGAAGACTTCGGTCCATTCAGACTAAAACCTCCCGCTACATGAACAGCTTCTTCCCCTCTGCCATCAGACTGCTGAACAGTAAGTGACTTATTAGACTCTTGTGCACTACGTACAGCAGCTCAACCGGACTCATGATAATTATCACTGTTTTCTTTTGCACTACCGTCTGCACTATGTGGAACTCCACAATATCTGCTGCTTGTTAATATATTTAATCATTGCATAGATCAGTATTACTCATTCATATTTTACATTTTATGGCATGCATAGTTTTTTATTTTTATCTTTAGTGCTACTCCATGTTAAATGTTGCAGCATTGCACCGAGACAAATTCCTAGTTTGTGTACTACATGAACAATGGCAATAAATCTCATTCTGATTCTGATTCTGATGCTCATCCCACTGCTCTTCACCATGCTGACCCATGACTGTGTACCAGCCTACAGCACCAACCACATCATCAAGTTTGTAGACGACACAGTGGTGGTGTGCCTCATCACAAACAATGAAGAGGCCAACTACAGAAATGAGGTGAGCCAACTGGTCCAATGGTGTAAATAATCTCTTCCTGAATGTGGGAAAACCAAGGAGATTGTGGTTGACTTTAGGAGAGGACACACACAGCATCCCCCTCTGATCATCGATGGAGCAGCTGTGGAGAGGGTGAGCAGCACCAAGTTCCCAGGGGTGCACATCTCTGAGGACCTCTCCTGGTCCAACAACACCACATCACTGGCTAAGAAGGCTCAAACTTGCCTCTATTTCCTCCACAAACTGAGGAGAGCACAAGTCCCACTCCCCATCATGTGCTCAATCTACCGGGGCACCATTGAGAGCATCCTCACCAGCTGCATCATGGTGTGGTACGGAAGCTGTACCGCCTCCTACTGGAAGTCACTACAACACACAGTGAAAGCAGCCAGCAAGATCATTGGTGCCCCTCTGCCCCCCCTCTTGGACATCTACCACACCCGCCTCACCCGCAGAGCCATCAGAATCAGAATCAGAATCAGATTTATTGCCATTGTTCATGTAGTACACAACCTAGGAATTTGTCTCGGTGCAATGCTGCAACATTAAACATAGAGTAGCACTAAAGATAAAAATAAAAAAAAACTATGCATGCAATAAAATGTAGAATATGAGTAATACTAATCTATGCAATTTTAAAATATATTAACAAGCAGCAGATATTGTGGAGTTCCACATAGTGCGGTCGGTAGTGCAAAAAGAAAACAGTGATAATTGTCATGAGACCGGTTGAGCTGCTGTACATAGTGCATGAGAGTCTAATAAGTCACTTAGTGTTCAGCAGTCTGATGGCAGAGGGGAAGAAGCTGTTCATGTAGTGGGAGGTTTTAGTCTGAATGGACCGAAGTCTTCTACCTGAGGGGAGGGGGGGCAAACAGTACGTGTCCAGGGTGTGAAGGGTCAGCTATGATCCGGCCTGCACGCCTCCGGGTCCTGGAGATGTACAGGTCCTGGAGGGATGGGAGCTTGCAGCCGATCACCTTCTCAGCAGCGCACACGACGCGCTGCAGTCTTAGTCTGTCCCTGGCAGTGGCTCCTGCGTACCACACGGTTATGGAAGTGGTGAGGATGGAGTCGATGATGGCCGTGTAGAACTGCACCAACATCTTGGTGGGTAGCTTGAGCTTCCTCAGCTGCCGCAGGAAGAACATCCTCTGCTGGGCCTTTTTGATGAGGGAGCTGATGGTCGGCTCCCACTTGAGGTCCCGGGTGATGGTGGTGCCCAGGAAGCAGAAGGAATCCGCAGTGGTGATGGGAGAGTCTGTGAGGGTAAGGGGGGCAGAGGGGCTGTGACTTTTCTGAAGTCCACGATCATCTCCACTGTCTTCAGAGCGTTCAGCTGCAGGTTGTTGTGGCTGCACCAGGATGCCAGCTGGGCCACCTCTCTCCTGTAGACGGACTCGTCGCCGTTGGAGATGAGCCCGATGAGGGTGGTGTCATCCGCAAACTTGATCAGCTTGACAGACTGGTGGCTGGAGATGCAGGAGTTGGTGTACAGGGAGAAGAGTAGGGGGGAAAGTACACAGCCCTGGGGTGATCCGGTGCTGATGCTAACAGAGTCTGAGACAGTCTTTCCCAGCCGCACATGCTGCCTCCGGTCCGTCAGGAAGTCGGTGATCCACCTGTAGAGGGAGTCAAGCACGTTGAGCAGGGACAGCTTGTCCTGGAGCAGAGCGGGGTGGATGGTGTTGAATGCAGAGCTGAAGTCCACAAACAGGATCCTGGCGTAGGTTCCCGGGGAGTCCAGGTGCTGCAGGATGGAGTGGAGGGCCAGGTTGACTGCGTTGTCCACAGACCTGTTGGCTCTGTAGGCAAACTGCAGCGGGTCCAGGAGGGAAGTGGTAATGGTCTTGAGGTGGGGCAGGACCAGGCACTCAAAGGACTTCATGACTACAGAGGTGAGCGCTACAGGTCTGTAGTCATTAAGTCCAGTGATCCGTGGCTTCTTGGGGACAGGGATGATGGTAGAGGTTATGAGGCAGGTCGGCACGTGGCATAACTTCAGGGAGGTGTTAAAAATGTCTGTGAAGACAGGAGTCAGCTCTTCCACACAGTGTCTCAGGGTGGAGGGAGACACGCCGTCCAGACCGGGGGCCTTGCGCGGGTTCAGTCTGGAGAACTGTCTGTGCACGTCCTGCTCACTGATGGCAAGGGCAGGGGGGGAGGGGGGGCCGCCTTTGATGAAGTGGGGACCGTGGAGGCAGTGGCGCTGGGGGGAGGGGGGAGTTGGACACAGCTGACGAGGTGTCAAAACGGGCATAATGTTGGGACAGTCTTTGACAAAGGGCTTTGTCATCCTGACCTTTAGAAGCCTGAGGCCGATAGTTGGTGATTTGCCTCAGTCCTCTCCACACAGAAGCAGAGTCGTTAGCAGTGAACTGTTGCTGGAGTCTCTCAGAATACACAGATTTAGCTCTCCTCAGCTCTCTGCTAAACCGGTATTTGACCTCCCTGTAGCAGTCCCGGTCTCCACTTTTCAACGCTGCTTCCTTCTCCTTCCTGATCTGTCTGAGCTTAGCTGTAAACCAGGGCTTGTCATTGGAGTAACTCACCCTGGTGCGTGATGGAAGAATGCTCTCCTCACAAAAGTGGATATATGAGTTCACAGTGTCCGTGTACTCATCCAGATCATGCGTGGCTCCTTTAAACATGCCCCAGTCAGTTATTTCCATGCACGTGCGCAGCTTCTCCCCAGCTTCACTGGTCCATTTCCTCGTAGTGCTCACAACAGGTTTTGTGAGCTTCAGCTTTGCAGGCAACACCTCCCACCCCTCACACTCCCTTTTCAGCCTTTTGCCTTCGGGAAAAAGGTACTGGAGCCTCTGGGCCCGCTCCACGAGACTGCTAAACAGCTTTGTTCACCAGGCCATCAGGACCCTGAATTCTGCCCACTCACCCCCCCACCCCTAGACCGTAACACTCACTCACACAATAACTACCTCAGCTGTTTGCACAGCTGTATGTCTCTGCACCTTACTGCAACCATTTGCACAAATGCCATACCTACTGCTGTCTGTTATTGAAATACTGATCATGTGCAGTCCAATCTGTCACTGTCTGCACCTCCAATACTGCATTGAACTTGCAATTACGGCTCCACTTTTTCTGTATATAGGATTGCTGGGTGTTACTGTTTATCTTTATATGCACTACGGGATTGCTGCTTTTTATCTTTTATCTTTATTTGCTCTATGGGTAGCATTACTGTACATAGACTGCTGTTGTTGTTTTTCATCCTTATTCGTTCTTTTCTTATATATTGCACACACCATTACGAGAGACAGAAACAGCATTTCAATTCTCCTGTATGTCCTGTACGTATAGAAGTATTGACAAATAAAAATCTTTGAATCTTGAATCTTTGAACCAGTGACAGACAAGCTGATAAAACAGTAATCGATGTGTGAGATCACTGCATGCAGAAACATTTTGGCCGCACTGTCAGCGATGGTCTATTCATTCATCTTCTTCCGCTTAATCCTTTTCGGGTCACGGGGGGGGGGGGGGGGGCAGGAGCCTATCCCAGCATCTTTGGGCGAGAGGCAGGGTACACCCTGGACAGATCGCCAGTCCATCGCAGGGCCAACTCAGAGAGACAGACAACCATTCACTTTGTTTAAAATTTCTAAGATTGAATTTGATTATGTTTGAGATTTTTTTTTATGTGTTTTTTAAAGGTTAATGAGGAATCTAAAATCACGCCGAGGTACTTAAATTCTCGATTAATTGCAGCTCCACCCCTTTTAAGAAAATGTTTAAGTGTGTAATATTTGATGGTTGTTTGGTGAACATCATGCACAGTTTTTTAGTGTTCAGTAGGAGACATTAACACAACATAACAAAAATAATTTTTTTGTAAATTGTCTGTGTTTTTTCAACTGATTTAAGATAATTTTGCAACGCTGAATCCAAAAATGATATCCGTTTCTCTTGATCAGGTCAGGTTTTTATGTTAAGTTAAAAGCAGTTGTACAGTAGTTGTACAGGTGTACTGTAAATTGAATAGTAGACATTGATAAAGGTAAGTACATGTAAATTGAATGTTACGTCATCATTGTTCAAAATTCAGAGAATTTCAAGAAATAAAAAAGAATTTTGCATCATATAAAGCGAAAATACCCATACATATAAACAAAAACGTAAGAAAACATGTGGCCATAGTTCAAAAAGTTGACCTGATTGAGCAAAACCAATGTGATTTTTGGATTCAGCACATCAAAATTGTCCTAAATCAGCTAAAAAAAACTTAGACAATAAATTTAGTATTGACCTGTGTTATTAAGCCAGTCATGGATTTGAGTCATCACTGTTGGAAGTGTATACAGGTGGCTTCTTTTGTGTTTTTTGCAGGTGTGAATATTACCATGTCATCTGCATACATTTGTATATGAATGTTTCTACATGCATTTGGTAAATCCTTTATGTATGAGGGGAATAATATTGGTCCAAGTATGGAGCCTTGTGGGACACCCATTTAACATTTCAAATATGGCAATTTCACACTGTTCACCATTACATATTGCTGTCTGTCGGTTAAATTGGATTTCATCCATTTGATAGCGTATCCTGAAAAATTAAACTGAGTAAGTTTGGTTCAAAGGATGTTGTGGTCAACGGTGTCAAATGCATTCTTCAGATCTAAAAACACAGCACCTACACAACTGCACTTATCTAAAAAAAAAAAAAAAACAGTTTTCTCTAAAGACAAGGTTACTGCAGACTCTGCTCAATGGTGGGCATGGAACCCAAACTGTGCGTGATGCAGTGGGGTGTTCCCATTATTCAGATGTTCACATAATAGTGTAGTCACCCATTTTTCAATTATTTTGGAGATAACAGGTAAGATGCTGATTGGTCTGTAGTTGTTTTTTTTTCCACAATATCTTTATTGAACCTTTTTTTTTTTTTTAACAAACATGATACAAACAATCAAACACTAACGCTAAAGTACTACAAAAAAAAAAAAAAATGCACTAAAAACACCAACAACCACCAACAAAATCAAGTCTTCAACAATGCTCCTCTGTTTAGTCTAGACAATCCAATACATAAGTATACATATTATGTTCACCAGTTTGGAATTTACAAGGTCCACACACATCATTCACCTTCTTCTTCAAGAGTTATGTTTAAATTTTTTACATAATCAATAAAAGGTCTCCATATATTCTCAAACACAATTTCCTTTGATTTCAGTATATATGTTATTCTTTCTAATGGAAGGTTTGTTAACATCTGTCTTAACCACTGAGTCACATCTGGTCTATGAGTCTTTTTCCATAATAGTGCAATACATTTTTTGGCATTAAGCAAACTGAGGTCTATGAATGTTCTTTCACTTTTATTAAAATTATGCTTTTCTGGGTACAGACCCAACAAAAACAGTTTAGGATTCAGTATGATTTGTTTTGAGATTATTTTTTCAATTGTTACCCTCACCTCTTCCCAAAACATTCTTATTAATCTACATTCCCATAAACAATGAAATAGGGTTCCTTTACTTTCCATGCATTTTGTGCACGTATCTGGTATATTTTTGTTATATCTATTTAACTCCTCCGGTGTAACATACATCCGCATTAACCATTTGAAATGTATCAATTTAAGGCGTGCATTTATTGATTTGGTTTGAGCTTCTGTACAAGCCAATTCCCATTGTTCCTCTGAAATTTCAGTTTGCAGATCTTCTTTCCAGTAGTTTAATCTTTTCAGTGAATTTTCACTTGAAGATAGTGTCAATGAGTTATAAAACTCTGAAATAATACCCTTTCTTTTACTATCTTTCATCATCATTTTTTCCAAGGATGAATAAATAGGTCGAGTGAGAGCTTTATTTTGATTTGATCGAATAAAGTTTCTAAGTTGAAGATATTTAAAAAAATGTGTTCTATTGAGATTAAATTAGATCCTCAGCTCTTCAAAAGACATTATGTTGTCTGCACATGGCAAATATAAATCCTGAATCTTTTGTATCCCTTTTAAATTCCATACTTTAAATACAGCGTCCGCTCTCCCTGGTTTAAAATATTGATTACCCCATATTGGACTAAATTGTGACAATAACTGTGGTTCTTTTAAATAGTTTTTAGCTTCACACCATATTTTGATCATATGCTTTACAAATGGATTTTTAACTTGTTTTTGTAATTTTTTTGCCGAATCTGAGTATATGAATATGGGAAGAGGTAAAGGTAAATTGTATGATTCCATTTCAGTCCAGTGAGGGAGATCATTTGATGAAAAATAATATGTCATAGACCTCAGTTGTGCCGACCAATAATACAACATAAAATTTGGACATTTCAGACCTCCACAATCAAATGGTAAATATAATAAAGACAGACGTAATCTAGCCCTCCTGTTGTTCCATATAAATTCCACTAACTTTTTTTTTATTCTTGAGAATAGATCTAAAGGTGGTGATAAGGGAATGTATTGAAATAAATAAAGTATTTTAGGTAAAATATTACTTTTAAGTATATTGATTCTCCCGATCATCGACATTGGTAGTGACATCCATCTCTGAGTTAACTCATTGATATCTGACATTAAGGCTTCATAGTTGACGCTGGCGACTGATTCTAGCTTAGGCATAATTTGGATTCCTAAATATTTAAACTGATTTACAACATTGAATTGATTTGCCTCAGGGGCTGGGTAATTTCTCTGGGTCTCATTTAGCATTAATATTGAAGATTTAGTTTTATTTATTTTATATCCTGATATTTCCCCAAAATTCTTTATTAAATTCAACAAGGTTGGAATTGATTTTTTTAGATTCGACATAAACAAAATTATATCATCGGCGTACAGGGAGATTTTATGTTCTGTTGGTCCAACTTTAATTCCATATATTTGTGAATGTAAACGTATCGCTATCGCTAAAGGTTCAATTGCCATAGTAAACAGTAAAGGTGAAAGTGGACAGCCTTGTCGGCATCCTCTATTGATTTTTATTGGTTTTGAAATATTGTTATTTGTTAGGATTTCTGCTGTAGCATTATTGTATATTATTTGAACCCATTTTATGAAATTATTTCCAAGTCCAAACCTTTGTAGGACTTCAAAAAGAAAGGGCCATTCAACTCTATCAAAGGCCTTTTCGGCGTCCAATGATAGGAGAGCTGTATCCGGCGCTTCTTTATTAAAATAAATAATATTAAATAGTCTTCTTACATTATGGAAGCCTTGTCTACCCTTTATAAAGCCATTCTGATCTCGATTAATAATATTTGGTAAAATTTCTTGTATTCGTCTTGCTAAAATTTTACAGATTATCTTAAGGTCGGCGTTTAATAGGCTTATTGGTCTCATATTTTCACATTTATTAGAGGGCTTACCTGGTTTTGGCAGCAGTATAATTAAGGCATTATTTATGTATGATGGTAAATTATTATTTTGAAATGCTTCTAAAACCATTTCCAAAAAAGGTTTTATTAATTTATTCTTAAATTTTTTATAAAGGTCAACTGGAAGACCATCTGGTCCTGCACTTTTTCCTGATTTCATATTATCAATGGCTAGCCCAACTTCTTCTTGACTAATTTTAGACTCCAATATCTCCCTGTTTTCATTTGGTATACACGGTATAGATAGTTCGTTCAAAAACCCATTTAGTTTTGTTAAATCAGGTTCATTTTTGGTATCATATAATTTTTCATAGTAATCTCTAAAGGCTCTATTAATTTCTAAAGGATCTATAACTACCTGTCCATTACTTATAATACTGGTAATTGGTGTTTTAATTTCCAATTGTTTAATCTGCCATGCTAATAATTTTCCTGATTTTTCACCTTGTTCATAAAAAGATTGTTTCAATCTTAGAAGACTCGAGGCAGCTCTATTCGCTGATTTTTTGTCGTATTCAGCTCTCAAAATCAGTAATTCATTCTCCAACCTTGGGTCACTTCCTGCATACACTTTTTCCTGAAGACTTTTTATTTTATGTTCCAATTTAGCTCTCTCCTCTCGAGTCTTCTTAGATTTTGATCCTGTATAACTAATAATATGTCCCCTAATAAAAGCTTTGAAAGCCTCCCACTTTACACATGCTGATGTTTGTGTAGTATTGATGTCAAAGAACTCGTCTATCTGTTTTTCTATATACTTGACAAATTCCTCATCCTGAAGCCATTTATGCTGAAATTGCCATCTACCTGATTCCTTTGTCAATTTTTTATCTACATATATTAGACAACAGGGTGCATGATCAGAGATCACGATGTTATCATAAAAGCAGTTTTGAATCTTGGACCTTAATTCTGTGGAAATCAAAAAATAATCAATACGTGAGAATGTCTTGTAGGTACTGGAATAACAAGAATAGGCTTTAACTTGTGGTTTCATTTCTCTCCATATATCTAACAATCTCAATTCTTTCATAAAATGATTAATAGTCATCCTACATCCAATGTGCGTACAATCCAGTCCTGTTGATCTATCCACACCTGGATTCAATGTACAATTAAAATCCCCTGCTATTATATGTTGCCCTGTAAGTGATGATAAGATGAGAAATAAATTAGCAAAGAACTTCTGATCATCTATATTGGGACCATATAAGTTCACAAGATTTATATTTTCTAATAGCAAAGAACCTTGAATGATTACATATCTTCCAAATTTGTCTCCAATTACATTTTTCACTTGAAAAGGAACTGATTTATGTATGAGAGTCATAACTCCCCTGGCTCGGGATGAAAATGAAGAGGTGAATACACTTCCCTGCCATCTACTCCTAATTCTTTTAACATCCTCCTCTATCAGATGAGTTTCTTGTAAAAACACAATTCTTGAACCCATGTCCTTTATTTTATTCATAACTTGTTTAAGTTTTTTTAAATTTTGTAGACCTCTGCAATTCCATGAAGTTAAATTAAGATTAACACTTTGGTCCATGATCAATAGAGAGTTTGGGATTACCTTGCAGTGTAAACATGCTCATACAGAGAAGCAAAAACATGAGTGGTTGAACATTCATCCTACAAACTACACACAAACAAATTTCCCCTTCCCACACTTGTGGCAAACCCCCCAAAATCAAAAGAAAAATTCTGTCTCCCGATATAGCCATCGACCGTTCCACACCCACGGGGAACAGCCTAAGCCACTCCTTCTTCATCCTCCCAATCACCCTAACTCTACTGCTTTTAATGACGTAACATTAACTCTCCTCTGTAGTTTTCCAACTTAACTCCAAAATTTTTAACAACTTTGTACATCATAGTTTTTTTTTTGTTTGTTTTGTTTTTGTTTTGTTTTTTTAATATATAATACAATCTATATTTTGTAAACTTACTATTTACTTCAAGTCAGTCAGATGCCTGTGCAAATGCTTAATTATTCTACCTTATATTTTGTTCATGCTTAGCTCCCACCAGTCTCTTCTTCTTCTTTGATCTTCTTGATGAACTCCTGCGCCTCCTCTGGGGTCTTGAAGATGTGGGTTCTGCCCTCATACGTGGTCAGCAGTCTCGCAGGATAGATTACACCATGACGAATCCCAAGGTTGCGCAGCTCCTTACGTACGGGATCAAACTGCTTCCTCAATTGCTGGATTCCTGTGGCCAAATCTGGGTAGAACCGCACCTGCTGGTCCTGGTGTTTAATCTCTCCTTTTTTAGCTCGTGCAGCGTTGAAGATCTTCATCCTGTCTCTGTTGCTAAGAAACTTCATAATTAAGGTCCTCGGCGGTCCCTTATCTCTCCGTGGGCCAATACGATGTGCTTTTTCCAGAACCACTGCTGATTGCAACTCCTCGCTGCCCAGCACCTCCGGATTCCACTTTTCCAGAAAGGAACATACGTCCCGACCTTCTGATTCCTCTGGAAGACCCACCAGCCTCAAATTATTCTGTCTCGACCGAGATTCCAAATCCAAAATATTATCTTCCAGAGATTTATTTTTTTTTTCCAAAGTGCGCACCTTTAATTGAAGACAGTGACGTCATCTTCAGCACTAGCGAGACGGAGCTCCATCTGCGCCGTTCGTTCTACACAGTCACCCAATTCCTTTCTTATTCCTTCCAACGCTGTCATAATCCCATCAAATCTAGAGGAAAAGTCCGCTCTCATTGAACTCATGGCAGCCATCAGCGCATCTGCGCCATTCCCCGCAGATATCGCAGCGTTGCCAGCCTCCTCCGCCATATATGGAGTTTTGTTTACTGCGTCACAGACCTGAAAGTCCGTTAATTTGGACTGTTTCAGCGGCTCGCTTTTTCCTTTTCCTGGTTTTCCAGCCTTAGGCTTCGCCGACATATCTTCGCCCAAATGCTGGGATACGTTCTGTCCCAAATGAGAGAGTTATTTGCCGATTTTTTTTTTTCCAGGAGCAGAGCAGAGCGAGACACGTCCGTCCTACGTGGCAGCCATAACCGGAAGCGGTCTGTAGTTGTTTACTGTATATAAGTTTTAATCCCTGTTCTAAAAATTGGTCTAACCACTCCTACCTTCCAAGCAGTTGGGATGACAGCATGTTTGATTGACAGATTGATTAAATGAGTAATTGGACAAATGAGAGATTCTTCATTCTTAAAATTAAGAGATTATTTATTCTTAAAATTGGTGTTAAGACCATGTTCATCCGTTGCTTTTGAGCTATTCAATGAGCTGGTGATATTTATGACTTCATTTTTCAATTATTTCTGTTAAAAACTGATTGTGTGGGGTTAATAGGACTAGAATTATGATCAGGTGGATTAAATGAATGGGATATTTCTAGCACAGAGTTTATGAAAAAGTTGTTAAACTGTAGCAATGACCGTGGGATTCTGTACCAATTTGTTATTAATATTAAGTTCCATGTCTCTGTCATCTTTTTTGTTCTGTTTATTTGTCAGTTTGTTAATATTATTCCAAATTCTTTTGCCATCTCCTTTTGCATTTTCGATAATGATTATAAAAAAAGTTTGCCTTAGCCTTCCTCTGTTTGTGTTACCTTATTTCTAGCACACGTAAATTTTTGTGCTATTTTAAGATGTTAATCTCTGGTCTTCATTAGTTGTAGACATTCGGAGTTGAGCCATGGTAAACTGATTCTTCTTCTGTCATTTTCTTTTTTGAAAATGCCACAATAACCTCTTTGATTTTCATTATAAAAAATTCATTGCTGTGATTTATGTCATTTGAAGAGGTGATTTCCTTCCATTCAATTTCATTTATTGCCATTATTATATTTTGTTGCTGGGTTTTTTGGGATTATATAACTTACCGTGTTAACTGATGACTTTTTACATGGATCCGAAAGCTGTTTCTGTGGATGTTTTCTTGTTGCTAATATTATATTGTGGTCAGACAGTCCTGTTAAAAGGTTATAGGTCTGAGAAATTCTTTCAGGTCTATTTGTAAAAAGTAAATCAATTTTGGTTTTTGACTAGCTTGTGACTCTGGTTGGTTTATCTATTGGGTTATGTTATAGTGATCTGTAGTGATTTTATTTTAAGATTTTTCCTGTCTTTTTTGTCATCCCAGTTTATATTAAAATCACCCAATATGATTAATTAGGGCCTGAGCCACTGACAACGTCAGTCAGCGAAAGCCCTATTATAATTGCTCAGCTCGAAGAAATTCTTCTGCCTAAACGAATGAATTTTTCACCCTCTGAACGTTAACCAAAACACAATTTTTTTTTGCCAGACCCCTCAGACCCGGCAAAAAATTTGATAAACTGGAAAACACATGTGCCCCCCCACCCCTAATTTTTGTGGGTGGGGCCAAATGTACAAGGTCTATGGAGACTGGAGACCATAAATTTTGCCATACAGACATAAAATTTGGGTGAGGTGTGCATCACCTCAAGACATGCAAAAAACATAATTGTGGCCCATACCCACCACCAACAGGAAGGCCGCCATCTTGCCTCAAAGTCGCCCAACCTCCAATTCGGAAAAAAGTCACACTTCGCATTTGAACGAACTAGTCCTAGGGACCTGCTCCGATTAAGCTCATTTTTACATGGCGGCATATATAGGCATTGGCCATTAAAAATTGTATAAATTAAGTCAAAATCTCAAAAGGTGTGGCCAGGGTGCCATGGTGAAGTTTGACTCCTCCCCTTACAACTTCAAACAGCTGTCACTCGGGCAAAAATTGTCCAATGTCCCCCAAACATTCCATGATGGAAAATAGTCCCGCCCTAAATGTGTCAACATTAAAATACCTGATAAAAGATATAGCGCCACATAGTGGTTAACGAAAGAATTGCTGAAAACTGTTTTATTTATTACTCACGCGTCACTTGCCAGACTGTCGTGAAATTTTCTGAGATTAATCACACCACAGGGATGATCATAACTGCACATCAACTTTCACATGATGTTGCATGTGTTACCATGGACATGCCCTCCTCACCATTCAATCCATGAGCTTATGGGGAGTGTTGGGAAGGTCCTGGAGTCATGAAATTTGAAACATAGGTTGAAGTGACTGTCATATATAGTCCTATATGGGTGGACAACACATAACTGACAGGGAAGTGTTGCCCTGGTGCCATGGCGAAGTTTGACTCCTCCCCTTACAAAATCAAGCAGCTGTAACTCGGGCAAAACTTGTCCAATGTGCACCAAAGTTTCCATGATGGAAAATAGTCCGGCCCGGAACGTGTCTACATCAAAATATCTGACAACTGATATAGTGCCACATAGTGGTTATTGAAAGAATTGCTGAAAACTATTTTATTTATTACTTACGCACCACTGGCCAGAATGATGTGAAATTTTCTGAGATTCATCAGACCACAGCGATGATCATAACTGCAGATAAATTTTAGCATGACGTCACACGTGTTACCATTGACACGCCCTCTTCGCCATTCAATCCATGAGCTTATGGGGAGGGGTGGGAAGGTCCTGGAGTCATGAAATTTGGAACATAGGTTGAGGTGACTGTCATATATAATCCTATATGGCTGGACAACACATATCTGACAGGGAAGTGTTGCCCTGGCGCAATGGCGAAGTTTGACCCCTCCCCTTACAAAATCAAGCAGCTGTAACTTGGGCAAAACTTGTCCGATGTGCACCAAAGTTTCCATGATGGAAAATAGTCCAGCCTGAAATGGGTCTGCATCAAAATACCTGACAAAACATATAGCGCCACCTACTGGTTAACAAAAAAACTGCTGAAAACTGTTTTATTTATTTCTCACGCGCCGCTTGCCAGAATGATGTGAAATTTTCTGAGATTCATGACACCACAGCGATGATCATAACTGCACATAAATGTTAGCACGACATCATACATGTTACCATGGACGCGCCCTCCTCGCCATTCAATCCATGAGCTTATGGGGAGGGGTGGGAAACTCCTGGAGTCATGAAATTTGTAGCATAGGTTGAGGTCACTGTCATATATAGTCCTATATGGGTGGACAACACATAACTGACAGGGAAGTGTTGCCATGGCGACATGGCGAAGGTTGACTCCTTGCCATGAAATATCGGAAAGTTGTATCTTGGACAAACTTTGTCTGATTTTCAACAAATTTTCGACAATGGACAATAGTCCCACCCTGAACACTCCTATATAAAAATAACAAAAGTTAGAGCACCGCCTAGTGGTTGCAATATCAGACCCTTGTAAATTGGACAAACTTTGTACGATTTGCACCAAATTTTATACGATCAATATTCGTCCTGCCCCGAACACGTCTATATACAAATAACAAACAAAAGTTATAGCGCAATAGCAATATAGCAATATAGTTAACCTATATTGAAAGGAGTCAGTTGAGGTGGTATGGGCATCTGATTAGGATGCCTCCTGGACGCCTCCCACTTGAGGTGTTTCAGGCACGTCCCTCTGGAAGGAGACCCCGGGGCAGACCCAGGACTCGGTGGAGAGACTATGTCTCCCAGCTGGTCTGGGAACGCCTTGGTATCCCCTCTGAAGAGCTGGAGCAGGTGGCTGGGGAGAGGGAAGTCTGGGCTTCTCTGCTTGAACTGCTGCCTCCGCGACCCGGACCTCCGGAAAAGCGGTAGAAGATGGATGGATGGATGGATGGATGGATGGATATAGCGCCCTCTAATGATTAAAGGAAGAATTGCTCACAACTGTTTTCTATATTTTTCTCTCACCAGCTGAAAAAAAATTACATGAAGGAATGACTAGGGCTCATTCACAGTACATGTGCTTAGTACAGAACTGTTTCCATGGAGGCCGGCGTGCTTCAATGGCTTTCTTGCCATGCAAAACATGACAGTTACAGCTCAGACAATCCTCGCCTGATTTGGACCAAACTTTGCACAAATCATACTAATCCCACTCTGAACACGTCTGCATATCAATATTCACAAAACTGTCACACCCGCACCTACTGCTGACATTAGGTACTGCACAAAATTGTTTCAAATTTTGCGCAAAGATCATTAGTCACAATGACATGACATTTTCAATGGTTTCTCTGAAAAGTGAGTGCATTGGACTACCCTCAGTGGAAGTCACTTTTGTCCCGCGATAAGCACAGTTGCCATGGAAACCCACTCCTTGTCATTCAAGATGTTTTTTTTTTTTACTTTGGAGGCATGGGGAAGTCCAAGGGTCGCCAAATGTGGAACGTAAGTCAAGGTGACTCTCTTCTTTAGTTCTGTATCGGTCTGCAACATGTACTTAAAATGTTAAGTGTTACAATGGACACATGTCCAAGTTGACCTTATCACCATACGTTGGACAGTTGTAAATTGGACAACCTGTGTCAGATTTTCACTGTGATTGCCATGATGGACTTAAGTCCAATTTTGTATGCACCTACATAAGAATATTTGATAAAAGTTATAGCACCACTTACTGCTCAAAGGAAGTTCTTGCCAAATGGTTTACTTTAGTATTCCCGCAGCCCTTGTGGCGACAACGAGAAATTTTCCGAGACAGCAAGGTACGACGGGCACTGGGTTGCTTGGGTGCGTGGGGGGCGAAGGCCCGCTTACACCTGCTTGCAGGTTTAATTACACTTTATTATTTATGATAATTAGGCCTATTTTTAATGTATTTATAATTTTTCATTTTTAGTATTGCACTGATTAAGAAGCGCTTTAAATTTGACATAAAAATCTGCTTTAGAGGAAGGTCTGCGGTATAAACAAATAAACAGAGAAGGTTTTATTGGCTGACAACTTAATGTTAACTCCTACACATTCTAGACTTTTATCTTTTGACCATTCAATTTGATTGCATTTTTTGTTTTTAACATATAGTAAAACTCCACCTTTTCCTTGCTCCCTGTCTTTCCTATACACATTATAGCTGAGCATGGTAACAACATTTTGATGATAGATGATACCCAGATGATACCCAGATTTCAGCCAGACCCATAAAATTAATATTAGAGTTTATCAGCTGATGTTCTAGTTGTTCACGTTTGGAGATCATACTCCGTACATTTAAATGCCTCCCTAGCATTTTTATTTTGAGGGTCCCAAATTAGTTTTGCCTGGTTCAGGGTTTGAAAAACTTTGGGGGATCTAGGTTTTTTAAGACTGGATTTCTCTGATGAGTTTTACTCTCACTGACAGCTGGTTGTTGCATTGCAGCTGTGGTGGAGTCCGCTCACTGGGCTGCTACAGCAGGGACCAATCGCTAGATCGCAGTGCTAAGGGCTGGCTGCGGAGCCGCGGTGTCTGGCTGTCTGGTGATGTGGCTTCTCCGCTGTTCTGGTTGCTGATTTGCCGTTGTTGTGGAGTCTGATCGCTGAGCTGCTGCAGCAGGGACCTGCCACTAGATTGCAGTGCTGAGGGCCAGCTGCGGAGCCACAATGTCTGGCTATCTGGTGATGTGGGTTCTCCGCTGTGTCGTGGTGAGATGGGCTCACAGCTGTGCTACGGGGATGAGGGTCGATCGCCAGTCCACCCCGGCTCGGTTCTTGCTGTTGGTCCATGGCGACATTATCAGGCTGCCACGCCACGGTGACGTTGGTGGGCTGCAGGGCCGCAGCGATGCTGGTTGGTGTGGGTATGGGCCGCCTTATTCCTGCCAGTATTGGTAGTGGAAGTGACATTAGTGATCGTGTCCATTCTGGTCCCATAAACAATTGTGGTCTTGTTGTCTCCACTGGTGATGGAGGCGTTAGCCACACTAGTCCTGCTAGCATTGGTGCAGTCTGTCCCGCACACAGGTCTGTGGCTACCGGTCCTGGGTTTACTTCCACGTCGCCAGCCAGGAGCAAGATAACGCTGAGGTGGAATAATCTCACGAAGCCGTTGACTGTGCAGGATTGCCCGTAGTAAGTTGGCAGTCTGGTGCGTCTTTTGTTCAGATAACTCGTGCACAAGAAATACTGGCCTCCTTTACCTGTGGGGTGGAGTTGTTCACTGCATTTTGTTGTTGAAAGCTGATGCAATGAACTTTAATTAAGTACAGGAGTAAGGCAGCAGTTAACAGGTGGGATTATAAAGGACGTTGAGATTTTGCTGTAGTTTTAGCTGTTTTTTGAGCTTACTTGCAGGACCCACCACGCTGCATGCTCGCTCTGTGTCGGCGATCACAAAGATGTGAACACAGTGAAGACAGTCGTCATCACGTGGAGAAAATATGGCACAACAGTGACATTACCAAGAAATGGATGTTCATCAATTTTGGATGGACGTCCATTTAGAATAGAATAGAATAGAGCAGGGTATAGTACAATGACAATAAAGCCTATTCTGTTCTATTCTAAATGGCCATCCATCCAAAATTGATGAAAAGACGAGAAGAAAACTGGTCAGGGAGGCTGCCAAGAGGTCGACAGCAACATTGAAGGAACTGCAGGAATTTCTGGCAAGTACTGGCTGTTTAGTACATGTGACAACAATCTCCTGTCTTCTTCATATGTCTGGGCTATGGGGTAGGGTGGCAAGACGGAAGCTTTATCTTATGGAGAAAAACATCCAAGCCTGGCTGCATTTTGCAAAAACACATTTGAAATCTCCCAAACACATGTGGGAAAATGTGTTATGGTCCAATAAACCAAGGTTGGACTTTTTGGCCATAATTCCAAAAGGTATATTTGGCACAAACACAACACTGCAAGTTAGGTTAATTGGCATCAAACTGGGGATTCTAAATTGTCCTTAGGTATGACTGTGAGAGTGAATGGTGTCTGTCTCTCTGTGTTGGCCCTGTGATGGACTGGCGATCTGTCCAGGGTGTACCCTGCCTCTCCCCCAAAGATGCTGGGATAGGCTCCAGCTCCCCGTGACCCGAAAAGGATTAAGCAGAATAAGATGGATGGATGGATGGATGACAACACCGTTCAACACCAAAAGAACACCATACCTACAGTGAAGCACAGTGGTGGCAGCATCATGCTTTGGGGCTGTTTTTCTTCAGCTGGAACTGGGGCGAAAGGAAATGATATGTTTTCCTCCATAATTATATTATGAAGGAAATTATGAACAGTTCCAAATACCAGTGTTGGCACAAAACCGTCAAGCTTCTGCTAGAAAGCTGAAGATGAAGAGGAACTTAATCTTTCAGCACGACAATGACCCAAAGCACACATCCAAATCAACAAAAGAATGGCTTCACCAGAAGAAGATTACGGTTTTGGAATGGCCCAGCCAGAGTCCAGACCTGAATCTGATCGAATATATGTGGGGTGATCTGAAGAGGGCTGTGCACAGGAGCAATCTGACAGCAATCTGACAGATTTGGAGCATTTTTGCAAAGAAGAGTGGGCAAATATTGCCACATCAAGATGTGCCACGCTGATAGACTCCTACCCGAAAAGACTGAGTGCTCTAATAAAAGCCAAAGGTGCTGCAACAAAGTATTAGGTGTGCATATTTATGGAACGAGGTTATTGCAAGTTTTTTTATTTTTCCCCTTAAAAGATTTCAGTTTGTTTTTCAACTAGGTTGAACAGGTTACAGATCAAATTAATGGTGGAAGAAGTTTTGAAATGATTTATCTTGGTCTCATTTTATTACATCACAAAAACCTGGCATTTGAACAGGGGTGTGTAGACTTTTTATATCCACTGTACGTACACACACACACACACACACACACACACACCAGATGACATACCAGTGGGGGTATGGAGATGTTTAGGAGAGATGGCAGTGGACTTTTTAACCAGATTGTTCAACACAACCTTGGAGAGTGAGAGGATGCCTGAGGAGTTGAGAAGTGTTTTGGTACCAGTTTTCAAGTACAAAGGTGATGCTCAGAGCTGTAGTAACTACAACAGCATAAAGTTGATCAGCCATACTTTGAAGACATGGGAAAGAGTTGTTGAAGCCAGGTTAAGAAGAGAGATGACAGTCAGTGAGCAGCAGTACGGTCTCATGCCAAGAAAGAGTATTACAGATGCAATGTTTGCTAAGAGAGCTGATGGAGAAGCATAGAGAAGGTCAGAAGGAGTTGCACTGTGTCTTTGTGGATCGAGAGAAAGCATATGACAGGGTGTCAAAAAAAGAAGTGTGGTACTGTATGAGAAAGTCAGGAGTAGCAGACAAGTATCTGAGGGTGGTGCATGACATGTATGAGGACAGCGAGACGGTGGTGAAGTGTGCTGTAGGAGTGACGGATGGATTCAAGGTGGGGGTGGAATTACATCAGGGATCAGCTCTGAGCCCCTTCTTGTTTGCCATGGTGATGGACAGATTGACAGACGAGGTCAGGCAGGAGTCTCCATGGACCATGATGTTTGCAGACAACACTGTGATCTGCAGTGAGAGCAGGGAGCAGGTGGAAGACAACCTGGAGAGGTGGCAGTATGCTCTGGAGAGAAGAGGAATGAAAGTCAGTAGAAGCAAGCCAGAATACATGAGCGTGAATGAGAGGGAGGCAGGTGCACAGGTGCAACAGTGAAGATGGAAGGAGTAGTGGTAGTGAAAGTAGATGATTTTAAATACCTGGGGTCAACCATCCAAAGCAATGGAAAATACACAAGAGAGGTGAAGAAGAGAGTGCAGGCAGGATGGAGTGGGTGGAGACAAGTGTCAGGGGTAATTTGTGACAGAAAGGTAGCAGTAAGAGTGAAAGGGAAGATTTACAAGACGGTAGTGAGACCTGCTATGATGTATGGTTTGGAGACGGTGGTGATGACAAAAAGACAGGAGGTGGAGCTGGAGGTGACAGAGTTGAAGATGCTAAGAATTTCATTGGGAGTAACTAGGAGGGACAAGATTAGAAATGAGTATATCAGAGGGACAGCTCACGTTGAGAGGTTTGGAGACAAAGTAAGACAGGCAAGGCTGAGATGGTTTGGACTTGTGTCGAGGAGGGATAGTGGATATACTGGACAAAGGATGTTGAAGATGGAGCTGCCAGGCAGGAGGAAAAGAGGAAGACCATAGAAGATTCATTAATGTAGTGAAGGAGGACATGGAGAGGGTTGGTGTGACAGACGAAGATGCAAGGGATAGGGTGAGATGGAGGCAGATGATTTGCTGTGGCGGCCCCTAAAGGGGGCAGCCGAAAGAGGAAGATGTGTGTGTGTGTGTGTGTGTGTGTGTGTGTGTGTGTGTGTGTGTGTGTGTGTGTGTGTAGTGGTGTGAAAAAGTGTTTGCCCCCTTCCTGATTTCTCATTTTTTTGTATATGTTTTTAACACTTAAATGTTTCAGATCATCAAACAAATTTAAGTATTAGACAAAGACAACACAAGTAAACACAAAATGCAGTTTTTAAATGAAAGTGTTTATTATTTAGGGGGGAAAAATCCAAACTTACATGGCCCTGTGTGAAAAAGTGATTGCCCCCTAAACCTAATAACTGGTTGGGCCACCCTTAGCAGCAACAACTGCAATCAAGCATTTGTAATAACTGGCAATGAGTCTTTAACAGCACTGTGGAGGAATTTTGGCCCACTCATCTTTGCAGAATTGTTGTAATTCAGCCACATTGGAGGGTTTTCGAGCATGAACCACCTTTTTAAGGTCATGCCACAGCATTTCAATCAGATTCAGGTCAGGACTTTGACTAGGCCACTCCATAGTCTTCACTTTGTCTTTCTTAAGTCATTCAGAGGTGGACTTGTTGGTGTGTTTTAGATCATCGTCCTGCTGCAGAACCCAAGTGCACTTCAGCTTGAGGTCTCGAACAGATGGCCGGACATTCTTCTTCAGGATTTTTTGGTAGACAGCAGAATTCATGCTTCCATTTATCACAGGAAGTCTTCCAGGTCCTGAAGCAGCAAAACAGCCCCAGACCATCACACTACCACCACCATATTTTATTGCTGGTATGATGTTCCTTTTCTGAAATGCTGTTACTTTTATGCCAGGTGTCATCAGACACATATCTTCCAAAGAGTATTTTCCCAAAAGTCTTGGGGATCATCAAGATGTTTTCTGGCCAAACTGAAACAAGCCTTTATGTTCTTTTTGCTCAGCAGTGGTTTTCGTCTTGAAATTCTGCCATGCAGGACATTTTTGCCCAGTCTCTTTCTTATGGTGGAGTCATGAAGACTGACCTTAACTGAGACAAGTGAGGCCTGCAGTTCTTTGGATGTTGTTGTGGGGTCTTTTGTGACCTCTTGGAGGAGTCGTCGCTGCGCTCTTGGGGTCATTTTGGTCGGCTGGCCACTCCTGGGAAAGTTCACCACTGTTCCATGTTTTTGTCATTTGTGGATAATGGCTCTCACTGTGGTTCACTGGAGTCCCAAAGCTTTAGAAATGGCTTTATAACCTTTTCCAGGCTGATAGATCTCAACTACTTTGTTTTTCATTTGTTCCTGAATTTCTTTCGATCACAGCATGATGTTTAGCTTTTGAGGATCTTTTGGCCTGCTTCACTTTGTCAGGCAGGTCCTATTTAAGCAATTTCTTGATTGAGAACAGGTGTGGCAGTAATCAGGCCTGGCTGTGGCTACAGAAATTGAACTCAGCTTTCCAAAGATGTGATAAACCACAGTTAATTTATGTTTTAACCGGGGGGGGGGGGGGGTGCAATCACTTTTTCACACAGGGTCATGTAGGT